>CM074726.1:18253962-18913962 GCA_037306005.1 Rhinophrynus dorsalis | reverse complement strand
CAACCCATTGGAAACTTCTGTAGTATTTAAGCATATAAAACCCCCATTTAAGTCAATGGAGATTTAGGGAAATTTCATTTCCACCTTCTGGTGCAGTTCAGTTGTTCCAAAATTGCACCTCTTTAGCTTTTAAACAGTCACTTTTCCATATGACAGAGTGAAGCAGGAGCATTGATTGGAGCTGGCTGACTTAAGTCTCATGTTTAAAGCTGTAGGATCTTGTTTCCAGCTTGGGGCATGTAATCAAACTCATTCCCCTACTAGTAATGGTTGAGTTGGGATCCACAGTACAATAATAACCATTAGAGCAGCCCAAGCCCAACTCCCATTAATTGCAGACTCTATCATATGAAGGCTGTCTATTTTCTACACATCAGATATCAGTCTTTCGTATGAAGACCGTAGTCTCTAATATGAAGGCTGTCTCTTTTTATTGCATTAGTCTACAGTATCTCATATGAAAGCTGATTCCACACATTAGATAGCAGTCTCTCATATCCACACATTAGACTTCAGTCTGTCATATATAGTTTGTCTGTTTTTCACACTTTAAATTGCCGTCTCTTATATGAAGGCTATGTCATTTTCAAATATTAGACAGTAGTCTTCGATATGAAGACTGTCACTTTTCCACACATTAAACAGCTGTCTCTCTCATGAAGGCTGTCTCCTACAATACAGCTACTTGTATGAAGACAGTCTCTTTTTTCCCTACTCACTGTAAGACCTCAAGGCAGCGACTCCGAGGCTAATGTACGAAGAAGAACTTAGAGGGTATACCAACACATCATAGAAGATACAAATTCCCATAATCCCCTTTGATTTGAAGCCCCTTGAGTGTTAGACAGGTAACCAATGCGTTGTTTTGCAATGCATTGGAGACTTCTTGTGCTCAAGGGTTAAAAGCCAAATTTAAATCAATGCAGATTTTTTTTATCCCTCATGGTTCAACTGGTTTGTCTCAAAATCACACCAGGGGGGTGATTCACTCATCTGTGATAAAGTGGAGATTATTTCTCCAGTTTATCACTTCTCCAGTTCCTATGTTATTCTATAGAGCCTATTCACCAACATCTGCAAAGCTGAAGACATCTTAGTGCATAGGCTCCATAGAATAACATATGAATTGGAGACGTGATGAACTGGAGAAGTCATCTCCACTTTATCACCCCTTTATCACCATTTAGTGAATCTCCCCCTGGTCTTCCAAGTACATTAGCCTCTATATCTCTCCATCTCATATCCTAGAACAGTGGAGCTCAAACTTGACCTCAGCCCCCCTCGCAGCAGTGCAGGATTTCAAGATCTCCTCACATGGTCACAGGTGAATCAATCATTGTTTCTGTCATTCTGAAGGATCTGTCTGAGGTAACAACATTCACTTGTGTTTAATTGAGGAGATCCTGAAACATGCACCGGCTGGGTGGCATAGGACAGGTTCGTGTGCTGCTCTACTAGATCACGACCCATTTCATACAAAAGCAGTCTCTTCTATATATTGAAGTGCAGCTTTCATATAAAGGTGTTCTCTCTCACATCTAAACCATTAGAGAAAACACTGTTATAAAATCAGTCTCTCCAAAATATTGGCTCCATGGGAGGGGGGGGGGCATTTCCATAGATTAAATGAGCCCTTTAACCTCATAGAAACAATAGAGGTCTCCAACTCCTTGCAAAGTAATGCATTGGAGGACGCAGTAGCATTCAAGGGTTAACAGTTCTATTTAAACGTCTGGTAATTTTGCAGCTGTTACGTGTCGCCTATGGTGCAGTCAGTTTACTCCAGAATTACTTCATTTCTTCTCAGAGCATGAACGTCAGTGGGCAAATTCTCTCTTACAGGGGTACCCTTCCCCTTCAGTGTAAAGCACATGCCTTAGAGTGCAGTCTCACATATGGAGGTAATTTATATCAGTACCTCTGCCATACATTCATATACAATCTGCATCAAATTCTGTAACATAAGAGAGAAGAGAGGAATAGATAGCACTGACATGAGATAATGGAGGGGAGAGAGAACACTGACATGAGAGAGAAGAGGGGGGAGAGAGCATTGACGTGGGAGAACACTGACATGAGACAGCACTGATATGAGAGAATACTGACCTGAGAGAACACTGACATGAGAGAACACTGACATGAGACAACATTGACATATGAAAGAGAGAGCACTATCATGAGAGGGCACTGACATGAGAGGGCATTGACATAAGAACACTGACTAGAGAGCACTGACATGAGAGGACTTCGACATGAGAGAACATTGATATAACACAATACTGACATGAGAGAACAATGACATCAGGGAACACTGACATGAGAGAACTTCGACACGAGAGAACACTGACATCAGAGTACACTAAGAAAAGAGAGAACATTGACATGAGAGAATATTGAAATGAGAGAATACTGACATGAGAGGACACTGACATGAGAGATCACTGACATCAGAGATCACCGACATGAGAGAACACTGACATGGGAGAATATTGAAATGAGAGAACACTAACATCAGAGAACACTGACATCAGAGAACACTGACATGAGAGATCACCGACATGAGAGAACACTGACATCAGAGATCACTGACATCAGAGAACACTAACATCAGAGATCACCGACATGAGAGAACACTGACATGAGAGATCACTGACATCAGAGAACACTGACATCAGAGAACACTAACATCAGAGAACACCGACATGAGAGAACACTAACATCAGAGAACACTAACATCAGAGATCACCGACATGAGAGAACACTGACATGAGAGAACACCGACATGAGAGAACACTAACATCAGAGATCACCGACATGAGAGAACACTGACATGAGAGAACACTAACATCAGAGAACACTAACATCAGAGATCACCGACATGAGAGAACACTGACATGAGAGAACACCGACATGAGAGAACACTGACATGAGAGAACACTAACATCAGAGAACACTAACATCAGAGATCACCGACATGAGAGAACACTAACATCAGAGATCACTAACATCAGAGATCACCGACATGAGAGAACACTGACATCAGAGATCACCGACATGAGAGAACACTGACATCAGAGAACACTAACATCAGAGATCACCGACATGAGAGAACACTGACATGAGAGATCACTGACATCAGAGAACACTGACATGAGAGATCACTGACATCAGAGAACACTGACATGAGGCAATACTGATATGAGAAAGCACAGAAGTGAGAAAACACTGATATGAGAGAACACTGATATGAGACAATACTGATATGAGATAGCACAGAAGAGAGAAAACACTGACATGAGAGAACACTAACATCAGAGATCACCGACATGAGAGAACACTAACATCAGAGAACACTAACATCAGAGATCACCGACATGAGAGAACACTGACATGAGAGAACACCGACATGAGAGAACACTAACATCAGAGAACACTGACATGAGAGAACACTGACATCAGAGATCACCGACATGAGAGAACACTGACATGAGAGATCACTGACATCAGAGAACACTGACATGAGAGATCACTGACATCAGAGAACACTGACATGAGGCAATACTGATATGAGAAAGCACAGAAGTGAGAAAACACTGATATGAGAGAACACTGATATGAGACAATACTGATATGAGATAGCACAGAAGAGAGAAAACACTGACATGAGAGAACACTAACATCAGAGATCACCGACATGAGAGAACACTAACATCAGAGAACACTAACATCAGAGATCACCGACATGAGAGAACACTGACATGAGAGAACACCGACATGAGAGAACACTAACATCAGAGAACACTAACATCAGAGATCACCGACATGAGAGAACACTAACATCAGAGAACACTAACATCAGAGAACACTAACATCAGAGATCACCGACATGAGAGAACACTAACATCAGAGAACACTGACATCAGAGAACACTAACATCAGAGAACACTAACATCAGAGATCACCGACATGAGAGAACACTAACATCAGAGAACACTGACATCAGAGAACACTAACATCAGAGATCACCGACATGAGAGAACACTGACATGAGAGATCACTGACATCAGAGAACACTGACATGAGAGATCACTGACATCAGAGAACACTGACATGAGGCAATACTGATATGAGAAAGCACAGAAGTGAGAAAACACTGATATGAGAGAACACTGATATGAGACAATACTGATATGAGATAGCACAGAAGAGAGAAAACACTGACATGAGAGAATACAGATGTGAGAGAATACAGATGTGAGAGAGCACTAACTTGAGAGAGTACAGAAATGAGAGAACACTGACATGAGAGAGCATTGACATGAGACAATACTGATATGAAAGAGCACAGAAGTGAGAAAACACTGACATGAGAGAATACTGACATGAGAGAATACAGATGTGCGAGAGCACTGATTTGGGAGAGCACAGACGTGAGAGAACACTAACATGAGAGAGCACAGAAGTGAGAGAATACTGACATGAGAGAATACAGACTTGAGGGAGCATTGACTTGACAGCACAGAAATGAGAGAACACTGACATGAAAGAAAATATAAGTGAGAGAACATTGATATGAGAGAATACAGAAGTGAGAGAATACTGACATGAGAGAAAACTGACATGAGAGAACACTGATATGGGAGAACACTGACATGGGAGAACACTGACATGGGAGAACACTGACATGAGACATCATTGACATGAGACAGCTCTGACATGAGACAACATTGACATAAGAGAACAGGAGCATGAGAGAGCACTGATATGAAAAGATACAGACATTTATCTTGACTACTGTAACTCATTACTAACTGGCCTTCCTCTCACCCGACTAACCCCACTACTGTCCTCACTCATCACTTCTCTTAACACCACTCCCCTCTGCCAGTGCCTACACTTGCTCCCATTAGCATACAGAATTCAATTCAAAATTCTGGTGCTAACTTATAGAGCCCTCACACCGCACCCCCCCTATATTTCATCTCTCGTTTCCAAATACACTCCCACTCGCCATCTTCGCTCTGCACACGACCTTCTGCTCTCCACAGCTCTTATTACATCCTCCCACTCCTGCCTACAGGACTTCTCCTGTGCTGCACCCGAGCTCTGGAATTCCCTCCCCCGCCCCATCAGACTCTCATCCAGCCTTCAGATCTTCAGATGCTCCCTGAAAACTCACCTCTTCAGGGAAGCCTATCAACTGCCTCCATAAACATTATCACCAAGAACCACCCCTTCCCTGGACCACTGCACTCACCAGCACTTCTCTCTCCCACCCACTGACTGGCAGTTCATGTGGCAGGAGGCACTTACACCCAATAGCACTTACTCCTTCTGTGTCCAACCTACCTTCCTCTAGACTGTAAGTTCTCACAAGCAGGACCCTCTGACCCTTGTCCTCCCCACATTTGATTGTATTATTTAATACCTCTTTATGTCTATTCCCTATTGTACAGTGCAGCGGAATTAGTCGGCGTTATATAAATAAAGAATAATAATAAATTATAACATGAAAACACCAACATGAGACAGCATTGACATGAGGGATATTGAATTAAAATGCATTAGAGAGATGCTGAGGCTGATGTACTAAGAGCAAACCAACTGCACCATTAATATAACATCAATATTGATTTTAATTGGGCTTTTAACCCCTTGAATGCTACAGAGGTCTCCAAGCATTGCTTTGCAATGCACTAGGGACCTCACTATCATTCGAATTCTTAAAAGCTCAATTTAAATCAATGGAGGTTTGGGGAATTTGTATTTGTCCCCTATGGAGCAGTTGGCTCCCTCCAGAATTGCTCCAGTTCTCAGTACAGCAGCCTCGGCATCTCTCTAATGCATTTGAATGTCAAATTTCACATCAATGCTCTCTCTTCTATTCTCCTCTGTCACCTACATCAGTGGCCCAAACACTGAGCCTGTGGTTCCATGGCACCTATTGAGATTTTCTTTGGTACCTGCCAAGTAGTTGATAAACTGGTATTTAATACCGGTCATTTAATGTCCACAATATGGTGTATGAATGGCTTGAGAGGAGGGCACATATATGCCAGCCAGGTAACCACAGGGCAGGCTTATTCTCTTGATGGGCCGCATCTCAGTGTTGAGGCTGGAGGCATGCTGAAGAAAGGTCTTGTTATGAACAGGTGGGGAATCGTTCAGGGCTCTGATGGGGTGATAAGGTGAAAGAGAACTGAGGGCTGTGGCATGGGTGAGATCTGGGGTTTCTGTTAGAAGGCTGTGAAGGTGGTTCAGGAACTGAGTGCTTTGATAGGTGAGAGGGAGCTGCAGGGTGTTGTGGGGAAACAGAAGGCTCTGGTGTTTGAGGAGGCTTGAGTGATGAGGTGATGGGACTGAGAGCTTGGAAGGGGAGGCTGTGGTTAGAGTTTAGGGCTTTATATTGCTCTTCAGGTGGTGGGGTAATGAGATATTTGGGTTAAGTTAAGTATCTGGCACCCACCACTCTTTCATAAACTCTCAAATGTGTCCACAGGAATAAAGAGGCTGAGGACCACTGACCTTTATAACAGACACTGCAGTTAATTTATCTTCTTACCTGTTATTACAATTGCTTTTTTGTCTCAGATCTCTAAAGCCTAAATGAATACAATTTCTATCATAATACAGTGTAGCTAATCTAAAAGCAGTCTCTATGATTATACAGTCTAGCTAATCTGAAGGCAGTCTCTGTCATAATACAGTCTAGCTAATATGAAGGCAGTCTCTATCATAATACAGTCTAGTTTATCTAAAGGCAGTCTCTATCTGTCATAATACAGTCTAGCCAATCTAAAGGTAGTCTCTATCATAATACAGTCTAGCTAATCTAAAGGCAGATTCAATCATAAAACTGCCTAGCTAATCTAAAGGCAGTCTCTATCATAATACAGTCTAGCGCTAATCTAAAGGCAGTCTCTATCATAATATAGTCTAGCGCTAATCTAAAGGCAGATTCAATCATAATACTGTTTTGCTAATCTAAAGGCAGTCTCTATCATAATAGTCTAGTGCTAATCTAAAGGCAGTTTCTATCATAATATAGTCTAACTAATCTAAAGGCAGTTTCTATCTTAATACTGTCTAGCTAATCTAAAGGCAGTTTCTATCATAATACAGTCTAGCTAATCTAAAGGTAGATTCTATGATAATACTGTCTAGCTAATCTAATGGCAGTCTCTATCATAAAACAGTCTAGTGCTAATCTAAAGGCAGTCTCTATCATAACACAGTCTAGTTTACCTAAAGGCAGTCTCTATCATAATACAGTCTAACTTATCTAAAGGCAGTCTCTATCATAAAACAATCTAATGCTTATCTAGAGGCACTCTCTATCATAGAACAGTCTAGCTAATCTAATGTATTGTGTGATGCATTTTATGTTAACCCTTGATATTTGATAACAGCAGTCTCTATCTTTCATAATACAGTCTAGCTATTCTAAAGGCAGTCTCTATCTTAATACTGTTTAGGTAATCTAAAGGAAGGTTCTATCATAATACTGTCTAGCTAATCTAATGACAGTCTCTATCATAAAACAGTCTACTGCTAATCTAAAGGCAGTCTCTATCATAATACAGTCCAGCTAATCTAAAGCTAGTCTCTATCACAAAACAGTCTAGCTAATCTAAAGGCAGTCTCTGCCTGTCATAATACAGTCTAGATAATCTAAAGGCAGTCTCTATCATAATAGAGTCTAGCTAATCTAAAGACAGTCTCTATCTGTCATAATACAGTCTAGCAATTCTAAAGGCAGTCTCTATCATAATACAATCTAGCTATTCTAAATGCAGATTCTATCATAATACTGTCTAGCTAATCTAATGGCAGTCTCTATCATCATACTGTCTAGTGGTAATCTAATGGCAGTCTCTATCATAATACAGTCTAACTAATGTAAAGGCATCTCTATCATAAAACAGTCTAGTGCTAATCTAATGGCAGTCTCTATCATAATACAGTCTAGTGCTAATCTAAAGGCAGTCTCTATCATAATACAGTCTAACTAATGTAAAGGCATCTCTATCATAAAACAGTCTAGTGCTAATCTAAAAGCAGTCTTTATCATAATACAGTCTAGCTAATCTAAAGGCAGTCTCTATCATAAAACAGTCTACTTAATCTAGAGGCAGCCTCTATCTGTCATAATACAGTCTAGATAATCTAAAGGCAGTCTCTATCATAATACAGTCTAGTTTATCCAAAGGCAGTCTCTATCATAATACAATGCAGTTTATCTAAAGGCAGACTCTATCATAAAACAGTCTAGTGGTAATCTAATGGCATTCTCTAACATAAAACAGTCTAGCTAATCTAATGTATTGTGTGATACATTTTGATATTTGATAACAGCAGTCTCTATATTTTATAATACAGAATAGCTATTCTAAAGGCAGTCTCTATCACAATACAGTCTAGCTAATCTAAAGGCAGTCTCTCTCATAATACAGTCTAGCTAATCTAAAGGCAGTCTCTCTCATAATACAGTCTAGCTAATCTAAAGATAGTCTCTTTTTCAGGAAGATATGCTTATAGCACAATGAGGCTGTTATACTAAGGAATGTGGGAGCAGTTTTGGGGTAAACCAACTATACCAGGGGGAACAAATAAAAGTCCCTATTGACTTAAATTTAACCTTTAACCCTTTGAATGCTAGAAGTCCCCAAGATATCTATCTACCAGTCAAGCATTTAATAGCCCCTTTTAAAACATGTTGATATGGGGAATGTTTTATGGTCCCCTACGATGCTGTTGGTTTACTCCAGAATTGCTATATTTACTTTTCATACAATAGTCTCAATATCTTCAGTTGGAAGGCAGTCTTCCTCTTCATCTTCACAGATATGAACTCTCATTAGGAGGCAGTCTCGTCCACATGATGGACCTCTCTCTCTCACTGGAGGTCAAGGAGAGCTAGGTAAGACAAGCAAGTCAGAGGGACAAAAAGGAAGCAAGAAAAAATGAAATGCAGATAGAGAGGAAGCGAGGGAGTGAGAGAGCTCTGGTAGAGGGGTGGGAGTGTGCTGAATGCTGGTACATGGTGATCTGTGCAGGAGGAGGAGGTCTCCATGGCAACGGGATTCCTGCTCCTTCTTCCCCCTTCAGGATAATTAACCCCTCCATTACCAGGAAACAGCCACAAGGGAGTAACCAGCTACCAAGCAGTAGAGTTTGCTAGGCCAACACATGCATGCACCATAATATTATCTATCTATCTATCTATCTATCTATCTATCTATCTATCTATCTATCTATCTAATATCACAATAGGTTTAAAAACATCACAAACCTTGTACCAACCTTATGGATCAGTACATTGACCTGGTAATCTTTCTTCTCAAGATGAACTTATTCTTTTTTGGAAGACATACGAGTGAGTAGAAGACATGATTTTGTAATCAGTTATATGCTAGCAGACCAGGCAAAGCTCAGGCAATGTGAGTGACAAAGCAATGCATTGGAGAGCTATTTATGATTTTAAGGGTTTAAAGCCTCCTTTAAATTATTAGGAATTTGTATTTACCCCCTTTGGTGCAGTTGGTTTGCCACATAATTGCTCCTCCTTTCCTTTGAGTATAGGGCAGAGAGGTGGGAGAGAGGGACAGAAAGAGAACCTAAACCCCATAGATGCAATGATGTATTCACATGGAATATGTACAGATATATAGTCAACCAAAATGTCAGATATGTGGGCTATACTCACACACATTAACACCAGTGATACTGAAATTAGATATTGGAAAAGACCCTTTATGACATGGGACTGTCCTATGTATAAGGCTATAGGGCCTGGTTCACTAGGGCAGTGACATTTTTGTTATAAAAGATATCTAGTGAAATACATCACTGAGCATTACCTCTTATATATCATGGACTATATCTAAGTACACATATATAGGTATAATGACATCCTGGATCATTATGGTCTACACACAACTAATCAGTACGATGTACATATGCAACATATCAGCACACACTTGATCACATTCATAGGAGGATGACATGAAATGCACATGCATTATTAAACAACAAGAGCGTTCTTATGTATACACACACACACACACAAACATATACTCATATTAAGACAATGGTGTACGCACGCAAGACTGACTACACATGCAGTAATATATATTTGTTTTTCTGACATTGTTTCTTTATGCGAAGAGAACCGCCTGTCTGTGCATTTTGAGGTTTCCATCCCAGCACACAGCCTCCATTTTACAGCACACAGATTTCTTCGTCCATTTTCTGTGCTGGCTGAGACTATAACACAGAGTACCACCCCCTCATGTATAGAAAACACACAGAAGAAATATATACATCCATTGTGGGCTGCAAGGATGGAGTTATATAGGGACCAAGAACGCAGGCAGTTTATACCCATAGGGCCCTGTGTCCAAAACAACCCTCGAGTAATTCTGGGGAAAACCAAATGCACCAAAGGGGACAAATACACATTTTCATTAATTTAATGGGGCATTTAACCCCTTGAATGCTAGAGAGATCATCTGGTATTTGTCATCTTATGGTGCAGTTGGCTTGCCCAGGTGTCGTTAGCACATTTGACACATGGGTCATATGTATACAAATGGGGTAAATGAACTGCACTGTAAGGGATACCTAAGAATTCCCCAGACTGCCACTGAGTTAAATGTGTCTTTTTGCACCTTTAATGCCAATGAGGACTCCAATGCATTGGGGCCAATATACCATTTAAATCAATTGGAATTTGTATTTCACCCCTATAGTGAAGTTGGTTTGCCTCAGAATTGCACTGCTCCTCTTTTATCCATAAGGCCCATCATTCCCATCTGCCCAGGAATCAGATCTACGCTCCATGAAACCCTTGGAATCAGATCTACGCTCCATTAACCCTTTGAGTGCCAAAGGGGTACATAAAGCGTTGCAAAGCAATGCTTTGCATACCCCTCTGGCACTCAAAGGGTTAACTCTTTGGATGCTATGGAGGCCGACCTCTCTAGCATCTTGGGATTAATTAAAAAAGGGTATGATATGAGGAATCATGGCTTAAGAAGAGTCCTAGATCAAGGAACCTATCAGACGGTTTACTCTAAGCATGGTGGAAGGTGGTAAATGCAATTACTTACTGGGGGAGTCTTACTCGGAAGGCAGGGTAGGCAGCAAATGTCACTCTTGCTTCCTGTGGGGGCACTCACACTGACTGGAATGGTGCCTCATTTACAAGAGGAAAGTCATGTTCCTTTTTGGCTTTATGTCTTAAATTGAGATTTGTTTTTTCCTCCCAAGAAGGCAGTCTCACTTACTGGAGTGTAGTCTTACTTGTTGAGGGGAAACCACACACACACACACTGAGTCAGAGGACTCACTCACTAGAAAAAAGGTAGTCTTACTTACTATAAGGTGTCCTACTGATTCCTTGAGCTGTCTCATTTAGACAGAAATATCAGTCATTGGGGAAATTATACATTTGCTTATTTTTGAAGGCAGTATCACACAACATCTCTCATTTCACTGCTACCTTCTCCATTCCAGTTTTAAAAAAACACATTTAGTATTTAAATGAACCACGATATTCCTCTCCCCAAAACAACTAAAAATACCTATTTCTGCCTGCTGGCACTTGTATATATTCTGCTTATACCATGATATTCTCACTATCCCTTTCTGATAACATCATCCAGAACATCTGTAAAACTAGGCTGTCACCTCCTGCAGACCTTGCCCCTATAGGTGGGGGTAAATATGACTGCTCTTTTCTCTTTCATCGGAACAGTAGCCTATGGAACATGATATGCACACGTATATATATTCACCCACTCACATAATGTACAGAAATACTCTCATATTCCTGAATAGCCATATAATAAAAAATATTGTAGATTCCATGCCTTATTCATCAAGCTAAACAGGTGCAATAATGGATCAAATCCACTGCTATGTATTGTTGAAATAAAAATCCTGCAAATCCACATTGATTTAAAAGGGGCTTTAAATCCTTTGAGAGCTAGAGAAGATTCCATTGCATATCAAAGCAATACATAACAGACTTCTATAGGATTTAAAGGGTTAAAATCCCCATTTAAATCAATGGAAATGCTCATTCCCCTGCTATGGCCCAGATGGTCCACGGACCTTTATCTTGATAAATAAGGCCATTTATGTTGCCCCAAGAATATACAGATACATACAATACACTATATAAAGCCAGAACATTTACACCCACACAACATACAAGCACACATCTGTACACCCACACATGACATACAAGCACACAGTATAATGAGCGCTCCCAGATATATACCCACACATATTCCACACATTAAACAGGCACACATATGCATATACATGTCATATAACATCAGTATTACCAATGTATGTATAATGGGAATCCTAGGACTTGGTTACACTGAAGCTGATGTGCAAAGATGTAGGGGATTAATTCTGGAGCAAATCAGCTGCACCTTCGGGAAAAAATAAACATTCTCAGAATGCACACTGATTTTAATGGGTCTTTTAACTCAATGATTTCTAGACCTTAAGGGGTTAAAAGTCCTAGTTATATCAATATGAATAGTTGTTTGTTTGTCCCTTATGGTGAAGATGGTTTGCTCCAGAATTACACTCCTCACTGTGGCAGATGTACTAAGAACTAGAGCAATTATGGAGCAAACCAGCTGCGCCAAAGGAGATGTAAAAATCCCATGTATGTAAATGGAGGTTTAACCCCTATATTGCAAACAATGTGATAAAAGCTAGATTTAAATCAAAGGAATTTCAGGAATGTTTTTTATTTGTTCTCAATGGTGCAATTGGTTTGCCCCAGAATTGCTCCAGTTTCTTAGTATATCAGCCTCACTGGTATATCCATACTGTTATATGTGTAAACATGCCAAGGCCAGTGTTTCTGTTTTTTGGTTAGGCTATAATGTCTGTAGGTATCGTGGGTTAACTAGCTAAGAGCTGAGGGGCTTACACAGCTCCCAGATGTGGGAGAGACCTGCTGGAGGACCAGGGGTGAAGTGATGCAGTGGAACCAATGGATAAAGGAGTGAGTGTGAGTGCTGGAGTGTCGGGATCACTCACCTGTTCATACCAGTCCCGATTTGTACAGGTACACTCCGGCCACCAGTTGGGGCTGTTACCGTTCATTTTGGGGGTGGCACTCTTTGGGGGCCCTTTCAAGGTGGGGGTGAGGTTTTCACGAGTAGCAGGCACAAGCTTGGATTTTCCTCGGGCTGTGGGGGTGACAGCAGGCTGTGAGGGAAGGGTCTGAGAGCTGTATCCCCCATATCCGCCCCCGTACTGCTCGTGCTGCCACTCTCCATAAGTGGGGGGCTCCATTCTGCGCAGGGCGGACATGCGAGATGCCTCATAACACTCCGGGCACTTACAGCAGTGATGGTGTTTGTGCATGGTAGGATCCGACTCCAAAATGAATGATCAGAACGGCTCACTGACACAGCTCACACGGTCACCTCGTAGCCCCGAAATAGGCACCAGAAATGTATATGTAAAATAAACCTGACACAAAATGTACTCCACAAGAAAGGGGCCGGATACCTAGACGGTGCCAAAACAGTACCCCATGGGAGACGGAACCTAGGCAGTGTCAAAAATATAGCAAAGCAGTGCCAATGATAAAATGCACCTAGCGATGGGGTGGCAAAAAGGTTATGTAAAAAATCCAATGTTGTTGAAATCAACGTAAAATTGCAAAATCTACCCCGATTTCCATTAAAAGCTTAGATTTAATTATCATGGATCCTGCAGGTCTTCCTTCCACCCTTTCCTTGATGTGGGGGCCTGGCTGGGAGGGGGCGGCGATAGAGAAAACGCAGGCTCCTGTGCAGCCCCCCCAGCTCCGTGATAATAAAGATGGCGGCACTGCCTCCCTGAACCCTCTCTCTCTCAGCGGTGGGGGTTGGGGTGCTGCCTGCTCTCTCAGGCCCAGTGTCGGGGTGTATATTGTTCGGGCTGGGTGCTGGGCGCTCCTGGACGGTGTGAAGAGGAGGCTGTGCTGCTGGTCCCTGATGGAGCGGCTGCCTGCCCCTGGATGCAGCATCTCTTGGCTGCAGCCAATCAGCAGCCAGCAGCAGCATCAGCACCACCGGCTGTAACACTGTCTGTGCCAAAACGGGGCCTGCAATGTACTGTACTCATGTGTTGGACTGATCCTGACACAGCACGCGAGGGGTTAACCAGCAGAGGCTTAACGGGACCGGGATCTGCAGCTGATGGATTCAGCTGGGGGAGGAGAGAGGGGGAGGGACACCGTCATTTTATCCAAGGCTACTGAATCAGAGCAGCAAGAGAGAACACCCACTTCATGGAGCAGTGATGCCCTATATTGTAGTGACAAGTTTCAATGAGCATCATCATACTGTGAACAAACCACTGCCAGGTGCTCCATGCTGCACAAAGAAGATTATCTAATTTGGGCATTGTGTACAGTATCTTCTGTAGTTATTCGTAATGGCAGTCAGTAAAGGGAATGTGTGAATCCAGTGCTCTATGAGTCTGATTTAGAGCTGGATTCCACTAGAACTGATAAATGTTATCACTGGTTTTATTTCACAGATCCATGGTGAAGTGTACAGGGAAATTTGTAGATAAAATCAAAGCCAAACCAACCACTTCATGGAACCCATAATGGATAATTGGAGGAATTCTGAGGAAAACCATATCACCATTTTAAGCCCTCGAATGCTACAGTAGTCTCCAACGCATTGTTTCACATGTATTCAAGCAATTAAAAGCCCAGTTTAAACCTATGGTACATTAGAGAATGTTTATTTGACCCCCATGGTGCTATTGGCTTGATTCAGAACTGCCCAAATTTGATCCATGTGATGAGCATTTCTGGTTGTGTGCCACACTACTGCTAACATGGAGGAAAGGATATCAGAGCAAAATTATTTGTGGTTTATTGACACAGCAGTTGTGCACTGGCAGTGCTTTGCGTGTAGTTATTTGTGTATACTTAATTACAGGAGCTCCATTAGTAACAATATATAAACAATGCAGGCAGATTCCTACATTCACTTAGTAAGGAGAATGTATGGAACATGTTGTATACCATAGAGCAGTACATATTGTGGCTATGCAGCACATTATGCACATTGTATGTTAGGCATGCAATGCGTATTTCCAGTGATCAGATTGGTGTGTCTAATGCCTATGTCTAGAATAGTGTGAGGGTCATGTACTGATACAGAATACAGGTGCAGCTGCCTCCACCAGAGCTTGATTTTCATCCCAGGCTCCCCAAAGCAAGGCATTCCAGGAGCCCTTAGCTCCACCCATGGCCAGACCCCTACTCCTTACATGACCTCACCCCAGTCCTATCCACTGTTTCCTGTCACAGAAAATATCCTTGTCCTATAAAAAAGGACAAAAAAACATTTAATCCCTTGGTTGCTAGAGAGATATCCAATTTATTGCTCCTCAATGCATCTGAGATCTCTTTAAAATCCAAGGGGTTAAATAATAGCCTATAAAGGGGTATATAACTGGTACTGACCACACCCACATTTTAGGTTGTGGGTGAGGCCTGCACAGCTGTAGCACTCCTCAAAATTTGGAGCTCTAGGCAATTGCCTACTCTACCTACTGGGAAATCTGTCCCTGGCCTCCAACCAGGTGCAGCTGGATTTGCACTAGCTATGAACCTCTGTACATCTGAAAATATAGTATCTGCATAACCTTGCTTCTTCTTGCACCATTTTGGAAATGGGGTTGTGAAACGCAATTCTAACAGCACATAGGCACAGGGAAATCAGGCACTTTCTGCTCCTGTTTCTTATGACTGACTCAGGTAGGCAGTGGGAAAGGGTCACTTCCCTGTTTGGTGGCTTGCCTGAACCCAGTGTCTCCTAGTGCCCAAAACACCCTCCTAACATGCATTAAAACCCTCCTTAACCCCTCTCTTGCCAGGGGAACATTCAATGCATTGCCCTTCCCTGTGATGAGAGATCCATTGGAGCCTCATTGGTGCTCTGGTCTTTTCTTTTTTCTTAATAGATCTTTACTGGCTAACGACCAACCATTAAAGAGCTTCACTAAAAAGGCATCCAATACTTTTTTTGAAAGCATCTACAGTATCTGCCAATGCAGTCTCACAAGGGAAAGAATTCCACAACCTTATTTCCCTTACTATAAAAAATCTTTGCCTTTGTTTTAGTTGAAACCTCTTTTTCCTCAATTCATAAAGTATGTCCCCTCATTTATTTGCTCAGTTCTTTGAGAACAGAGCTCTGTAATATGTATTATGTAGATTTAGTAGGAAATGAGAGTAGTGGTTCTGAGTATCTACTTAGGGGTTTGGGCACAGGTGAGCTAATTAACCCTTTGAGTGCCAGATGGGTACGCAACACATTCCTCTGCAATGTGTTGTGTTTCCCACTGGCGCTCAAAGGGTTAAATTTACTGATCCTCTGATTAACCCTTTGAGTGTTAGAAGTGTATGCTATGCATTGCAAACCTCGCTGGCACTCAAAGGGTTAATTTACCAGAACTTAAATAAGGAAATAAGTCTTGGTCTCTTAGTGGTTGCCGATGACAGGTTTTAGAACTACACCTACCGGGAACAAATATAAATTCACACTCATTTAAATGGGGTCTTTTTAACTCCTTGGGGAAGATTCACTAAGAAGTGATAAAGAGGTGATAAAGTGGAGAGGACTTCTCCAGCGTTATCACTTCTCCAGTTCCTATGTTATTCTATAGAGCCTAGTCACTAAGATCTCCAAAGTTGAAAAAATCTTAGTGCATAGCCTCCACAGATTAACATAGGAAGTGGGGAAGTCATATCACTGGACAAGTCATCTCTGGTTTATCACCTCTTTATCACACCTTAAAGGGATAGTAATACTTAAAATGTAAAAAAAAATATGTTGTAGGGTTTATCCCCCTGAGTAAAACATGAGTACTCCCACTGCTGAAAGGTGTTTCATTCAAAAGTTATTAATTTTCAAAGTTGAAATTTTTAGGTGCAATATCACAGTGGCCTGAAATTGTACAGTGGCGCTGTTGCTACACGATCCTATGGACAGCTCTGGTCAATTGACCATAAATCTCCATAGGATGGTGTAGCAACAGCGCCACTGTACAATTTCAGGCCACTGTGATATTGCACCTAAAAAAATTCAAATTTGAAAATTAATAACTTTTGAATGAAACACCTTTCAGCAGTGGGAGTACTCATGTTTTACTCAGGGGGATAAACCCTACAACATATTTTTTTTACATTTTAAGTATCACTATTCCTTTAATACATAACCCCTTAGTCTCTTACTGAAGCTCTCCCATAGAGCGCATTACAAAAAGAGCAGTTTGTGTTTTGGGCTGTAGTTGGCACTATTCTCAGCAGAAAAAAAGGGGAGAGCAATAGGGAGCTCCCTAGTGCAATAAGGACTGGATCACGTTCCACCACCAAGATCACCCCAGACGTGGGTATTCACAAACAGAATGGCTGTCAGTCACATATATGAATAACAGCAAATCACGCAAAGTGGGTTAATATCCTGCCCCAGACACAGATAGACTTTCACAATCTTGGGCAGCTACTCTTATTCTCGCGTTCTGTAAGTGGTACCAGGAAACTCCAAGAGAGAAAACACAAAGGAGAATGCCCAGTAGTGTAATATGGTCACAAAATCGTTCTTTGGAATTAAGAAAAATCATTGTACTCATATTTATTTGTTGTCAGCAGAGGGGATAACCTAAGCTGACATACAGGCAAATGGGGAAATCTCACTGTCCCCACTCGGTGTCAAACAATCCGCTGCTCCACTTACTGCTCACACCACAGATTTATTGTAAACGCATTCCCAATAAAATAACTAACATCGATGTTGAATAAAGACAATAAAAGGCAAGGCTACGCATTTCTCGGAACACAACCGCTTCCTCATACCACAATTATCAAATGTATATATCTTAGTGGGGTTTTTTTTAATATAAAATATTAGCGGTAATTGGTTTATAATAAAAATCATGCCTTTAGTGGGACTACTATTGTTTTACTCAGCAGGAAAAGCCCTCTAACTTAAATTTTTCATTAAAATAAAGTTTTCCTTTACATCAAAGGGAATTTGGGGAATTTGTGATTGTTCCCTGTGGTGCACTTGGTTATGCTTCAGAGTTGCTACCCTTTTCCTGATGCATATTGCTCTTATAGGGTGAGCTTACATTCAATTAATCTTCATAGTATTTGGGCCATGGAGAGTGTTATTTCAATACTGTCAGAGTTGTAGATCAAGAGTAATTGAATGATAAAGTATCCCCCTCCAACTCCTTTTACCTAGTGTAATGCACCTCCCCTCAGATGTGGAATCTGGTCTCTTGACCAGACAGCTCACAGCAAGGGACAATCTTCTTACTGTGAGAATAATGAAAACCCTGCCCACCTTGACAGGTTTTTCAGGGTTTTCCTTATGCTCACTGAAGATTGTCCCTCTCTGTGATCCATCTGGACAGTCTTGCTGCTCTGAGGTGAACAGTGTTACATCAGTAAAAGGGGCGGGAGGGGGATACTTTATCATTCAATTACTCTTGAACTACAACTTGTACAGTATTGAAATAACACTCTCCAAATACTATAAAGATTGATTGAAGCTGCTTTTATTGTGAAACATTACCATCCCTTTAAGCATAGAGCATGACCGATATACTAAGAACTATTGATATAAACTATACTATATGGAAAAAATAAAATTCCCAAAACATCAACTGATTTATCTGAGATTAGAAACCATTTAAATGCTACAGAGATCTCTAATAAATTTGCTTATAGTGCATCAGAGACCTTTAGTATTCAAGGAGTTCAAAAGAGCCATTTAACCCTTTGAGTGCCAGAGTGATGTCAAACACATTGAATCCTGCTGGCACTCAAAGGGTTAAAGGGAATTACATTTTTTTTCTTTGTATATCAGCAATGGAACAACAGCTGTTGGGTACTACAACTCCCATCATCCCCAGCCAGCCGCTGTCTGGTTGGGAGTGCTGGGAATTGTAGTCCCTAACAAATGGAGGTCCAGCAGTTGACTAGCCTAGATACAAAGGATAGTCTGTTTGTAATGGACAGGTCACCATCTGCAACATGTCAAGATACAAATCTTTCCTCACTCACCCACCCCTCAATCTCATGGGACTGGAAGGGTGGGAGACAGAGAGAGGGAAGGATCAGAGAGGAAGGGAGGGGGAAGGGAGATTGCTTCAGGGATTTATGAAAATGACAGAAAAACCCATGTGGATTTATATATGTGAATGTATAGTATGTATCCATACAGGCACACATCAGCTGATTTGACCAGACCAACCCTTTCAGGACATGTATGACACTTAAGTGCTGCAAAGACACAGAAGACTCAGTGTATTTTACTGACCATTCTGCATTAAACCCTTTCCTGATTATCCAGAGTTATTTTAGGGCTATAATTCTTGCGATTAAATATTTTGTGTTAATGTCTACAAATCTGTCTAGAAAACAATAGGACGAAAAATAAATGAATTATTTAACCCTTTAAGGACCAGATTAGACAGATGAGTCACATAAAATCACTGGGTAAAGGAGGAAATGTTTCTAATATCAAACTGATGAGATCTTTGGCAGCAGAAATGGCCATTGCCCTACCAAATTCATGGCATTATCAGATCCAATGTTTCCTCTACTCAAGAGATGACAAATCTGTGGTCTCCAGCTACTGATTCCCATCATCCTCAGCTAACCTACAAGAGCTGGAGTAGGATGAACATGTGTGCCGCTGCCGTATTGCACAGAACAGTCCCTGATTTCAAATGTGTGTCCCATGTCCCGGGAAGCCCCCTTCTGGGACAATACAAAGTTCTGGAATGAAGACTCCAGAGTAAAAAGTTCTAAACACTGGAAGGAATACTGCCCATTTCCTAATGTAACAGGAAGTGATGCCTCTGCTGGTCTACAAGAAAATGGCTTCCAGACACAGCTTTATACACTAGAGAGAGAACTGGAGTTGTAGTGCAATTTTGTGTTGTAATGTAATGCTAGTTTAAGACTTTGGGTGTGATGTATATTATATTTATTGTAGACCACTGCTACAGGCATCACTTTCTGTCACAGCAGTCAGTGGGCAGTTCTCTCTCTAGTGTTTAGAAATCTGTGGTGCACTCTTGTCTCCACAGTGTCCATAAATTGCAGAACTGAAACGTGGTTACCTTAATCTGGAGCCCTGCAGGTTACTTACCTCTGCTCTATGCTGTTTAATGATTTGGATGAAAGAAAGAAAGAAAGAAAGAAAAAGAAAGAAAGAAAGAAAGAAAGAAAGAAAGAAAGAAAGAAAGAAAGAAAGAAAGAAAGAAAGAAAGAAAGAAAGAAATATGGATTTGTACATTTACATATCTGATCACTTAAATAATTGTTTTGTTTGGCATCCAACCAAAGGTACAATAAGGAACACTGTTTATTTTCTATTGTAAGCTCTATTGATCAAGGCCCTCTTATCCTTCTCTCTCCATCCTTGTATTCACTGTAACCGCCTTGTACAATGTTTGTATAGTGCTGTAGAATTTGTTTGCAATTTATAAATAATAATAATAGTAGTGTTCTAGATCAGTGGTTCTCAACCCGTGCCCTCAGTGGCTACTAACAGGCCAGGATTTGAGAATTTCCTTTTAAGAGCACAGGTGAGTTAATCAATATGATTGAGCTTCTGATCAACACACTTGTGTTCTAGCAGGTAAATTCCTAAGTCCTGCCTGTTAGTGGGTCCTGAGGGCATGGGTTGAGAACCTCTGCTCTAGATAGCTACCCCAATAAGCCATGCCTACATTGGTTCCCAGAGTCCTCTATCTTACTCCTGCTACTCTGTCCACTCCGGAGTTCTTGGATACCCTCCTCTCATCCACTGACATATCCTTATGACATTCTAGGCAGTGACTGAAGTAATAGGTGACAGTACAACAGCATATGCCATAGCTAACCAGTGTTCCTATACAGGAACGTGCACACATAGACACCAAGGGGAGCCTGAGCACCTGCCCTTTTGTCCAAAGTGCCCTCGTGTCCTTTTAACAAAAAAATATATATATATTAATAATAATAATAATTATGAGAAGTGCCCTTTTTTTCATTTGAGCCCCTGCCCCCCAAAATACCCATGCACGTCCCTGTTCCTATATAGGGGAGGTGGTGGATAGTATAGAAACCTACCATATAGGAGTGGTAAAGTGTACCTAATTCCATCATTGTTAAGTAAGACAAAGCTTTAAAGGGATAGTAATACTTCGTTTTAACTTTATTTTATTTTGTAGGCATTAAAAAAACATGACGAATGATATAAGTCTTATCTCTCAAACCTTTATGGTTTATGAGATATTCACAAGCAAAGTTCCCCTCCCCGCCCCTTTTACCTAGTGTAAACAATCTCTTCTCAGATGTGAGTCTGGTTGTATGACAGTACAGATAACAGAAGGGGACAATTTTCTTTGTATGAAAACAATGAAAGCCCTTCCCCCCTTGACAAGTTTTTCAGCTTTTTCCATTATCTTAATTGAAGATTGTCCCTCTCTGCAGTCTACCTGGGCATCTCCCTTCTGATCTGGTTGAACAGGGAAGGGATACTTTGTTTGTGAATGTCTCTTAAACCATAAAGGTTTCAGAGATAAGACTTATATCATTCTTCATGTTTTTTTAATGCCTACAAAATAAAATAAAGATAAAATGAAGTATTACTATCCCTTTAACTGAAATGGGAAAATAGGCAAACAAAAAAGTTTTTTATCCCTTAACCCTCTGAGTGCCCCTCTGGCACTCAATGGGTTAAATGCTAGAGAGGTCTCCAGTACGTTGTGAAGCAATGTGGACCGCTTACCATTCAAGCTGCTAAAAGCCCCATTTTAATCAAAGGCAATTTAGCAGTGTGTTGGAGATATCTCTAGCTTTCATGATGAGTTTAAAATCCCCATTTACAAGAGAACTAGCACCTAATGGTAAAAGCAATCCCATTTCTTATCTTATTATAGCTAAACAATGCTAATGTCCCCCATGAATTATACTGTTGTCCTTTTGCTCAAGAGATATCTTCAATCAGGCCTGGATGTCACATCCATGGAAGCGGACATAACAGTAGCTAGTAGGAGCACAGAACCTCACACTGGGATCACTTCCCATGGTAATCTTATGCAGGCTCACTCACTCAGCCTCTTCAGTTTGATTTAAAAACAAACAAACAAACAAACAAACTGTCATGTCCACCTCCATAGATATGACATCTAGGACTGGTTGAAGATATTAGTTGCAGTTTAATAAGCTGAAAAGGAACAATTCTGGCGCAAACCGTATGCACCATTGGGAGAAATTTAAATTCCAATTGATTTAAAAGGGACTTTCAACCTTGTTTGAAGCAATGCATTGGAGTTCTCTCAAATATTCAAAGGGCTAATAATCCAGTTTAAATCAGAGGGGATGTGTTGCTGTCATCCTGAGTCTGTCTCTCACCAGTCATCCTCAGTTGCTGTATCCATCTACTGAGTCCTGCCTGCTCCTGTGTTCTGCAGTTTGCTGCTGCCTACATCTCCACTGTTGCTGTCATCCTGAGTCTGCCTTGCACCAGTCATCCTCAGTTGCTGTCTCCATCTAATGACTAAGTCCTGCCTGCTCCAGTGTTCTTCAGTTCTGGCTACATCTCCAGTGTTGCTGTTATACTGAGTCTGCCTCTCACCAGTCATACTCAGTTGCTGTATCCATCTACTGAGTCCTGCCTGCTCCTGTGTTCTGCAGTTTACTGCTGCCTACATCTCCTGTGTTGCTGTCATCCTGAGTCTACCTCACACCAGTCATCCTCAGTTGCTGTATCTATCTACTGATTGAGTCCTGCCTGCTCCAGTGTTCTGCAGTTTGCTGCTCCCTACATCTCCAGTGTTGCTGTCATCCTGTGTCTGCCTCACACCAGTCATCCTCAGTTCTTGTATCCATCTACAGATTCCTGTCTGCTCCTGTGTTTTGCAGTTTGCTGCTGCCTACATCTCCTGTGTTGCTGTCATCCTTAGTCTATCTCACACCAGTCATCCTCAGTTGCTGTATCTATTTACTATGAGACTACTATGAGACATGCCTGCTCCAGGCTTCCTGTATGATTTTCTTATTGTTATCCGACGGTACCTCTTTTCGGTGGAAACGGGATGAAGTCAAAGACGATATCATTCCAACACCAGATCCCAAAGACATTTGCTACATGGTGACTACTAAACTCACACTGTAGCAAACAAGTGGCAAAGTCAGTAAACTCCTGCCTGCTCCAGGCTTCCTCAATTTTGTAGTCTTACTCTAATCTAAGAAAAGTCATATGTCTATGAGTCCTGCCTGCTCCAGGCTTCCTCAATTTTGTAGTCTAACTCTAATCTAAGAAAAGTTGTATATATTTATCTACTGATTCCTGCCTGCTCCATGCTTCCTCAGTTTTGTAGTCTAACTCTAATTTAAGAAAAGTTGTATGTCTATGAGTCCTGCCTGCTCCAGGCTTCCTCAGTTTTGTAGTCTAACTCTAATTTAAGAAGAGATGTATGTCTATCTATCTACTGAGTCCTGCCTCCTCCAGTGTTCTGTAGTTTGCTACTGGCTACATCTACAGTGTTGCTAACATGACAAAGGGTTTCCGTGATGTCAGATTTGTGGGTGTGTGCTGCTCAGCACATCTCCAGTGTTGCTGTCATCCTCAGTTTTGTAGTCTAATTCTAATCTAAGAAAAGTCGTATGTCTATGAGTCCTGCCTGCTCCACGCTTCCTCAGTTTTGTAGTCTGACTCTAATCTAAGAAAAGTCATATATATTTATCTACTGAGTCCTGTCTGCTCCAGGCTTCCTCGGTTTTGTAGTCTAACTCTATAACAAAAGTCGTATATTTATCTACTGAGTCCTGCCTGCTCCAGTGTTCTGTAGTTTGCTTCTGGCTTCATCTACAGTGTTGCTGTCATCCTGAGTCTGCCCTGCACCAGTCATCCTCAGTCTTCCTTCTTCCTTCAAATACCTACATCCATGCTTCATCTACAGTACCATAAGGCTAAAGCTCCATCTTACCCTGTTCCACCGTCTTCATTTAGACCCTGGAAATTGTTCCACTTATTTTTCTTTATTTAATTTTGATTTTATTGTATTTTTAAAAGCATGTTGAATTCAGCCGAATAATTCGGATTCCTTCCGAATTTCGTCCGAGTCGAACAGGTCCAGTCCGATTTTCAGATCGCCAAAATAAGAAAAAAAAATTTGTCCGAAATTGAATTTAACCAAATGTTTTTCCCTTGCACAAGTCTAGTCCCCACAGTTTTCCCCTGCCTGATCCAGCTAAAGGAAAGTGTCTGAAATCTGTCTGCTTTTCTTGGGCTTTCTAATAGCCTTACTGTGTTCATTTTGGAGCATTTTTAAGCTCCCTAAAAGGATGCTAAAGAAGCTTTTTTTCTACAAAAAAAAACATATGGGAATTCATTACTGACCCTTTGTGAGAATGTATTTACAGAACTTATCAGCTGAAAATACCCAGCATGCAATTATTTCCATCTGAAATGGATCCAGCCTATGGTTTGATCATTCAGATATATTTATACATGTTAAACCAGACAGTTAGAAGTACAAACATCCGCAAATGATTTACATTTATAGTGACACTCATTATACGGGCTTTGTGTATGCAGGTCTGCTGAACAAGGGCCCTGGTACAAAATAATATTTGGACCCATACTTCACTGTAAAGGACTGAAACATCTTGAGCATTGTGTGAAGTCATGGACGTCCAAGGGGTGGGTGTATGTATGGGGGAGGGGGTGCTTGCCCCCCCCCCCGCACTTGCCCACCCTGAGTAAACCTAGGGGCTGGTCGGGCTGTCCTGGGAGACATATTTTGGCTTCTTCATACAAATTAAATATGAACTCTGTGTAGAGCATATATTTTACCAATGTATTAATTCACTTGTTTAAAGCAAGTCTTTTCTAATATGTATTGCCATTACTATGGCTAACGAAAATGCTTTGCATTAAAAGCCAAATCTGTTTATACCTTCATAATGAACTGTCCTGCTTTCAAACAGCGATCACTTACAGTGAGTGGCTGGGGGCCCTCAAGAACTGAAACATTTCTACCAGCCCACCCACTACTATAAACTGCATGGAGCCATTTTGGATCAGGCCTTCAAGACTCTGTTCAGTAAGGTCACACAGGAAATAAGCCAATAGGATCACGCTAAGCATGTCCATGACTTTGGTGGTCCTGCACTGTGCATGTACAAGACATCTGTAGGTGTACACTAAAGCTAAAAACCTAAGCAACTGTGAATGTGGTGCAGAAGATATTGAGGGGGAACAAAGACATACATAATGAAAATGAACTATGCAAAAACACACAGTTAATACAATACTTGAAATATAAGGAAAAACAGCAGTAATGACAGGGTATTTATTATAAAAATACTAAGATTACCACTATGGCTATAGAAGACATTTTTTTTCTTTATATTAAAAAAAATCTTCATACCATTATCTCTCTTAAGGATGGTTCTGAAAGCAGAAAAGATGTTAGTAACTGAATTAAATTGCTTCTATGGCCTTCCTATTCCTTTCATCCTGAAATGACTGCATATAACAAGCACAGGACCTTATGTGTGAAGGCAAAGCAGAGAAATTGTAGAGTGAACTTATGGCACTAGAGACAACACATAAAATATCCCATTTTTTAAATGGGGATTTTAACCCCTTGAATGCTAGAAAGGTCTTGCATTGGAGAGCTTGTTAGCATTCAGTGGATTAATAGACCTATATAAAATCAGTGGAAATTTGTTGAATTTTTGGTTTGCTCCACATTTTTTCTTTACACATAAGGCCCAGTGCAGAGATTGTATAAATTTGCCACCCTGGAATTAGTCTCTACTGCCAATGGCTGCACTTAAAGGGATAGTAATACTTCGTTTTAACTTTATTTTTTTTTGTAGGCATTAAAAAAACATGAAGAATGATATAAGTCTTATCTCTCAAACCTTTATGGTTTATGAGATATTCACAAGCAAAGTTCCCCTCCCCGCCCCTTTTACCTAGTGTAAGCCATCTCTTCTCAGATGTGACTCTGGTTGTATGACCAGACAGATAACAGAAGGGGACAATTTTCTTTGTATGAAAACAATGAAAGCCCTTCCCCCCTTGACAAGTTTTTCAGCTTTTTCCATTATCTTAATTGAAGATTGTCCCTCTCTGCAGTCTACCTGGGCACCTCCCTTCTGATCTGGTTGAACAGGGGGGGGATACTTTGTTTGTGAATATCTCTTAAACCATAAAGGTTTGAGAGATAAGACTTATACCATTCTTCATGTTTTTTTAATGCCTACAAAATAAAATAAAGTTAAAACGAAGTATTACTATCCCTTTAAAGGATCAGTAAACATTAAAAAAAAAAACATACATATTGTAGGGCTTTTCCCAGTGAGTAAAACAAGGGCTGAGAGATCCATATCTCCAGAGTTATTATAGTTTAAATCCATGTTATTTTATATTAGCAGTGCCCTCTATTACATTCACTTCCTGATTATTTGAACTGTTATACATTTTGAATAAAACAACTGACAGCAGTGGTAATGACCTTGTTTTACTCAGCAAGACAAACTCTAACATACAGGTTATGCTCCTTTAAAGCTACACACTATAGAATATGATCACTATAGTGTATAATGACAGGTACATTCCACCAGCTTTTGACAATAAAGCCAACAAGCCCTGTATGTCTGGACCATAGCATGCTCTGGGAATGGGCATACATTAACGACATACCTGGCAACTCTCAGGGTTTGACCCTGAGGCTCAGGGTTTTTGCTCAAATCTTGAGCTTTCAGGGTGAAGTGCCAAATTCTCAGGGTGAGAGAATTCTGTGTTACCTACTAAATTATATATTACTAGTTGAACAGCCCGTTACACGGGCCACAGTGCCTCTGTCAGCCGGTTGTGGGGCAGTCACACGCAGCGGAGACTGCCCGCGCCAGGCTGATACAGAGCTGGACGCTCCTTCGGAGCGCCCAGCTCTGTATCAGCCGCGGCGCGGACAGTCTCTACTGCGCATGACTGCCGCACACGCAGCAGTGTCTACTGCACATGTTGGGTGTTACACACAACTTAGCGAATTATTATATAGGATTATTATTATTATTATATATAACAAATAAATGTTTCTTTAGTCTCTAAATTGGCACAATTTGTTACAAGAACTACAGGGGGAGATGCCCTGCTTGTCTTGTTTGTGCTTAGGCAGTGAAATCTCTAAATTGCAACATGTTAAAGGTTCCTTGTAGACTGACAGGAGCACCTCTGAGATAGAGCAAGCAGGTAGTGTACATACTGCATAAAAACTACATTATGGGAAAAGTAAGGGCTACTATTTCAAAGATCTCAGGATCAACTCATCTTGAAAGTTCCCAGGTACATAAGCAAAGCAGAAAGGAAAGAGTCCCTCAGAACACACACAGACTGCCCCCTGTGCTTGGTGCAAGTAGGGTTAAGGGTAGGATGTTGTGAGTATGCAGCTCACTACATTGACATTAGGTAGGTTTAGGAACTCAGATTCATAGCTGCCAACCGTCCCAATTTAAAGGGATAGTAATACTTAAAATGTGAAAAAAAATATGTTGTAGGGTTTATCCCCCTGAGTAAAACAAGAGTACTTCCACTGATGAAAGGTGTTTCATTCAAAAGTTATTAATTTTCAAAGTTGAATTTTTTAGGTGCAATATCACAGTGGCCTGAAATTGTACAGTGGCGCTGTTGCTACACCATCCTATGGAGATTTATGGTCAATTGACCAGAGCTGTCCATAGGATCGTGTAGCAACAGCGCCACTGTACAATTTCAGGCCACTGTGATATTGCACCTAAAAAATTCAACTTTGAAAATTAATAACTTTTGAATGAAACACCTTTCAGCAGTGGTAGTACTCTTGTTTTACTCAGGGGGATAAACCCTACAACATATTTTTTTTTACATTTTAAGTATTACTATCCCTTTAAGCAGGACAATGTCAGTTTGGGTGCTCAGTCCCGCTGTCCCATGGCATTAATAGAGTGTCCTGCTTCCCAAGTTAATTCCTGTCTGGTACAGAACCCTTCAAGCACATCACGCACTGTCCCCAGAGCTGCGTTGCTCAAGCAGCGGCGAGAAACCAAAACTTGAATTGAGCATATGTGTCACTCTTCATAGTATGCGCACGCACGCTGCATAGGCTGTAGTCTATCTATGGCTGCCTCCTCCTGAGTTAGTTCTCCTCCGAACAAGCAGCAGCAATGTGTGAGCACCTGGAGCTGATCCAGTCAACTTACTGAACATCATTGTGAGAATAAACATAACAAGAGTCATCATCACTGACCAGGTATTCGAATCCAACTAATTTCAGTTCTGAGTTCAAAGTTGCATGCAGTGAATGCTGGGGGTGGGGTGCAAGCTCATACCTGTCCCACTTGGAAAATGTAATCAAATGCACTCAGCTCGTGGTGTCAGAGACTCCCTGGCTTGGTGGTTGCTTAACTCCTTCAGGAGCATAGGGGTAAGCAGTGGTGTCTGTAGAAATTTTTCCGGGGGGGGGGGCAAAGCCATAATATGACCCCCAGGCCAGCCCATCTAGCCCCTTTATTTATATGGAGGGGGGTAACGGTGGGGGGGGGCAAGTGCCCCCCTTGACCTCCCCTCCGGACGCCTATGGGGGTAAGCAATGCATTCTCAACTATGCATCATCCGGCTCCATTTTTATGCTAATAAATTATAATTTTGCACTTGCTTTCACCAGTCTCAGTTACTTTATACCCATGTATCAGCAGTCTTACAAGTGGAACCATCTGAAGAGTTGCTCAGTGCACTATTCTACTAGTTACCAGACCTCACTTTGTTTCCATTTATCTATACCATTCCTATGGCAAGTCCTCAGTGGGTTACAGTTGGGCCTTACAGAGAAAGTATAAAGAGAATAAATTATTAGGAAGCCTTAGGAAGAATGTAAAACTCCCATTGATTTAAATGGGTATACGGTGTAAATAAAATACTTTGTCTTGCTTTAAATCATTGATTCAATTACGCATAGAGGTATCCATAGGCCATGAAATAGCCTAAAAATTATTGGTAATGCCCAGCCCACCAGCCACGCCTCCAGTTACACCACCTAAAACTAAAGTGTCCCTCTATGGCAATTTGAAATGTTGGGAGGTATGCAAATTTGTTTCCAGAGCCTGATTTAGAATATAATTTGCCTTGCATATACACCACAGAATCTTCGGGTTGCAGAAAAAAATACTGTGTTGCAGGTTAGAAGAAAAATAAAAAACCAGAGACAATGTGCAATGTGTTTGAGATCCCTCTTAGCTCTAATGGGTTAACCCTATGAATGTCGGAAGGTTATGCAACGCATTTCTCTGCCACTTTGTTAAAAAAAAGCTGATTTTGAAAGAATTTTAAAAACACCTATATATGTATGTTGGCCATTTTATATTTAAAACAATCCTTTATTATATATGTAGCTTTATTTGCAAATCTGGCAGACATATCCACACTGCTCTTCATCCCAGCTGCCGCTTCCTACCAGGAATTACCAACTCACGTGCATAAAATTTACAGAAATGAAGCTAAATATCACATAACATGTTGTTTGAAGTACAAAATGACTAACATACATGTAGATGTTTTGAAAGCTCTTTTATATGGACATATTTGTTACAAACTGACAGTTCAACTGTAAGAGTTATTTCATTATTACCAAGTATGGGGACAAACTAATATTGTATAGTACTACAGTGACAATGTGTTTTTATATTGTACAGAGGAAGTGAAGATCCCTCCGTTAGTCTGTTCATGACATAAATAACACCCACTCCAGTGCAGCTATTGTTGGAACAGAGCCATCTATTAGTTCATTTCTGTGGAGGTGCACAAAGGTTATTTTGCACGTAGAAAACCCACTGATAGGAAAACCCTGTTAAATGCCAGGCTTTTTCCATATTTGCGCTTAGCAACACCTATTAGGCCAGTGGTGAGCAACCTGAAGGACTACAATTCCCATCATCATCAGCCAGCCAATACTGGCTGGGGATGATGGGAATTCATACCTCCCAAGTGTCCCTCTTTAGGAGGGACAGTCCCTCTTTGAAACCCAAATCTCACTGTCCCTCTTTCCCACCCTGGTGTCCCTTTTAGTAGGAGATCAGACTGTGTGGTGTGTATATACGTCTATCTCATTGCTCCACAGCAATAAAACACACATTAATGTCTGGTTAAAATTTGTATTTATGTTTATAAACTAGTATGTTTAAATAAAATACCATGGCCTTGCTGTATATCATTTATTCAGTTACACAAACAGGTGACAGTAAGTCATGAGATAACTTAATAATTATCAGTAATGCCCCACCCACCAGCCACACCCCCTAAAACAAAAGTGTCCCTCTTTGGCCATTTGAAATGTTGGGAGGTATGGGAATTATAATTCACAACAACTGGAGTGCCACAAGTTGCCCAGCCTTGTGTTAGGGAATGAGATATAATGTTTAGAAAATCCACTGAATATATAAGGAAAGTGATGCAGTCTGGAGCAAACCACCTGCACAACAGGGGACAAATAAAAATGACCCAAATGCCCATTGATTTAAATGAGGCTTTTAAACCCTTCTAAACTAGAGAGCTCTCCAAAGCATTTGAAAGCAATGCACTGGAGACGTGTGTAGTATTCAAATGCTTAAAAGTGCCATTTAAATCAATTGGAGTTTTAATTTGTCCCCTATGGAGTGGCTGATTTGCCCCCAAATTACTCCAGTTCTTCTCAACCTCATGGATTCTAAGCAGGTCTTCTTGCCTCCAGGGGTTCAACCCCAGGGCCTGTGTAGCAGCCTGGCCTTGGGACATTGTCTGAGAGAATACAGTTCTTATCTAGACCAAATGCAGGAAGCAGGCACACAGTAACAGTTCAGAGCAGCAGGGTAGCAAGCAGAGGGTACTGCAAGCAAGAGAATCATTCAGGCATAAATTTTAACAGCTGGTAACAACCAACCAATTAACATACAGAATTTTACATACTTCTCAGAATAGAGTTGTGTTTATCCTAGGAATGTATGCATTTCCTGTTCCATGAGTCAATCACCCTTTCTGTAAACTAGTACATACACATTATTCCTGGATTTTCCACTCTCTAACTTTAGATCATGCCCTCGTCTTAGTATTCCTATTTTTATGAAAAGCCCCCCCAAAAATTATAATAAATCCCTTATTCAATCGTGTGAAAAAGAAAGTACACCCTCTTTGAATTCTATGGTTTTACGTATCAGGGCAAAATAATAATCATCTGTTCCTTGGCAGGCCTAAAAATTAGGTAAATACAACCTCAGATGAAAACAACACATTACATTATTACACCGTGCCATGATTTATTTAACAAAAACAATGCCAAAATGGAGAATCCACGTGGGAAAAACTAAGTACACCTTATGATTCAATAGATTGTAGAACCACCTTTAGCAGCAATAACTTGAAGTAATTGTTTTCTGTAGGACTTTATCAGTCTCTCACATCGTTGTGGAGGAATTTTGGCCCACTCTTCTTTACAGCGTTGCTTCAGTTCATTGAGGTTTGTGGGCAATTATTTATGCACAGCTCTCATGAGGTTCAGCCACAGCATTTCAATCGGGTTGAGGTCTGGACTTTGACTGGGCCACTGCTACACATTGATTATTTTATTTTTCAGCCATTCTGTTGTAGATTTGCTGGTGTGCTTGGGATCATTGTCCTGTTGCATGACCCAGTTTCGGGCCAAGCTTTAGCTGTTGGACAGATAGCCTCACATTTTACTCTAGAATACTTTGGTATACAGAGGAGTGCATGGTTGACTCAATGACTGCAAGGTTCCCAGGTCCTGTGGCTGCAAAATAAGCCAAAATCATCCCCTCTCCACCACCTTTTTTGACAGTTGGTATGAGGTGTTTGTGCTGATATGCTGTGTTTGGTTTTCGTCAAACATGGCGCTATGCATTATAGCCAATCATCTCCAATTTGGTCTCGTCTGTCCAAAGGACATTGTTCCAGAAGTCTTATGGTTTGTTCAGATGTAACTTTACAAACCTAAGCCGTGCTGCCATGATCTTTTTAGAGATAAGAGGCTTTATCCTGACAACCCTTCCAAACAAACCATACCTGTTCAGTCTTTTTCTAATTGTACTGTCATGCACTTTACTATTTAACATGCTAACTGAGGCCTATAGAGTCTGAGATGTCAAACTTGTTTTTTTTGCAGTTTCTCTGAGTATTGCATGGTCTGACCTTGGGGTGAATTTGCTGGGATGTCCACTCCTGGGAAGATTGGCAACTGTCTTGAATGTTTTCCACTTTTGAATAATCTCTCACTGTAGAATGATGGATTTTGATTTGTTTGTAAATGGCCTTATAACCCTTCCCAGATTGATGAGCAGCAACAATTGCTTCCCCAAGATCATTGTTGATGTCTTTCCTCCTTGGCATTGTGTTAACACACACCTGAATGCTTCAAACCAGCAAACTGCTAAAACTTCAGCTTTTATAGAGGTGGTCACACTTGCTGATGATCAATTAATCAAGGGCATTTGATTAGCAGCACCTGTCTGCTACTTAGCATCTTAATTCCTATGTAAGCAGTAAGGGTGTACTTAGTTTTTCACACATGGCTTCTCCATTTTGGCTTTACTTTTGTTAAATAAATCATGACATGGTGTCATGTGTTGTTGTTCATATGAGGTAGCCAAAGAGCCACACATTACGCTGTCTTACACTACAGCCTTGTTCCATTGGTAGTCAAAGAGGTAGAAAGGCAGACAACCCTTCATATGATGCAGGAAAATGTCTGCTTTCTAAAATGTTATGTTTTGCATACCTTATCTCTAAGTTATATGACCATTTCAGTGCATAACAGGTAGGTGTAGTTTTGTGGTTCTGGCATCCCCTACAGTATGTTAACCCATACCAATGGGGCACCACTTTTCTTGGATAAGCAGAATATAATTACTATAGTAAGACATAGTTTTTTACTGATTTCAGTATCTTTGAAGGGGTGGAAATGTAAAATAATGCTTATTTTTCCTATAACACCACCTACTGGAAACGTGCACATCAGGCTAAAGGTAGAAAGGCAAGTGGCCCCTCGTTTTATGCAGTGGTTTGTCTTCTTTCCAAGTTGGTATGGTTTGTTTAACTTTTCTTAATTTCTGTAGTTGCTAAGAATCATTTTAGTTGAGGTAAGTCACATTTGAAAAATTAGAAATTGCAGATGGTATAGTTTTGCAGTTCTTGCATCCCCTAGAGTAGTTCATCTCATATCAATGGGGTGCCATTTTTCTTGGAAGAGCAGTAGCTAATGAATAGAGTAGTAAATGCCATAGTTTCCAAATATTTCAGTACCACTGAAGAGGTGGAAATGTAAAATAATGCAATTTTTTTCCTTTAGCGCCACCTTCTGGAAACATTTATGCATATGAAACTAGGGGTAGAAAGACAAGTAACCCCTCATTTTATGCTACTGGGTAATTATGCCTTTAGACAATATATAGTGATTTCCGGTTAGCTGCATGAAGATATCAGTAGAAATTCTGTTATGTGCTGTTACCAATTTGGGGTCCAGGGAAGGACATACACTTGTACACATATATATACTGGGTATCAATGTACGCAGTAGAAATGTAGCATTTATATTTAATACTTTTTTGGTTTGTTACTCTAAGCTTGGTTGTAATATTGTACAGCAATTTGTGACTTTAATGTATATTTCTGAAAGCTTCCGAAAAACCCAATTTTTTAACAAAATTCCCTTGCTTCATCATTTCATGTAGGAAGACCCTTTTTGTGATTTTATGATTAATATGATTTAGGAAATATATACTTTTATAAAATTATTTAGTTGTTTTAGGGTAGTTTACCCATGTAACCAATGTAATGTGCATTCTTTGTTCATAAAGTTGAAAATACCCTTTTGCACTCCTGTTAATTAGGGGTCTGTGCAGGCCAGTCATGTGGTTCAAATTGTACATATTTAGTAACATAGTATAACATAGTAAATTAGGTTGAATAAAGATACAAATCCATCAAGTTCAACCTTCTTCTCATACCTCACTCATTTTATAGCTTTCCTACTACGCAATAAGTTAATCTTTATCAGACCTTCCTTATCTGCCTACTAATAAACAGTATAACTCTGTATGTTCCCTTTGGAAATAATTGTATCTAATCGTCTCTTGAATGTATCCATTGTATCTTCCATAACCACCTCCCTGGGCAAAGAATTCCACAATTTAACAGACCTTACTGTAAAAAACCCCTTCCTCTGCTGAAGTCTAGACCTCCTTTCCTCTAATCTCAAGGAGGTCAGGGCTTTTTAAAAATAATTTAAACTTTCACAAATCAACTTCAATGTTTTTGATATATAGGTTATGATATTAGCATAATAAGTAATTTTTTTACGTATGACATCATGTATAATTTACTTCACATGAGGCACCATGAAAAAGCAGAATTTATTTTAAAAATAGACCGAACAATATTCAGTTTCCCATATGGAACTAGAAAATTACCTCCGGGAATCATACCAACAAAGATGGATTGCAAAATGTTGAAAAAGTGCCTGGCCTCCTCGGAAGACAAAAGTCCCCAAACCTCTGACACTCAATGGGTTAGAGCAAAAATAACTATCAATGAATTGACTGATATTTGTTATTCACTATTAAACTTACTGCATAATTTAGACAAGTTATATTACAAAATCAAATTAATTTTTCCTCAGATCCAGCCCTCAGGGCAAACCAGCAAGTCAGGTTTTAAGGACATTTCTACTCAAGCACAGGTCGATACATCACACTGATTGATCCACTAATTACCTACCTGTGATCTAGCATGGATATCCTGAAAATATGACTTGTTGGTGTGACCTTGATGAACAACACTGATTTCACAAGAAACACTTTTTCCTTACAAGGATAGTAATGTTTCATAATAAAAGTAGCTCCAAGTAATCTTCATAGTATTTGGGCCATGGAGAGTGTTAATACTGTCTGAGTTGTAGTTCAAAAGTAATTGAATGATTAAGTATCCCCCTCCTGCCCCTTTTACCTAATGTAAGCCACCTCCCCTCAGATGTGGAATCTGGTCTTAAGACCAGACAGCTCACAGCAAGGGACAATCTTCTTACTGTGAGAACAATGAAAGACCTGCCCCCTTGACAGGTTTTTCAGGTTTTTGCCTCATGTTAATTGAAGATTGTCCCTCTCTGCAATACACTTGGATACCCCCTTTCTGTTCTGAGGTGAGCAGTTTTACATCAGTAAAAGAGGCGGAAGGGGGATACTTTATCATTAAATTACTCTTGAAGTACAACTCAGACAGTATTGAAATAACACTCTCCATGGCCCAAATACTATGAAGATTAATTGGAGCTGCTTTTATTCTGTAACATTACTATCCCTTTAATGAACATACTTATAAATTATTATGGAATTATTTATATAAAAAAACTTTCCAGTTCCTTACCTATACTAGAACAGACTGCTCTAAATGTTTGTGATGCATCACATTGAATGACATTAGAGAGCATCACCATCCATCATCTGTACACAAAATAAATATAAACCTTGACTGACTTGTTCCGACACTTAGCTAGTATATACAGTCACTTTCTAATGTGGTCTATTCTTTATAGGAAAGATGGATAGAACAGTAAATGCGTCTATAGCCAATCATTGTTTGACTATGCCAGTAGTAGGGGAAATAAACCTGTGGCAAATCATGTTCTCAAGCACAAAAATCAACTATTTTAATTGTAGTTCACTTGCATTAACGGAGTCCTTTTTCCCTGCAAAGCAGGTAATCAAACCATTACTGTTCAGAATGCGCTTCTGGGTAAATGTTCTCAATACTGTAGCAACAGCTGCAAAAACAATGTAATGCTCTCATCTGGATATTAGATACATCATCTCATAATTTTTATCGCTAGAGATCTTTATTTCCTTGCTTAACTTTATATGCATTTGATGGACTTTTTACTTTATCCAATTTGCATTTATGTTTTACTTCATATTTCTCTTTTGTTCTCTTTAGTCTATAGATGTTTTGACACATTTATATCATTTCCTTTATTTCTTTCACAGGCCTCATTCTGTTGCCCACACTAACTGATGTTAGTCACTGATTGTTTCCGCACCAATAGTTCTAGTACACTGCCATTTATTTCTTTCAATTTCAAATTAATATTAGCGTTCTACACAATTGCGGATTCATCCTAGGGCTCTTTTGGGTACATTCTTGTATATATGTTTTATGATGAATGACAGTGAGATGTCTATGAGACAGGTTGAGTGGTTTTTTCCTATGTATTTTATCTTACCCATGTGTTTAGAGGATTTGATAATGATCCACAAGGAAGAACAACAACCTCAAAAAACCCATGTACAGTAATGGTGATGTGTGATAGCAGTCACAGGAGCCTTGTAAGCAGGTATATGAGCAGGTGAGTTTATTTTGTTAATGTTTCAATATCAGTCCCGAGAAAGGGCATGGAGATGGGTAAAACGTTGACTAAATAAACGTACCTGATCACACTTGTTTACAGGTCTTCTAGAAGTGCTGTAATCTTCAGCATTATTGTCTCCATTTACTTTTCAGACTAGTACTCAATACAATTCATTGAATCAGATGAAAATACCTTCAGCTGGGAACCTATTTATGAAGGGTAGCTCAAGCTCGCAAAAGCCAAAGTACTTAGATAAGATAGGCAAGATAGCAAATATGGGTCAGGTATGCCGTGGGTCCTAGGAAAGTAAAAAAATAAGTCTACTGAAACACAAAACAGTCAATGCTTCACTTTGCCTCTCTCATTTGTATTACATATTTAAAGGGATAGTAATACTTCGTTTTAACTTTATTTTATTTCGTAGGCATTAAAAAAATATGAAGAATGATATAAGTCTTATCTCTCAAACCTTTATGGTTTATGAGATATTCACAAGCAAAGTTTCCCCCTCCCGCACCTTTTACCTAATGTAAGCCATCTCTTCTCAGATGTGAATCTAGTTGTATGACCAGACAGATAACAGAAGGGGACAATTTTCTTTGTATGAAAACAATGAAAGCCCTTCCCCCCTTGACAAGTTTTTCAGCTTTTTCCCTTATCTTAATTGAAGATTGTCCCTCACTGCAGTCTACCTGGGCACCTCCCTTCTGATCTGGTTGAACAGGGGGGGGGATACTTTGTTTGTGAATAGCTCTTAAACCATAAAGGTTTGAGAGATAAGACTTATATCATTCTTCATGTTTTTTTAATGCCTACAAAATAAAATAAAGTTAAAACAAAGTATTACTATCCCTTTAAAGGAAAAGGAAAAATACTGCACTCATGAAATGGAAGAAAAAAAGTGCAATAACCTCTTTACTGTCAGTGTAATATGCTGCCTGGCCAGATTGTAAGAATCCTGTCCCAGCACTCCATGCCTGCAATTACGTGCTGTCCTGCAAACTCACCTGGAGTCAGGTGACTCCTATTTCAATCCACCGCAGCAGCACCATAGTGCATGTTGATAGGGTTTGTTAGATCTCCAGTCAAGTGTTTGTTCCCATTTGACATTTACTTTGTTAAACACCACTGTATTGCCTGCCACCTGCATACAGGCATGAGCCTAGTATGTCTACACACATACACCTCTATGTACAAGTTTGGGTTCCCCTGGCTGAAGTCAATTTTTAAATTCGTCCACTGCAGAGGTCGGATTACCTTCTTTTCACTTAGAAAATCAGAAAATCAGGGGTGAGCAAACTTTCTGCATACAACAATATATATATATAGTAGATGATTTACAGAAACGCACACACACAGGACTTCTTCAAATTGCAAAAAGTGCTGATTTATTAAATCAACGTTTCGACCCTAACGTGGGTCTTTAGCAAGAAGTAGGATACAGTAGATGATTTACAGAAACACACTCACAGGGCTTCTTCAAATTGCAAGACCCACGTCAGGGTCAAGACCCACGTCAGGGTCAAAACATCGATTAAATAAATCAGCACTTTTTGCAATTTGAAGAAGCCCTGTGAGTGTGTTTCTGTAAATCATCTACTGTATCCTACTTCTGCTGGAGACTGGCACCCAGGCAGGTAACTCAGTTTCTCAGTTTCTACAGAGAGTGCTCCATGGACAACTCCCGACATTTCAAATGGCCAAAGAGGGTCACTTTTGTTTTTGGTGGTGCTGCTGGGTACGTGGCTGTTGGGTGGGGCATTACTGAGAATTTTTAGATAATTTCATGACCTACTGACACTACATTGTGTAACTGAATACATTATTTAGAGCAAGACCAAAGTACACAGATTAACTTATAAACACGTATACTGACGTTTAAACAATGTTAACCATTTGATTGCCAGAATGCCCATCTGGCACTCATAGGGTTAATCTGAGTTTTATTGCTGTGGAGCAAATCGATACATTTATATACACTAAACACAGCCTAAACTCCTAAAAATAGGGACACCAGGATGGGAAGGAGGGAAAGAGGGATTGGGTCTCAAAGGGGTCCTGTCCCTCCAAAAGAAGGACACTTTGGAAGTATAATGGTGTGGAATGTTGTTGCAAAGCCAGGGCCAGTGCAAGGATTTTTGTCTACACAGGCACTGTCCCCATCTCCACAATGCCCCTCAATCTCCACAATGCCCCTTCCACAATGCCCCTCAATCTACACATTGCCCCCATCTCCACACTGCCCCAATCTCCACAATCCCCCTCAATCTCTACAATGCCCCTTCCACAATGCCCCCAATCTGCACATTGCCCCAATGCCCCTCAATCTCCACAATGACCCTTCCACAATTCCCCTCAATCTCCACATTGCCCATTTCCTACCTCCCTGGTGGTCTAGCGGCATGGCACAATAGGTCTCTAGAGCTGGAGCTCCCACGCAGCGTGGTTCTCAGTAATGCAGAGCACTGAGAGATGATGTCATCTCCCAGCGCTCTGCATTACTAGAGCACCGGAGGGGGATATGGGATGAGTTGCTGCGCCTGGCTCACCCTTGCAGCATCAGCACAAAAACATTTTTGCAGCTCCCTCTGTTTCAGCGCCCCTCCACTGCGGTGCCCTAAGGCAGCTGCCTAAGTCGCCTTATGCTAGCGCCGGCCCTGCGCACGGTGTCCTGAAGCAGAGTACTCTGCCTTGAGGCTGTGCACTAAGAAAAGTGGTGTGAGTCTGGGTCAAAGCAACTGCACTTTAGGGAACAAAAAAAGGCATAACTAGAAGTCACTGGGCCCTGATGCAAAAATTGCCATGAGCCCCGTCAACCACATTGCTCCCATTGGCCACCTCCACATTGACCCCAATGTCCACCTCTCCACACATTGCCCCCACTGACCCCCAGTGTCCATCTCCAACCTCCCTGGTGGTCCAGCGGCATGGCAGGAGAGGTCTGTGCCTCCTTTTTCACAGACCTCTATTAGCAGCTGGTGCTCCTGTGAGGTCCTCTCTCGAGTAATGCAGAGAGTTGGGATATGATGTCATCTCCCAGTGCTCTGAATTACTAGAGTGCCGAAGAGAGATAGGGCACCCAGCTGCTAACAGAGTCTGTGCCGAAGAAGGCACAGACCTCAGCTTGTTGTGGGAACCGGGCAGGGGGTCGCAGGTGGCCCCCTATTGTTATGCCAATGGGAACAAATAAACAATGACACTGATTTAAATGGGCCATTTAACCCCATGAATGCTTTCTAATGCATTGGATACCTCTAGCATTCAAGGGGTTAAAACCTCTATTTATCTCAATGGCAATTTGGGGGCATTGCTTATCTCTTCCCTATGGTGCAGCTGGTTTGCTCCAGAATTGCACCATACATCTGCCTCATTGAGCATATGAAAGTGGAGCAATTCTGTTGCAAACCAAGGACACAATGTTAAAATAGGAAAAATCTTAATGAAAAAAATGTCGGATTGTGGTTGGATGGTAAAAGGAGGACTGTATTTTCAGAAGTAAATCCATCACTTTTCAGAAAGTTTTATGTATACTTTAAACCGTTGGTAAGATGAGCCTGATGACTACTGCCCTTAAGACATGTTTAACTTCAGAATGTGTCTTATTTCTCTTTTATTACAACAAATTTTCATAAAAAGATAAACTTTTTTTAAGCTGTTAATGCCTTATTAACCCTTTGAGTGCTAGAGGGGTAACTGTCCAAAAACATTGGTTGGGCAGCCCTCTGGCATGCAAAAGGTCAAACATCGCACCCCATGTGCACCACAGGGAACAAATAAAAAAAAATCCAAAAATGCCATTGATATAAATGGGGCTTTTAAGCCTTTGAAATTTAGTGAGGCGCTAGCATGCAAGGGGTTAAGAGCCCCCTTTAAATAAATGGCAATTTTCTGATTACCTAAGGTGCCCCAAAACTTTTGCTTAGTTCATCTGCATCACCCCCACTGCACAGCACTCTGATGCACAGCACTCTGATGCAGGACACTCTGATGCAGGACACTGTGATGAAAGACACTCTTGGCTGACTCTTCAATTACACTTGAAATGTGATATATCTCTAGCATTCAATAATTACAAAAAAAAGAAAATGTTATCAATGGGAATTTTCTTTTCGCCTCCTAGTGGCCCGATTGGTTTGCTCCAGAACTGCACAACTACATAAGGGTTCCGTTACAGAAATACTGCTATCAGATTGGAACACTCAACAACTGGATGCTGCTGCAATCCAGTCTGCAGGGATGAGAAGCAGCACCAATGCCCATATAACTAGCTCTGTAGCATCTGCTAATCTTTCCATTTAGATAGAAATTGATCAGCAGTCCATTCAATTTGCTTTCCAATGATTTATTTAGGCTCCATCAAGCACATAGAATCAGAAACCCTTAAGGACTATAGTGGCCCTTTTTTAAAGGGACAGCAGTGCTTAATATTTAAAAAAAAATATACAGCAGAGTATATCCTGCTGAGTAAATTAAGGGTACTGCCATCACTTACATGTTTTTATTTAAAAGTTACAGCAGCTCAAATTTCATTTTTTGGGGGTGAAGTTCCTCCATGACCTGATATTTTACAGTGGCACTGTTGCCACATAATCCTATGCAGGTTTATGGTCCATAGACTGCAGTAGCAACAGCTCCACCATAAATCTTCTGGTCATGGAGTTACTGCACCCAAGAATGCAATTTTGAGCTACAATAACTTTTGAATAAATCATCTCTCATCAGCAGGTGTGCCCTTGTTTTACTCAGCAGAATAAACTCTACAGTATTTATTAAGTTCCATATCATGTGATACTCTAAATCCAGAGGAGGGATGTACTAATACAATTCCATGATACAATATGCTCTGAAATCTATTTCATAGCACTACTCCTGCCTAAAAACAATTTACTAAGGTATTTACACTGAAAATCCCCCTAAATTGCCACTTGCACCAAGGGAACGGCAGTGGGGAAATGAATTGACTTTTCGGGGTGTTCCTTTCCTCTTTACCTTGTATAAAGCTATGTACTAATAAGAAGACGAGGAAGGTGACATAACATCATTCCTTTTCTCTGGGCATACCATATGGTAGGCATTTAGGGCATCAAGGTCTTAATGATGGAGTGTCTACACCAGCATGCACTAACGCATTCATGGACTCTAGTGCATCACCTCAGGTGCAGCTGTGTGAGTTAGTGGCCAATGCTAAAGGAGCTATGCCAGCAGATTAATTCATACATTACCTTCATGTGTTGACAGAGGTACATTGTGGTCTGAAACATTGATTGATTCAAAATGCTTGATGGAGAACAATTAAATAATTGTAAAGCTAATCATGAAAGGGTGAGCGCTATCTGAATATTGTAAATCTTTCCGTTTATGATCTCATCATCATCTTCAGCTGTTGTTGATACAATGCAGGATGAAACCCTCCTCAGCAAGCCTCCAACAACTTCAGTCCATTTATATTCATCCATAAACTAGCATAACTATGGGTATCAAAGGGGATTGCCATCCCACCATTGCAGGTGCAAGATTCTGGGGCCTAATACAATCCATTATGCAGATCTGTTTACTACTATGGATCTCAGTTTACTATTGTACATGTCTGTGTAATGGTTATAACCCTGCATGCATAATTTTATTTCTCAAATCAATTTGCCTATTGTACATGAACTTCATAAGTGTAGTTTACAGTTCTTAAAGGGATAGTAATACTTCGTTTTAACTTTATTTTATTTTGTAGGCATTAAAAAAACATGAAGAATGATACAAGTCTTATTGCTCAAACCTTTATGGTTTAAGAGATATTCACAAGCAAAGTTTCCCCCTCCCGCCCCTTTTTCCTAGTGTAAGCCATCTCTTCTCAGATGTGAATCTGGTTGTAAGACCAGACAGATATCAGCAGGGGACAATCTTCTCTGTATGAAAAGAATGAAAGCCCTTCCCCCTTGACAAGTTTTTCAGCTTTTTCCCTTATCTTAATTGAAGATTGTCCCTCTCTGAAGTCTACCTGGGCACCTCCCTTCTGATCTGGCTGAACGGGGGGGGGGGGATACTTTGTTTGTGAATATCTCTTAAACCATAAAGGTTTGAGAGATAAGACTTATATCATTCTTCGTGTTTTTTTTAATGCCTATAAAATAAAATAAAGATAAAACAAAGTATTACTAGCCCTTTAAGAATAAAACATTTCTTCTTCCCCGGAAGTCCCACAGCAAGCATGTCAAACTGAAATATAATTTAGCACACCACTCTCAACAATCTACTCTAAGGCTGAAATTCATCAAGCTGTGGGAAAAGCAGAGTATCAAATACACCGCTCTTCTCTGTAGTCATTGATGCTTACCTTCAAGTATTCATCAGTGATCTATTGTATTTCCCTGCCTGGCATATGAGAAGCAGGGACGCATGACAAAAATGGTATAAATGGTGCCATTCCTGCGATACATGCACACATACAGCACGTTTGGCCCCTTTTGACTTCATTGGGATCTGCCAGCTTAAGGCTGGTGGATGGAATTGGTGGATTTATCTGGATATTTCTTATTGATGATATGTGATGACCAAATATGATCTGGCCATTTCCAAACAGACCTATGGGTAAGGCACAAGGAAATCCTGTGATTTTCTTAATCACTTTGCCATCTTCACCTTGATGAATTTCCACCTAAAAAGGCTGCAATACTAATAATAAAAGACAAAGGAGACAAAAGGGGGAATACTCTGGATACAATTAATCACCACCACCCTATACACCCAAAAGGTGTATACTCACAAGATTAGTAGCTGGTGGTTTCAAAAGAATATACAAAGAGAGCCTCTGAATGGATATAAATATTTAATAAAATAAAAAAATATATAAATATCCTATATAATAATTCGCTAAATCATGTGTAATGCGCGACATGCGCAGTACACACTGCTGTGCGTGCTGCGGTCATGCACAGTAGAGACTGCCCGCGCCGCGGCTGATACAGAGCTGGGCGCTCCGAAGGAGTGTCCCCTTCTGTTATCTGTCCAGTCTATGGACTGCATTCCACATCTGAGAAGAGATTGTTTACAGTAGGTAAAAGGGGCGGGAGGGGGAAACTTTGCTTGTGAATATCTCATAAACCATAAAGGTTTGAGAGATAAGACATATCATTCTTCGTGTTTTTTTAATGCCTACAAAATAAAATAAAGTTAAAACGAAGTATTACTATCCCTTTAAAGACACGCTCCACAAAAGAGATCCAAAACACAGGATGCCAATAGCATAATATTGTATAATATTTTCACAACAAAGAATTATAAAGAAAGGCATTCACATGATGATGATATCGGGGGAACGGGATATTCCTATACCAATGACCAAACCATCCAGCAGAGAATATAACTTGTCTTTTGCTCAGGGAATCAGTGGACACTCTTGAATCAAAATGAAGGAAATAGAAGAGGAAGGAGGAAGGCCGCTCTCCACAATGTAATCATATCAAAATAAAATTTATTAAAATAATCCACTGTTTAACACAAAGTGTAATATAACAGATAAAACAATTAAAATTGTATGCAGCTAATATCTGATATGATTCGCGTTTATACACCACTTTATTAAAGATTTGGCATGCCGAAACCACTTCGAAAAAAGGTGCGGAACCAAAGCTACATAACAATTGTATCCCACAGTATTTATCACTTGAAAACTATATGTATCAGTAGTGTATCTCCATTTCAACTGTAAGTACTGTGGTATCTCAAAAATAGGTTGGACATAATTAAAGAAATTAAGTTTTGATCCTTTACCAAATTTAAAACAAAGTGCCACCAACAGCCCACACGTTATTGTAAGTACATCCAAATCTCTCACTTTATTAATTCTCTGTATATCCCTAAGAACTCACTGTGGATTAAAAACTGGTTTAAGAGATTGTGTTACAATCGTACTAGCAAAATCAAGGCAGGGCATATCAGGACAAACTTGAATTTCTAGATAGAATTTGAAACATAGAAACATAGAATTTGAAGGCAGATGAGAACCATTTTGGCCCATCTTGCCTGCTCATTTTCCTATAGTAAAAACCGCAAACCTTTTTTGGTCCTTGGTCTTTTCTTATGTTAAGGACAACCTTATGCCTATCCCATGCATGCTTAAATTCTGTCACTGTATTAGCTTCTACCACTTCTGCTGGTAGGCTATTCCACTTATCTGCTACCCTCTCAGTGAAGTAAAACTTTCTTACATTACATCTAAACCTGTGTCCCTCTATTTTTAGACTATGGCCTCTTGTCCTAACACTTTTACTCCATTGAAATATTCTTCCATCCTGCACTTTTCTGAATCCCTTCATGTATTTGAATGTTTAAATCATATCCACTCTCTCTCTTCTCTCCTCCAAGCTATACATGTTCAGATACTTTAGTCTATCCTGATATTTCTTTTCCTATAAACTATTCACCATTTTAGTAGCCCTTCTTTGAATTTTCTCTAGAGTTTCTATATCTTTCTGGAGATGGTAGATGTTATTTTATTTCAGGAAAATTATAAAATTATATCTACCAAATTTAAGAAACAATATGAGGGAAATAGATATTTGCATGTCACAATTTATGTCACCATAAAAGTTGGATCAACAACATTCCCTTTAATCAGTTTAGTCAGCGAAATAGGTGAAATGAAAGATAAAGATTTTCTTAAGGACGCAGACATTCTTAAGAAAACATTTTCAGAAAAAGGATATCAGGGGACTATAGTAGACCAAGCATTTCAAAGAACTTTAGATAATAACAGACTAAGGGCTCGATACTATTACCACGTGAAAAAACGGTGATAATAGTAAAAACACTAACAACTAAAAAACTCACATATATACCTCAGCTATTCTATTGCTGGTGAGGTACATGGCAAAATGAGCGTTGGTAGCCAAAATTTTGTTTTGGCAAAATGCTCATTGCTGTTTTTTTTCCCCACAACTCCCATTAAATATCACGAATTGTGGGAACATCAAAGGAAAAAAAGCAAAATCTCGTGAAGAACTCCACTAATTGGCTGGGAGGCTGCCAATTTATTTTGAACTTAGACTGGCATATAAAAGCCAGTCTCAGTTCAAAATCCTAGCAGTCTGGCTCGGGCAACAAGGTGGCAAGGGGGGGTCTGTGCTGGTCAAAATGCCTTCCACCGCAAGCGGAGAAGGCAGTGCAAAAAATTGAGGATAAGGAAATACAACATACAATATGAATGAACGATTTTAAAAACATTTCATTTTTTTATTTAATGCGGCCTTTAACCCTTTGAGTGCCAGAGGGGTATGCAACGCATTACAGAGCAATGCGTTGCATACCCCTCTGGCACTCAAAGGGTTAAGATGCCAGAGGGCTACTCCTTGCATCTTTGGGGGCTTCATTTTTTTATTCACAGGTACAGCACTAATGGATTTTGTTTGTTTTTGCAAGAAAGAAGACTGAAGAAAAGAAGAAGATGGCCGCAACCCTACTGGACATCAGGATTACTGGTAAGTTTTTATTTGTCGGGACATGTGTGAAACTGTTTGTAGATTAACACTATGATTGCCAGTGAGGTCTGCAGTGTTGTATAATGCATTGCATACCCCCTGCACTCATAGGGTTAATCTTTTTCTTTTTTTCAACCACAAGTATGTGTTGGAAACCAATTTTCCAACATATACCGGTGGTTTTCACATCGTGTTTGGGACTCTTTGCCTCCTTTTCATGGTGCAGGATTTTCACCATGAATAGTGCGGTCCTGAACATGCGGTGAAGCATTTATATGTATTTTTTCCATTCTTCTTTATGTTTAGGGGTAATTTGTTGACAACATGCATACACCTACATATTTTTGTATCGTCTCTTCATTTTAATTGCATACTAGTTTTTAATCATTCAGATTCTTTTTTATGTAAATGTGATTTTTATTTATTATTATTGTTCATTGCCAATTGTAGGATGTTGTATCTAGATAGATAGATAGATAGATAGATAGATAGATAGATAGATAGATACAGCTGGTGCTATGAACTACTTGTTTCTTGTACCCCTGAGGAAGTGAAGACGGACCTCCACGATACGCATCGGGTTGTTTCTGTCTATTGTACTCCCATAGTATTGGTCCCTCCCAAGCCCCCTGTGAGTAACCCACCCCCTTCCTTTTGTCTGCCTCGTTAACCGTAGACTACAACATTAGCCTGTAAGGACGAGGTCACAAGGTTCTGCCTTGTTGGAGAAGGACTCTCCTCCGTTGGAGGACACTGTACATTTTGGCACTAGACTTCCCATTCATGTTTGAATTCTACATTACTGTTTGAATTTTACATTGCTTGGTGATGGCTGTATCTTCCTTCATCCAGATCATCATCAGGACCTGTTGTAATTTAATCAGACCAAACCTGATGCATGTTTATCAGACCAGTTAGGAAGGTATTATTTGGGACACAGTTCAATGGCTATATGGGGAACTAACCTCTTATATGCTTCAGGCCCAAAATGTATTACACTTAGACCAGATTTTATCTTTTTCTGTTTTGTCTAGCCTTGCGCTTTTATCGATACCAGGTATTGCTTTAGATTGGGTGGACAAGGCCACCAAAACATTTGAAGCACCATCAGACATTACAACAAGAATTTAAGATCTGCATTATGACCCTTCTGATTTTCATTTTCTACTTCCCCTAACATCATTCATCTGCATTTCATCATTTCATCCTCATTATTTTCTTCATTTACCATTCCATATTACCATCCTGCTCACATTATCTCATCATCAACATTTTGAACATTCCATCTGGGCTCTTTTATGTAATGACAACAGCTCTAAAGTACTGTTTTATACTAACTTTTCTTAAATGTGATTTTACGTCATCTTCAGTTGGACTGTTCTAGGACTGGTGTACATGTTAATTTATATTTACACTAGCTATTTTTTTCTTTTTGTATGTCTATCTGTTCTTATCACCTCCTAAATCCTACTGCTTGAGCAACAGATTATATGCTGAAATGGGGGAAAGATTTGGGACATATTTTCTCTGTTGATCAGTGGTCTGCTGTAAGTGAATATCCCACAATCTCCAAATGTATAAACCACTTTGAAACAACTAAGAAGGTCATGGTGCAGTTGTATATGGTACCTCATAATAAGGAGGGTATGATATTTGGTGGTCATGCCCTAAGATTCAGTACTTTTGGAGACAAATTTTAAAATTCTTTCTCAAATTGTATGTACATAAATTACTCCTGTACCCAAGATTGACCTATTACATTTTAAGGGTATCCTTTTGAAACGTCACATGCTTAAGAGCGTGCAACATTTCGACTAATTCACCATGTCGCTATGATCAAAATGGTGACATGACAATCTCCCACTGCATGACAGAGAGAGATTGTCATGTCGCCTACAGCTAAATATGTCTCTTATTTAAAATGTTGTAGCAGCTGGAGTGCCTCCGTGTGCTGCAGATAATACTTTTGCATGAGTTCAAAATGAAGATCACCACTGTAGACGAAGATCACCACTGCATAAATTGAAGGAGACAGAGGAAAAAATAAATAAATAAATTCAGAAGGGGGATGTGGAGGGAATGGGGGAATCAAAGCACGATCAGAGTATTATCTGCAGACACTTTTAGCTGGAGTGCCTCTGTGTGCTGCAGATAATACTTTGATAGTGCTTAATGTGATGATCTCCAGTGGACATTTACAAAAACGTATGCAAACCTGATTCTGGTTCTTCTGAGAAATTGCTCTAATATTTTGTTCTATGACTCCTATCATATATGACTTTTAAGGGCTGTGGGTAGGAGTAGGTTGTTTGACGGGTTGTTTGATCTCCGAGGCAATCCCCTGTTCCCGCTCTTAAGTGTGTGACATTTCAAAAGTGAACCCATTTTAAGGTAATCTCATTTCTAAGGCTGATAGAATAATCTCACACCATATCCTCTTGGCAGCCAATCTTTCAATAGCTAGAGCCTGGAAATATCCTAATCCCAGAAATGTTGAAAACTATAGCCCTGATTAATGAAAATGCCTCCTACAAGAGAATCACTGTAGTTCTATCAAAGTCATTGCACAAAAATAATAGAATATGGTTTTCATGGTAATCACATTCTTCTCATGATCTTTCTGGGTAGTATATAATTTTGCTTTTTTTCAACACATGGGCCTATTGTCTTCTTCCTACCCTCATATCTGCCTTTTTCCTCTTTTCTCTCCTTTTTCTCCTCTGTGTTTCTCTCCCCATCTTGCGATAGGTATCCTTTTTAAAGGTTGCACGCAAAAGAGTGTGCGACCACATCACAGAGTAACTATGTCATCATGATAAAAATGGCAACATGAGAATCTTGCATTGCATGACAGCGGGATATTCTCATGTCACTTACTGAAGGTCACATACGTTTCAGAAATGAAGCAATCGATCTTAGTTTGGCATTTGGCATATGAGAGCATTGTTGTGAAGTGTCTTTATTTCTTTTCACACTCTTTTATGGTTGTATTTTGATGATGTTCAACTAACTCCACAAGCTGTTGCTTCTTCAAAGCCAAAGCTTTCTGAACTTCTTCAAATACCAAAGTAAGATCGCTTGCTTCATTTCTGAAAACCTCCTCAATGTCTACTCGGGTCACCTGTCCAGACTCTTCACCGTTCCTCCCACACCCTATGGCACACCTAATGTCCCTGGATCCCAGCTCAGTTCAGGTCTGTTTAAGCCTGTGCTGCCTTCACCTAACCCTCTCACATGCATCTCAAGAGCTCTCACTGCCGCCAGTATCAGAGGGATGCTCCCAGTCTTTCTGAGTGCTGCCCCAGCTCTATCTCCCCTTCTCTGCTATTTTAATCCACACAGATTGCCTCTACTGCAGCTCCTTCGTGCTGCCCTTCCGTACCGCCTCCTGGAACACCCACTTTAAAATTAAAATAACAGAGAAGGGGAGATAGAGCCGGGGCAGCACTCAGCAAGACTGAGATGCGCCCTTTCAGTAGGTGACATGAGAATCTTGCACTGTCATGCAGTGCGAGATTCTCATGTCGGAATTTTTATTATGGCGACATGCTTAATGTGTCATGTGTGACCTTTTAAAAGTAAACCCTAGTGATATATGTATCATCCTTTTGATTTTATTCCATCATGTGTAAACTGGACTTAAACTAGATGTACAATTTGTCTGCCTTTTTCTCCTCTTTTGTACTTTTCTCCAAAAACCAGAAATAAAAGCTAAGTTTAAACAAACAAAAAATGAATAGAAAAACATTATATACCACTAAGATCCTGTATAACATTTTATTGATTTTTCCCACCTTTTTTTTAATTAACCCTGTCACTTCATCCATACTTAAAGATGATTGTTCCTTTACTGCAAATGGCTGCTATAGTTTGTTTGCATACCTCCTAACATTCCAGATGACCAAAGAGGGACACTTGTGTTTTAGGTGGTGTTGTTGGGAGTGTGGCTAGTGGGTGGGCCATTACTGAGAATTTTTAGACTATTTTGTGACTTATTGACACTTATTTGTGTAACTGAATAAAACATTAATGTAAGTTTTCTTCCAATGTGATACACTTATATACACAGCACAGAGTCTGATCTCTTAAAAAGAGGGACACTAGGGTGGGAAAGAGGGACAGAGGGATTTAGGTATCAAAGAGGGACTGTTCCTCCTTAAGGGGTACACTTAGGAGGTACGTGTTTGGCAGTTGGTGGGTTAAATCTGTGGATGCATTAACTGTTCTCTCCTAGAAGTTAACAGCAGTTCACTTTAGTCTTTCATGTATATTATACCATCACATGGCAGGAGTTTATAATTCAGTACTGGTAAGATTTCAGTTTATCTGCATACAATACAGTTACAAGTTTTCTTTTGATGTGTGTTGCAATGACTAATACAGCAAGTGTGATAATCACTGCTGCACATAGGAACATCCTCCACCTTCAAATTCTCTTTAACCATTTGAGTGCCAGCTCTTCCTTATAGGTCAGCAGCAGAAACGAGGGGAGATAAATCTGAGCTGTGTTTTTATTTTTTTTTCCTCTTATTCACATAAACTATTAAAAATTGATTGCAAAAATGTTTGTGTTTCTGTGGCAATGAGGGAAGTTTCTTCTATCCTTGTGATATCAGATAATCATATTGCACACAGCTCTCATGGGTCACTAGGGGCAGGTTTAACCCTTCGTGTGCCAGAGGGGTACCCAACACATTGTGGAGCAATACACTGGGACCTCTGGCAGTCAAGGATTTAAATTGAATAATGGACAGAATTAGTAAATTTATTATAGGGCCTGGTAAACATGTCATTTTTAGTAGACTTGTGCGAATCGGTTTGTCAGATTCGGAATTCAGATGAATAAGGGTCATTTGGCGTCATTCGGGACGGTCGAAAAGGAAAGGACTATTAGTTAAAAAAATCTCAAATTCAAACAGACCTGGTCCAAATTTCGGTACAAATTTCAGAAATTCAGATGACGGCTACCCGCGAGTGTGCTACTTTTCCGCCACTGTCTCTAGTCCAATTAGCTTCTTCATTTCATGCGCTACTTTCCCGCCCTGTCTCTAGTCCAATTAGCTTCTTGGTTTCTTGAAGGGGGTTGGACTAATGACACAGACACCCAGACAGCCTGCATTTCCTGTTAGTCCATTGTTGGAGGAGCTCAGAGTCCAATTAGCTGCTTGGTTTCATGATGGGGGTTGGACTAATGACACAGACACCCAGACAGCCTGCATTTCCTGTTAGTCCATTGTTGGAGGAGCTCAGAGTCCAATTAGCTGCTTGGTTTCATGATGGGGGTTGGACTAATGACACAGACACCCAGACAGCCTGCATTTCCTGTTAGTCCATTGTTGGAGGAGCTCAGAGTCCAATTAGCTGCTTGGTTTCATGATGGGGGTTGGACTAATGACACAGACACCCAGACAGCCTGCATTTCCTGTTAGTCCATTGTTGGAGGAGCTCAGAGTCCAATTAGCTGCTTGGTTTCATGATGGGGGTTGGACTAATGACACAGACACCCAGACAGCCTGCATTTCCTGTTAGTCCATTGTTGGAGGAGCTCAGAGTCCAATTAGCTGCTTGGTTTCATGATGGGGGTTGGACTAATGACACAGACACCCAGACAGCCTGCATTTCCTGTTAGTCCATTGTTGGAGGAGCTCAGAGTCCAATTAGCTGCTTGGTTTCATGATGGGGGTTGGACTAATGACACAGACACCCAGACAGCCTGCATTTCCTGTTAGTCCATTGTTGGAGGAGCTCAGAGTCCAATTAGCTGCTTGGTTTCATGATGGGGGTTGGACTAATGACACAGACACCCAGACAGCCTGCATTTCCTGTTAGTCCATTGTTGGAGGAGCTCAGAGTCCAATTAGCTGCTTGGTTTCATGATGGGGGTTGGACTAATGACACAGACATCCAGACAGCCTGCATTTCCTGTTAGTCCATTGTTGGAGGAGCTCAGAGTCCAATTAGCTGCTTGGTTTCATGATGGGGGTTGGACTAATGACACAGACACCCAGACAGCCTGCATTTCCTGTTAGTCCATTGTTGGAGGAGCTCAGAGTCCAATTAGCTGCTTGGTTTCATGATGGGGGTTGGACTAATGACACAGACACCCAGACAGCCTGCATTTCCTGTTAGTCCATTGTTGGAGGAGCTCAGAGTCCAATTAGCTGCTTGGTTTCATGATGGGGGTTGGACTAATGACACAGACACCCAGACAGCCTGCATTTCCTGTTAGTCCATTGTTGGAGGAGCTCAGAGTCCAATTAGCTGCTTGGTTTCATGATGGGGGTTGGACTAATGACACAGACACCCAGACAGCCTGCATTTCCTGTTAGTCCATTGTTGGAGGAGCTCAGAGAGAAAGAAGGTAGGAGATAGAGAGTGTCACTGTCCACTGTCCAGTTGTTGTGTAGGCAGGCAGGTAGCAATAGGCATAGGCAGGCAGCCAGCATTAGTGCCTTACTGCCACTGCAAAGGAGTCATTTGTGTTCCTGTGTAAAATAAAAATATTAGGAATTTGTGTTAATTTTCAGCGTGACACAGCCAGTCTGACAGTTGTGTAGGCAGGCAGGAAGCATTAGTGCCTTATTGCCACTGCAAAGTAATGTTTTTATTGCATTTTTTTAAAGCTTTTTAATTTCGGCCGAACAATTCGGACTATTGCCGAATTTCGGCCGAATCGATCAGGTCCGGTACGTAAGGCTGATCCTCCGAACGGGAATAAAAATAATTGTCTGAAATCGAATTGTACCGAATTTTTTTGTCGTGCACAAGTCTATTTTTTTTGTGTTTTTCACACCAATTAGGAGTGTCACAGATATATTTCCCAATCCTGTATTTGTTACAAAACTATTTTTTTCTAAACAGGAGGCACTGCCCTTTTAAGTGTGTTGTGTGTTGACATTCAAAAGGTTATCCACAGAACAACACCTCCAGTGTGTGGGCGAGAGGTGCAGGCTACTGTTGTAGTTTCACATTCACTGCTGGCACAGCTCTTTTTAATATCTTCCATGTGTGTTCTGATCAAAACAAAAGCACATATCATGTTGTACAGAGCTGACTACAGAGAGAACATGGAGCCTCAGAAACAGTGGCCGGTCACTAAGGGGTTAAGAACAGGTGAGTTAATCAGTGGATCATTCATTACGACTGACTCACCTGTGCTTCATCAGGGAAATCCTTACATCCTGGCCTGTTGGGGGTAGGGTGACCACATTTCCCTTCTGCCATTCCGGGACGTGGTCACCCTAGTTGCCCCTTCATGCCCTACCTTGAGTCCCTGGTGGTCTAGTGGCGTGGAATGTGCTCTGTGCCTCCTCCGGCACAGAGCTGAAGCTCCCGCGCGCTGTGCTCAGTAATGCAGAGCGCTGGGAGATGATGTCATCTCCCAGCGCTCTGTATTACTAGAGCGCTTGCCTCCAGATCAGGCTCAGCTGCATTGCCGCCCTGGATGTCAGCCTGCAAGTGGTGTGTCATATCATGGACGCCGCGAGGGAGCGCTGATTTATGCTACCAAGCGCTCCCTCGCGGCGTCCATGATGTGACACACCGCTTGCAGGCTGACATCCAGGGCGGCTTGGCTTCATTCCGGGACACTTCATTGTCCCGGTTGAAGATGACCCGGGACGCGGGACATAGCCCTGAAATAAGGGACAGTCCCGGACGTTCCGGGACCCGTGGTCACCCTAGTTGGGGGCCCTTGAGGACTGGACTTGGACAGCTCTGATCTACCTCGTTGTTTGAGTGCCAGAGCAATGAACAATGTATTACAGAGCAATGTATTGCTCTCTCATTTGGCACTCAAGGTGTTAATTGCCTAATTCAACTGTCCTCTGATAGACAGTATGGCTAATACATCACCCATTTTCCACTGCCCACTGGTAACCACAAAATCCCACATACACTGTTTGTCTGGCACCCCTGCATTTTTTCATGCCCCACTAGCAGTCACAGATGTTCACATACACTGCCTGCTTGCCAAGCCTTTCCTGCTGGTAGACATAAAATCATACATAGACTGTCTGCCACCCCAACCTTGTTACATTGTCCACAGGTAGTCACAAAACCACATACACACTGACATCCAAGCCATGTTCCACTGTCTCACTGTAGACAGAACTACCCACACACTATTACCCCAGCTATGTTCCACTGTCTCATTGTAGACATAGAATAGGCTGACCAGACCTCACCTTCAACTAGGGACTCATAGGAAAAATGCCTACTGCAGAACTGCTTAGATTTCAGTGAAGTACTGAAATACACCTATGTCCTATGTGTCCCCAGTTATAGATGATCTGGTCAGCCCTGCCCATACAATGTTACCCCAGCTATGTTCCACTGTCCTAAAAACAGACATAGAACTACCCATACAGTTACCCCAGCCTCAGACGTGTTTCAATTTCTTACTAGTAATAGTAACATGGCTACACTGGCTGACACCTCACCTGGGGAGCACATGCTCCCTGGGGCACAGTCTGCTCCAGGGTTGGGCAAGGTGAAGTTCTCCAGCTGGATGCAACTTGCAGCATTAAATTGTTGTTCTCTGTTTTCTGCAGCATTGCATTGTAGTTTGGGGTTTAAAATTGTCTTTTGTGTTGATGAGTTAGCTCAAACTTGCAGGGGACAGAGAGCAACAATTTGTTAATACTGCAAAATGTAGTGCAACCTATGAAAGTAAGGTCACCAGGAGTTTCTTGATTGACTTAAGGCAGCTATGAGTGATGTCATCAGCAGCTGCCAGCCAAGACTTAAAGTATCAGGAAACTACTGTACCACAAGTAATTCTGCCTCCGGCTAGAGCCCTGCTTAACTCATTGAATGCTAGAGTGGTATCCAATGCAGAAGCAATTCTTTGGAAACCCCTCTAGTATTCAAAGTGTTAAGTGTTACCACCAAGGAGCTTGCTCTTCTAACTTACAACTAGATTTAATCTGGAGAGGAACTGTCCACCCCTCAGCTTTCTACGTCCATGTGTCCTGCTCCTCCTTAGGCCTGCAGATAATGTCCTTTTTTGGTTGAATGGTAGCCAATCAGAGTAAAGCATTGCCTTTTGAAGTCACCACTTGTTAATGTGCTTTGTGCATCCACATCATGGAGTTCAATACACTAGAATCAGCCAATGTGTCCTGAATCAGGACATTTCTGTGTTGCTGGGGATTCACTGCCACTTGGTTGGAGTCCAAAAAAGCACATAATATATATTTATATGTGTAGATAGATTTAGAAATATAAACGTGTATCTGTACATATGAATATAAAAAATAGCAGTAGAAGTGAAGTCATTTATTAATGACAGCCATTTACTTATTTATGATCTTAAATGACTGGAGATCTGTTTAGCATCTAACAAGTTTAACAAATGTATGAAAATTCTAGCTGGTACCAATAAGACCAGTAACACTAGAGCAAAGCCATAATATGACCCTCAGGACAGCCCACCAAGCCCCTTTGTTTACATGAAGGTGACGAGTGCAGGGAGGGTGCCCAGTGCCCACCCGGGGAGGTGCCCACCCTTGTCCTCACACTTGCCCTCCCCTCCAGACACCCATAAAGACTAAATTGTAATGGTAATTGTATTGAGTAGCACAGATGAGGCAACTGGATCTGATAGAAGGTTCTAGAGTATAGTGTTTATAAGAGAACACAAAAACAAAATTTAAAAATGTCAGTATCGCACAAGTGACAGATACAATAATGTATTTTAAATTAGTTAATCAAAAGTGACGGCAGAGCTGCCACTTCTGAAGCTATCCATGTGACTATAGCCTTAAAAGTATCTATATCTGAAGATTAACCCTTTTAGTGCAAGAGGGGTGTATACATCACATTGAGAAGCAATGGTATGTTCAACACCTTGCACTCAAAGGGTTAAACTGAGAAAAAAAACAGTTACCCTCCAATAATTTTCCAAAATGTAGCCTTCTCCAATTGATACAATGTTAAACATAAACACACATCATCAATTATTTGAAGGGTTACTGATCTGACTACATACCGTAAGATATCTGCATGTAAACCACAGTTTGAAGCACACTGCATACCTATTTGGTGAATACATAACAATCTATAAATGTGTTGCAGGCTATAGTCTCTGCCAATAAAAACTGCATTAAAGGAACACTAACACCAAAAAATGAAATGTCGTTATATAATTTTACTTATCATGTACTTTTAACTAGCTCTGGTAAAAATGTATTTATTTTATGTTAGATCCCTAAAATCTAATTCTAAACTTGCATATTTAATACATTTATAGACTAATGTATATAGGCACAATTTAGTTAACTGTTTGTACACAGATAATGCTATTATCCCTTTGAGTGCTAGAGGGGAGTCCAAGGAATTGCAAAGCAATGCTTTGGACACCCCTCTGGCACTCATATGGTTAATATATTGAGATCAGTACCTATTGCTATTCTATCCAGAATAACTGATCTTATCTCGGTCCATTAACAGACAAGAAAACAATATCACTTCTAAGACACTTATCAAGATTGCTAGAGCCCTGAGAAATGCAGGAATGGCTGCCCACAGGGAGTATACAAGAACACATTTTAGAACTCAGAAAACAAATTATTACATAGTTACATAGTAGTTTAGGTTCAAAAAAGACTTGGTACAGAGGCGTAACTAGTGCCACGGGCCCTCACACCACCACACTGGCCCCCCTCCACAATGCCCCTCAATCTCCACAATGCTCCCATCTCCTACCTGGAGCTCCCGCGCGGTCCTCTAGGTCAGTGATTCTCAACCAGGGTGCCATGGCACTTTGGTGTGCCATGGACATCAACTTAGGGTGCCCTATGTTTTCTATGAAGACTAACAAAAATTGACTTTTAAATAAAGATTTATAGAAATTGTTATGCACAATAGATTTTGTTTTCTTATTATGATTATAAATCCTAATAATAACTGTATATTTATGTATTGTACCCTTCTTATGCCCTTGATAAATTACATTAAATATGTTAGCGGTGCCCTGAATGTTGTAGATTATGTGTTAGGGGTGCCCCGAACAAAAAAAGATTGAGAACCACTGCTCTAGGTAATGCAGAGCGCTGGGAGATGATGTCATCTCCCAGCGCTCTGCATTACTAGAGCACCGGAAGCAGATTGTGGGCACCAGGCGGAGGGGTCGCAGGGGGTGGCCGGGCCCCTGGAGTGCACAGCCCAGTCGCAGGTGCGACCCCTGCAGTTACGCCATTGCTTGCGTCCATCAAGTTCAACCCTTTTCCTATTCCTGTTTACCGTTAATGATCCAAAAGAAGGCAAAAATCCTCAATACATCAATTTCAAATTCTGCCTTGAATGGGGGGAAAATCCATCTTGATTCCAAATGGCAATCAGATTTCTCCTTGGATCAAAAAGCACTAACTAAATAATAATCCCAATACTAACATACATAGCCCTCTATGTTCTGCTCTTTTAAATAACTATGTAGGCCCTTTTTAAAGGCATCTAATGTATTCGATAGTGCCACCTCCTCAGGCAGTGAATTCCTTACCTTTATTGTCCTTACTGTAAAGAATCCCTCCCGCTGCTGTACACGAAATCTCCTTTCCTCAAGTCTAAGCGGGTGGCCCCTTGTCCTTACAGATCCTAGCCTGTTGTTGTTCAAGGTATTTAAGTGTATACCTAGCCTGTTGTTGTACAAGGTATTTAAGTGTATATAACCCCAGACAATTTTAGATGTTAGTGTTTCTTCAAACTCTTTACACTTCCAAATTGAAGAACTTGCAACTAGGCATTTATCTTTTATTGCATTCTGAATATACAACAGTCTGTCCCATTCCATGGTCGGGATTCATTTCCAACCATTACAGTCACTAACACAAACTACAGTTCAGGTGGTATCAACAGTGGCACACAGACAGAAATGAGATGAAGGCACTAGGAGGTGGCTGGCAGGGATGGATTTTCCATTAGGCAGAGTAGGAAACTGCATAGAGTGCTAGGTTTTGATTGGCACCTCACCTGAACTGACTATAGCCACATCCTAAATTGTGGGTGTGGCCAGAGCAATCACAATACAACTGGCTTATTTAACAGATTATATACCACTTACCAGCAGTTATTTAACCCCTTGAATACTAGAGCCTAGGGGTAAAAGATTTATTTTGTACTTTTTTCAGGCAACAGTGCGTGGGACGGGTGGTGGATTCCAGTGAGAGTAGAGAGGGCTGGTGGCCACAGATATTTCTAAAGCACCTTTAGTGACTTGCCTAGGAGCTCCTGAGATGTAAATCCAGCCCTGGTGGCTGATGTGCACCTCATATAGGACTGCTTAGTCAGGGGACAGCCTGGAGAAAAAGGCAGGCAATAAAGGTGAACAGCGTGCAATGTCATGGTCACGGAGCACTGCATGTGATAGCAAACAGGGTGGATTCTGCCGGTCTTTGGCAGTATCACTGAGTAACTGCACTAGAGGACCAAAAATTGAGTCTTGTGTGGGAGCATTCACTTGAGCAATTGCAGTAAGTTAAAGACAGTGAGCATCAAAACAGAGCTGTCCACGCTTTGTAACCAATGAAAATGGACAATAATTTCAAAACAATCCTTTCAAATAATTCCCTTTTAAAATAAACAAAAATAATGTGAGAGCTCAGGTAGAATAGGAACGAGATTGTAGGACAGAGGTCAGATAGCAAAATGTTTTAGACAAACTGTGTGATACCAAGCCAATAACCTCCACTCCACCATAATAATAAATAGCAAATCTAAAGGGTGATAAAAGGGAAGAATGGAGGACACAAGCTATAATCCTAGCGTCTGAGTGTGATATCGTACTAAGGTGGGTAAGGATAAACTAACGACAAAAAATAAAGGAAAAAACACTCCTCTAAAATGAATCAATTTATTACAAAATGAATGAACAATACACACAAGACAGAAATACAACAACATTAAACATAATAAAGAAATAAAAATAGATATAGAACTATATATGTAATAATAAAAATATGAATATATGAGTAGTCCCCAATTTTTGATGTACAGCTCCGTCACATGGCTCCAAACTCAATCCCCCTTGTCCTCTGTATATCGGATCATTTTTTATCCAAATAAATGATACTGTATCTTCCAATATAAAACACAATGGAATCAGTAAAAGATGGATATAGGAGTGTTCCTCTGGAGTGAATAAAAGAAATATCAAGGTGCATTAGATGGCAGTGTAATCATATTACACCTCATACTAACTCTCCAAGCCATATAAGTGTGATGACGGGGATAGTAGATGAAAGTAGGCAGTGTGCAGCCAGAGGTTCTCAGCCCATACCCTCAGTGGCCACTAACAGGCCAGGACGTAGGAATTTCCCTGCTAGAACACAAGTGTGTTGATCAGAGGCTCATTCATATTGATTAACTCACCTGTACTCTAACAAGGAAATTCTCAAATCCTGGCCTGTTAGTAGCGACTGAGGGCTCGGGTTGAGAACCACTGGTGTAGACTGATAAAAACGTGAATAGAGATTACACTCCACAACGCTGCAGTTTCAAGGAGCTTACCAGACAATGGGAAGATACACTAAGGTGTGATGAAGAGGTGATAAAACAGTGATGATTTCTCCTGTGATATCACGTCTCCAGTTTCTATGCTATTTCTCCAGTTTTGGTGATCTTGGTGCATCGGCTTTATAGAATAACATAGCAATTACAGAAATGATATCACTGGAGAAGTCATCTACATTTTTTCACACCTTAGTGCATAACCCCCTTTATATCTTTTAGCTACGTGTGAAAGAAGGAAGAGACAATATATAACTATAGAGGAAATAGCCGGTGTCCAAGTGCAGTGTATTTTCTACACCAAGGAACCAGTAAGCACATCGTATCTATCCTTCAGTCTGCCTGCTATATATGAAGATCCATCTATTGCACCTTGAAATTACTTGTATTCTCTTCAGAGGAATACTCCCATATCCAGCCTGTATAAAGTATTTTATATTGGAAGATACAGTATCATTTATTTGGATACGGAACGGTTCCCTATACAGAGGACGGGGGAGATTGAGTTTGGAGCAGTGTGACTGAGCTGTACATCAAATATTGAGGCCTCTTCATATATTTATATTTTTATTATAACAGATATAATTCTATATCTATTTTCATTTCTTTATTATTTTATGATTGTATTTTTGTCGTGTGTAATAATACATTGATTTTTCAGTTAATTGATTCATTTTAGAGGAGCACTTTTCTCTTTGTTGTTAAGAATCCCCTTTTACTTTACTATGACCAAAATATCCTAATGGTCCCTATGGGTTTCTCCCTTGTGCCTTTGTTCAAGAGATAACATCTTCAGTCAGCCATGGATGTCATATTGTTTTTCTCAAAATGAATCAGGAGTGCATGAGTCTATTTAAAGTGATATTAATGTTTCACAAAAACAGCAGCTCCAATTAATCTTCATAGCAATTGAGCCATAAAGAGTGTTATTTCAATACTGTCAGCGCTGTAGTTCAAGAGTAATTGAATGATAAAGTTTCCCCCTCCAACCCCTTTTACCTAGTGTAAGCCCCCAGTCCTCAGATTTGGAATCCAGTATATAGACCAGACAGCTCACATCAAGGGTCAAAATTCTACTGAGAGAACAATGAAATCCCTGCCCCCCTTGACAGGTTTTTCAGCTTTTTCCCTTATCTTAATTGAAGATTGTCCCTCTCTGCAGTCTACCTGGAACTCCCTGCTGCTCTGAGCTGAGCAGTGTTACACCAGTAAAATGGGCGGGAGGAGGATACTTTATCATTCAATTATTCTTGAACTACAACTCTGACAGAATTGAAATAACACTCTCCATGGCCCAAATACTATGATGATTAATTAGAGCTGCTTTTATTATGAAACATTACTATCCCTTTAAGATTACCATGTGCTGTGAGCAGAGTCTGAGGTCCTGTGGTCATGACAACATCTGTCATGTCTGCCTCCAAGGACATGATATCCCGGACTGGTTGAAGATGTTACTTCTTAGCCGAAAGAGCAAGAAAATAAAAATCATAGGGGCCATTAGGATTTTCTGGTGATAGCCTGGTAAGTAGGAGATTATTTTTATGAGGCATTAGTTCTTCTCCTGACACAACTATGTTGAAGATCCTGCAGCCTTTTCTCTGCTATCCCTGGCTTGAGCATGCAAACTGGCTATGAACCCACCCAGATTCCTCCACTCTTGCAGTCATGATCACAAAAACAAACCCACACAACTCCCAGTAATGTCTGACCTTGGGCAGGGTTGTGTGTAAAGGGTACAGCAGAGTGTGTGCCCTCTCGCTTTGCTCTGTTATCCTCCCCATCACCAGGACACACTGAGGCTCAATGTCAGATGTCAACTCACTCATAACCGGAGAGGCGCCAATATCCTAAGAGAGAAGGAGATTATTGCGGAAATTTTAAAGCTTTGTCATCAATTTTAAATATAATTTTCATACATTTAATACAATTTGAATAATAAAAATAAATGTAAAAGAAGAGTCATACTCGGTACATTTATTAATGATTGTGTTCAGTTAGTATAATATTACCCAAAATAGAGCAATATATTTCTTTGTGCAGCATTGTTGACCTATTTATGGATGGCCACAACTTAGAGAAACTACACATGCCTAGGTCCAGGGCATATGTTCATGAAGATCTGTCTCTCTCTCATTAATCCCTTGAGGACCACAGGCTTGTGCAACACATTTCTTCACAATGCACACCAAACCCTTCTGGCTCTTAGTGCGCCCAGCACACTTTACTCATTGGTCATTTTACCACAAGAATGCTTGGGTTCCCTTTGCAAAAAGAAAAGTGGAACAAGTTTTGGGCAACCCATCTGTATCATAGGGGAAAAATACACACTTCAATTGAATGAAATGACACATACCTTTTTGAATGCTAGATATACATTGTATGCATTGCTTTGCAGTGTGTTGTGACCTCTTAACATTCAAGTGTTTATAAGCCCCATTTAAAGGAATAGTAATGTTTCATAATAAAAGCAGCTCTAATTAATCATCATAGTATTTGGACTTTGGAGAGTGTTATTTCAATTCTGTCAGAGTTGTAGTTCAAGAGTAATTGAATGATAAAGTATCCCCCTCCCGCTCCTTTTACTGATGTAACACTGCTCAGCTCAGAGCAGTAGGGTGTGCCCGGGTAGATTTCAGAGAGGGACAATCTTCAATTAATATAAGGGAAAAAGCTGAAAAACCTGTCAAGGGGGGGGGCAGGGTTTTCATTGCTCTCATAGAATACTGACCCTTGCTGTGAGCTGTCTGGTTTATGGACCAGATTCCACATCTGAGGAGAGGGGGCTTACACTAGGTAAAAGGGGCGGGAGGGGAAACTTTATCATTCAATTACTCTTGAACTACAACTCTGAAAGTATTGAAATAACATTCTCTATGGCTCAACTACTATGAAGATTAATTGGAGCTGCTGTTTTTGTGAAACATTACTATCCCTTTAAGTGTCATTATGTTTTTCCAATTGTTCTTCTGTAGGGGCATTAGGAAAATGACCCACTCATCTGGCAGCGGGCTGGAACGCAGTGCCACCAGACATCTATAGATCACATCCAAACTGCAGGTTGTGTGCACAGTCCCAGTATTCAGATAGAAAGCTAAGTCCTATGGAAGGTACTTGCAGCCAGACAAGACAAATACAAAACTTTGAATCTCGCAGTTCCTTCAGTGGTCCTTCTAGACAAGCTGAAAACTGTGGATATCTTTTCATGTCCTCATTCAGCCTATTCCTTGATCTGCCAGGGACAACTACTTCAGCTCAGCTTCATAGGCAGATCTACATGGACAGGAGCTGTCCTGCTATTAAGGCACTATATAGGTGATAAATGTCCTTTAAATTACCGGACATTTGAGGAAATGTTATATGTCCCTTCTGGCACAATTGATTTGCTTCAGAATTTCTCCAGGGGGGTTATGTACTAAGCTTTGATAAAGAGGTGATAAAGGGGTGATGAAGAGGAGCTGACTAACTTTCCAGCTCTGATGTTATTCTACGGAACGTATGCACTGAGATCTCTCAAGTTGGAGAACTCTTAGTGCATTGACATCATAGAATAACATAGGGCTTGGAGAGTTTAACACACTGGATAAGTAAGCTCTACTTTATCATACCTTAGTGCATTTTGTCCCAAGTCTTTAAAGGGATAGTAATACTTCGTTTTAACTTTATTTTATTTTGTAGGCATTAAAAAAACATGAAGAATGATATAGGTCTTATCTCTCAAACCTTTATGGTTTAAGAGATATTCACAAGCAAAGTTTCCCCCTCCCGCCCCTTTTACTGATGTAACACTTCTCAGCCAGATCAGAAGGGAGCTGCCCAGGTAGACTGCAGAGAGGGACAATCTTCAATTAAGATAACGGAAAAACCTGAAAAGCTTGTCAAGGGGGGCAGGGATTTCATTGTTTTCATAGGAATAAGAGTGTCCCCTTCTGTTATCTGTCTGGTCTATGGACTGTATTCCACATCTGAGAAGAGATTGTTTACAGTAGGTAAAAGGGGCGGGAAGGGGAAACTTTGCTTGTGAATATCTCATAAACCATAAAGGTTTGACAGATAAGACTTATATCATTCTTCATGTTTTTTTAATGCCTACAAAATAAAATAAAGTTAAAACGAAGTATTACTATCCCTTTAATCCAACTATTGACTTGGATAAATGCAACAGAGTTTACTCTTTGGCATGCCCATAAACAGACCATAGATGGCAATACTATACACATTATTACCTTTATTTTTAAGAAGGGGGTTTTAATAGGTTTAATAAATACAGAATATGACTACTGAAAACAAGCAAACAAAAAACTTGTCCTGTAGACACCCTTGTTTAATGCTTTTGCTCATCGAGTCTTTAACGTACTCTCAAACTTATTATTTCCTTGGCCTCATGAACTAAGAGAATTTGTGCATTTCCTGGTGAAAACCTTGGACAGAAAGGCGTTCCATGAGAGGACACTGAATCAGAAGCCTTTCTGCAAAAACTCAGGAATGATAATGGCCCTCTTTCTAATTCCTTCTTTATTATATAGTTTTGCAGCAAATGCTGGCAGTGTATAACTAAAAAAAATATATATAAACTGTGCTGTGTATTAGGCTGGCCACTTTGCCAGCTGAGGTGATTTTCTATTACAGCTTCTGTTTGGACAAAAGCTTCAAACACCCCATTACCTGTAGGTCCACTGTTTTTGTGTGGGTATCCACAGCAGCTAGGGACTCTGTGCCGGCACCATGTGTACAACTCAGCATCACTTCATAGCACTCCTGTATATCTGTAACACACAGTGAAAGAGTTACGGAATGCCATGACTATCACAGTCAATATGGTGATCTACCAGTAGAAACACTAAATTAACAGACAGCCACATTTGTAACGGACCATATGAAGAAAAAAATAAAGCACTACAATACTGTAACAATGTTAAGGTATATGAATCCATATACATAAAAAATACCAACTTAACTGACATGAGCGTACACTGAGAAATTCACCAACTTTGTTTTAGCTGCAGGCTATTTTTAGCTTTGGCAAAGCGGCAGTTGCCACGAAGCATGTAAGCGTTATAACCTACTTTTAATTCTATTAAAGTTTTGTTGTAAACACATTGCAAGCCTCTGCCTGTCCTTCCAGAGGATTAACTCAAATGGAGACGGTGAATTTATCTGTGTGCGTTCATCCTATATAATAAAAAGCTAGGATGTTTGTCAGAAGCTGTCATGAGCAGTAGAGACTGCCCGAATGCACGTAATGTTGGGAGCACAGAATGCTGGGAGCATAGAATGCTGCAAATATGGAATGCTGGGAGCACGGAATGCTGGGTGTTCTATGCTTTCGGGCTGTCTCTACAGTGCCGGACCAGCCTCTTAACCCTTTGAGTGCCAGAGGGATACGCAATTTCCCAGTTGCTTTTGAAGTCAGGTCTGGTGTATGGCAAAACTGACACAAGTCACTTGTGATTGTAAACCTAGAGGGTGCTAGTGATGGTTAATTTATGTGAAGACTGATGTACACAGGGGTGCCCTGTTTTTGTTCTTCTCTCTTCTGTTACTACATTTGTAAAGGAAATCACAAAAATATACAGCTGGTACACAAAATTAGAGCAACCATTCAGATTAAAACAAATAAAGTGTTAACTGTGGCTCAGCTCTGGAGTTAAGAAATATTACTATATCAAAATGATAAAGGTTATTATGAACATCAATATCTGCTTGTGTCAAAAAGTACAGTAAGATTTTGTATTAAAAAATATATATGTATATGTATATGCTTTTCCTGCTGAGTAAATCAATGGTATTTCTACTCCAACCACTAGGAGATGTTTTATTCAAAATGTATTACAGCTCAAACAAGTATTTTGTTTTCAATGTATTTTTTAACCCCTTAAGGACTACATGACATACAATGACCGTCATGGTCCTTAAATACTTAAAGACCGATGACGGTCATAGTACGTCACGTACTTTTTACTTACAGCGCTCCACGAGGAGCGCTGTAAGTAAAACTGAGGCCTAAAATTGAGTGTTCCAAGACTGGAGTGATCTCTTTCAGGCCGCAAAGCGGCGCGCCGATACACGCAACAGGTCACGTGTAACGGCATGTCGGCAAAGATCAAAGCAGTCCTTATGGGATGGAAATGTCCCAGGACCTCTGGTCCTTAAGGGGTTAATCAAACCGTATACCACCAACTGGTATCCAGAAAGGAACTTTTTTCTATAGCAGAACCTGAGTCTTAGACTAAAACCTTCCATAGAAAAGTGATAGCAACAATGAAGCAATGTTATGGGAACCTTTCAGGCACTCAAGGGGTTTGTCTTGATAATGGCATTTTTTTATACTAAAGGCAGTTTATTGAAATTATGATAAAGTGGGCTTGGCCAAAATTTACCTCAAAACAAATCATATGTAAAAATTAGAATAATATATAGCATCAGCTTTAAAGGGTTATTAATGGCATATATAAATAAAAAGTATAAAGGGATATACCTATTGCTCTTTTTCAATGACTACTCTACAACAAAAGTTCATAAACTTGTTCTCAAGTCCTCCCTCCAACAGACCAGGTTTTCAGGATCTCTTCCCATAATCAATGGTAAACAAATCAGTGACTCAGCCATTTAAAATACCCTCCTGTGTTAATGAAAGAAACACGTGCACAACTGAGGAGATCCTGAAACCTGTGCTGTTGGTAGGGATTCAGAACACGTATGGGGACTGCTGATATGGAGGCTGGCTATATTTGCACTGCCAGGGCATTACTAGGCTCTGGCTAATGACCTGCATCTCATTCTTAAAGCTTTGGGTCTTGTTGCCAGCTTCGGGCAAGTAGTAGCACCAACCTTCCAATAAAATTGGAATATATGGTGCACTCTTGGGTCTCTTGGACACACAGAAACATCTCTGGTCCCTGTGAAGCCAGAGCACAGAAACTTTAAGGGTTACTAATGTCTAGTTCAATTCTTTCTCTGAGTCTTCTTTATTTTAAAATTAACAGATTGCGCTATATGTAAGTCCTTACTTGTTTGTAGTTCAAACGTTACGAAGAGATAAAGATTCCCCCTCCTGCCCCTTCTGTCCACGTCACTCAGCAGCTCTCTCTGGTTCGGACAGATGCAGCGAGGGACACACTTCAGTAAGCAAAGGGAAATCCTGTTTCGTCAAGGGGGGCAGGATTTCCCTTATACTTACTTACTGAAAGTGGAACTTTCAGATAATAGCCAGTCGCCATGCATTCATTGAAAATAGATGTCTTACTGTAAAAAAATGTCTAAAGGAATCCGTCCCATTTTGGGACTGACGGGCAGGTTAGTGCGGTCTGTGAGCCTGTGCTGTCAGTCCCTTCCGGTGACCATATGGTGCAAAGCAGTTTGCGCTATGGAGACCGGGACTGACAGCGCATGCGCACAGACAAGATGTCTGCACTCTAGCCTCAGTTACTTTCTCCAAACAGGATGGATTCCTTTAGACACACTTATTTTTTATGGAAAGACATCTATTTTCAAGCTAGTCACCATGCATTTAATGAATGCATGGTGACTGGCTATTATCTGAAAGTTCCGCTTGAAGTTTGGACCTCGCTGCAGCCGCTGAGTCGCACAATCCGATTTGAGCTTCAGATGGAGGTGGCCAGAAGGGGCGGGTGGTTCTTTTTCTCTTAATAACTTTTTAACTACACAAAAGTAAGGACTTACATATCATGCAATCTCTTAATTTTAGGATAAAGAAGACTCTGAGAAAGACTTTTAACCAAACATTGCTATCCCTTTAAGGAATGTTTTAGAGTGGATTGATATACAACACATACTCATAAAATACATTTTGATTCAAATATTTGTAGCTTTAAAGTAATGTACTTCAGTACAAACATATAACATAGATAACCCCAACTAATTTCTTTAGTAATTGGTTTATGTAAAAAACAAACAAACTCCCATCTGTGGGCTCCATCACCAGTTTTACACACCCAAGCGCATAATGGAATGTGCTGAGTCAAAGATGTCAGTCTACTCTTCAGTCTTTAATTAATGAATGTGTAACCCTCTGATAGGCAATAAAAGTTGCCTAATTTATCAGCGTCATATATACAGGAGAGGGGCTTGCACAGTCTGTTAGCGTCACACACACACACACACACAAGAAAGGGGCTCCCACAGTATTTGTCTCATATACATGTCAGTGGGGCTCCCACAGTCTGTTAGTGTCATACACCTAGAAGAGGGGCTTCCTCAGACTGTTAGTGTCACACACACACACAGGAAAGGGGCTCCCTCAGACTGTTATTTCACACACAGGAAAGGGGCTCCCTCAGTCTGTTATTTCACACACAGGAAAGGGGCTCCCTCAGTCTGTTAGTATTACACGCATTGAAGAGGGGCTCCCTCTGTCAGTGACACACACACATACAAACATATACACATACACAAACACACACGTGAAGGGCTTCTGTAGTCTTGCTCGGACAAAGAGTGTCACAAATACAGAAGTAGGGCACAATCTTTTCGTTATTGTCACTAATACAGTAGTGGAGAGCAATCTTTTATTAGCATCTCACACACTCACAGAAACACACACACACAAACATACACTAGCTACCTATTATGAAGAGAGGACATTGTAGTTCCTGGGTATCACATAAATGGAAGCAAAGGATGCTTGTCTTTCAATCTCACCCACACAGAAGAAGGGCTCCTATATCTTTTATTGTAACCAATATATTCAATTTACTAAGGGGCAGGAAAATTTACCATAAAGCTGTTTTTCTGTGCATACAGGGGAGTAGAACAATGCATCAAAAATTGGCTTTTCATGGGAAGTTTATGCTGATCACATGCAGTTGCACCATTGATACTGGGCCAATATATTTTTTTCATCCCATACGCTACAAAAGGGTTACACTTAAAGGGATAGTAATGTTTCATAATAAAAGCAGCTCCAATTAATCTTCATAGTATTTGGGCCATGGAGAGTGTTATTTCAATATTGTCAGAGTTGTAGTTCAACAGTAATTGAATGATAAAGTATCCCCCTCCCGCCCCTTTTACTGATGTAACACTGCTCAGCCAGAGCAGAAGGGAGGTGCCCAGGTAGATTGCAGAAAGGGACAATCTTCAATTAAGATAAGGGAAAAACCTGAAAGGGGGGCAGGGCTTTCATTGTTCTCATAGGAAGAAGATTGTCCCCTGTTGTTATCTGTCTGGTCTATAGACTGCATTCCACATCTGAGAAGAGATGGCTTCCACTAGGTAAAAGGGGCGGGAGAGGAAACTTTGCTTGTGAATATCTCTCAAACCATAAAGGTTTGAGCGATAACATATCGTTATTCATGTTTTTTTAATGCCTACAAAATAAAATAAAGATAAAACGAAGTATTACTATCCCTTTAAGGCCTTGAAGCTGAGTAATCCCCCTAGTAAATAAAATAGTATTGTCATTTATAAAGAATTCTCTTATACCTCACCTATGTCACAGAAAGAATTAATTTTCTCTCTTCAGTAAGATATTGAAGGCTACAGACTGTTAAAGTAAGACTTGGTAAAGAGGTTTCTGTAGTCTGGAAGTGCCAGACTCATAAATAAGATCACTGAATGACTTGTAATAAGACCCCAAACACTTGCACCCACTGCAATCATTAGCAAAGTTGATACATTCCCAAAGGCCTGAGGCTTGGACTAATTTGATGCATTTTATGGTAACATGTGGGGGATGGATAAAAATCCTTCTTAGTGCATACTTAAGAATCGTCACTAAAATTCACAATTCCTGGTCATATTGATAAAAAAGGCAAAGTCACGTTTATAAATATGTGTATCTGTGAATATTCTGAGAAAATATTCACCTGAGAATATATTTTCACACACATAGTTGTCGCTATAAACTTCCAATAAGTACAGGTTACTTGGAGTTAAGATTTAATCACTCAAACTGCCTTTATTTTTGGAGCAATTAGCAAATTTCTTTATAAATACATTGGGACTCAATTCTTATTTGACCATTTCTGCTCCACTTTTCAAAAAAATCAACCAACCGGAGTTAGCACTTAATTAAAATGTTCCTAGATGTGCTGCTTTGAGACAATTTTACATATACTTTCTTTCTAACTCCATTTTTATACATCTCCCCCTATGTGCCCTAGGGTTTAGTCCTCTCAGCCAGTACCTATCAACACCTTGGCAAGCACAGAATGTGAAGAATCAACCACGCCCTTAGTAAATCAGTTCTACACATCTTGGTTGTCTTCATTCAGTCAGCTGTTTTGTCACACCTTCCTGAATAAAGCTCTGTTTGTATGTCAATGTTACAGTAAAGGGAATTCGTAAATGTTTTATAGGAAGTGTCACACATAAGACAGTGGCTATATAGGAAACGCTCTCTCTCTCTCTGTCTTCCTCACACATCATCCCCCCCCGTCCGTATAAGGGCTTCTTCAGATTCTCATAAGTGGGGTCTCTAAGTCTGTCAATTTCTCACACACAGTACAATTCTCTCATTTTGTCAGTGACACACATAACATGAGATGCTGTCTATCAGTGACAACACACATACACATACACACACACATACAGTGTGCAAGTCTGTTAATGTTATGTCTTACAGGTCACTACCTTTTTGTGTCTGTTGCATTATGTAAATGTTGTTAATTTCTTTGGTAACTCTGTACTGTATTGTACTGCACTGTGTAATACTTTGGTGTATTACAAATAAGTTTATGTCACTGTGTTCCCAGTGTGCAGCCTCCCCCCTCCTGGGAAAATAACTGTGAACCTCTCAAGCATAAGATTCACAGCTCCTCTGCTCTGCATTAACCCTCACCAGTCCTTATCACCCTGCTGGACATTACCATTTACTCACTCTAATGTACATTAATACAGCATTCACCTACATTGTTATTCACTTACTCATACATCTTGCTCAGCTGTCACCCAGTACAAAGTAGTGGAATAGTAACCCATAGGGTTGCCACCCAGCCGGTATTTTACCGGCAGGCCGGTAAAAAATTGGCTTCTGTCCAATGTTAAGTCTATGGAGGGAATGCCAAGGCCGGTATTTTTTTGAGGAAAAGGTGGCAACCCTAGTAACCCATCTCCCTGCCATGCCACACAGCACAGCATATCTCACTAAGGTGGGGTTTTCTTACCCAGAAGAGCCTGGAAGAGGTCACTCCCTAACATCCGTGCCACCTCCTGGATGGAAGTTCTGAGGTGCTGCTGTTCTGGTGCCCAAAGCGCTGCATGGTATGTGCAGAGTAGATGAAGGGCTCTCTGGGTGTCTGCAGAGACAGATCACACACAGCAGTGAATGGTTAATTATGGTGATCTGCATGATGATGTTTATATGTGGACAAGGAGTAACGTGAAAGAAAGACAAAAGGCCATATACACAACTGAAAATTCTGGAGCTCACAAACTACACTATAATGGACAGATAAAAATCTCCACTGATTTAAATGGGGGCTTTTAACCCCATGATTGCTAGTGAGGTCTCCAATGCACTGTGACGCAACACACAGGAGATCTCTTTAGCCTTCACAGGCTTAACTCTTTTAGTGCTAGAGAGGCATTGGATACCCCTCTGGGACAGTTAAAAGCCACAAATCAATGGGGATTTGGGGAATTTGTACTTGTTTCCTGTAGATCACTACAGAATTGCTCCTCTTTTCTTTGTGTGTACAGCCCTACATGTGTTTTGTGGGATGTGTGAGGGGGAATACACAGAACTGTGTAGATGAGAAGTACAGTAATAATACTGCATGGCTGGCTGGGAATGCACTTTCCATGTTGTGTAAAGGGAACAACATAGCATTAGTCACGAGTTTCCAGTTCAGAATGCAGGTTCCATGACAAAGCAATCTGTTTACACTCAGATGGTCAGCTTAGAGGTGCAGTAAGAGATCTCAGAGTGAAGATCAATACACGATTAATAATAGCGGTAACAAACAGGGTGAAAATGCAATGAAAACATGGTGTTGCAATACAGGGTTAATAGTAGGGGTAGAGGTCATGATTGGCGTGTAATAACAGAATTCTGAGTTATGTATAATTGATAGTGGGATTTGCGGGGCTGAATGAAATTACAATGAGAGAAACATATTGAGGTACAGACTGTGATAGAGGTGCGGGAGAGGAGCACAAAGTTGGCAGCAACTCAGAAATAACCCTTTGAGCTCCAGAGAGGTATACAATGTATTGTGTTGCAATGCATTGGCTACCTCTCTAACACCCAGTGGGTTAATATAGAGGGTACAAGACTGGATGGTGGCAATGAGAGAAATCTGAGTGGGTTGAGGGAAACATAGATGTGCAGAGAGAGAGAGCACTGAGTGGTGAGCTAGCTATATAGAATTAATAGGGGGGCTGACTGCAGGACAGGATAGAGGAGCAGGGAAAGATTTGTGAATGGGATGCAGTACAGCATGGAGGTTCACTGAGGCATCAATGTGTGAGAAGCAGTGCAGGGATATTGTGGGTGCTGAGGAGGGAATGTGGGCTCTCACCTTTCCTGTGGGACATTGCTTTGATGTTGACCCTTTACTTGTAATCAGATCACTACAGCATTACACAGCAGACTCCCAGTGCTCTGTACATAGGGTGAGAAGATTGTCAGTCTGAATGTGTTGTCCTCCAAATGCCAAGAACAGTTTAATCCCACCCATTCACTGTCTATCACCCTGCCTCTGCCTTTCTACCTGTCTTCCTCTACTTTTCTGCCTCTTTGGCAGTGTTCCTGTGTCCCTCTCCCTCGTGTGGGAAGTTTGTTTAGAAACTAGGACAAAGTGCAATTGCTCTGCAGTCACACACTAACTGATCTTGCACACTGATCTGCAGTCACAATGACTTCTCTGCAGTGAAATACTGTTCTACACACACACATGGGTCTGCAGTCGTATAGATTGCACTATTATTATTATTATTTATTTATATAGCACCAACTAATTCCACAGCACTGTACAATAGGGAATGGACATACAGAGATATGAAATAGTACAAATCAAATGTGGAGAACAGAAGGATCAGAGGAAAGCTATAGTTAAACACCAACTGTTCTGCTTACACACTGATTTGCAGTCATACTAACTTCTAGGTTTAGACAATAACTACTACTCACACAGATTTGCAGTCACACTAACCTCTAAGTTTAGACAATAACTACTACTCACACACAGATTTGCATTCACACTAAGCTCTAAGTTTAGACAATAACTACTACTCACACACAGATTTGCATTCACACTAAGCTCTAAGTTTAGACAATAACTACTACTCACACACAGATTTGCAGTCAAACTAACTTCTAAGTTTAGACAATAACTACTACTCACACACAGATTTGCATTCACACTAAGCTCTAAGTTTGGACAATAACTACTACTCACACACAGATTTGCATTCACACTAACCTTTTAGTTTAGACAATAACTACTACTCACACACAGATTTGCATTCACACTAAGCTCTAAGTTTGGACAATAACTACTACTCACACACAGATTTGCATTCACACTAACCTTTTAGTTTAGACAATAACTACTACTCACACACAGATTTACAGTCAAACTAACTTCTAAGTTTAAACAATAACTACTACTCACACACAGATTTGCAGTCAAACTAACTTCTAAGTTTAAACAATAACTACTACTCACACACAGATTTGCAGTCAAACTTACTTCTAAGTTTAGACAATAACTACTACTCACACACAGATTTGCATTCACATTAAGCTCTAAGTTTAGACAATAACTACTACTCACACACTGATTTGCATTCACACTAACCTCTAAGTTTAGACAATAACTACTACTCACACACAGATCTGCAGTCACACTTAGCTCTAAGTTTAGACAATAACTACTATTCACACACAGATTTGCAGTCAAACTAACTTCTAAGTTTAGACAATAACTACTACTCACACACAGATTTGCAGTCACACTAACCTCTAAGTTTAGACAATAACTACTACTCACACACAGATTTGCAATCACAAAGACTGCTCTATACTGAAATGCTGTTTTACTCACACAATAATGCAAATTCAGACACTAACTGCTATTACCTCCTTCATTGAACCCAAATTACTGTTGGTGGTTTAAAGTCACAGGGCCAGATTTAAAGGCAGCCGACTCAAAAAAAACAGGTGGCGACATTTTTTCAAGCACCGTAAGCTATGTAAAGATCAGTGGTATGAAAAAATGCCGGCAAAAAACCCCCTATTGACCGCTAAATTAACATGTGTTTTGGTCTGTTGAAAAGTAAAAAAATGCTACAAGATGCCATTTAAAGGTCTGCGCTAGCTGTTAAGATCCGATAAGGGACTCACATTATCGCATAAAATTTAACCCTTTGAGTGCCGGAGGGGTAGGCTAGCACTCAAAGGGTTAAGATCCTTTTTTTTTCTACTAAAGTCCCTTATAGGATCTTTAGTCAGCCAACGTAGCTTTTAAAAGGCAAAGAAAAAAAAGCCAAAAACCTAAGTCCACAATGGATGTATTGGTATGGGGCCCTATGCCCCATATCAATACATTCAATGTGCCTAAAAAGTGTTCAGAGTTAGTAGAATCAACCCTGTGAGCGCCAGTGGGGTATAATTACCCTGCTGGCACTCATAGGGTTAACCCGATTAAGTAACAAAGCAACATCGAATTACAAGTAACACTTACCATTAATTCTGATGTCCAGCGGAGTCCTCAGCATCCTGGTTATCTTCTGTCTTTCTATGTTCTCTTCTTCCTTGTATCTTCTGTCTTCTCTTCTTTCTTCTATCTGTAAATAAAAAAAGAATGGTATACGCACAATGCTGAAACATCCGTCACACTAATACATAGTTTAACCCCTTGAGTGCCAGAGGGGTACACAACACCTTGCAAAGCAATGTGTTGCGTACCTCTTTGGGGTTCAAAAGGGTTTAAGCATGTATTACAACTGTCCGGTTCCATAATTTTTTTTTTCCAGTTATTAATATACGATGTCCAGGTTGTTCCAAATAATTTCTCTAGAAATGCCATGATGAAATAATGCTTAAGTTCAACGAAATACTTAGCTTAGTTGTTGCTGTCTCCCCCGTTGTGTGCTGCGGCAGAGGCAGCGGAGACAGTATTATGCTGCACAGCCCCCCATCTTCTTCTTCACTGGCTCATGCCCGTTACACACTGAGGGAATTGGAACTCAGACTGCCTTTATATATGGGCAGTCTCAGCTCCAATTCCCTCACAGCCACTGGCCGAGATGTGCTTACGCACATCCCAGTCAATCAATTTAAAGCACAGCCACTCAAAGCTGATTGGCTGGGATGTGCTTGGCAGTATGTCAGGAACTGATAATTAACGTTTTTACTGTGAAGTTCCCAATATTGCTGCTATTTAGAGGTGTTTTGGGAATTTAATGACCAAAGCGGACGTTTAGCCACAAGACCCTTTCTGTGGCCTAACGTCTGTTGTGCTTTTAGCTGGTAGGGCCGTTAAATACTGAGTTAGACATCTTGTTATGTCAGCTGGTATTCACTTTGGCTTTACCAGACACAAACCTTTAAAGGGATAGTAATACTTTAAAATTACTAATCCCAATATTTTAGTAGTAAAAAAAAAGAAATTATTTGCCCCCAGTGACATCATATGTCACCATAAAGGTTTGAGAGATATTCACTCGCAAAGCTCCCCCCTACCTCCCCTTTCCCTGAAGTCAGCATTGTAGCTGACTGCAGGGGAAGCCTGTCCTACGATGATCCAGCGACTCTGCAACAGAGACGCGATCGCGTTAATAAAAATGAAATCATTCACTTAAAAGGTCTTCTTTCTTCATTCGTATTATCGTTGTCTTCTTATCTTATTTCTTCTGATGATAAATCCATGCAACTATAATAAAAAAAAGGGTTTACATTACAGATGCCAAAAAAATATTAGTTTATAAGTACAGAATGCCCCCAAAACCTATTCTAAATAAAAAAATAATACATAAATTTTACTATCCCCCATCTTGTAGCCCTTAAAAAAACAGAATTAAATGAGCCCAGCGGCATCTCTCAAACCTTTATGGTTTGAGAGATATCCACTTTCAAAGTTTTGCTTTTTTTCCCTCTCCCCTGACATCAGAGTTCTAGCTGACAGCAGGGGAATCCGGTCCCTGAGCAAGCGGAGGCTCATCAGCAGAGCCGAGATCGTGTTAAGGAAGAAGAAATCTTTCACTGAAATGGTCTTCTATGTGTGCAGATCATTTCAGTGAAGGATTTTCTTCTTCCATAATGCAATCTCGGCTCTGCTGAAGAGTCTCCACTGGTCCCAGGACCGGATTCCCCTGCTGTCAGCTAGAACGCTGATGTCAGGGGAGAGGGAAAAAAGCAAAACTTTGATACGGATATCTCTCAAACCATAAAGGTTTGAGATATGCCACTGGGCTCATTTAATTCAGTTTTTTAAGGGCTACAAGATGAGGGATAGCAAAATTTAAGTATTACTATCCCTTTACTGTTGACCAATGTAAGGTTATGCATAAGGGCTGCAGAAACAAATGCTACATATACACTAAATGATAAACTACTTGGGCAATCATCATTAGAGAAAGATTTAGGAGTACTGACAGATGATAGACTTCAGAGTCACTCAGCTGCTGCAAGAGCAAATAGGATACTCTGCTGCATAAAAAGTGGTATAAATTCACAGGATGCAAATATAAATTTACCTCTATATACATCATTGGTAAGTCCTCATCTAGAGTATGAATTACAGTTTTGGGCAAAAGTTCTTTAAAAAGACATTATTGAACAGGAAAAAGTGCAGTGACTAGCATAACTGGGTTTGTTTACATTTGAGAAGAGACATATAAGCAATGATATGATTACCGTTTACAAATATATCATACTGGATACCTATTTAGCAGAACAATATTGAGCATTGTGATAGCTGGTCCAGGGAAATATCTGACTGTCATTTGGAGTCAACAAGGAATTTTTTGACCCACTTGGGTCTTAACTGGAAATTGCTTCAATGTTTTTTTTTTTTGCCTTCCTCTGGATTAACAGGGGTGATTTGGCATGGGCTGGATTGATGAACGCATGTATTTTTTTATGCCTCATTAATTGTTACTATGGAACAAGGCTGGAGGTGTAGTGGAGTAATATTTTTATTTTATTATTTATTTTAATTTTTTTTTTTTGTAGATTATTTTAATTTTATTTTTTTCCCCAAAAAAACAAGTCAGACCTCCTGGAGGGGGCCAACAGGATGCCAGGCCTGATGCCCCCCCCGGTATTGAATGCCTAACCCATTTCAGTCACTGCACATCAAGGAAGGAGGTCACACCTTCTCTTATCTTCTCCTCCTCAATATTCTCAACTTGGTGTTCTGCATCAGAGTTGAGTAGAAGGACCTTAAAGACCCACTTGTGTCAACTTCACTGGGATAAGAGGGGAAGATAAGAGAAGGCAGTGGTCACCTTCCTGGTAGCTGCAATGATTGTCTATCGTACCTGATAGGAGATCAATTCTAGGGGGCATCAGGGGAGTTCTGATGCCCCCCACAAGTTGTTTTCAAAAGCACATAGTACAGGTTCAAGAATGCAAAAGTGCATTTTTTATACACAGGATCGCTCCCATATCATGTATATCTTTATGTGTTAATACTTGCCCTGCTGTGTAGGAAAACTACTAGCTTCTAGGTGAGGTTGACCACGCAAGCCCACTTTGCCAAGAGAAAATTACAAGGTTGGCACTCAAAGGGTTAAAATAACTAGTTTTGCTAGAATCACAGGCTGCTTATTAATATTTTGCCTAGATCTTTATTCTGACACACAATGCGTTAACATACGTCACTGTTCCCAGATGGACAAATGGGTAACCAGCAATGTTATAACAGTTCTAATTTGCACTGACCAGGTTCTGAAATGTAGTTGGGGCATTGAACCATCTGAATGACATAATGCAATATTCAAAGTGGCCATAATGTGTATAAAAGGAGTCTTCTATTCATCTACTCTCCTGAATCTCCCCGGGTTATAGGCTTCTCTTAAGTCAAGTCTGTAGAATATGGCAGCAGAACTGATTCTATCAAAGTGTTCAGGGATAAGTGGAAGGGGGGTAATGGTTCTTCACTGTGGTGTTATTCAACTCTCTGTAATCAATGCAGGGTCTTAAAGTACCATTCTTCTTTTAGGCAAATATCCAAGCTCCCGGTAGAGTTGTGGAAGGCTGAATGAATCGTCAATCCAGTTTTTCTTGAAAAGAGTCCTTTAGGCCTTAATTGTAGGTTAAGACAGGGGAAGATACGGCCTATAGATATATTGGCATCAGAAAGTAGATGAATCAGACAATCCTAGGTTCTGCTTAGGGGAAGCTAATGTTGCCTCTATTTTGTTGAATGAATCAAGAAAGTCCTTGTAAGCATCTGGTATCACTGAGCACTTATCCTTTGACACAGAAGCTTGGCATGAACCATTTAATACCAGCCCTGTCAGTTTTAGACAGGGAGGATGAAAGCACAAAGAAAGGAATTAAATCTGCCTAGAAGACCACTCTACTGTAGCAGTAATGGACAGTCTGGATGCTCAGGAGCTAAACTACTGAGCGAGGCTCAGGAATGGTTCCGGCCACCAGACTCCCTAGCTGTGACCAAACCCATATTAAAGTTGCTGGCCACAAAGACAGATGTCCAACCCCAGTTGAGCCGGGGTCCTGACCAGGCTGTGAGCAAGGAGTACGACGGAAAACTCCAGAACTATCCACAGGTAGAACTCCAAATGTGGAAATCTCTAAATATAGAATGCCAGGGAACGAGCTAAGACCTCTTACTAACTTGAGCAGGGAAACAGAGAAGAACCAGGTCTCCAAAAAGGGTAACAGGCAAGGGGTGTATTAGGTTGCACCAAATAAAAACGGGCTGAGACAGCCATGGGGTAAACTGATAGGACCATTTTATGCAGGAGCTAACAATACCTGGTGGAGTAAGACTGCTGCCAGAAGGGAGGCTGATGAATACCTAAAGACTCAAAAAAATATCCTAGAGTGAGGAGGCAAATAGAGGCAAACAGGGTAGGACCACCCCAACTACCACCACGGTAACCCAAATTTTTGATAGATAGCCTTACCAGATTGCCTGGACAAAGGACGGGGGCTGGAGTCCATCATCGGTCTGCAGCCCATTTCTGAGCTTCAACAGCTTTAGAGTGCTGGTAGTGGATATGGTCCAAAGATACTACAAATCCTCGACAACAGCATCTGCCGAAGGTAACCCTTTAGGTGAACCCCAGGGAAAGGCATGATGATTGTATCCAAGAGCTGCAAAAAAATGGTGAATATTGAAGGGAATCATGCAGGTGATTATTAAAGGCAAATTCAGAGAAGGGTAAGAGGTTGACCCAACCAGATTGATCTGTGTTCATGAATTGCCTAAGAAAAAGTTCCAGAGTTTGATTAGTGTGTTCTGTTTCCTGTTGGATTGGGGATAATAAGCAGTAGAGAAATGTAATGTAATGCCTAAGCAACAGCAGAATTTTCACCAACGGGAAATAAATTGTGATCCTCTATCCGAGACAATGTGAGAAGGAGAGCCATGAAGATGGAAAACTTCATTTTTGAAAAATAGTAGCCAGGTCTCAGGCAGATGGAAGTTTCTGCAGGGAGAGAAAATGACTGGAGAAGAGGTCAGCAATGACCAAAACAGTGGTGCAGTGCAACCCTGAGAGGGAGGAAAGCCAACAATAAAATCCATCACCAAATGCTACCAAGGGAAGGTAGGGATAGGTAACAGGCAAAGAAATCCAGAGGGTCGCTGAAGAGGACACTTATGGCAGAATAGTAGCAGGATGCGACATAAGAGAAGACATCAGCACGTAGAGAGGGCCACCAAAATTGCCGAGCAATCAAGTCTAGAATTTTCTGGCCAATGGGATGACTGGAAACTGGGACCAGTGGAGAATCTCCAGATGAAAATGGGGAGGAACAAAACATGTATTAGGAGGTTAATGAGGAGCCAGAGGACCCTGAAGAATCAGAATCGTGTCCATTGTAGAAGAGGACAGGCTTCCAATATTCAGTTAGGTAGGACAGATTCAGGGGCAGGCAACAGACTGGCTTCAAACTGACGAGACAAGGTATCCACCTTAACATTCTTAGACTCAGGGTGATAAAAAATGAGAAAATTGAACCTAGCAAAAAATAATGCCCACCTAGCCTGCCTGGGATTCAAGAGTTTAGCCGACTCCAAAAACTATAGATTCTTATGGTCGGTAAAGATCAACGTGGGGAGAGAAGTACCTTCCAAGAGATGTCTACATTTGTCCAAGGCCATTTTAATAGCTAAGAGCTCACAAATACCAACATCTTCATTTCTTTCTGAGTTAGAAAATGTATTTGAAAAATAAGAGCAGGGGTGAAGTTTGGAGGAAACAGGATTCAGCTGAGAAAGGACAGCTCCAGTAGCTTATTCCAAAATATCAACCTCTAGTGTAGTAAAGGGTCATGAAAATGAAAAATGGGTGCAGTAGTAAAGGCTGTTTCAAGGTGTCAAAAGCACAGAGAGCTGGAGGAGGCCAATTACGAGGCTCTGCAGTGGGCTTGGTAAGGGCTGTTATAGGAGAAATAATACCAGAAAATTTGCAAATGAACTTTCTATAATAGTCCACAAAATCGATGAAGTGTTGAAGATCTCTGGTATTGTGAGGCACAAATACTGGGTATTCACACACAAACACAAACTCTGGTGCACATAAAAAAAACATAATTTTGTGATCATGTGTGTACTTTGCCTCCTGCATTTGCTCCTATGCCCTTCACCCACCAAACACATGCTCCATCCCATGCACTGATGAATCCATCCACCACCGGTGCAAGAGTTTCCTGGATCAGGTAGGTATTAACACATACACATCACTGGAGGGTGCCCAGATCATGGTCTCTAATGATTCAAATTGTGGGGAATTCATTTTATGCAAGTTTTGAATACTCCATGGAGCTTAAACACATTTAGGACTTTCTTAAATGCAATCCTTCATTTAATGGGTCACCTCTGCAGGCCTGGGAGCATGCAAGAGACCTGATCCATTAAACTCTAGTCAATTAAATGATAACCAACATCTACTTGACTGGCTTGACAAAGGGATCTCCACTTTATGAAATGTTGCACTATTAAACTGGTATGATGCAAAGCACAAATGAGCATTTGCCATGAAAAAATGGTCTGGCATCCAAAGGTTAATTAGATTTGGGGCAATCCTGTATTTAGAGGAAAAGTTATCTTTCCTTATCTAGGATTTATCCACATCAATCTATATTTTGAGCCTTGTGGCTTTCATGAGCTGATGAACTTCTGCCTGAAACAGGGAGTTATCTTTTTAATGCTTCCTCAATGTTATGCAGACAATCAGACAATCATCTTATGACCCAGAAATTAGAGCTCATATGCAGGGACTTCTCAACAGTGTCAGCAGTAGAGGGAGCCTACTGCAAATCATTAGCCTTAATGATAACACACATTTGCTGTATGGTGCTGTGCAGCCACCACATACAGTCCTATAAGACATCTGGTGTGTCTTCTGATGCCACATACTTCAGACAGAAACAGCAAAGCCTCTTATTATCAGGCAATCTTTTTTGAAGGATATGCATGTGGATTTAAGAGGATCAGACCTCTTGGAACTAGAGTCTAAAGCAGCTTTAACAAGTGATTTTGCAGGGCAGGCATCTGAAATAGATATAAACACTATATTAAAGGCATCTTTGCACAACCAAGGAGAAGAAAAAGAAGATACACCAGGACAAAGAGAATTATCAGCATTCAACGGATAACCAAAACTCTTTGACAGCTAGATAAAGTAGTACACATGCTGATTTTATTCAGTTTATATGTCTTATAGCACCTGCCTCCTCGTGTAAATGCATAGTACCATCCCCTATAGCGTGACAGTTTGGATACCTTAGTCTAGGAGAATGCACCTTCTCTCTTCCCATCAGGTTAAATGAAATTCACATAATATGAAGCCTGAATTGTAGTGAGACAATGTCAACCTTCTGACTAGAAATCAGCAGTATGCATTGGAAAGCAGTCTACATTCCATGAACTTCTTTATTAAGCACCTATGGAGAAATTACATAATAGGAAGAAAAGGTTGTAACACTAAAAAAGCTGAGGAAATGGCACTAAAGGAATAACAGTCTTAGTTGTTAAAGTCGAGCACTCGTAGTTAAATGTATTAAAACCACTTTTATTAAAACGCTAAAAAAATTTGGCGCCAAATTCAACATCAGAGTTTATTAAGTGAGGACCGCTACACCGGTCGGCAGCTAAGTGTATGTAATCCCTGATGAAAGTCCCAGTGGGGACTGAAACGTTGGATTTTTTAGCGTTTTAATAAAAGTGATGTTTTAATACATTTAACTACGAGTGCTCGACTTTCACAACTAAGCCTGATCAGGATTTTCAGTCTAGCAGCACCGGGAGATTACAGTGTGTGCGGTAGCACGAGAAAATTTGCGTATGACTAAAGGAATAACAACAGAACTCAAATATTCCAAAAATAAAATACAAAAACAATGCAGCAATAAATAGATCACACACCCATGTATTTAGCAGCTCTACCATTTAATCTAGGAGTGAACAATCTGAGGCCTCCCGATGTTCAGGACTATTGTTCCCCTCATCCCCAGCCAGCCAGAGATTACTCATTCCTGGTTTAAACAATTATGTATGGTGAAAGAAATATATACAAATCACTTATTAAAGTATCACCTCAAATAAATAAAAGGAAGATTTTTGTGGTTTAATAAATATGAATATTGTTAAAATGAGTGTAAACTACTAACAAGCATACAGACACACTAATGGTTAAGCACTTATGGAGAACACCACCATGTCCACTGGGAACCATGAACATTTCACATCTACTAGAGCCCACTGTGGTCTGGACAACCACCAATCACTGGTCACTTCTGGTTACCACTTGGATGCTGGTCCTCTTTTCTTGAGTTAATGTGTACACTAAGGAGCCAGTCTGTTGTCTGGCCGTTGCTCCATTACACAAGGGGATTTTTCAGTCACACAAAGAATCTGACACAGAGATGTTCTAATGGATTATTTCAAATCCAGATTGAAATGGCTATGGTAATTCATACATATATTTAGTAAACACATAGTGTATTTTAAAGGGTTAGTAAAGCTTAAGATGGAAAAATATATATTGCAGGATTTATACTGCTGAGTAAAACAAGGGTACGCCCACTGTTGGGATATGTTTTTAATACAATTATTGCAACTCAAACTTGCATGTTTTGGGTGCCTTAATTCCATGGCCTGAAATATTATGGTGGTGCTGTAGCTACAACAGTTGTTGGACAGCTATGGTCAGTTGAACATAAACCTCAGTGAAGCAATACACCCCAAAAACTGCAAGTCTGAGCTGCAATAACTTTTGAATAAAACATCTCTCAGCACTGGGAGTACCCATGTTTTTTTGTTTTACTCAGCTGATAAACGCCGCAATATATATTTACATTAAGCATTAATATACCTTTAAATACATATAAATGAATAGATAAAAAAACACTTAGAAAGCTAAAACACTTTTTCCAGACAGGGGCATGTAAACATACAGTGAACATACTGAGGCTGGTTTACTAAAGAAAAGGGTTGCAATTCAGCACCAACTGCACCATTTGGAATAATTAATCAGTTTAAACAGTTTGCATTGCCTTTAAAAGGAACAACACCCCCAAAACATAAAGGTGTTCTTATTACCTGTATTAAAGAAAATAAGCAAGAAGAAACCTCTTAAAGGGATAGTAATACTTAAGTATTACTAATCCCTATATTAAAGTCCTATTAAAGGGATAGTAATACTTCGTTTTAACTTTATTTTATTTTGCAGGCATTAAAAAATCATGAAGAATGATATAAGTCTTATCTCTCAAACCTTTATGGTTTAAGAGATATTCACAAACAAAGTATCCCCCCCTGTTCAACCAGATCAGAAGGGAGGTGCCCAGGTAGACTGCAGAGAGGGACAATCTTCAATTAAGATAATGGAAAAAGCTGAAAAACTTGTCAAGGGGGGAAGGGCTTTCACTGTTTTCATACAAAGAAAATTGTCCCCTTCTGTTATCTGTCCTGTCATAAAACCAGATTCACATCTGAGAAGAGATGGCTTACACTAGGTAAAAGGGGCGGGAGGGGGAAACTTTGCTTGTGAATATCTCTTAAACCATAAAGGTTTGAGAGATAAGACATATCATTCTTCATGTTTTTTTAATGCCTACAAAATAAAATAAAGTTAAAACGAAGTATTACTATCCCTTTAAAGATACATGTATTGCCCCCAGTGTCATCTCTCAAACCTTTATGGTATGAGAGATAATCGCTCCTAAAGTTGCACTCTCCCTCCCCTTTCCCCGTAGTCAGCGTTCTAGCAGACTGCAGGGAAGCCTGTCGTACGACTTGCAGGCGGCTCTGCAGCTGAGCCGCAATCACTTTGCTAAAAAAGAAAACTTTCACTGAAATGGTCTTCTACGTGTGTTTGGTTTGCAAGCACATGTAGAAGACTGTTTTAGTGAAAGATTTTTTTTTAATTAACGCGATCGCGGCTCTGCTGAAGAGCCGCCTGATGATCTATGACCGGATTTCCCTTCAGTCAGCTAGAACGCTGACTACGGGGAAGGGGGAGGGAGAGGGCAACTTTAGGAGCGATCATCTCTCATACCATAAAGGTTTGAGAGATGACACTGCGGGCAATACATTTATTTTTAATAAGACTTTACTATAGGGATTAGAAATACTTAAGTATTACTATCCCTTTAAAGCTCCACTAGAGCTCGGTGAAGCAGCTGTCTCTCTTGTTTGATGGGTTCTACACAGCTTTAGCTGTTTGTGGTCATCTACCACACACAAGAAAGGGGCTCCCACAGTATTTGTCTCATATACATGTCAGTGGGGCTCCCACAGTCTGTTAGTGTCATACACCTAGAAGAGGGGCTTCCTCAGACTGTTAGTGTCACACACACACACAGGAAAGGGGCTCCCTCAGACTGTTATTTCACACACAGGAAAGGGGCTCCCTCAGTCTGTTATTTCACACACAGGAAAGGGGCTCCCTCAGTCTGTTAGTATTACACGCATTGAAGAGGGGCTCCCTCTGTCAGTGACACACACACATACAAACATATACACATACACAAACACACACGTGAAGGGCTTCTGTAGTCTTGCTCGGACAAAGAGTGTCACAAATACAGAAGTAGGGCACAATCTTTTCGTTATTGTCACTAATACAGTAGTGGAGAGCAATCTTTTATTAGCATCTCACACACTCACAGAAACACACACACACAAACATACACTAGCTACCTATTATGAAGAGAGGACATTGTAGTTCCTGGGTATCACATAAATGGAAGCAAAGGATGCTTGTCTTTCAATCTCACCCACACAGAAGAAGGGCTCCTATATCTTTTATTGTAACCAATATATTCAATTTACTAAGGGGCAGGAAAATTTACCATAAAGCTGTTTTTCTGTGCATACAGGGGAGTAGAACAATGCATCAAAAATTGGCTTTTCATGGGAAGTTTATGCTGATCACATGCAGTTGCACCATTGATACTGGGCCAATATATTTTTTTCATCCCATACGCTACAAAAGGGTTACACTTAAAGGGATAGTAATGTTTCATAATAAAAGCAGCTCCAATTAATCTTCATAGTATTTGGGCCATGGAGAGTGTTATTTCAATATTGTCAGAGTTGTAGTTCAACAGTAATTGAATGATAAAGTATCCCCCTCCCGCCCCTTTTACTGATGTAACACTGCTCAGCCAGAGCAGAAGGGAGGTGCCCAGGTAGATTGCAGAAAGGGACAATCTTCAATTAAGATAAGGGAAAAACCTGAAAGGGGGGCAGGGCTTTCATTGTTCTCATAGGAAGAAGATTGTCCCCTGTTGTTATCTGTCTGGTCTATGGACTGCATTCCACATCTGAGAAGAGATGGCTTCCACTAGGTAAAAGGGGCGGGAGAGGAAACTTTGCTTGTGAATATCTCTCAAACCATAAAGGTTTGAGCGATAACATATCGTTATTCATGTTTTTTTAATGCCTACAAAATAAAATAAAGATAAAACGAAGTATTACTATCCCTTTAAGGCCTTGAAGCTGAGTAATCCCCCTAGTAAATAAAATAGTATTGTCATTTATAAAGAATTCTCTTATACCTCACCTATGTCACAGATAAAATTAATTTTCTCTCTTCAGTAAGATATTGAAGGCTACAGACTGTTAAAGTAAGACTTGGTAAAGAGGTTTCTGTAGTCTGGAAGTGCCAGACTCATAAATAAGATCACTGAATGACTTGTAATAAGACCCCAAACACTTGCACCCACTGCAATCATTAGCAAAGTTGATACATTCCCAAAGGCCTGAGGCTTGGACTAATTTGATGCATTTTATGGTAACATGTGGGGGATGGATAAAAATCCTTCTTAGTGCATACTTAAGAATCGTCACTAAAATTCACAATTCCTGGTCATATTGATAAAAAAGGCAAAGTCACGTTTATAAATATGTGTATCTGTGAATATTCTGAGAAAATATTCACCTGAGAATATATTTTCACACACATAGTTGTCGCTATAAACTTCCAATAAGTACAGGTTACTTGGAGTTAAGATTTAATCACTCAAACTGCCTTTATTTTTGGAGCAATTAGCAAATTTCTTTATAAATACATTGGGACTCAATTCTTATTTGACCATTTCTGCTCCACTTTTCAAAAAAATCAACCAACCGGAGTTAGCACTTAATTAAAATGTTCCTAGATGTGCTGCTTTGAGACAATTTTACATATACTTTCTTTCTAACTCCATTTTTATACATCTCCCCCTATGTGCCCTAGGGTTTAGTCCTCTCAGCCAGTACCTATCAACACCTTGGCAAGCACAGAATGTGAAGAATCAACCACGCCCTTAGTAAATCAGTTCTACACATCTTGGTTGTCTTCATTCAGTCAGCTGTTTTGTCACACCTTCCTGAATAAAGCTCTGTTTGTATGTCAATGTTACAGTAAAGGGAATTCGTAAATGTTTTATAGGAAGTGTCACACATAAGACAGTGGCTATATAGGAAACGCTCTCTCTCTCTCTGTCTTCCTCACACATCATCCCCCCCCGTCCGTATAAGGGCTTCTTCAGATTCTCATAAGTGGGGTCTCTAAGTCTGTCAATTTCTCACACACAGTACAATTCTCTCATTTTGTCAGTGACACACATAACATGAGATGCTGTCTATCAGTGACAACACACATACACATACACACACACATACAGTGTGCAAGTCTGTTAATGTTATGTCTTACAGGTCACTACCTTTTTGTGTCTGTTGCATTATGTAAATGTTGTTAATTTCTTTGGTAACTCTGTACTGTATTGTACTGCACTGTGTAATACTTTGGTGTATTACAAATAAGTTTATGTCACTGTGTTCCCAGTGTGCAGCCTCCCCCCTCCTGGGAAAATAACTGTGAACCTCTCAAGCATAAGATTCACAGCTCCTCTGCTCTGCATTAACCCTCACCAGTCCTTATCACCCTGCTGGACATTACCATTTACTCACTCTAATGTACATTAATACAGCATTCACCTACATTGTTATTCACTTACTCATACATCTTGCTCAGCTGTCACCCAGTACAAAGTAGTGGAATAGTAACCCATAGGGTTGCCACCCAGCCGGTATTTTACCGGCAGGCCGGTAAAAAATTGGCTTCTGTCCAATGTTAAGTCTATGGAGGGAATGCCAAGGCCGGTATTTTTTTGAGGAAAAGGTGGCAACCCTAGTAACCCATCTCCCTGCCATGCCACACAGCACAGCATATCTCACTAAGGTGGGGTTTTCTTACCCAGAAGAGCCTGGAAGAGGTCACTCCCTAACATCCGTGCCACCTCCTGGATGGAAGTTCTGAGGTGCTGCTGTTCTGGTGCCCAAAGCGCTGCATGGTATGTGCAGAGTAGATGAAGGGCTCTCTGGGTGTCTGCAGAGACAGATCACACACAGCAGTGAATGGTTAATTATGGTGATCTGCATGATGATGTTTATATGTGGACAAGGAGTAACGTGAAAGAAAGACAAAAGGCCATATACACAACTGAAAATTCTGGAGCTCACAAACTACACTATAATGGACAGATAAAAATCTCCACTGATTTAAATGGGGGCTTTTAACCCCATGATTGCTAGTGAGGTCTCCAATGCACTGTGACGCAACACACAGGAGATCTCTTTAGCCTTCACAGGCTTAACTCTTTTAGTGCTAGAGAGGCATTGGATACCCCTCTGGGACAGTTAAAAGCCACAAATCAATGGGGATTTGGGGAATTTGTACTTGTTTCCTGTAGATCACTACAGAATTGCTCCTCTTTTCTTTGTGTGTACAGCCCTACATGTGTTTTGTGGGATGTGTGAGGGGGAATACACAGAACTGTGTAGATGAGAAGTACAGTAATAATACTGCATGGCTGGCTGGGAATGCACTTTCCATGTTGTGTAAAGGGAACAACATAGCATTAGTCACGAGTTTCCAGTTCAGAATGCAGGTTCCATGACAAAGCAATCTGTTTACACTCAGATGGTCAGCTTAGAGGTGCAGTAAGAGATCTCAGAGTGAAGATCAATACACGATTAATAATAGCGGTAACAAACAGGGTGAAAATGCAATGAAAACATGGTGTTGCAATACAGGGTTAATAGTAGGGGTAGAGGTCATGATTGGCGTGTAATAACAGAATTCTGAGTTATGTATAATTGATAGTGGGATTTGCGGGGCTGAATGAAATTACAATGAGAGAAACATATTGAGGTACAGACTGTGATAGAGGTGCGGGAGAGGAGCACAAAGTTGGCAGCAACTCAGAAATAACCCTTTGAGCTCCAGAGAGGTATACAATGTATTGTGTTGCAATGCATTGGCTACCTCTCTAACACCCAGTGGGTTAATATAGAGGGTACAAGACTGGATGGTGGCAATGAGAGAAATCTGAGTGGGTTGAGGGAAACATAGATGTGCAGAGAGAGAGAGCACTGAGTGGTGAGCTAGCTATATAGAATTAATAGGGGGGCTGACTGCAGGACAGGATAGAGGAGCAGGGAAAGATTTGTGAATGGGATGCAGTACAGCATGGAGGTTCACTGAGGCATCAATGTGTGAGAAGCAGTGCAGGGATATTGTGGGTGCTGAGGAGGGAATGTGGGCTCTCACCTTTCCTGTGGGACATTGCTTTGATGTTGACCCTTTACTTGTAATCAGATCACTACAGCATTACACAGCAGACTCCCAGTGCTCTGTACATAGGGTGAGAAGATTGTCAGTCTGAATGTGTTGTCCTCCAAATGCCAAGAACAGTTTAATCCCACCCATTCACTGTCTATCACCCTGCCTCTGCCTTTCTACCTGTCTTCCTCTACTTTTCTGCCTCTTTGGCAGTGTTCCTGTGTCCCTCTCCCTCGTGTGGGAAGTTTGTTTAGAAACTAGGACAAAGTGCAATTGCTCTGCAGTCACACACTAACTGATCTTGCACACTGATCTGCAGTCACAATGACTTCTCTGCAGTGAAATACTGTTCTACACACACACATGGGTCTGCAGTCGTATAGATTGCACTATTATTATTATTATTTATTTATATAGCACCAACTAATTCCACAGCACTGTACAATAGGGAATGGACATACAGAGATATGAAATAGTACAAATCAAATGTGGAGAACAGAAGGATCAGAGGAAAGCTATAGTTAAACACCAACTGTTCTGCTTACACACTGATTTGCAGTCATACTAACTTCTAGGTTTAGACAATAACTACTACTCACACAGATTTGCAGTCACACTAACCTCTAAGTTTAGACAATAACTACTACTCACACACAGATTTGCATTCACACTAAGCTCTAAGTTTAGACAATAACTACTACTCACACACAGATTTGCAGTCAAACTAACTTCTAAGTTTAGACAATAACTACTACTCACACACAGATTTGCATTCACACTAAGCTCTAAGTTTGGACAATAACTACTACTCACACACAGATTTGCATTCACACTAACCTTTTAGTTTAGACAATAACTACTACTCACACACAGATTTGCATTCACACTAAGCTCTAAGTTTGGACAATAACTACTACTCACACACAGATTTGCATTCACACTAACCTTTTAGTTTAGACAATAACTACTACTCACACACAGATTTACAGTCAAACTAACTTCTAAGTTTAAACAATAACTACTACTCACACACAGATTTGCAGTCAAACTAACTTCTAAGTTTAAACAATAACTACTACTCACACACAGATTTGCAGTCAAACTTACTTCTAAGTTTAGACAATAACTACTACTCACACACAGATTTGCATTCACATTAAGCTCTAAGTTTAGACAATAACTACTACTCACACACTGATTTGCATTCACACTAACCTCTAAGTTTAGACAATAACTACTACTCACACACAGATCTGCAGTCACACTTAGCTCTAAGTTTAGACAATAACTACTATTCACACACAGATTTGCAGTCAAACTAACTTCTAAGTTTAGACAATAACTACTACTCACACACAGATTTGCAGTCACACTAACCTCTAAGTTTAGACAATAACTACTACTCACACACAGATTTGCAATCACAAAGACTGCTCTATACTGAAATGCTGTTTTACTCACACAATAATGCAAATTCAGACACTAACTGCTATTACCTCCTTCATTGAACCCAAATTACTGTTGGTGGTTTAAAGTCACAGGGCCAGATTTAAAGGCAGCCGACTCAAAAAAAACAGGTGGCGACATTTTTTCAAGCACCGTAAGCTATGTAAAGATCAGTGGTATGAAAAAATGCCGGCAAAAAACCCCCTATTGACCGCTAAATTAACATGTGTTTTGGTCTGTTGAAAAGTAAAAAAATGCTACAAGATGCCATTTAAAGGTCTGCGCTAGCTGTTAAGATCCGATAAGGGACTCACATTATCGCATAAAATTTAACCCTTTGAGTGCCGGAGGGGTAGGCTAGCACTCAAAGGGTTAAGATCCTTTTTTTTTCTACTAAAGTCCCTTATAGGATCTTTAGTCAGCCAACGTAGCTTTTAAAAGGCAAAGAAAAAAAAGCCAAAAACCTAAGTCCACAATGGATGTATTGGTATGGGGCCCTATGCCCCATATCAATACATTCAATGTGCCTAAAAAGTGTTCAGAGTTAGTAGAATCAACCCTGTGAGCGCCAGTGGGGTATAATTACCCTGCTGGCACTCATAGGGTTAACCCGATTAAGTAACAAAGCAACATCGAATTACAAGTAACACTTACCATTAATTCTGATGTCCAGCGGAGTCCTCAGCATCCTGGTTATCTTCTGTCTTTCTATGTTCTCTTCTTCCTTGTATCTTCTGTCTTCTCTTCTTTCTTCTATCTGTAAATAAAAAAAGAATGGTATACGCACAATGCTGAAACATCCGTCACACTAATACATAGTTTAACCCCTTGAGTGCCAGAGGGGTACACAACACCTTGCAAAGCAATGTGTTGCGTACCTCTTTGGGGTTCAAAAGGGTTTAAGCATGTATTACAACTGTCCGGTTCCATAATTTTTTTTTTCCAGTTATTAATATACGATGTCCAGGTTGTTCCAAATAATTTCTCTAGAAATGCCATGATGAAATAATGCTTAAGTTCAACGAAATACTTAGCTTAGTTGTTGCTGTCTCCCCCGTTGTGTGCTGCGGCAGAGGCAGCGGAGACAGTATTATGCTGCACAGCCCCCCATCTTCTTCTTCACTGGCTCATGCCCGTTACACACTGAGGGAATTGGAACTCAGACTGCCTTTATATATGGGCAGTCTCAGCTCCAATTCCCTCACAGCCACTGGCCGAGATGTGCTTACGCACATCCCAGTCAATCAATTTAAAGCACAGCCACTCAAAGCTGATTGGCTGGGATGTGCTTGGCAGTATGTCAGGAACTGATAATTAACGTTTTTACTGTGAAGTTCCCAATATTGCTGCTATTTAGAGGTGTTTTGGGAATTTAATGACCAAAGCGGACGTTTAGCCACAAGACCCTTTCTGTGGCCTAACGTCTGTTGTGCTTTTAGCTGGTAGGGCCGTTAAATACTGAGTTAGACATCTTGTTATGTCAGCTGGTATTCACTTTGGCTTTACCAGACACAAACCTTTAAAGGGATAGTAATACTTTAAAATTACTAATCCCAATATTTTAGTAGTAAAAAAAAAGAAATTATTTGCCCCCAGTGACATCATATGTCACCATAAAGGTTTGAGAGATATTCACTCGCAAAGCTCCCCCCTACCTCCCCTTTCCCTGAAGTCAGCATTGTAGCTGACTGCAGGGGAAGCCTGTCCTACGATGATCCAGCGACTCTGCAACAGAGACGCGATCGCGTTAATAAAAATGAAATCATTCACTTAAAAGGTCTTCTTTCTTCATTCGTATTATCGTTGTCTTCTTATCTTATTTCTTCTGATGATAAATCCATGCAACTATAATAAAAAAAAGGGTTTACATTACAGATGCCAAAAAAATATTAGTTTATAAGTACAGAATGCCCCCAAAACCTATTCTAAATAAAAAAATAATACATAAATTTTACTATCCCCCATCTTGTAGCCCTTAAAAAAACAGAATTAAATGAGCCCAGCGGCATCTCTCAAACCTTTATGGTTTGAGAGATATCCACTTTCAAAGTTTTGCTTTTTTTCCCTCTCCCCTGACATCAGAGTTCTAGCTGACAGCAGGGGAATCCGGTCCCTGAGCAAGCGGAGGCTCATCAGCAGAGCCGAGATCGTGTTAAGGAAGAAGAAATCTTTCACTGAAATGGTCTTCTATGTGTGCAGATCATTTCAGTGAAGGATTTTCTTCTTCCATAATGCAATCTCGGCTCTGCTGAAGAGTCTCCACTGGTCCCAGGACCGGATTCCCCTGCTGTCAGCTAGAACGCTGATGTCAGGGGAGAGGGAAAAAAGCAAAACTTTGATACGGATATCTCTCAAACCATAAAGGTTTGAGATATGCCACTGGGCTCATTTAATTCAGTTTTTTAAGGGCTACAAGATGAGGGATAGCAAAATTTAAGTATTACTATCCCTTTACTGTTGACCAATGTAAGGTTATGCATAAGGGCTGCAGAAACAAATGCTACATATACACTAAATGATAAACTACTTGGGCAATCATCATTAGAGAAAGATTTAGGAGTACTGACAGATGATAGACTTCAGAGTCACTCAGCTGCTGCAAGAGCAAATAGGATACTCTGCTGCATAAAAAGTGGTATAAATTCACAGGATGCAAATATAAATTTACCTCTATATACATCATTGGTAAGTCCTCATCTAGAGTATGAATTACAGTTTTGGGCAAAAGTTCTTTAAAAAGACATTATTGAACAGGAAAAAGTGCAGTGACTAGCATAACTGGGTTTGTTTACATTTGAGAAGAGACATATAAGCAATGATATGATTACCGTTTACAAATATATCATACTGGATACCTATTTAGCAGAACAATATTGAGCATTGTGATAGCTGGTCCAGGGAAATATCTGACTGTCATTTGGAGTCAACAAGGAATTTTTTGACCCACTTGGGTCTTAACTGGAAATTGCTTCAATGTTTTTTTTTTTTGCCTTCCTCTGGATTAACAGGGGTGATTTGGCATGGGCTGGATTGATGAACGCATGTATTTTTTTATGCCTCATTAATTGTTACTATGGAACAAGGCTGGAGGTGTAGTGGAGTAATATTTTTATTTTATTATTTATTTTAATTTTTTTTTTTTGTAGATTATTTTAATTTTATTTTTTTCCCCAAAAAAACAAGTCAGACCTCCTGGAGGGGGCCAACAGGATGCCAGGCCTGATGCCCCCCCCGGTATTGAATGCCTAACCCATTTCAGTCACTGCACATCAAGGAAGGAGGTCACACCTTCTCTTATCTTCTCCTCCTCAATATTCTCAACTTGGTGTTCTGCATCAGAGTTGAGTAGAAGGACCTTAAAGACCCACTTGTGTCAACTTCACTGGGATAAGAGGGGAAGATAAGAGAAGGCAGTGGTCACCTTCCTGGTAGCTGCAATGATTGTCTATCGTACCTGATAGGAGATCAATTCTAGGGGGCATCAGGGGAGTTCTGATGCCCCCCACAAGTTGTTTTCAAAAGCACATAGTACAGGTTCAAGAATGCAAAAGTGCATTTTTTATACACAGGATCGCTCCCATATCATGTATATCTTTATGTGTTAATACTTGCCCTGCTGTGTAGGAAAACTACTAGCTTCTAGGTGAGGTTGACCACGCAAGCCCACTTTGCCAAGAGAAAATTACAAGGTTGGCACTCAAAGGGTTAAAATAACTAGTTTTGCTAGAATCACAGGCTGCTTATTAATATTTTGCCTAGATCTTTATTCTGACACACAATGCGTTAACATACGTCACTGTTCCCAGATGGACAAATGGGTAACCAGCAATGTTATAACAGTTCTAATTTGCACTGACCAGGTTCTGAAATGTAGTTGGGGCATTGAACCATCTGAATGACATAATGCAATATTCAAAGTGGCCATAATGTGTATAAAAGGAGTCTTCTATTCATCTACTCTCCTGAATCTCCCCGGGTTATAGGCTTCTCTTAAGTCAAGTCTGTAGAATATGGCAGCAGAACTGATTCTATCAAAGTGTTCAGGGATAAGTGGAAGGGGGGTAATGGTTCTTCACTGTGGTGTTATTCAACTCTCTGTAATCAATGCAGGGTCTTAAAGTACCATTCTTCTTTTAGGCAAATATCCAAGCTCCCGGTAGAGTTGTGGAAGGCTGAATGAATCGTCAATCCAGTTTTTCTTGAAAAGAGTCCTTTAGGCCTTAATTGTAGGTTAAGACAGGGGAAGATACGGCCTATAGATATATTGGCATCAGAAAGTAGATGAATCAGACAATCCTAGGTTCTGCTTAGGGGAAGCTAATGTTGCCTCTATTTTGTTGAATGAATCAAGAAAGTCCTTGTAAGCATCTGGTATCACTGAGCACTTATCCTTTGACACAGAAGCTTGGCATGAACCATTTAATACCAGCCCTGTCAGTTTTAGACAGGGAGGATGAAAGCACAAAGAAAGGAATTAAATCTGCCTAGAAGACCACTCTACTGTAGCAGTAATGGACAGTCTGGATGCTCAGGAGCTAAACTACTGAGCGAGGCTCAGGAATGGTTCCGGCCACCAGACTCCCTAGCTGTGACCAAACCCATATTAAAGTTGCTGGCCACAAAGACAGATGTCCAACCCCAGTTGAGCCGGGGTCCTGACCAGGCTGTGAGCAAGGAGTACGACGGAAAACTCCAGAACTATCCACAGGTAGAACTCCAAATGTGGAAATCTCTAAATATAGAATGCCAGGGAACGAGCTAAGACCTCTTACTAACTTGAGCAGGGAAACAGAGAAGAACCAGGTCTCCAAAAAGGGTAACAGGCAAGGGGTGTATTAGGTTGCACCAAATAAAAACGGGCTGAGACAGCCATGGGGTAAACTGATAGGACCATTTTATGCAGGAGCTAACAATACCTGGTGGAGTAAGACTGCTGCCAGAAGGGAGGCTGATGAATACCTAAAGACTCAAAAAAATATCCTAGAGTGAGGAGGCAAATAGAGGCAAACAGGGTAGGACCACCCCAACTACCACCACGGTAACCCAAATTTTTGATAGATAGCCTTACCAGATTGCCTGGACAAAGGACGGGGGCTGGAGTCCATCATCGGTCTGCAGCCCATTTCTGAGCTTCAACAGCTTTAGAGTGCTGGTAGTGGATATGGTCCAAAGATACTACAAATCCTCGACAACAGCATCTGCCGAAGGTAACCCTTTAGGTGAACCCCAGGGAAAGGCATGATGATTGTATCCAAGAGCTGCAAAAAAATGGTGAATATTGAAGGGAATCATGCAGGTGATTATTAAAGGCAAATTCAGAGAAGGGTAAGAGGTTGACCCAACCAGATTGATCTGTGTTCATGAATTGCCTAAGAAAAAGTTCCAGAGTTTGATTAGTGTGTTCTGTTTCCTGTTGGATTGGGGATAATAAGCAGTAGAGAAATGTAATGTAATGCCTAAGCAACAGCAGAATTTTCACCAACGGGAAATAAATTGTGATCCTCTATCCGAGACAATGTGAGAAGGAGAGCCATGAAGATGGAAAACTTCATTTTTGAAAAATAGTAGCCAGGTCTCAGGCAGATGGAAGTTTCTGCAGGGAGAGAAAATGACTGGAGAAGAGGTCAGCAATGACCAAAACAGTGGTGCAGTGCAACCCTGAGAGGGAGGAAAGCCAACAATAAAATCCATCACCAAATGCTACCAAGGGAAGGTAGGGATAGGTAACAGGCAAAGAAATCCAGAGGGTCGCTGAAGAGGACACTTATGGCAGAATAGTAGCAGGATGCGACATAAGAGAAGACATCAGCACGTAGAGAGGGCCACCAAAATTGCCGAGCAATCAAGTCTAGAATTTTCTGGCCAATGGGATGACTGGAAACTGGGACCAGTGGAGAATCTCCAGATGAAAATGGGGAGGAACAAAACATGTATTAGGAGGTTAATGAGGAGCCAGAGGACCCTGAAGAATCAGAATCGTGTCCATTGTAGAAGAGGACAGGCTTCCAATATTCAGTTAGGTAGGACAGATTCAGGGGCAGGCAACAGACTGGCTTCAAACTGACGAGACAAGGTATCCACCTTAACATTCTTAGACTCAGGGTGATAAAAAATGAGAAAATTGAACCTAGCAAAAAATAATGCCCACCTAGCCTGCCTGGGATTCAAGAGTTTAGCCGACTCCAAAAACTATAGATTCTTATGGTCGGTAAAGATCAACGTGGGGAGAGAAGTACCTTCCAAGAGATGTCTACATTTGTCCAAGGCCATTTTAATAGCTAAGAGCTCACAAATACCAACATCTTCATTTCTTTCTGAGTTAGAAAATGTATTTGAAAAATAAGAGCAGGGGTGAAGTTTGGAGGAAACAGGATTCAGCTGAGAAAGGACAGCTCCAGTAGCTTATTCCAAAATATCAACCTCTAGTGTAGTAAAGGGTCATGAAAATGAAAAATGGGTGCAGTAGTAAAGGCTGTTTCAAGGTGTCAAAAGCACAGAGAGCTGGAGGAGGCCAATTACGAGGCTCTGCAGTGGGCTTGGTAAGGGCTGTTATAGGAGAAATAATACCAGAAAATTTGCAAATGAACTTTCTATAATAGTCCACAAAATCGATGAAGTGTTGAAGATCTCTGGTATTGTGAGGCACAAATACTGGGTATTCACACACAAACACAAACTCTGGTGCACATAAAAAAAACATAATTTTGTGATCATGTGTGTACTTTGCCTCCTGCATTTGCTCCTATGCCCTTCACCCACCAAACACATGCTCCATCCCATGCACTGATGAATCCATCCACCACCGGTGCAAGAGTTTCCTGGATCAGGTAGGTATTAACACATACACATCACTGGAGGGTGCCCAGATCATGGTCTCTAATGATTCAAATTGTGGGGAATTCATTTTATGCAAGTTTTGAATACTCCATGGAGCTTAAACACATTTAGGACTTTCTTAAATGCAATCCTTCATTTAATGGGTCACCTCTGCAGGCCTGGGAGCATGCAAGAGACCTGATCCATTAAACTCTAGTCAATTAAATGATAACCAACATCTACTTGACTGGCTTGACAAAGGGATCTCCACTTTATGAAATGTTGCACTATTAAACTGGTATGATGCAAAGCACAAATGAGCATTTGCCATGAAAAAATGGTCTGGCATCCAAAGGTTAATTAGATTTGGGGCAATCCTGTATTTAGAGGAAAAGTTATCTTTCCTTATCTAGGATTTATCCACATCAATCTATATTTTGAGCCTTGTGGCTTTCATGAGCTGATGAACTTCTGCCTGAAACAGGGAGTTATCTTTTTAATGCTTCCTCAATGTTATGCAGACAATCAGACAATCATCTTATGACCCAGAAATTAGAGCTCATATGCAGGGACTTCTCAACAGTGTCAGCAGTAGAGGGAGCCTACTGCAAATCATTAGCCTTAATGATAACACACATTTGCTGTATGGTGCTGTGCAGCCACCACATACAGTCCTATAAGACATCTGGTGTGTCTTCTGATGCCACATACTTCAGACAGAAACAGCAAAGCCTCTTATTATCAGGCAATCTTTTTTGAAGGATATGCATGTGGATTTAAGAGGATCAGACCTCTTGGAACTAGAGTCTAAAGCAGCTTTAACAAGTGATTTTGCAGGGCAGGCATCTGAAATAGATATAAACACTATATTAAAGGCATCTTTGCACAACCAAGGAGAAGAAAAAGAAGATACACCAGGACAAAGAGAATTATCAGCATTCAACGGATAACCAAAACTCTTTGACAGCTAGATAAAGTAGTACACATGCTGATTTTATTCAGTTTATATGTCTTATAGCACCTGCCTCCTCGTGTAAATGCATAGTACCATCCCCTATAGCGTGACAGTTTGGATACCTTAGTCTAGGAGAATGCACCTTCTCTCTTCCCATCAGGTTAAATGAAATTCACATAATATGAAGCCTGAATTGTAGTGAGACAATGTCAACCTTCTGACTAGAAATCAGCAGTATGCATTGGAAAGCAGTCTACATTCCATGAACTTCTTTATTAAGCACCTATGGAGAAATTACATAATAGGAAGAAAAGGTTGTAACACTAAAAAAGCTGAGGAAATGGCACTAAAGGAATAACAGTCTTAGTTGTTAAAGTCGAGCACTCGTAGTTAAATGTATTAAAACCACTTTTATTAAAACGCTAAAAAAATTTGGCGCCAAATTCAACATCAGAGTTTATTAAGTGAGGACCGCTACACTGGTCGGCAGCTAAGTGTATGTAATCCCTGATGAAAGTCCCAGTGGGGACTGAAACGTTGGATTTTTTAGCGTTTTAATAAAAGTGATGTTTTAATACATTTAACTACGAGTGCTCGACTTTCACAACTAAGCCTGATCAGGATTTTCAGTCTAGCAGCACCGGGAGATTACAGTGTGTGCGGTAGCACGAGAAAATTTGCGTATGACTAAAGGAATAACAACAGAACTCAAATATTCCAAAAATAAAATACAAAAACAATGCAGCAATAAATAGATCACACACCCATGTATTTAGCAGCTCTACCATTTAATCTAGGAGTGAACAATCTGAGGCCTCCCGATGTTCAGGACTATTGTTCCCCTCATCCCCAGCCAGCCAGAGATTACTCATTCCTGGTTTAAACAATTATGTATGGTGAAAGAAATATATACAAATCACTTATTAAAGTATCACCTCAAATAAATAAAAGGAAGATTTTTGTGGTTTAATAAATATGAATATTGTTAAAATGAGTGTAAACTACTAACAAGCATACAGACACACTAATGGTTAAGCACTTATGGAGAACACCACCATGTCCACTGGGAACCATGAACATTTCACATCTACTAGAGCCCACTGTGGTCTGGACAACCACCAATCACTGGTCACTTCTGGTTACCACTTGGATGCTGGTCCTCTTTTCTTGAGTTAATGTGTACACTAAGGAGCCAGTCTGTTGTCTGGCCGTTGCTCCATTACACAAGGGGATTTTTCAGTCACACAAAGAATCTGACACAGAGATGTTCTAATGGATTATTTCAAATCCAGATTGAAATGGCTATGGTAATTCATACATATATTTAGTAAACACATAGTGTATTTTAAAGGGTTAGTAAAGCTTAAGATGGAAAAATATATATTGCAGGATTTATACTGCTGAGTAAAACAAGGGTACGCCCACTGTTGGGATATGTTTTTAATACAATTATTGCAACTCAAACTTGCATGTTTTGGGTGCCTTAATTCCATGGCCTGAAATATTATGGTGGTGCTGTAGCTACAACAGTTGTTGGACAGCTATGGTCAGTTGAACATAAACCTCAGTGAAGCAATACACCCCAAAAACTGCAAGTCTGAGCTGCAATAACTTTTGAATAAAACATCTCTCAGCACTGGGAGTACCCATGTTTTTTTGTTTTACTCAGCTGATAAACGCCGCAATATATATTTACATTAAGCATTAATATACCTTTAAATACATATAAATGAATAGATAAAAAAACACTTAGAAAGCTAAAACACTTTTTCCAGACAGGGGCATGTAAACATACAGTGAACATACTGAGGCTGGTTTACTAAAGAAAAGGGTTGCAATTCAGCACCAACTGCACCATTTGGAATAATTAATCAGTTTAAACAGTTTGCATTGCCTTTAAAAGGAACAACACCCCCAAAACATAAAGGTGTTCTTATTACCTGTATTAAAGAAAATAAGCAAGAAGAAACCTCTTAAAGGGATAGTAATACTTAAGTATTACTAATCCCTATATTAAAGTCCTATTAAAGGGATAGTAATACTTCGTTTTAACTTTATTTTATTTTGCAGGCATTAAAAAATCATGAAGAATGATATAAGTCTTATCTCTCAAACCTTTATGGTTTAAGAGATATTCACAAACAAAGTATCCCCCCCTGTTCAACCAGATCAGAAGGGAGGTGCCCAGGTAGACTGCAGAGAGGGACAATCTTCAATTAAGATAATGGAAAAAGCTGAAAAACTTGTCAAGGGGGGAAGGGCTTTCACTGTTTTCATACAAAGAAAATTGTCCCCTTCTGTTATCTGTCCTGTCATAAAACCAGATTCACATCTGAGAAGAGATGGCTTACACTAGGTAAAAGGGGCGGGAGGGGGAAACTTTGCTTGTGAATATCTCTTAAACCATAAAGGTTTGAGAGATAAGACATATCATTCTTCATGTTTTTTTAATGCCTACAAAATAAAATAAAGTTAAAACGAAGTATTACTATCCCTTTAAAGATACATGTATTGCCCCCAGTGTCATCTCTCAAACCTTTATGGTATGAGAGATAATCGCTCCTAAAGTTGCACTCTCCCTCCCCTTTCCCCGTAGTCAGCGTTCTAGCAGACTGCAGGGAAGCCTGTCGTACGACTTGCAGGCGGCTCTGCAGCTGAGCCGCAATCACTTTGCTAAAAAAGAAAACTTTCACTGAAATGGTCTTCTACGTGTGTTTGGTTTGCAAGCACATGTAGAAGACTGTTTTAGTGAAAGATTTTTTTTTAATTAACGCGATCGCGGCTCTGCTGAAGAGCCGCCTGATGATCTATGACCGGATTTCCCTTCAGTCAGCTAGAACGCTGACTACGGGGAAGGGGGAGGGAGAGGGCAACTTTAGGAGCGATCATCTCTCATACCATAAAGGTTTGAGAGATGACACTGCGGGCAATACATTTATTTTTAATAAGACTTTACTATAGGGATTAGAAATACTTAAGTATTACTATCCCTTTAAAGCTCCACTAGAGCTCGGTGAAGCAGCTGTCTCTCTTGTTTGATGGGTTCTACACAGCTTTAGCTGTTTGTGGTCATCTACCAGAAATAACTATTTCTGGGAGCATGTTGCCTTTTTACATTTTTCTTACAGAAAGGAGTATGATGTACTGTCATTTGACCACTAGAATGACCACATTTCGATTCTGCCATTCAGGGACACTGCGGAGAGAAGAGAACACCACGAATTTCTACAGACTGGAAGGAGAACTGTCCATTGACTGCAGTGACAAAAAGCGCTGCCTGTGTTGGGCTCCATGATAATGCACATCACTCCCAATACCTTAGATTAGCATTATACTACAACAAATTTGCACTGCGGGTCCTGATTTATGTCTGGATCAAGGCTCTGGTCTGTCTCTAGTGTTTAGAGCTCTGTCTGGAAGCCATTTTCTTGTAGCCCATCAGAGATACTACTTTGTCACAGTAGTCTATGGGCAGTTCTCGTTCAATTATTTAGAACTCTGTGCTCTGGAATCTTCATTCCAGGACTTTGTATTGTCCAGAAGGGGGCTGCCTTGGACAAGGGACACACATTTAAAATCCGTGACTGTCCCGGGCGATCCGGGACACGTGGTCACCCTAATGACCACTTAAAGCAGAACTTTCAGGCATAATAAAGTGCCCCCCCAAATCATTTTTCACATAACTTTAGCCCTTTGAGCGCCAGAGCGGTACGCAAGCATATCGATACTTGTATTATCCTTAGTAAGTGTGACATTACTTGAAATCCAACTTCTTCGGAGACTCACTGGCAGGCATCTTGGTGTAGAGGAAGCTGTATGCCAGTGCTGTCTGTCCCTGTCTGTACCTTAAGGTATAATGCAACTCCACCTTACCATTCTTAGAAGAGACAGGGAGAGACAGGCGCACAGATGCTGCATTGGTAAGATGTCTGCGCTGTCATCTGCCGTGAGTATCCGAAGAAGTTGGATTTCTAAATGCTTAATGCTATGCAAAAAATGATTTTGGGCACTTTAATATGCATGAAAGTTCTGCTTTCCTCTCCCAGTGAAACGTTGTCTGAGGGTTTCCAGCATGGAACTCCATTTGGCACACTGAGACACTCAGCCACCCCAGAACACCTTAGCAGGCTGCAGAATGCATATTTCCTTTTAAAAAAATTTATATGTTTCAGAGGTCCTTTTAACCTTTTCAATGCTAGAGATGTCTCCAAATTCAATAGTACTGGAAACCATGTCTATAGTGGCAAAGACGGGTTTTTGCAGGACTCCAAACTCTTCCAACTGAAATGTTCTTAGGAGGCCTTCAGTGGGAGGAGGATGGGGTTCAGAGATATGGTGAACTAACCCCTCCAGTCAGATATACTATCCAATTCTTATGTTATTCTATGGAGCCTCTTTATCACACCTTAGCGTATCTCCCACCTGGAGTTCTGCAACAAAGAATCATGTCTGCATCCATGGATCTGATACTGAATACTGATAAAAGACTAATTCTTGATACCCAATCCACACAGAATTCATTCATCACCTTTGAATTTTCCAGTAAGATTAAGGTAACTGGAAACGTATTAATGGGAATCGTTAGTGTTACTTTAATCCTTTAAGGACCAGAGGGGTTTCCAGTGATCGAAGGTTTAACCCTTTGAACGGCAGAGTGGTTAATGGCAACTAATCTGTGACATATATGAGCTGATTAAACCATCTGGGGAGACCACGTTGCTGGTTATTCAAGTTGGGGCAGGAATTAATGAGATACTTCCACAGATATATTTACTGCAGAAAAAAATTAGGAGTATATCTTGTTTCTCATTGGCATAAATCCAACATTTGTGATGGTTGAGGTGGTGGCACATCTCTATGGGACCTACTCACCAAAGTATGGGTTGGTAACTGTTACACACTGTAACGGTTTGTGCGACATTCAGACACAGTAGGTTAGAATAAAACACAATTTTATTAAAAGACACAATGCGAATACCCACTAAGGGTTATAATGAATCACAGGGAAATATCAATCATGTACATATGCCCACTCAGGCCAGTATACAATGGTATAGAGACAGATATTATCAAAGATCAGGCAACTTCAGCACAGCATGGGTAAAGTTCATAGATCGTAATCAGTCTCTTATGTGGTGTGTTTGACAACGCCCAGCATGATGGTAATGGTAGCAAGAGACTGTGGTGCGAGATGTGGAAGCACCTAGTCTGTAAAGCAGGACTGAGCCTATACCCTGTGCTGAGCAGAAACGGAGGCCACAATACTTTGCTAGAGCAAGAATAACTTGAGCCACAAGCACCCGACCGGTGCAGTAACGGAAACACTGTACTCTGCAAGAGCTGATAGACTAGAGCCAATAGCACCCGACCGGTGCAGTAACGGAGACACTGTACACTGCAAGAGCTGAGGGACTTGAGCCAATAGCACCCAACCGGTGCAGTAACGGAGACACTGTACACTGCAAGAGCTGAGGGAATTGAGCCAATAGCACCCGACCGGTGCGGTAATGGAGACACTGTGCACTGCAAGAGCTGATGGACTAGAGCTAATGGCACTCGACCGGTGCGGTAACGGAGACACTGTGCGCTGCAAGAGCTGATGGACTAGAGCTAATGGCACCCGACCGGTGCGGTAACGGAGACACTGTGCACTGCAAGAGCTAATGGACAAGAGCCAATCGCACCCGACCGGTGCAGTAACGGCGGCAACAGTGCTCTGCAAGGGTTAACGGCAGGCTCAGTGTAATGAAGGCAACAGTGCTCTGCAAGTGTTAACGGACGGCTCTGTGTAACGGAGGCAACAATGCTCTGCAAGTGTTAACGAAAGGCTCAGAGTGAACGGAGGCAACAGCGCTCTGCAAGGGTTAACGGCAGGCTCAGTGTAAACGGAGGCAACAGTGCTCTGCAAAGGTAATGGAAGGCTCAGTGGGATGGAGGCCACAACACTACGTCTGCTAGACCAGTACTTGCGGAAGTAAGAATGTCGCCCAAGCAACACGGAGAACAGTATCAGGATCGCTGGCCGGAACTCAGAGCAGGAACGTCAGACAAGCCGGGTCAGGTCACTGAGCAGGAACGTCAGCCAGGCCGGGTCGAATCACAGAGCAGGAACGTCAGACAAGCCTGGTCAGGTCACGGAGCAGGAACGTCAGCCAGGCCGGGTCGAATCACGGAGCAGGAACCAGAAGGAGTAGTCAAACTGGCCAAGTCGGTACACAGGAACACAGCAACACAGTAGCACTGGTACAGGAACACCACGAAAGGGCACCTGACAGGTGCCAGAGGCCTGGTATAAGAAGGCCATACTGGGCGGGCCAAACTAAGCTCAGCCAATGGGAGCGCACCACACAGAGAGTGACAGACCAGAGCACGGGCACCGTGATACACACACCTAGCTTCAAGGAGTGTTCCCAATGCATATGAGATAGTTATAGCATACTTGCAGGATAGTTCTGTTCTAGGCCAAAATGATGACCCTATTAGTTACTGGCAAATAAAACAGTGTGTGGCCAGCAGTGAAGCACACTGCTGTAGAAACCCTTAGTCACTCACCAGCAGCCAGAGTGTTGTTTCAATGCTGCCGGTTAAAATGTTAAGGACAGTAGGACACATCTATCAAGAAGGAACAGTGTTGGTAGACTTATATTTCTAAAAATTAACCAGCATCTAATACCATACACATATCAAGTAGCAGAAATGGACAAAAACTCAGAAGACAGAGACGACCATGGCACATGAAGTATTAAGAGGAGAAGGATCTGAACAATTGCCACCTCCTACCACATTTGGGATTACTGCTATTATAAATGATTAATGTTCGACCATAATATTATAATAGCGCAAGGATATATTGGAATCATACAATATAATGCAAATAATGTGTCTAGCATTCATTTCTCACCATGTATCAGGTAAAAGGAACTTGACTAATCATGCTTCTCCTCCTGCACCTCTCTTAAAATCATGAGTACACTGGCATAGTATTATTTCCATTGAGAGGAGGAAGGAACTATGTAGTTATCATTAGCAACTGCAATGTAGAAACATCTGAGAAAGTGGGGAAGGACTGAGATGAATCACACTTAGCACATCTGTCCTCATAAACAGTGAGCATAACTATAAACACTGTTGTGACCACCTTGATGTTTATGTTGGTAATGTTAAACCATCCCCCAGGAAATCAAGTGCTGCTGACACTACTGCCTTTGCTCACTCCACCAAATACAAGTAACTGGGTGATGGCAGTGGTGATGTGGGTGACAAATAATGAACCCTCCTGGCTATCAGCTTGGCATATTCAGTGGGTGGACAATCTGCAGATGCACTCTAAGTCACTGAATTTGATTGTGCTCCACCACATTACTATGTGCTTTCAGTGCTCCACACAAGGTGCAATAGGTGAAGATGAACTGCCAGATTCTCATATCTGCAGACTCACTATCAGCTGCTGGTGGTGGCAATGGAGGCAAAAGGGATACTGCCAAGGAGGAGGAGGAGAGAACCCTGAGACTGCTGAGGGACAACTGTGATATTTTCCTGCACCCGTACCCTAGCGCAAGAAGACTGTAGGCAGGTTTTTGTTTTGTCATTGAATTTTTAGGCTTGTGGGTGGTATCACTTGATTTTCTATGGACTTTTCTCCCATATTCTTTATGCCCTTGAGGAAGGAAAGGGTGAATACTTGCAGCAGTAGAGGAGAAAATAGGGTTACAATGCACTATGTGTGTTATAAAGTCTTTAAATGCAAATGTAAGGTACTAGAGAAAGTCACAGATGTGTTCTTTAAAGTTCAAACAGCATAAAAATGTATTACTAAACGCAACATAGCATTGCATTAGGCATGTCAGCAAGAGTAAAAGAAAAAGCAAACCACTGTGGTACTACGCAGAAGTGGCAAATATAGTAAAGTAGAAAAAAGAAGCATTTAAGAAACATAAACAGAAGCAGAACAAAGAAGATAGGTATCGGTATAAGACTAGGCTAAAGGAGGCCAAATGAATTATAAGACATGCCAAAGCACAGACAGAGGGAACAATTGCCCAATCAATAAAAAAGGGGGATAAAACATTTTTTACATATATAAATGAAAGTAGAAAATGAAACAAGGAATAGTTAGACTGAAAACAAAAAATGGAAGCTATGTAAATGAGAATAAAGGGCTAGCTGACTGTCTCAATGAATATTTTTGTTCAGTTTTTACAGAGGAAGATAAAGGGAAGGGACCTCTGTTAGAAAAAAGAAATGGCAAGACATGAGAAACATGCATGTTTACAGAGAAAGAAGTTCTACTTCAACTTTCTAATGTAAAAACAGATAAATCAATGGGACCAGATGAGATACACCCAAAGTCTGGTAACTACTGACCAGTAAGTCTTACATCAGTAGTGGGAACATTAATGGAGACTATGCTAAAGGAAAGAAATGTAGAATAATGCACTTGTCAGAGACAACAGAGGAAAGGGTTTTGGGAGTAATTATTTTTAATGACTTAAAGGTAGGCAGGCAATATAATAAAGCAGTGGGGAATGCAAGTAGGATGCTGGGTTGTATAGCTTGGGGCATTAGTAGCAGAAAAAGGGAAGTGGTCATGCCACTCTAAAGATCTCTAGTTAGACCTCACCTAGAGTATCATGTAAAGTACTGGAGACCCCATCTCCAGAAGGATATAGATACTCTAGAGAAAATTCAGAGAAGGGTTACTAAAATGGTGACTGGTTTACAGGAAAATAGATATCAGGATAAACTAAAGGATCTGAACATGTATAGCTTGGAGGAGAGACGATAGAGAGGGGATATGATAGAAACATTCAAATACATAAAGGGATTCAACAAAGTACAGGAGGGATGTACATTTCAAAGGAGTGAAAATGTTAGGGCAAGAGGCCATAGTCTAAAACTAGAGGGACACAGGTTTAGACGTAATGTAAGAAAGTTTTACTTCACTGAGAGGGTAGTAGATAAATGGAATAGCCTACCAACAGAAGTGGTAGAAGTTAATACAGTGACAGAATTCAAGCATGCATGGGATAGGCATAAGGTGGTCCTGAACGTAAGAAAAGACCAAGGACCAAAAAAGGTTTGAGGTTTTTACGGTAGGAAAATGGGCAGACTAGATGGGCTGAATGGTTCTTATATGCCGTCAGATTCTATGTTTCTATGTTATTTCTCCCTGGTCTGCTGCTTCTTCTTAGGTACCACCATAGGAATAAATTCTGAAAAAAGGGGGGAAAGAAGGGCGCAAAAACCATCTACGAATAGCACCTGTATAGGTACTTGTATAAATTTTGCCCCCATCCAATGTGCTTGTACTCACAGGATTGACTACAGGAAGCGTGCCTTCAATTTCTCCACTCTGGTTTAGGATTACTCGATTACGGCCGGATCAATCATTCCATTTTTGGAGGCTATACTGTATGGGAATGTTTATCCCTATTGATCTTAAATATTTTAACATTTACTAGTATATATTTTTTAATTTGTTACTTTGTATTACATACTCCTGTTCTTTACGACTACAAGCGACTACTGGTGCTTCTGTTATATATACAGTTCTACCTCTGACACCCCTATATGCTTTAAGACCAGCTACATCTGGTAAGTAGAGGGACATGCAAACTCAGGGTATATCTGTTGTTTAACAGTGTTACCCTTAGAGGGCTTTTTGCCCGGTGTTTCTGTTTTTGTTTATTCCCTAGACCATCCTGCAGCGGAGCGATCAGATAAACACTTAAGGGTGAAAAACAGAAGGATTGGTTCAGCGGTAATCGAGGAATCCTAAGCCAGAGTGGAGAAACTTGTAATTTGATATCTTTGAAGACACTCTTCCTATAGTCATTCTGTGAGTACAAGCACATTGGATGGGGACAAAGTTTTTTAAGTACCTATACATAGGGTTTTTGTGCTCGTCTTTCCCCCCTTTTTTCATACTTGCAGCAGTACTCTATTAGCTTTTTGGGGGAGGGATTCACGTGCTTTCCATACACGTCAGGGTGGCTGAATTGCATTTGCTTAACCCTTTGAGCGCCAGGGAGGTATCCAACACATTGCAACGTAATGCACTGGATACCTCCACTGCCACTCAAAGGGTAGGGCAAATGTGCCAAGGTCCCCTACTTTCCTTTCCTTTATTGATTTAACAAAATGACTTGCGGTGGTGGTAATGGTATGTGTGGATACTCAATGTCATCTCCTCCAACAAACTTGGAGTCATGCTACTATGTGCTTTGCATTTGAAAAACAGCAGTAGGAACCATGGGTGTTACTGGAAATTAGGGACATCTTGGCTCACTCTCTGTCTACAGTACTGCTATGTTGTGCCCCAGAGCCCAGTCAACACTGTGGAGTGCTTCTACTGCTGCTAGCTGTGGCATCCCCCACACACTGATGGTGTGTCTCTCAATCAGATCTGTTGTTGTGCTTCAGGTAGATCTCAATGAGTACGTGCCTAGGTGTGATCCTGCTTTTTCCCTGCTCACATGTCTTTACACAGAAGAACAGACAGGAACATGTTTAGCCTTTGGATCATGAGTGAAGTTTCTCCATACTGTAGCCTTAATAGATTGAGGAGTTCCTGAGGGGCTACTACTATTACAGGGGATAAATGTTGCAATTGTACTAACAGTAGGTGTCAATGGAGCTGCAGTTCCGTAAGCAGCAGAAGGACTCATCATAGTCAAGGTTGTGGCTGTTGATGACCTGTGTTGCCGATTACTCAACAGTGAGGATGATCATGGCTGGCAGAATGTTTGCATATTTGTAGGCACGCTTACTTGCCCAGAGTTAAAGTTTCCAAATAATTACTCAAACTGATTATAAACAGGTATAGTGCTCACTTCCAGTGGTGGAAGATTGAACCTTTTATGGTCATTTCATCATCACTCTCAACATTATATATATCAAATGGGGAGGACACTTGGGATATATCCTAGATCAACATCTTCGTCATCATCAATAATTAGTCTCAATTTATTTTTATTTTCCCCCTACCCCTTTAGGGGAATTTTCAGAATATTCACTTCTACTATAAGAATGGGTGTTGTACTCTCACTATCACACAGAGCAGTTGGTTTAACTGCTACACCCTCCTCCTCTATGTCATCACAACTAGAATGTGACTTGTTATCTTACATTGCTTATTACTACTACTGGTGGTGGAATTTTTCATGTCACTTTTACAAACCGCCTCCTCAGGAGGAGAAGGATTATCAGCATTTATTATACACACTGCAACAAAAATGGACGTGGTCAGTTTTTGGACAACCACTTTACTAACACATCCCTTCACTGCTCCTACTCCTTTCCTCTCGTCCCTGCCACCTTGCTGGACATAATCAAAGCAGTGTTGATTTTTACAGTAAAGGACACAACAGAACTTTTTATGTGTGACGTCTTGCCCTCTCAAGATACTGTATTACATAGGTCTTTGTCTCTAATAACTATTATGATTGACCTCAGTTAAATCTCATGTCAAAGTCCCACATGTCTCATTTGATAGAAAGATGACATTTTTAATGTCCCTGTCAAAAAAAAAATTAACACATACACTCCCTGAGAGGCTGCAACTATAACTCCTCCTCACTGTCTTTTCCTGTCTATCTGCCTGTAACATAGTAAAATAGTAAATTAGGTTGAATAAAGACACAAGTCCATCAAGTTCAACCTTCTCCTCATACCCCAGTAACTGAGAATTTTATAGCTTTCCTGCTACCAATTAAATTAGTTTTTATCAGACCTTCCTGATCTGCCTACTGATAAACAATATAACTCTGTACGTTCCTTTTGAAAGAAATGTATCTAATCTTCTATCTTTTGTATCTGCCATAACCACCTCCCTGGGCAATGAATTCCACAATTTAACAGACCTTACCGTAAAAAAGCCCTTCCTCTGCTGAAGTTTAAAACTCCTTTCCTCTAATCTTATGGAGTGTCCCCTGGTCACCTGATCAGGCCTTGGAATAAATAGTTCACCACAGAGATCCTTGCATTGACCTCTCATATACTTGTACACTGTGATAAGGTCTCCTCTTAGTCGTCTTTTCTCTAGCGTAAATAAACCTAGTTTGTCTAGTCGTTCCTCATACGTCAAGTCCTCCATTCACTTAATTAATTTTGTTGCTCTCCGCTGTACCCTCTCTAGTTGTAGTATATCCTTTTTCAGAACCGGTGCCCAAAATTCCACTCTGTAGCCAGAGTCAAAATTTCAGCAGCTGTTTTGTCTCTCCCAGTCAGCGCAGAAGTAATTTTTACAATACAGGGTGGGGTGGACCTGCTAGCGTCAGATTCAGCAGTTGACAATAAGGGATACATTGTGCAACACCACCACACCTCAGTCAATATGCTGGTCCCTCTTCTTCTTGCACCTCTAGGAGTCAATGCCAGTGGTGCTTGTCTGTCTCTCGGGTGTGTTTGTGTGCGTGATTGTGTGTGTGTGTGTCTCTCTCTCCTAAACACAGAATTACAAGCTGTGGGAACCTGAGGCATCTATTATACTATCCCTGCAGGGACACAAGAGAATCTCCCCATATGAGGGTCATTCTTAGCATTGATTTCAATGGAATGATAAAAGTGAGAAATAGTGGGACAACAACCTGTGAAGAATTTCCAGCACAACAGGAAGTGCCATTTTTCATTTGTTTCACATCTGATGTAAAATATTTTGCCCATCTCTAGTCCTCACCTTCTAGATTTCTTTTTCTTGTTTTTTTTCTTGATGAATCAGAGTCTGTCTTGGTTAAACACATGAGGTGATAACCCTTGCAGGTCTCCATTTGTCTCACTGTCTCTATTAAGAACTCTGATTTTAAATATGTAATAAATGTTGCTTACTTTAATCACACTGTTGACGGATGAACCATTATTACACAACAATAGACTGTAGGGATAGCATGTTGGTCCACCACAGTTCATTTGTTTGATGTCCTTTTTGCCTTTGAGGATGTAGGAGACGTCCTGAGTGGTTGACGCTAGGAGTCTGTAACGTGCAGTGCATCTAATGCATCTTTGATAATAATTACCTTGAGACAATGGCTTTTCTTCCTTCACCTCATAATCAAACCAGACAGAGTTATGTGAGGGTGCAGAGTGTTCAGTCATAAAGCCATCATACATTTTGTACACACATTCCTGAGCAGCTGTTTATTTACAATGAAAATAGTCACATACTGCCTTTAACAATGCTTATATAAGTGAAATATCAGTTCCGGTACAATCCTCTGTGTGTGTAGAATACAGCACATTTCACTCACACATTCCTGTGCCATTCTGTAACAGTGCTCCTTATATGTTTCAATCCACAGACTTCTCATGAAAGCTTAATAACCAATAACCCCTTCGGATATAAGAAACAAAAAATCTCAAGTGGAAGGCAAAACAATGAATTGGAGACCGCACTAGCATCACGGGGTTAAATAATCATTGAAATAATAATTAAACTACATTTGTTCACCTGCCTCCATTTTTATTTGCAAGAAAACAAAAAATATCCTGAATTAGTAGGATGAATGTGAGATTTACTAAGTGCCGTAGTCTAAAACATCCCCGTAACCCTTGGAATGCCAGAGGGCTATGCAACATATTGCAAAGCAATGTGTTGCACCCCCCTCTGGTACTCAATGGGTTAATGAAGTTTGCTCCAAGAGGAGGACAGTGTGGATGTCTGTGGGCATTTTAAAGTGATTGTTTCGTATACGCCTAGCTCAGTATACTAAGTGAGGTACAGAGGGAACATCACATGTCTGTGCCATTTCACTGCCATGCTATGTGGCTGGAGCTGTGGAGCTTGCAGTTATTACAGTCCAGTGCTAGTGGAGTGGGTCCACCATTTTGTACTACAGTGATTATATTCCGCAGTGCATATCCCCATAGTGCAGACATTGGTGTTAGAGACTAGCACCAGTATACATGCAATGGCAAATTTGAATATTTACCACAGCATTCATTCAACTAGTGCTATAATTCCTTGATCATACAAAGCTTATGCATTTTTGTTCCGGGGGGAAGCTTAACCTTTCAGGCCCAGAGGGGTGTTCTGGTCCCGAAACACTTGCTTTTCAGGCCATCTCCATTGACCATACTTTGAGGACCACTGCTCGGGGACAACATTTATAAATAGATCAAAGGTAAAATTAATGCTACAATTTGATTCTTTGACTTATGGGCTGAATAGAGACATTACCACATTGTGAATTAACTTTTATAACATTCCCTCTGGGATCATAAATACCTGGACTCCTCAGAGGAAAAATGCAGTTTAAATCACATCCTCTACCATTGACTGATCAAAGAATCAGTATCTGGACTAACGTTCTTATCCGATTTCCATTATAAACAATGCAATGTGTACTTGTATTTAAAGGGATAGTAACACTTTGTTTTAACTTTATTTTATTTTGTAGGCATTAAAAAACATGAAGAATGATATAAGTCTTATCTCTCAAACCTTTATGGTTTATGAGATATTCACAAGCAAAGTTTCCCCTCCCTCCCCTTTTACCTAGTGTAAGCCATCTCTTCTCAGATGTGAATCTGGTTGTATGACCAGACAGATAACAGAAGGGGACAATTTTCTTTGTATGAAAACAATGAAAGCCCTTCCCCCCTTGCCAAGTTTTTCAGCTTTTTCCCTTATCTTAATTGAAGATTGTCCCTCTCTGCAGTCTGCCTGGGCACCTCCCTTCTGATCTGGTTGAACAGAGGGGGGGGATACTTTGTTTGTGAATATCTCTTAAACCATACAGGTTTGAGAGATAAGACTTATATCATTCTTCATGTTTTTTTAATGCCTACAAAATAAAATAAAGTTAAAACGAAGCATTACTATCCCTTTAAGAAAGAAGTTTTCATATTTATCTGTATAGCATGCCTGAGAAAGAGACCTAAGAAGTCTTGAAAGCTTGCATTTTAAATCTCTTTAGTTAGCCAATAAAGGTATCAACTTTACTACATTTTAGATCAAAGAAAGACTGACAAACTCATATGTATAAAGGATTTCTTAAAGTGCCCAAACTAAATGCTTAGTTAGTGAGGATACATTTAAGAACAATAGAAAGAATAGACATACTGATTTTGGAAATGCTCTGATCACTACTTATAGTGCTGAAGCAAAGGACATCAAAAAAATAATAATGAAGAACTGGTCTGTATTTAGGTCAGAAGCGGAATGAAGGGATATGCTTCTTAAGGACTTCCTGAAATACAACTGAACTAAGATGGCTATTACATAAAGGATTGTTTAAATGCAGACATAAAATATGTATACGCTGTAATTATGTAAAAGTTGGTTCTGATTTCTCTCAGTATAGAAGCGAGAAAAAGTGATGCACTTCAGGACTATATTAACTGTAATAAAAGAAAGGTTATATATTTGATATCTTGCAGATGTGGTTTGTAATATGTGGACATGACCACAAGGCCATTAAAATTAAGAGGGAGGAACAGCTGCAGGATATCGAAAATGGAGATGTTGGAACGCCAGCTACAGCAGTACTTTTTGACATAGGTTACATTGCTGTTGATAATTGTTATCAGCTGGTTTTAACCCTTTGAGTGCCAGAGGGGTATGCAACGCATTACAAAGCAACGCGTATCCCTTTGGCACTAAAAGGGTTAACGAGCAGATTTCCTATGCATATATGGCGACATATGTAGATAAAACCCTTGATAAAGCATTCAAATGCAATATAATCCAGACCTTTATTACAAAATCATAATAAGATGCCAACATGTTTCCATTTTAAAGATAGGGAGAGTATGTATAAGATAAGCAGAGGCAGCTTCCCTACCGAGAAATAAAGAGGTGAACTAGATATTTCATCTGAACACAAGAATCCCATATTTCTGAAATTACAATGGAAAGTTAAGTTTACTCTTTCATGTAACACATTTTTTATAATGTAGCTTTGTGTCATCTATGTATTAGTAAAAGAGTAGATTTCAGACACATTGTATCAGGGTGAAGTACTTTCAGTATAAAATACAGGATGTAGGATGACATTTACATCCCTTCATGAGAGTAATAGGATACAATGTAATTATTACAAAAATGAAAGTGATATTTGTTGATGCCAAATGTTGTGCTGAGTTGCCACCTAGTGTTTCCATCTGATATTACATTTTTAATGAATCAGTTATTTGGAATTACTTTTTCTTGTTTCTTATGTGGTATATTAAATAGACTCTTGTTTTATGAACTTGTGCATGAGATGTTTGTAGGTTGCATATTCCCTTGTGCACATGTGTATGAATAAAATATGGGGTATTAATTTGCAGCTGTAATTAATATTTATAGCACTTTTGATAATTATCACTATATTATAGCATTTACTTGTGATGAGATAATTAGCACTTTGTTAGTGTTTACTAGTATTATACATATGTTATTATATGCGCTATCACTTTGTTAACACATTCTAACATTGCTAATTGCTTTATGATGGCACATAAGTTTGATTGACAGACACTCCTATTTTGTCTATATAAGATAGTTGGTTGTAGTGATTTCAGACTGATGAAGCACACGATGGCACAAAATGCATTAAAAATAGGGGGAAAAAAATCCCAGTATCTAGTGTGCCATTTTAATTAATCCTTTATACTCTTGACTTCCTGAGTGAGACAATCTTCTTTTGAGCTACTGTTTGAATCTAGAGGTCAATTGTTCTCTATCGGTCAGTCCCAGAGTGGATTAAACTGAAAGGATTGTGGAGTTGCTTAGTTGCACTCTGCTGAGTATAAAGCCGCAGTAGCGTTGTGCACCCTAGTGGGGAAAGAATAGATGAGGCATTTATCAAGAGAAAGGGTTTGTGCATTCTAAGGGTGGAAATGTGAGCATCTCTATTACATTTTGTTTGTCTAATAGAGACTTAAAAGGCAACCAAAATAAAGTAAAAAAGGAAGCAATTGTTGGTAAAATACGTGCACCATATGCATTTGTAATGAGACAAAATCTACTGATTTCAGATACATATGGATCAGTAATTTCTCCAGGTTCACAACACCTTTTACCTGACATATATCCCTGAATCTCTAGAATGTTCTGACTCAGCAAAATTCTGACACAAAACTAAATGTATAAAAATCCCATAACTACCCTACCAAAATAGAATTATAGGGGGGAAAACAATAAATAAAAAATATAGCAAATTAACTGTGCCCAAGTGATGCCCAGCACATGAACACAATACTGCTCTTTTGACTTTTTTCTTGACATATATGTCCCCTGAATCCTCTAAAGCAGTAAAATCTCAAGTCAAACTCATGGGAATGAACATTAAGTATAGAATACCCAGTACTTCCCTTCTGACAAAATACATCTAGCAAGACAATGAGGTAATATCCCAGGTGATACCAAGCACATTAACCCAGGTGTAACCTGGCATCAAGCACCTGAATTAGCAAAACAAGCAGTATCCAGAACTACCTCTCGTGAGTCCATTCTCTATAACTAACAGTTCTGCATTTCTGTTTTGTTGGGGGCTGAAGTGTTAATGATAAATCCCCACCAGGATGTGTTAATCCATTCCTCAAGATACTTCACGTATTAATGTTGTGCTTCCTCTTCTGCCCTTAGCTAGAAGGCAAGGAGGGCATCCAGCAGAAATCAGCTCCAATGTGACTGTCCATCTAGGTCATACAATTAAATTCCCTATTCTCATGAGCAGCACAGCTTCTGAATCTGGGAGGTGGGAAGAGAGACAATGATGTGTAAAATGTAAGCTAGAAAACAGGGCAATATTTGTCATTTGGTTACGTTTTAGTGATATCCCTGAGTGAACACAGGTCAGACAATTAACCACTTGAATAACAGAGGTTTTGGAAACATCACAAGCATTCCAGAAGCTGAAAATGCCAAGGCCTGCATACGCAAAAGATAAAGAGAAATACAGTGCCATGAAAAATTATGCAGACCCCTGACCAATTCTCTCATATTAATGATTTACAAATAATACACTTAAAATATCATACTGATACTCAAAATCAATTACTGTGGCATTTGGCTTTATGTAATTCGGAAATATGAGAGAATTGGTCAGGGGTCTGAATACTTTTTGCAAGTCACTGTAATTCTGGTGCAAAGCAACTGCACCATAGAGGACAAATTAAGATTTTCATTACATTAAATGAGGATTTAAACTTCTTGAAATACAGAGTTTAAAAGCCCCATTTCAGTCAATGAAAGGTTTGGGATTTTTGTGTGCTTCCTATGGTGCAGTTGATTTGCTCCAGAATTGCTCAGAAACAATGGGGGAGATTTTTAAAACTGGAGCAATAAATAAAGTGTCTTTAAAACGGTCTCAAAGAGACCTACTGATACGTACAAACATTTATTGACATTGGGGGAGATTTATAAAAGTAGAGTTAATCTAAAAGGAGTTAAAATGGCTGTAAGATTGCTTTGTAATGCATTCCGTACCTCTCTGACACACAAAAGGTTAAAGGGATAGTAATGTCCCACAAAAAATATTTTTCAAATTGTAGTCCTTAAAAAGTTGAGCACAGCACAAAAAAACGTATCTCTCAAACCGCTATGGTTTGAGAGATACATGCATTTAAAGTTTGTGATTTCCTGCAAACCAAGCACACTTTTTAGACCATTCCAATGAAGTAATTCATTGTAAATAACATGATTGCGGCTCTGCTGCAAAGACACGGATCTCCTGCTGACAGCTTTACAGCTGACAGCAAGAAATCACGAACTTTAAATGCATGTATCTCTCAAACCATAGCGGTTTGGGAGATACGTTTTTTTGTGCTGTGCTCAACTTTTTAAGGACTACAATTTGAAAAATATTTTTGTAGGACATTACTATCCCTTTAAATTGAAAGGACTTTAGAATATTTTTATTTGTCCCCTATGGTGCAGTTGGCTTGCCCCAGAATGTATCCACTTTGTCTTTATACACAAGACCCCGTATAACTAATTGGAAAAGAGCTACTTGAATAGAGGTTGAAGTCACAAACAATTCTAAGAAGCATGCATCCATCACATTGCACTAAAGTGCTTAGTATACCTTTCTGACATTCAGTACAGTTACTGTGTATATAGCAGTGTGTATATACGAAGGTACGTTTAGCCTGCATTTATTATAGGATTAAGAAATAATTAATATTACCTTTTTCTTCCTTTTTCCTGAAACATTTTCTGTAACAAGATACAAATGTCCAAATTCATCATCAACAAAATAATCCACAACAACCCCATCCCAATACACAATGTGTACCTCCCCAGACTTAGATTTAGTTTTCCAAATGCGTACCCAACCCAAACACATGCTCTACCCAGCTACCCTTTCTTCAACTGACCTCTGCAATATAAACGCCCAAATTACTTGGATAAGAGAGATGCAGTCTGCAACAATCCAGACTATGAGATAGTTGTCAGGATCCTAGACATAAAGGAGAGAGAAATGTAAGAGTGCTGAAGGCAGCTGAAAGAGTGTAAGGGCACATGGTAATAGGGGCAGCAACTGGGTGGAAAAATTAGCATTAGTGGGTTAAAAAGAGAGTTGGGCAACCTGAGTCCCACCAGCTGTTGAGAGTTACAATTGCTACCATTCCAGGCCAGCAGTGGGTTGGCCTCAACAGCTAGAGGGCCATTGGTATCCCATCTCTGGCCTTAAGCCTTTGTGGAGGCAGTATAAGAGTTCACAGTGAAGAATGGAGCAATGTATGAAAACTGAATTATGAGAATGTATACATGACTGTTATCACCAAGAAAACAGTGAAAAGGCACTGGATGCCAGATGCAGCAGAGAAGTGGTTTTGGAAGCAGTGTATGAATATATGATGTAGGTAGAAATAGTATAAGCAGTTGGTGCCAGGAACCTGTATAAACTGACTGGGTGTAGGGGGAAGCAGTGAAAGAGCACTGAGTTTTAGTGGTAGGAGTGTAATACACTATGTGTAGGGGAAAGCAGTGTAAGTGAAAGACCACTAAGTATAAGGGAAACAGTGTAAGGGCACAGAGTTTACAGTTTAACACTGGTTGTTGTGGGAAGCCGTGTAACAGTATGGAGTAGAGGGGTAAGCAGTATAAAAGTACTGTGTGTGCTGGAAACACTATAAGAACATTGGGTATAGGAGGTGCAGTTTAACACCACTGAATGGAGGAGAAATCTGCTTAAGAGCACTGAGGCCTTGATTCAAATCACCCTGCTAATTCAACCAGTAGAGCAAAATGTGTCACCCGAGCCATTCAGTTGCCCTACAAACTGAAACCACATTGAACGTTGGGCCACAGAATTTCACTAATGGCCAAATACCCATTGTGCGCTTTTAAGTTCCCAAAACTCACGCTATATGCGTGATGGGAATGTCAAAGGAAAATGGCTCACTATGTGTGTTTGACACACTGTCAAGCATCGAGCGTGAGCTCAACACACAGTCACCCTCCCAAAAGCTAACCCTACACTACCGCTAACAGTAAAGTGCAACAATACTACCCTAACACTATCCTAACACCCTGATCTGTATAACACTTACATGCATCGTCTATCAGCCAGCAGTTAAGGATAACGGAGCATTTAAAAAAATTTTTTTTTTTTGCTTATCGGATTCAGGGGTCCCCCAGAGGCGTGCAGCTGTGCAGGGACCCCTGAATTCCATGACGCGCCAAGAACGCCATGACGGTCCTGGCATATCATGGGTCACAAAGGGGTTAATATTTTAACTGCCTGAGGATATTTTGTATTTTGATTGGAAAAACTGATATTTTCAATGGGGGACAACAAATTTATTATGCTGCATGGATTTGTCATACTTTTTTTGTCGCATTGGGCCCAAAGTTATTCTTTATTAATGGAATGCCGGCACATTTTTAACCCTTTGAGTGTGTATCTGCAATGTGTTGCATACCCCTCCGGCACTCAAAAGGTTAACTAATACATTATTTGGACATATTTAAAAAAAATAATTTTAATGTTGAATTTTTTTTACAGGGACAACTGGTCAAAAGCAGAAGATGATTAGAAGAGAAGACAGAACATAAGAAGACATAAGATGCAGAAAAAGAAGAAGGAAGATAGAAGATGACAGAAGAGGATGGACAGTCGCTGTCCAGGGTGCTGAAGACCCCACTGGACATCAGGATTACAGGTAAATGTTTCCTTACAGGGGATGCTTTTTTTAACTTATTCAGCATGTGAGTGCCAATGGGGTATGCATACCCCACTTGCACTCATAGGGTTAATTCTACTAACATTTGACACATTTTTTCATACTTTGGATGTATTGATATGGGGTTTAGGGCCCCATATCAACACATCCACTAGTGACTTAGGGTTTGTATGGCTTTTTCCCCTTCGATTCCTATGTCAGCAGGTTACAAGATCCGTTAGGGGACTCTGACCAAAAAAAAAGTAGGTCTAGATTTTTGGCAATAAACTGAGGTCCATTAATATGTGTTAATGCCTAATGCATGGATTTGAATGGGAAAATGGAACTCATTTTAATGGGTTTTAACGGGTTCAAATGGGCACTAACTTTAGCACCCGATATGTGTTTCTTTCTGCCAGTATTTCTATATATCACAGGTAATTGAATTGCTTACTGTGCTTGAAAAAATTCCAGTGGGTGGGGATTTTTTGGCGATGGGGTGATTTGAATTGAGGCTTGAATGTCATGGGAAGCAGTACAACACCACTGTGTGTGGGGAGAAGGCAGTGCTAATTAAGGAAGGAAGTGGTGTAGAACTGCTAGCTGTGAGGAGAACTAAGAGACAGCTGGCTGTATGTAAAATGAGTGGTGGAAAGCTGGATGTGAGTAGAAGCAAAACAGGAGCTCAAGAAATGTTAGGCAAGTTCCATTTTTTATTATGACGCCTCCTTTACGATAGTAAAATATTTGTCTATTTTTACTAATGTTTAAAGTGCGGGGTCTGGAGAAACACTGTATGTGACTACAGATTTAAGGAGAATCATTTTAAAAGAAGAGAGAGAGAGAGAGAAGCAGTGAATGTTCATTGGAAGTGAAGGATGATATGTGTCAGAAGTGGATGTGGTATAAGAGCTTGGATGTAAGAGGAGTAGAGTATGAGCACTGGATGTGGATGACAGTGGTATATGAGCACTGGATGTGGCTGGAAGTTGTATATGAGCACTGGATGTGGTTGGAAGCGGTATAAGAGCACTGGATGTGGATGGAAGCGGTATATGAGCACTGGATGTGGATGACAGTGGTATATGAGCACTGGATGTGGATGGAAGTTGTATATGAGCACTGGATGTGGTTGGAAGCGGTATATGAGCACTGGATGTGGATGGAAGTTGTATATGAGCACTGGATGTGGTTGGAAGCGGTATATGAGCACTGGATGTGGATGGAAGTTGTATATGAGCATTGGATGTGGTTGGAAGTGGTATAGGAGCACTGGATGTGGATGACAGTGGTATATGAGCACTGGATGTGGATGGAAGTTGTATATGAGCATTGGATGTGGTTGGAAGCGGTATATGAGCACTGGATGTGGATGACAGTGGTATATGAGCACTGGATGTGGTTGGAAGCGGTATATGAGCACTGGATGTGGATGACAGTGATATATGAGCACTGGATGTGGATGGAAGTTGTATATGAGCACTGGATGTGGTTGGAAGCGGTATATGAGCACTGGATATGGATGACAGTGGTATATGAGCACTGAATGTTCTTGGAAGCGGTGTATGAGCACTGGATGTGGATGACAGTGGTATATGAGCACTGGATGTGGATGGAAGTTGTATATGAGCACTGGATGTGGATGGAAGCGGTATATGAGCACTGCATGTGGATGGCAGTAGTATATGAGCACTGAATGTGGAAGGAAGTTGTATATGAGCACTGAATGTGGAAGGAAGTTGTATATGAGCACTGGATGTGGATGGAAGTGGTATATGAGCACTGGATGTGGTTGGAAGTGGTGTATGAGCACTTGAGGTACTTGGAAGTAGTATATGAGTGCTAATGTGGAGGAAGCAGTACATGTGCAGTGACTGTGAATATAAACAGTGTACGATCACTGGTTGTGGCTGGAAGCAGCATTTTAGCATCGGAAGAGACTGTCAATGGAAAGAGAGAGAGGAGAGATCGACCACGTTGTGCAGAATGTAAAAGCAAATTGTTTATGGATACAGTGAATTCACTGAGCCATAAGTTATCTCACACTTTTCTGAGGACACAACTTGTCTCCAAGTATATGTACATGGCTCTTAGTTCACTTTAATTGTGCTGTAAGTCGATTTCAAGAGCAATTCCATGCACATAAAGAGAGGGTACATTCAGCCACTGGAGCCTATGTAAAAACACAGCACCTCAGTAACTGGCTGCATATGTGTGAGATGCACCAACAAGAGCATGAGTGTGTACAAGCTTACCCACAACAGCCTTATGAGTCCTGCAACCTACTGATGGTTATTTTCCCAATAAAATCTCCCTCTCAAGTAAGTGACCATAAGTGGCCAATGAAAAGTATAGTTTGTAGGCACCAATCCTTTCCCTGATGAATGTCATGCATGTACTGTCCAATTATTGAGATGCTAACCAAGAACCCAAGGGACTGACATACCATGAGAGTGGTGTTATTACAAGGCTCCAGTAATTGATTTTTGTTTGCTTACTTATTTTGTCTCTAGAGGAGTTGTATCACATTTATACTTTATTAATTGTGTTATTTACATGTGGAGTAAGCAGTGAGTACTGGATGTGCAGGAAGCAGCAGCTGAGGATGGGATGTGCATGGAAGCTGTGGAGTGGTGTATTAGCACTGGATAAGGTTGGGAATACTGAATGCAGATGGAAGCAATATATATATATATAATCACTCAACATGGAGGAGAAAGTATATGAGCACCAGACGTGGGGGAAACAGTATATAAGCACTGGATGTTGAAGAAACTGTTAATTAGAATTGGATGTGGCGGAAGCAGAGAACAAGATTTGGAAGTGGTTGGGAGCAGTGAACTAGAAGTGCATGTGGTTGGAAGCAATGAATGAAAAGCAGATGTGGATGAAGCAGTTAATAGGGACTGAATGTGGTTAGAATTTGTATACGAGTACCGTGGAGGAAGCAATAGATGAAAACTGAATGTGGAGAACATGGAAGAGCTTTGTAAGAACTTTTAGTGGAGGAAGCAATATAAGAGAACTTAACACGTTATACGTAAAAAAAATATATATATATATATTGTAGTTCATCTTCCTAAGTAAATAAAGGGTACTTCCACTGCTGAGAGGTTTTATTCAAAGTAATTGCAGTTCAAAATTAAATTTTGTAGGTGCAGTATCTTAATGGCCTGAAATGTTACAGTGGTGCTGTTGCTACACCAGCCTATGAACAGTTCTGGTCAGTTGACATTAGAACTCCATAGGATGATGTAGCCACAGCACCACTGTTAACTGTTAGGCCATTTAGATATTGCACCTAAAAAAACTCAAGTTTGAGCTTCAATAACTTTTGAATAAAAACACCACTCTGCAGCGGGAGTAACTTTATTTTACTCAGGAGGCTAAACCCTAAAATATATATTTTTTTGTTTGCTAAGGTTACTATCCCTTGAAATGGAGGAAGCCATATCTGAGAACCCAATGTGGAGAAAGCAATATATGAGCAATGGAAGTGGAAGAACATGCAAATGAGCAGTGATTTTGAGCAAGCAATACATGAGCACTGGTTTTGAGCAATACATGAGCACTGAATTCGAAGTAACAGGTATAGGAGTACTGAACGTGGAGGAATAGGTATACAAGTATTGGATGTGGACAAACATACATTTGAGCAGTGAATTAGAAATGGATGTGGTTGTAAGCAGTATGATAGTACTGGTAGTTGTTGGAGGCAGCATATTAGTACTAAATATGGTTGGAAGAAAGGAAATAGTGCAATGTTAGGGTTTATAGCAAGTTTGCTGGGTTTTTTTGAAGCAGTGAAGGAATACCAGGTGCAGGAGGAATAGTATATGATTACTGGGGAGTCTCACTCACTAGGACCCATAGCGGCTGCTGCATCTTCTGTAGGAGCTGACATGCATTTGTGGTAACAGAAGAGGCTCCAGCGCACCACACATAGGAAAACAGCCATGGCTGGTTAACCACAAATAGATTCACAGATATGTTATCCTGGCGGTAGGAACTAGATTAAGAGAAAACGGATTTGATAAAGGGGTTGTTGACAGAAAGAAAAGGTGGGTGAGAAAAAGAAGACCGGACGGAACGGGAAAGATGAAAAACAGAAAAATACAGGCGATTGGAATCTTGAAAGAAAGAACAGCATTTGGAAGAACATGGGAGAAATTAAAAGAAAATTGTACTGTAGGGGAGATGTACCGGATCTCATCCACAGTCAAATTGTTATATGACAAATTCACTGCCACCAGTGTATCATTTTCTTTCCTATGTCGCTTGTAAATCTGACGAAAGCCCGGAGCCCTAGACATGACTTCCTCCCGCTGCTCATCAGGAAGCCAGAACACCTGAGATAAGCCAGAAAAAAACAAAAAAAACACAAGTAAGAACCCACCATTTAGAAGCAAGACTGGGTCTCTAACATATTGTGCAGACAGTTATAAAGAGGATTTGATCACACCTTATTCTTTACATAGGTACAGTGGGCCAAATTCATCAGGCTAAACAGGTGCAATTATAAAGCAAAACAACTGACCCACAGGATTGAAATGAAAATCCTGCAAACTTCCAGTGATGTAAGTAGGGCTTTTCACTCCTTGAATGTTAAACAGGTCACTAATGCACTGCTTCACACAAGCCCCGTTTAAATCAATGGAATTCTCATTTCCCTTCTAAAGGCAAAATACTATTATATTTTTAGTGCTTAGCCCTTTCAGCTCCAAAAAGTTGTGCAACGCATTTCAAAGCACTGTGTTACACAACACTCCATCAGTGAATGTACCTGTGTGATCATGTGAGCATGAGTGTGCAAGTGATCGCGTTTGAGCAAGAGAGCATGTGTGGGAACTTGTGTGTGTATTGAACATAGCATTTTGCCTATAGTGCATTGCTTATAGAGTATAGCATATAGCATTTTGTGGGTAGCAGTTTGCCTACTGTATATAGCAGTCTGGGATAGGCAGTATACAGGATATGCATAACTCCTTCTTGCTGACACCCCAGTGGGACGTTTGCAAAGGAAAAAAACGCATATTTTATTTTGTCAACATTTCAGTTCTAGACCTGGGCCTTTAGCAAGACATGAACCTGCACAGAGTGGACACATTCATTGTTACAGATTGGTCATATACATCTGAACAGTCTGGTGACAGCAATATGTTTATAATGATAACAGTGGGCTGTTGATAGAATATTAGCCCTGTGGGTGCAAGGCAGTGGTAGACAAAGGTAAACTTACTAGCTCCTGACGAATTGTTGAGTTCAAGATAGTCTGCACAGTGATATTGATGTAGCTTTCATTGTGTGGGTGACCACCAGGGGGAGGACGGAGGTCAAATATGATAGAGATGTTGAGGTTCTCAGCAGCACTCAGAACCTCTGTTAGAGTGGGAATGTTCTGTCGTTTCACCTCTTGCTGGTTGAGACTTGACAGCAAACTCACTGTCCTGAATGGATTCCTCTAAAATTGACAAAGAAAAAATAGTGTGTGTAAGGCAGGACATACAAGTTATTTCTATAGAGGGCCACATTACCAGAAATCTATGTGTGTGGTTCACACTCTTTATTGATAACCATATTGTATTATAGAATGTTAAAGCAGACCATAAAAAACTTTTACCAACATTGGGGAAAGACTGGGTACCTGAGTAAAAGAGGCACAGATGAGCCAGACAGTGCCATCAGAATGCAAAGACGGAGTGGCAGAAGAGACAAGGACAGAAGGCCACAAAGTAGTAATATCGAACAGCACTGGGTGCACAGGTCTTCTTACTGAGGGATTTGAGCAACTGCCTGCTAACTCTCTTTACTCTTGCACCAACCACAGACTAGGAGACTGGCTACATTCTGGATGCCTGTGGTGTAAGGCAAATCCATCTCAGTAAACTGAACACTGTGTAATGAATTATGGCTCTTAGTTTTCTGATGTAATTACACTACCTAGCATGGTGATATCTTAACCCTTTGAGTGCCAGAGAGTATCCAACAATGTCTCTCTGGCACTCAAATAGTTAACAGAACTAAACTGGCTAACATTGATTCAAGAGGTACATGTCACTTTTCTTTCCAAGTTTACAACCATTCTCTGGAAAACTACCGAACTCCTCTGAGACGTACACTTACTCCATCTGTCTACACTTCCTATAACCTCTTCTCCACTGCCAGCAATTAGTTTACAATACCACAGTAAAAGGAAGTGGGTGGATAGGACTTCTACTATAGAGCTCCACAAACTTGGAATACCCTACCTGAAAAATTCTAACCTCCTTTCTGTTCCGTAAAAAATGTTTTTTTGTTTGTTTTTTTCATTTAAAAACAAAGTTCTACAGAAGTGCTAATAACTGGTAAAATATTTTTGTTACTGTGTATATAAATGTGTAACTTTATATTGTAAATGTTCTCTAGGGATGGGTTGGAAGGGAAGGATGCGTGAGGTGAGAGTTGATAAACAAAAGGTTGTTGTTATTTTTACCTGCAGGAACCATTCCCCTGCATTTAGCTTCTGGAGATCAGTCCAATTAAAATTGCTGCTGTCCTCATTGGCTCTCTCTGGGAACACTTCTCTGACATTAGTGGTTCTCAGCAGAGTGTCATCGTGCATCAGGAATGGAATTCCATCCCAACTGAAGAAGTGTGGAGAGATTAAAAAACTGTAAAGGACTGAACATCTAATGTTAGGGGGCTGTTGCTGACACAGTCATCTCTATAACTTAATTTCTTACCTCACCATGACATCACTCTCAAACACCTCTGTCCCAGATTCTACCATCTTGTCAAAAGACATCATTGTGTTCTCTGGAGCCAACTATAAAACATTAAAGTTTGAACTTGAATACCCACTGCCTCTTCAACCACTATACATTTCTACCCACAGTTCTGTCTTCACCTTGATGCTTCTGCCCCTTAAACTCACCATAGGGGCCCCACGATGTCCAATAATCTGTGGTTTGGGTGGAAGTCTGGATGGCTTCAGCAAACAGGGAGATGAGATAAAGAGAGGAGACACCCATAAAGCACAGAGGATGAGGATGTAGAATGTTAGAAGGAGGTTCTTCAGTACTGTAAACAAAGAAAGAATGGGTTAGAATTGAAAGGCCCATTTAGTCATTGCTTGAAAAATAAAAGAGAACGTTTGCAGACTTTTCAATCACCCTTTCCCTATTTGTCTTTAGTCATTTTCATTAAAGGGATAGTAATGGATTATTTAAAGTAAACTTAATATTGTAGATATTAGAAAAATGTATCAATTGCTGCCAATCCGACCTCTCAAACACGAATCGTTTGAGAGATATACGCCGCTAAAGTCTCCCCCTCCCTCCTCTTTCACAGTCGTCAGCATCTAGCTGACAGCCTGAGATACTGGTCCCGGGACCGGATGGTGGCTCTTCAGCAGAGCCGAGATCATGAGATCTAAACAGAAATACTTCACTGGAATGGTCTACTAAGTGTGCTGGTTTGCAGGCACACTTAGTAGACCTTTTCAGTGAAGTATTTCTGTTTAGATCTCACAATCTCGGCTCTGCTGAAGAGCTACCGGATGGTCAAGGGACCAGGATCTTAGGCTGTCAGCTAGATGCTGACGTCTGTGAAAGGGCAGGGAGACTTTAGCAGCGTATATATCTCTCAAACGATTCATGTTTGAGAGATCAGACTGGCAGCAATTAATACATTTTTCGAATATCTACAATATTAAATTTACTTTAAATAATCCATTACTATGCCTTTAACCCCTTAAGGACCCTTGATGTACCAGGACCGTCACGGTCCTTGATATACTCAAGGACCGATGACGGTCACAGTACGTCACGTATTTTTTACTTACAGCGCTCTACCGGGAGCGCTGTAAGTAAAAATAGGGCCTGAAATTGACCGCTCCAAGATCGGAGCGATCTCTATCAGGCTCCATAATGACGCGCCGATACACGTGACAGGTCACGTGTACTGGCGCGTCCAAGTGCCCCAATGCGGTCATTATGGGATGGAAATGTCCCATGACCGCCGGTCCTTAAGGGGTTAACCCACTTCTATCTCCCTGCAATATGCACCTTGTTATGTTATTGTTTTGCTTGCATCATCATAATATATATCCCACTTTTCGTATTTCACACGATCACCTGTTCCCACTTAAAGCCAATTTACCTCTGTTTTCTGTTCTCCAGTAATACCCAGCAAGGACCCAAGCAAGAGCAGAGACCCCAATCACAGCTCCAATTTGCAAGAAGGGGGCTGTTGTCTATAAAGGAGTAGAGATAGAAATAATGAAGGTCTTATAAGAAGAGACAAGTACGAAATGTTAGAAATGAGAGAACGTTGGTAAAATATATTAACCACAATAGTGTATTACCTAAATAAACAGGAGTGCTAAAATATCAAATATTGCTTGTGCTTATACGGTTTAAAAAAAATTGATCCCAAATAGATACATATTGTGACAAAATTGCCCCTGCGCCAGCCTAGAGGCAGTGCACAGTGGGTTCTCTGCCACCAAGGATGAAGCGGATCAGGAAGGAGGACAGTTAATACAGTTTTATTGTAACATCAGGGACATCACAGCAACAGCACAGCATTCAATGGCAAGCAGGAGTGGTTCACTTCTGAATTGTCACACACTATCGGGGCATCAACCAAAACGTTGCATAAAAATGTTGCCCGCGTCAATTTCATGTTAAGAATGTCGTGTGCATATTTACGGCATCTTCATAATGTTGCACGTAAAATAAGCGTTGTTTATTGTCACGAGCGAGTCAATGTCGTATATATGTACCTGCGCTAGTTGATGCCTGGCAGTATTGAGGAGATTAGATTACAGATTAATAATATAACACAGTATGTATAACAGATTAACCAAACATTTAGTAAGGAATGAACCCCTTAACGACCGGCAGATTAGCGCGGTGTGGTCACTTAAGGACCACGGAGCATTTTTTTTCTCAAATTCTGGTTCCGGACTCCCTGAATGGCGTGCAGCCATGGGGGGAACCTGGAATTCCATGACGGTCATAGTACCTCACGGGTTGTTAACTCAGATCGACCCATGACGTACTATGACTGTCAAGGGTCGTTAAGGGGTTAAATAAAGAACAATAAAAGGTTTGAATGTTTTAGCATTCTTTATTAAAAGAATACATATTTTAAGACAGTATAACAAATTAAAGGGGGAACTCCTACCCCTATTAAAGTTCTTCTTATCTTAACACTCCATGTGAGGAAATGTTTTTGGTTTTTTTGTTATTTTATGTAGTATAGCGTGAGATGTAAGCTGTGAAACATAAGATCGTAATGCAGCATGTCAATCTTCGACGCTTCCCCTCACATGCTGGATTCCTCTGTCTGAGTAGGAAGAGGCAATGGAGAACAACTGGGGAAGGGATGAGGCGAATTGAGCAGGTTCCACAGGAATGGTGTCCTACCCAGGCTCCAGTCTCTTTTAGCTCACTAGTGTTTTATACAGAGTAAATATCCTAAAGCACATCAAACTGATACTACAGCCATTATTCTTTACACAAGTTTATGCGAAAAAAAAGTTTTATTTTTAGTAAATACAATATTTATTCACTGAATTTTTTTGACTGCAGCGTAGTGAGAAAAAAAACATCCCCATGTCTAAATGGTGACTAATAAATTAGAATTTTAAAGGGATAGTATCACTTCGTTTTAACTTTATTTTATTTTGTAGGCATTAAAAAAACATGAAGAATGATATAAGTCTTATCTCTCAAACCTTTATGGTTTATGAGATATTCACAAGCAAAGTTCCCCTCCCCGCCCCTTTTACCTAGTGTAAGCCATCTCTTCTCAGATGTGAGTCTGGTTGTATGACAGTACAGATAACAGCAGGGGACAATCTTCTTTGTATGAAAACAATGAAAGCCCTTCCCCCCTTGACAAGTTTTTCAGCTTTTTCCATTATCTTAATTGAAGATTGTCCCTCTCTGCAGTCTACCTGGGCATCTCCCTTCTGATCTGGTTGAACAGGGAAGGGATACTTTGTTTGTGAATGTCTCTTAAACCATAAAGGTTTCAGAGATAAGACTTATATCATTCTTCATGTTTTTTTAATGACTACAAAATAAAATAAAGTTAAAATGAAGTATTACTATCCCTTTAAGCTCTTAGACAACTATTGCTGGCTTTTCTGCCCTCTTGTGGTTTGTGGTGGGAAATACAAGCGGGGGATTGTACTACAAGCTCCCTTGTTTCTCAGTTATTTAACATTTTATTTTGCCAAACTTAGTGACCTCCACTGTTCTCTAATTTCAGCAATTAAAATGCAATATGGCAATATCCCCATCAGGAATTAAACAAGTTTTGAATTTTGCTAAAATTGTACCTAACATGATGAACACAAAGATCTGAGTGAGCTTTGTAAGTATGAAAGCAGGCATGCCTGTCATACCACAGCTGTTAGGCCTGACCATAAGTATATAATTACCCACTTATAGGGTTCTATGGGCAGAATGCAAGAAAATGGAGCATTAACTATTTTTTGTATGAGCTATTGAAATTGTTTTAATGCAAGAAACATACTTGATGCTGAATAGAACTTGCTCATAAATTAATGGCAGAGTCAGGGCTGGCGCCACCTATAGGCGAGGTAGGTGCCGGCCTAGGGCGCACATGTACTGGGGGCGCAGGCATGCAGCAGAGAAGAGCTGCGCCCAGGGACGGCCGTTCCCGCTCGCAGGACTCCTCCGCCGGGCACTGCAACACAGTCAGTTCTGTGTAGCTACTGCGCTCCCTCATCGCAGTCGGCTCTTTAGTAATGCAGAGCGCGCTGGGAGTCAACATCTCCCAGCGTGCTCTGCATTACTGAAGAGAAGACTGCGCGGGAGCTCCAGCAGCTACAGGTCTGTGGTAGGGGGCAAGTTGGGGCTGATGGGGGGCAAAGTGGAGCTGGTTGGGGCAAGCTGGAGCTGATAGGGGGCAAAGTGGAGCTAGTGGGGGGGGCAAGCTGGAGCAAAAAGGAGCTGATGGGGGCTTGTTAAAGCTGGTGGGGGCAAGTTGGAGCTGGTGGGGGCAAAGTGGAGCTGATAGGTGGCAAAGTGGAGCTGGTGGGGGCAAGTTGGAGCTGATGGGGCAAGAAAAGAGGTGGAGTATAAGTAGGCAGAGTATAAAAGGGAGGGACATAAAGGTTGGAGCCAAGGGGCAGCAAAATTAGGTTTTGCCTAGGGTGGCAAAAATCCTTGCACCAGCCTTGGGCACAGTTAGCCTGACCTAAAAATGTGTGATAACTGCTTTACTGAATTAGTTGCAAGCACAAGTCCTCTCACAAAATGGCAGACATTTTAGCCATGACCACTTTTTGTAATGCATTCATAAACAATAATTGCATGCATTCACTAATTCTTTAAAAAATGCGCAATTCAGTAATACTTTGGCAGCAATCATTTTCCTTTAAAAGTACATAGTAAATAGTGATTGTGTTTGTTTCTTTAATTCCACCCAATGTATTTGTATTTCTTCCCACTGAACTGGGATTTCAATTAAACTTGGTATAACCCTTTGAGTACCAGAGTGGTACGGAACGCATTGCTTTGCAATGCGTTCCGTACCACTCTGGCACTCAAATGGTTAAATTCACAATTGATCCAAGAAAAAAGAAATACTAATGATAGTCAGTCTGAAGCAAGGAGTTATATAACCACCAGGCACTCAAAGGGTTAATACATAAAACTAGTACATTATATTTTCCTTCTGTTGCACTTTTCTATTTGCCAGTAAAATGGTACAAGACACTTACAGTAAAGCTTACCAGGAATATTATTTATGCATAAAACCCTTTATTTTGACTTTACATATTCTGCAAGTACATAATGGCTACAATAAATTTTGCTCTTACTCTTTAGTTAAAGGGATAGCAATACTTTGTTTTATCTTTATTTTGTAGGCATTAAAAAACATGAAGAACGATATAAGTCTGATCTCTCAAACCTTTATGGTTTGAGAGATATTCACAAGCAAAGTTTCCCCTCCCGCCCCTTTTACCTAGTGTAAGCCACCTCTTCTCAGATGTGGAATGCAGTCCATAGACCAGACAGATAACAGCAGGGGACAATCTTCTTCCTATGAGAACAATGAAAGCCCTGCCCCCCTTGACAGGTTTTTCCCTTATCTTAATTCAAGATTGTCCCTCTCTGCAGTCTACCTGGGCACCTCCCTTCTGATCTGGCTGAACAATGTTACATCAGTAAAAGGGGCAGGAGGGGGATACTCTGTCATTTAATTACTCTTGAAATACAAGTCTGACAGTATTGATATAACACTCTACAATGTCCAAATACTATGATGATTAATTAGAGCTGCTTTTATTATGAAACTTTACTATCCCTTTAAAGAAATTACATCTTCAGTTAGCCCTGGCTTCATGTCCTCACTCCTCAGAGATGAGCGTGACTCTTGCTGGCAGGAATTCAGGAGCCCAAAGTTCTTCCCTCAAAGTTTTGACACGTTTTGTAGACTCCTGCACACTGCTTGTTTCCATAATAAATAAATACTTTTAAAAAGAAAGGAAGATGTTCCAGTGAGAGGACTCTGGGGTTCATGAGTCCTGTCAGCAAGAGCTATGTCAGTCTCAGAGGACATGGCATTCAGAACTGATTAAATACATTTTCCATACCTCCCAAGTGTCCCTCTTTAAGAGGGACAGCCCCTATTTGCGATCCAAATCCCTCTGTTCCTGTTTCCCTCCCTGATGTCCCACTTTTTAGGAGATCAGACTGTGTGGTGTATGTATTGTATATATATATATATATATATATATATATATATATATATATATATAATGTATCCCACTGCTCTACAGTAATAAAACGCACATTAATGTTTGTGTAAACTTCATTATAACAATATAATAACAATAATCCTTTATTTATATAGCGCACACAGATTCCGCAGCGCTTTACACTCATATTGGTTCCTGTCCCCATTGGGGCTCACAATCTAAATTCACCTATCAGTATGTTTTTGGAGTGTGGGAGGAAACCGGAGTACCCGGAGGAAACCCACGCAAACACAGTGAGAACATACAAACTCATTGCAGATGTTGTCCTTGGTAGGATTTGAACCCAGGACCCCAGCGCTGCAAGGCAACAGTGTTATATGTGTTTATAAATGAGTCTGTGTAAATAAAATACCTTGGTCCTGCTCTAAATAATTTTTTCAGTTACACAAAGCGGTGTCAATAGGTAATGAAATAATCTAAAAGTTTTTGATAATGCCCAGTCCACAGCAACAACAACTAAAATAAAAGTGTCCCTCTTTGGCCATTTGAAATGTTGGGAGGTATGCATTATCTCATTGCAGTATTATCGGTGTTCCTTTAAGAAAATAGGTAAGTGCTCCTCTTTAGCATTATATATCAGAGAAGTGGGTCTATTTGTCAATAAAGATTATTCCTTTAAGGACTAGATGGGTGTGTAATGAATGCATTTATACACAGTGCACTGTACATCCCCTGATCTTTAACGGGTTAACATTCAGCCAGAGTGGTTAATTATAATCATAACACGGCTTCCCTTGAAGGTCACACACAAGGTTGCCCAACGCGTGTTTTGTACAATGAAAATAGATTTATCCTCACATTATTGGGATTGCACGTCAGCATACAGTGCGTTAACCCACTGAGTGCCAGAGGGGTGAGCTCAAATTATTAAAATGAAAGTTAACTCCGAGAACGCAAATCAAGTTTTAACCCCTTCAATGCTAGATAGGTCGCTAACACATTAATTTGTAATCTATTTGTAGCATCCAAGATATGAAAAATATCTCCGTTCTGACTAGGAGTCACTTTTTTTAATCTCCTTTTATTCTCCCTGTATCTTGTAATCCAGATACATCAAATGTTTATAATTGTACCTGGGAACTACCTCCCTCCTTGAGCCCCCAGAGAGGGTTCATGTGCTGCTGACCAGTGGGATTTAAATTACACGATTCGTGCTATAAAGTGTGTGTGGCTTAATTAAGTGGGCACGGCTTACCAGGCTTGTGTCATAAAGTGGACAGGAAGTGGGCAGAACAGGGTTGGAAGGAAGAGAAGTGGGCAGGAAGTAGAAGGAAAAGGGTGAGAAGGAGGAGAAATGGGCAGTGTTTCAGAAGAAACTCACCACTGCCAGATAATCAGGCTCTGTTCCCAGAGACCTGGTAATTAACTCATTAACAAAAAATGAGTTCGCCATATAACCTATATTTATATCTGGGGAAGATACCGTAGTGTGTTTTTTTATTTAATGATGTTATCTTATGTTGGACCATATGGTAGATGTAGTATTCACCTTACAGTTACAGGCTCCACAAATCCAATTCCTCATTTATTCCATCTGGATATATAGTGTGCAATTTAAATATCCAGAAGCTCTCCCTCCTTGATAGGAGTTTGAATCGATCCCCTCCTCTGTCGGTGGGAAAAATGTGTTTGAGACCCATAACTGAGATATCGTTGATTGTTTTATAACTGGGGCAATTGTTGCAGTGTCTAGATACTGCATGTTTCTTGTTATTTTTAATTATGTTATTCCTATGTTCGAGGAATCTTCTTTTCAGTGGTCTTGTCGTGTGACCAATATATTGCAGTCCACATACGCATTCTAATAAATATACAATATATGAAGTATTGCAGTTTATATATTGTTTTATGGGGTATTTATCCCCTGTCTTACGAGATACAAATGATGTGGTTTTTGCTTTCATATGGTTACAGGTAATACAGATGTTAGATCCACATTTAACGTTGCCCACAGTGTGCTGACCATTGAGGGGATTCTTTATTCCTGGTTTTTTCTTATGGTTCCATATTAATAACATATCATCAATAAATCTGGCTTAAAAGGCAATGTCTTGACCGTGTTTATTCCATATATTAGTTTCTTCCCATATGCCCATAAATATGTTGGCGTATGAGGGGCGAAGCGGGTTCCCATGGTAGTTCCTCTTGTCTGCCTGTAGTGGGCATCTCCAAAGATGAAATGATTGTGGTGTAGTATGAATGAGATACTATCCACTATCAACTGAATTTGCTCTTGTTTAAGTTTTCGGTTCCTTCTGAGGATGGTATCCACCGCTCTGGTCCCAGCTGAATGTTCAATGATGGTATATAGTGCAGTAACGTTGCAACTTACCCAAATATATCCATTCTGCCATGTGATCTCTGATAGTTTCTTTAGAATATCGGTAGTATCTCTGATGTATGATGGGAATAGTTGTACATAAGTTTGCAGGAAATGGTCTATGTATTGTGAAAGGTTACTGGTTAAAGAATTAATGCCAGATATAATGGTGAGCTGTCTCTCTGCTTTTCTCTATTTTTCATGTACCCGCTCGAGCTGACTCCGAGCTGCTGACGGCTGCACAGAGATCAGATTGTTGCATATAAAATATTAACACTTCACCCTGTACTTATCATTCATTTTCATTACCCCTCATCATCACTCATCTTCATTGCCTTCAATCAACATTCATCTTTAACTTATATCACCATTATCATTTGTAATCATCTTTTTCATCCTCTTCAATCAACATCTACCTTATCATCTATGTCATTCCACAAATAGGAGGACAATATATGTATTATTCTGTGTATGTATAAATAAGTTTTACCGAATCTTTGGTTAAGTAGTTTTACAGTAATGCTTAGGGTAACAGTCTTGATGTGATTCTGAACGTGGTTCATTGTGTAGAGAACAAGCTATTAAAATAGCCCCTACAGAATCCACCCCTATATGATTAAAGGCTTTCTTCATACTTGGTGAGCGCTTCCATTCTTCTATTTATGCAATTAACTGTAAAAACCTGAGTCTCTGAGGCAGATCCAGTGAGTTCACAGACCTGCTTATAATCATTTCACCTTTTATCCATCAATTTCTAGAAATGTCTTCAACGCATTGCACAGCAGTGTAAGATTCAATTGTGTCCCCTAGTTCAAGAATGTACTTTTCCCAAAACGTGTACCACATTCATACTCTTCAGCACAGGATCTCAAACAAACTCATTGAACAAACACTGCATTTGCTCAGAAATAATGTGACCTGGAATAGAAAACAGCCCCAAACATTTGCAATTACATTGTTGAAAGAAAAGAAAAGTGCTGAATACAAGGCAACCCTGTGTGTGTGTCCATGACTTGATCTCACTCACCCGCTCCATCTCTGTCTAAATTTATTTCATGTCTCACTTTACTTCATGTCTCCCCACATTTCCTGTTTCTCCCCATTTAATGCCTCTCTCATGCCCCTGGTCTTCCCCCCACATCTAAATCGATATATTTCCAAGTGGAAGCCTTGTTGAAGTGTGGAGCAACAGGAGACACGTTTTAATCTGCAACCCACCTCCATGACGATATCTCACTTCATTTTCTGGTTCTTTCAGGACCTTCTATGAATGAGCAGACTCAAACTGGAAGTGGCGTGGAAGTGCCATATCATGTCCGGTTTCAGACTGCAAAAATGAAGTGGGATATCAGCATGGAGTTGGGCAGCAAATTTAAAGTTGTTGCCTGCCTCTATGGACTAAAATAAGACTGCCCCTTGTAAATATATACAATAAGGTAGAGGGAGGGAGACAGACATATACAATAGGCTGCCTGCTGGATAGGATCTTTCACCGATGCAACTGACATCCCGAATACAGGGCAACCTCAAATATGAGGAGAGGTCAATTTTTCATGCTAAAATCCACAGAAGAAAAAACGTGGCTTCATATTCGAGCAAATACGGTACTAAGGATGAGATGTGTTAAGGATCTGCCTGCAACAATCATCCAGAAATACCAACTATTTACCCTTCATATGCTTATGTTTACACCATTATTTATTATCATTTGATCCATCATCAGGAACCTGCTTTAAAAAAAACAAAAAGAATGTTTTTGTAGTGTACGCTTGTACTCGCACAATGTTAAATGAGAAAGTTAAACTTCATTAATACATACCCTGATGCCCCTCTTTTAAGGAGATATGACTGTGTGATGTATATATAAGTGTATCACATTGCTCCACAGCAATAAAACTCACATTAATGTTTTTATAAACGTCAGTATATGTGTTTATAAATTAGTCTGTGTAAGTAAAATACTTTGGTCTTGTTCTAAATTATTTATTCAGTTACACAAAGAGGTGTCAATACTTAAACGGTTAGTAATGTATGATTATATAAACATGTTATATTGTAGACTATCAATGCGGGACGGCGCTGCCCGTCAGGATATATAGGAATTAATGCACACACACGGATGCAAGACAAACACACACAGAGACACACACGCAAATGCACAAGCATGCACTGAGATGCATAAAGAGCGACACAGTCATACACACATACATGCAATGCACAACATGCAGATACATAGAGTGTGATACAGACATGCAACACACACAGTGAGGAACACACAGGCACACACAGACACACACACACACACACACACACACACACACACACACACAGAAGTGAGTCATAAGGGGATGACTTATGTGTCACTGTAATGAGTTTGTGTTTGTACTTATGCCTCCACTGTGGCATTGATTCATATAGTTGAAATGCGTGTGGTAATTGCACATACTATGGTGGAAGGTGGATCGTGCTGGCTCCCAGGGTGTGAGCGAGTGTGAGTGAGACTATGGTGGAAGGTGGGTCGTGCTGGCTCCCGGGGTGTGAGTGCTTGCGTATGAGTGCTTGCGTGTGAGTGATTGCATGTGAGTGATTGCGTGTGAGTGATTGCATGAGTTTGTTAGTGAGTGTGTGTGATTGAGTGAGAGTATGTGAGTGTGAGAGAGTGTGAGTGAGAGGGTGTATGAGAGTAAGTGAGAGAGTGTGAGTGAGAGGGTGTATGAGAGTGAGTGAGTGTGAGAGTGTGAGTGATTGAGTGAGTGATTGAGTGAGTGTGTGTGATTGAGTGTGAGTGAGAGAGTGTGAATGAGAGAGTATGAGTGTGTGAATTATTGTGAGTGTGTATGATTGAGTGTGTGAGTGAGTGTGAGTGAGAGTGTGTGATTGAGTGTGTGTGTGTGTGTTTTTTGTCTGATGTGTTTGTGTCTGTGGTGTTGGAGCGAGTGGCAGCCATTTTGTTTTTTCAGTTACTTGGATAGTGGTGGGCGGGCTGGATAGTGGGGGAAGGCCAACTCCCTGCATGATTTAAATCACTCCCCCACTGAATCAACCAATCAGAGCAGTAACTCCTCCTTACTTAAGTTGAGGTAACATAGCAAAATAACACACGGTGGCTCTTCAGTTGTGGTAGCGTAGCAATATGCTGAGGGAACAAATAAAAAGTGGTGTTTGAGGCTTGCCCTCTGTAACATACAGAAAAGCATCTCTCTCCCTTTAAAGGAGCAGTAAACTTTTTTTATGAAAACACATATTTTATAGAGCTTTTCCTGCTGAATAAAACAAGGGTACTCCTATCGCTGTCAGGTGTTTTATTCAAAATTTATATCAGTTCAAATAATCAGGAAGTGAATTTACTGTGTTTACTTCCTGATAGTTCTAACTGACAGGAAGTGACAGGCTGTTTCTGTCACATTCTATGGAGAACTGTTATGTCTCTGACTTTTCTGACTTTCCTATCCATTAGAATTTAACAGGAAATCTAATTAGAATTTGACCACTAGAGGGCACTGCTAGTGTAAAAAAAACATGGGTTTAAACTGTAATAACTCTGGAAATATAAATCTCTCGGCAGTGGGAGTACCCTTATTTTACTCAATAGGAAAATCCCTACAATATATATTTTTTCATAAAAAAAGTTTACTGCTCCTTTAAAGATAGTACGACTTTGCATAGCGCCAGGTTAGTAATATATTCTGGGTTAAAGTTATTAGCATGATAGTTCCACTTTAAAGGATCATCCTTCCCTGACCAATACCCAGCCAAAACTAGTTTATCGATCATATAATTCATGTGGGACTGGACCATGAAAGACCCTCTGGTAGAGTCACTCAACTCTAAGACCAACAGGAATCAGATAATTGGAGCCCCCACACTGGGGACAGTAGAAGGATGAGATCCTTTTGCTGTATTCTATTTCTTGTCCTACCTTTGTGTACAGCTGTTTCTCTCTGTCTGATGTCAAGACCCTGAATAAAAATATTGTTATTTCATTGGATGTGTGAGTCAGCATATGAAGATGTCACTTAATGCCCCCATAACCATCCGACACTTTAAGGTGGAAAGTATTCTCAATTATTAAGTGAGTTTTGATAAATGTTTTTCAAGTAATGAGAATAAGTGGGTGGGGGAGGCCTCAAAGTAAATTTCATATTATGCATCGTCTTATAGCATCTAGTTTGCCTACATAGAGAGTCAAGAGACAGCATGGCCAGAGTTAATGAGATGGTAATGTATCACATGTAGGAAGTGTCTTTAGTGCAGTGGTTCTCAACTCCTGTCCTCAGGACCCACTAACAGGCCAGGATTTGATGATTACCTTTTTAGAACACAGGTGAGTTCATCAATGTGAATGAGCCTCTGATCACCACACCTGTGCTCTAGCAGAGAAATCCCTAAGTCCTGGCCTGTTAGTGGGTCCTGAGGACAGGAGTTAAGAAACACTGCTTTAGTGTGATATGGTAATATTTGCACACAGGGTTGTAATCACTGTATTTAGTAGCAATTTTATGTAATAATGATGACTTGACGCATAAGAATAGAAAAACAGAAGGCTTTCTTAAGAAATCGCACAGTTTAACTGGATATTTGGCAGGAATTCAAACTGTTTCCTGATTAAATTATCAGAAAGTCCCTGTGAAAGAAGAGTTTCAGGTTCTCCTTTAAAGCTCAACGTAGGAACAAAGGTTAGACAGCTGTGTTAGTAACCTGTTTCTGTGGTTGTGTAGTTATGAGTTTTTCCCTTTCTGTCTTTGTCATTTGGCCTAATAGAAATTGTTATTGTTTTTAAGACCCTGAACTTAGCAATAGTATAAAGAATTATGAGCCAGTCAATATGACACAACATAAAAAAAAAAATCTATATTTTAAGTGGGAATAAAAAGTTGTGACAACTATTTGACTTACATGTATATCCCTTTGAGTGCCTGAGTGGTTCGCAATGCATTGTTCTGGCACTCAAAGGGATATAGTCTTTATCCAAAGCATTTAACAAGTTAAATAGACGTAAATCATAGTTCTGGCAGATAGAGGATGGTTTCCAGAACATCCATAAAATAATGAGCAAGAAGTGAGCCTTGGTTTTGTTCCTGAAATTTGACAATGGCCCAGAGGAAAGACTGAGGGGTCATTGGCACATCAGGTCAAACCAGGAGAATCAATGAGTGATGGTGGAAGGGTGGTAAAGTGGAGCAAGAGTGGAAAAGTATAAATGATCTAGATGGGGTGATCAGGAGCCACAATATAATAGGGCGAGCAAGGGAAGGATGGGAGTACACTATTGTTTGAGAACAACACTGAAATACAACATTACGTGAGACACGTGGGGCAATACACCATTACATGTGACCAGCAAGCCAAAACCCCATTACATGAGACCAGCAGGACATGGATACATGTCAAGGGACCAGAAGGCAATACACCATTCTATGAGACCAGCAAGGCAATAATAGATTACTTCATGAAACAAGCTTTTTCAGTATATAATTACATGAGACCAGCAGGGCAAAACACCTTTACATGAATTCAGCAAGTAAATAACCCAATACAGGAAACATGCAGGAGTAGAAACCACTACATGAGTTTAGCAAGCTAACATACCATTACATGAGACTAGTAAGACAAAATACCAGGTGTGGGCAGTTATTTTGCCTTGAGGGACACATCTCAGCTCAAATTCAGAGATATAGCACCATATCTGGTGCCTCTCTAATGGTTCCATTCCACATACAAACTCACACTCCCCTCTCTTTAAAAAGCCCCTGCACATAAGCTCTCACATCAAAATCCCCATCCCACCATCTCTCTCACATCATCAGCTTTCTCCATATATTATAACGCACTACACATATACCAGCTCCCCCCCCATCCCCTATACTTCAGCACTCCCACATCTGTTCCCCTCCACTTACAACATATCACCCTCTCAACAACATCCACACATATCAGCTCTCAATCTACTCCAACAAAAACTCTCTCCCCCTTTCTCATCAATACACAAACTTGCTCTTCTCTTATTTCCCGTACAACACCAACTCTCTCTTCATCCCAATGCACTAGTCTTTTCCCTTTCTCTGAATTCCATGCACCAGCTACTCTATCTCTCATCAACCCCCAACCATCCTTCTCTCTCTTCAGCCTACACATATCATCTGGAGAAAATGTATCCAGTGTGACATATTATCCAGTTCCTATGTTATCACACCTTAATGCATGCCCCTGTAGGTGTTCAAAAAGACACACTCCAATGAAACAACAGCAGAAAAGAACTGTCTCTAACACTACTTCGGTTGAGCTGTGGAAATGCAAGAAAGAGCCTCATTTCAGCTTGCTGATGGACGTTGTATTTTAACTATGAATGTCACACTCACATTCTGGGAACTGAATGAGATTTTTGTTAATATGAATGAAACTCTGTTACTAGAGCAAAACTCAGCAAAGAAGAAACCTGCTACTAATCTAAAATACTTAATTTGAGGTATTTGTTGCTATGGCAATCAATGTGGTAAGGATTTCAGAACTTTCCTTTCATTCCAAAGGTGTGATATAACCACTTGTACATTTATATGCCACACACAGAAACTAAACAGCTGTAGGACGAATTCATGTCAAAGATAAATATTTTTATGAAAAAAACATGTAGAAAGTTTCCTGCTGAGTAAAACAAGGGTATCCCTACTGCTGGGAAATTAATCTTTCCAGAGTCATTATGGTTTTGTTTGTTTAGGGTTTTTACATTAACAGTGCCCTCTAGTTGTCAGATTTCAATTAGTTATTCTCTTGCATTCTATGGGACAGGAGAGTCACTTTCTCCATGGGATGTAATAGAAATTGCTGAATCATTCCTGACAATATTTTAGCTTTCCGTAAGTAATGATGATTTACTCACTCCCTGACAATTTGAACAGTTATAACTTTTGGAACAAAACAAATGCCCTTGTTTTAATCAACAGAAAATCCAAATAGCACATAATAATAATCATAACAGCAGTAAATAAAGGGTTGGAGTAGATCTCGGTCATAGGAGTGAGTGAGTGAGTGTGTGTGATCAACATTCTGCCTGCCTGCCTGGCACACACACACCCAGGGGTGTCAGTAAGGAGGAGTTATTCAAATCTCCTTTATACTAGCTCCCTGCATATTTTTTCTGTATAGGTGTAATAAGCACCTATAGCAGTGATTCTCAGCTCCAGTCCTCGGGGCACACCAACAAGTCATGTTTTCAAGATATCCCTAATTAATCACAGGTGAGTCAATCCCAATGACTGAGCCACTAATTACTCACCTGTGATTTAGCAGGAACAACCTGAAAACCTGCACTGTTGGTGTGCCCCGAGGACTAACGTTGAGAAACACTGACCTATAGATATAAGTGCGTATCACAAAACATTATTATAAAGTTTGTGCATAACACACACACTTCAAACTATACAGAGGTAGGTGAATAATACACATACACCATGCAGAGGTAGGTGAATAATACACACATGATACAGAGGAAGGTGCATATCATAACACAAACTATACCAAGGTAGGTGCATAACACAAACACACAGTATACAAAGGTAATGCATAACACATGCACTCACTGTACAGGGATAGGAGCATAGCACACACAAACGTACACTGTATAGAGGTAGGTGAATAACCCAAACACACTATACAGAGGCAGGTGCATAACACACACACACACAATCACTGTGGTGTAGCTGAGCCACAAAGTGGCAGTGGCAGGTGGCTGTTAGCAACCACCATGATAGATTTAAGGCTTGGATACCTGCTGGTCCTTGCAAATGAAGAAGCAGGAGGAGTTTTGGAATGAAGCTGGAAGTCTTGTGGAGTGACTAGGGCTCCAGCAAAGCAGCAACACCACGGCCAATTAATACAGGCGATCCTAGTATCCTAAGATACAATCACATGTATAACTTTAAATAAAGGGAGCCAGCCAGTTGATGGTCCATTACCAACATCCGGTCTCTCTAGCATCTTTGGGGGGACCCTCTTTACAGAGAGGCATCTGGGAAAGATACAACAGAGGCAAAAAGATATGATACCCACATTCATTTAGACAGAACCCATGTTTTACCTGTTAGGACAGTTGTGTTAGCACGTTACAAGAATGTAACAAAGATATGGAAATGTGGTCTTCATACACAGATTTGAATAGTTTACGACAGGGAATGAGGTGCTGGAGGAGATGCAAAGCTCTGTTTTTCTCATGGTAGTAGGGAGAAAATCCTATGCTGTTTAAAATAATTTATTAGCCAGCTAAACCAAGAGCAACTGCACACAAGTCACACCAGTGCAGATTTAAAGTAGAAATTTGTTTCAATTGCTCTAAATGGGGACTTCTAATTATGTAGATCAACAGCATACGGTAATCTAATCATCTGAAGATAGCGACTGGCTATCCGTCCATAATTTAGGTTGACAGAAAGACAGAGTTCAAGTCGATGGATAAATGGTAAGGAGATTGTGATGGACTTAGATAACGGATCTGTTGTTTCTGTCATGACACAAGCGTGACTGAATACAGCAAGTCTTAAGTTGTCTTTAACTCCTACACCCATATACTTGCGAACCTACACTGGACATGTGAGTAATGTACCCCTCTGGCACTCAATGGGTTAAACCTCTTGGAAGTGCCTGGGTGATGGTGACAAACAAGGCTGCTACACATCAGGTTCCTCTATATATGTGATAAAAGACGGTGGACGGCAGAGCATAGATGAAAGTTAATTGAATGCCACAGATCAAGCAGACAATATATAGTATGAATGCTATTCAGGCACCCCATATGCAGATGTGGATTGAGGAGTCACACAACTGGTTTCAAGAAGTTTTCGCCCCAAGACTGGGCGAAGTCAGGGATATGCAAGCACGCAAGGTTATGTCCCAGGGCTACCCCGAGATTTTGTAAGACTCACACAGTACTGTTCTCAATCAAATCTAAAGTAGTGACAAACTACAATGCCTGGAGGTGAAAGTTGGATCTCCGACAGGCTTATCTCCAGATAGAAGTGTATCCAGAAAGCAGTCATTTGCTGACAATTAACACACCCCAAAGAATATACCAGTATAATCACCTGGTGTTTGGAGGAGAGCAAGCACAGTGTATATGGCAACTGACAATATACACCATTCTAGAGGGCATTCCACATTCTAAGTGCCTTCTAGAAAACATGTTAATCACTGGAAAAACTGTTGAAGATCACAAGAAAAAGGTGTAAACCACTCTTGGTTATCTTTAATCCAAAGAAATTAATTTCTCCAACAGCTGCAGCTCAATTACAATGCTATGCACTTTACCTTGGTGTGTTTGATACAGTATTCAATACTGTGATGCATATCATCACACTATACTGAGGTGGTTGAATAGCACATAACACACACGCTATACAGAAGTAGGTGCATATCACATAATGCATACACACACTAAACAGAGGCAGGTGCATATCAAACACATTATACAGAGGTAGGTGCATATCACACAAACACTATACAAAGGTAGGTGCATATCACATAACACACTCTATAGAGGTAGGTGCATATCAAATAACATACACTATAAAGAGGTAAGTGCATGACATTATACAAAGGTAGTTTCAATGCCACACACACACTAAACAGAAGATGGATTATTTCACACACACAAACATGCTATAAAATGGTAGGTGAATATCACATACATGCTATACAGAGGTAGGTGCATATTGCACACACATACTGTACAGAGGTAGATCCATATCACACACACACACTGTACAGAGGTACAGTAAAGTGCAAAAGTTTTAGGCATGTGTGAAAAAGTGTGTAAGTGCTTTCAACAATAGACAAGTTAATAGTTTGTTTTATCAAGAACAAAATGCAGTGAGTGAACAGAAGAAAATCTAAATAAAAACACATGTTTGGTGTGACCACCCTTTGCCTTCAAAACAGCATTGATTCTTCTAGGTACACTTGCACAGAGACAGCGATTTTCTAGGCATATAGTCAGGTATATGATTAAACAATTCTACAGAACAGGTGCTAATGATCATCTATTTAACATGTAGGTTGAAACAGAAACAGTTGAGTAGGAGGGATAAAACTGGGTGAGAAACAGCCAAACTCAGCTAAAGAGAGGTTGCTGAAGACTGTTTAATGCCACAAGTCATACACCATGGCATGACAGAGCACAGCAACAAGACACAAGGTAGTTAAACTGCATCAGCAAGGTCTTTCCCAGGCAGAAATTTCAAGGCAAACAGGGGTTTCCAGATGTGCTGTCCATGCTCTTTTGAAGAGGCACAAAGAAATGGGCAACACTGAGGACCGTAGACAAAGTGGTCGGCCAAGGAAATTTAGTGCAACAGATGAAAGACACGTCAAGCTTACTTCTCTTCACAATCAGAAGATGTCCACAGTGCCATCAGCTCAGAACTGGAAGAAAACAGTGAGACCCTGGTACGCCCATCTACTGTATGGAGAAGTCTGGTTGGTAGCGGTCTTCATGGAAGACTTGTGGCCAAAAAGCCATACCTCTGACGTGGAAACAAGGCCAAGCGAATCAACTATGCAAAAAAACACAGGAAATGGGGTGCAGAAAATGGCATCAGGTGGTCTGCACTTACGAGTCAAAATCTGAAATATTTGGCTGTAGCAGAAAGCAGTTTGTTCACAGACAGGTTAGACAGTGGTACAAGAATGAGTGTCTGCAACCACCAGTGAAGCATGGTGGAGGTTCCTTGCAAGTTTGTGGCTGCATTTCTGCAAATGGAGTTGGGGATTTTGTCAGAATTGATGGTTTCCCCAATGCTTAGAAGTATCACGGTGCCCGTGATTGTTGCCTTTTCCTGTCGGCTACCTGAATGGGCTCTCCATTGGCTGCCTGCCTTCAGCCCGCCCAGTATTGCCTATTTAGACTGGGCTTGGGCACCCTTTGGTTGCCCTTTCGTGGTGTATCTATGTCGCCTGCACCTGCATTATGTTCCTGAGCTTCCTGGGCCGTTACTACACTATTTCTCTCCAGTGATCGCCTGAGTTCCTGCCGGACAGCTTCCATGGTTCCTGCTATCGTTTCTGATCCGGTTTGGCTGTTGTTCCTGCTGCCGTTCCTGGTCCGGTTGGCTGCCGTTGCTGTTCCTGTTTCCTGTCCTGTACCGGCTGTGTTCCTGCTCCTGGATCGCCTGCAGTGTGCCTCCTTCTTCTATCGCCTTGGGCGACATTTTCATTTCTCTTGTTCTGTCACCCAGTACGCGGGTACTGGTTCGCTCCATGTATATCCGGTTGCTTGCTGCGTTCCATACAGCACCGGTAGAGATTGTGTCACCCAGTACATGGGTACTGGTTCGCTCCATGTATAACCGGTCGCTTGCTGCGCTCCCTACAGCACCGGTAGAGATTGTGTAACCCGGTACGCGGGTACTGGTTCGCTCCATGTATGACCGGCTGCTTACCGCATTCCACACAGCACCGGTAGAGACTGTGCAACCCAGTACGCGGGTACTGGTTCGCTCCGTGTACAACCAGCTGCTTGTTGTGTTCCTTACAGCACCGGTAGAGATTGTGTCACCCAGTACGCGGGTACTGGTTCGCTCCACATATAACCAGCTGCTTGCTGCGTTCCTTACAGTACCGGTAGATATTGTGTCACCCAGTACGCGGGTACTGGTTCGCTCTAGGTATAACGGGCTGCTTGAAGCATTCCATTTAGCACCTGTGATCCTCGTCTGTTCAGTACGCAGGTACTGGTTCGCTCCACGTATAACCGGCTGCTTGCTGCATTCCAATTAGCACCGGTGATCCTTGTCTGTTCAGTACGCGGGTACTGGTTCGCTCCATTATTACCGGGTGCTCATCTACACCTATACAGCCCCGGTAAGGCCTCTGTGTGCCTAGCGTAGGCAACTGGTTTACTTCACCTATATACCAGTTGCTGAGGCCATCTCTGTCTGTGCACCAGTACTTGCAATCTTATGGTTTAAGCGAGGCTGCCATGCCCAGTATATTGGCAAGGCCGGTACAGCCTCCTCTCTCGTTATACCAGTCTCAAGGCTGCCTTGCCCGGTATATTGGCAAGGCCGGTAGAGCCTCCTTCCTCTCCGTTGCAGCCTCCAGGCTGCCTTGCCCGGTATATTGGTAAGGCCGGTAGAACCTATTCCATCTCGTGCCAGTCTAAGGTTGCCTTACCCGGTATTGGCAAGGCCGGTAGAGCCTCCTTCCTCTCTGCTGCAGTCTACAGGCTGCCTTGCCCGGTATATTGGTAAGGCCGGTAGAACCTATTCCATCTTGTGCCAGTTCAAGGTTGCCTCATCCGGTATTGGCAAGGCCGGTAGAGCCTATCTCACATTCTCTGTACTACTACTCACTATTGCCTTGTACTAATTTATGTTGTTATATGTGTATGCCTAACCCGCGAGGGTTCTCTTTAAACGTTTTTATCTTAACTCTGTGTCTGAGAGTTAAGATAAACCGTGACAAGAAGTACAGGCAGATATCCATCATCCAGTACAATCAGCATGACACAGACCCCAAACATTCAGCCAAAGTCATTAAGAACTATCTTTAGCATAAAGAAGAACAAGGAGTCCTGGAAGTTATGGTATGGCCCCACAGAGCCCTGATGTAACATCATCTAGTATGTTTGGGATCACATGAAGAGAGGAAGGCAACTGAGGCTGCAAAAAATCCACAGAAGAACTGAAGTTAGTTTTCCAAGATGTTTGGAACAACATACCTGTTGAGTTTCTTAAAAATCTGTGTGTAAGTGTACCTAGAACTGATGCTGTTTTGAAGGCAAAGGGTGGTCACACCAAATATTGATTTTATTTAGATTTTTCTTCTGTTCCCTCATTATGCCTTTTGAGAATTTATAAAAATAAACTATTAACATGTCTAGTTTTGAAAGTATTTTTTCACACCTGTCTAAAACTTTTGCACATTACTGTAGGTCCATATCTATACATAGGTAGGTGCACAACACACACGCTACACAGAGGTAGCTTCAATGCACACACACTAAACAAAGGTAGCTGCATGTAACAGAATCACTCATAGCTAGGGTTGTGGATGTTGGCCTGCGTTGCAATTATAGTAAGTGTGATTGGGTAGGGTTTGGATTTGGAAGCTTTGATGGTGATGATTATGACAGAGACCTGCACAGGTGTAGGAATATGATCTACTGACGATCTCTGTCACTTATCAGTCACAAATGTATTTTTTTTTTTTTTTTTTTTTTTTTTTAAACTGGCAGTGTCACTATCTACAAAATCACACTAACACTCACTGAAATTGTCCAGAGAACTGTATAGCACCAATACTCCTTAAATCAAGCAACTCCAGCTCTCCCTCTGGACTGTCTGCCTCTAAACTGTTTCAGAACCAGAAGCTTTCAATAAAGGATAAAGAGCACAGCAACTATTGAACTACCACCACACACCACAGCATATGCTTATCTCTGTTGTTCTTGAAGATGTAGCAGTGTGTTAGAGTATCACAGTATGTCAAGTTGTACCTGGCGGTCTTGAATGTGAATTTACATCTATCTGTGTAGTATCTGTCACTCAGTGGTGTCTCTGGCTCATCTAGCCAACTCAGGTAGGAAGGGTCACGTCTCCCGTCTGCCTATGTCTCTCAGTCAATGTTTTATGCTCATTTTATTTTCAAACCCAGAGAGTAACTTGATACCAAAGAAAGGAAGAAACGCACAACACTAGTACACCTTAACCTATACATGTAATATATAAATTAAAAATATGAACCTATGTGAATAAAGTATGGAGAGCAGCAAGGATTAACTTGATACCACCAATACTCCCATAAAGCAACTCCAGCTCTCTCTCTCTCTATCTCGACTCTTCTGCCTAAACTAGCTATTAATAGAGGAAGATATGGTTGCACAACCTAAAAGTGAGATGAATCTTTATAAAGTCCTAGGTGCACTCTTGGGTCGGTAAAACATATCTATATATGAAGAAGGAGGAGTCACAGCAGAGAGATGGGCTGTGTGACTCCCTACAAACAGGAGACCCATTCAAAATGTGACACACACACACTAAAGTATCCAAAAATAAAAAAACACTTTAATCAAACTACAAAATATAAGAAACAGCAAGAAGTACATATAATATTAAAAACACTCACACAACTGAGGCAGATAATAACCAAAAGGTATAAGGACACAGACCCTATATCACCTAACTTCAATGAAGGGGACAAGCACATTATGAAAAAATCATAACGTAAATATCCAACAAAGTACATGTGAACCAAGAAAATACTAATAATACACAATATACTTATCTCCTTAATATGATAAATGGAGCCATACAGAAAATGTTCAAGGTCTGACTGGTTTGTGTTATTAATATTTTATGTACTGCCTTAATAATAATAATATTGAATGTTTGTATTCTTTGCAGTTTTATTGGAAGGTCTGTTCTCCTAGTACTGATGAAGCTAGAGGGAGATGCATGGCTAGAATATGGGGAGGGCCCTTGTTGTGGACAAAACTTGTTAGAGTTGCTGGCTGCTAGGCCAGATATCTAAACCTCCCCCCCCCCATGCAGAGGAGCTGGTGAACAGACCGGGATGGGAAGTCAGTGCTAGGAGGTGGAGGAGACCCTTATGGCATGCCCATCTGTCCTAAAGAAGCCAAGGATTAAGCAGGATTCTGTCTGCAGGAAGTGTAGGCTGTGAGCTGTGATCTGGAGCAAGACAATTGGGATTCTACTGCTCAGGATGACCATTAGAGGGAGAAAGGAAACAGGGGAAGACTCCCCTCTGAGAATACAGCAGTATACTCTCTGTGCCACTGGGAGGAGATGGAGAGCATCAGCTCACTCTGCACAGAAGCCCTGCGGACAGCAATATGAAGCAAAATCAGTAAATGTCAAACAGCAGGAGCCAGAAGTCGCTAGACTGGAGGCACATGCTGCTGTAGGATGGTCAGAGGGACTAAAGTGGTGGCAGGAAGAAACCAGGAACCAGACACAGGGGCAGAAGACAAATAGCGGAGTCAAAGAACAAGCCACAGGTCAGTACCGGGGAAGCTCATAGAGCAGCGCCAAATCAGCAGACAAGACTGGGTCAAGTTCAAGCAGAGGCTGGCTCCAGGCAAGCTCAGGGCACAGTATTACAAGGACAGAGTCAAGTACAAGCAGTGATCTGGTAGTTTGGCATCACAGTCTGTACCAAAATTGGAATCCAGATAGGGAAAGTCCAAACGAAACTAAGGTTGGAAGCCAGGAACAGAGAATTCAGCAGAATACACAGAATACACAGAGACAGCTAACACTGTAGCTCAAAGATTGGGCAAAGGTGAGCAGGAACAGCTGTAATTTAGATTCAGAGCTGCCAGTAGGAAAACCTCCATGTGTAGGAATAGCAGTGCACTTACATTTCTAAACATTTTCCTATATAATATAATTGCAAACACTCTCCAGTCAAAGGAATGTTTGTACTTTTGCCAGAAATATTGCCAGATGTCTTATTAACTACAGATTAAAGAAAATTTTTCAGCTGAGAGCTAGGTTGTGGCTCCCAACACTATCCTGGAGAGCCCTAACAGGACAAGTCTCTAGCATTTCCCTACTTGTTCATAGGTAAGTGAATTAAATGACTGAGTCTCTGATTAACAAACCTGTACACAAGCAGGGAAATCTTACTGACATGGGTTTTTAGGGAAACCTGAGGACCAGGCTGGGAACCACTGGAGAAGAGATTTCCATCCATTCATTGGAAGGAGCAGATAATCACCAGCGCAGACTTAAAATCTGAGTGCTGTCCCATTGCCCCCAGTGTGTATGTGTGTGTGTCACACACAATCAACACACATGTTGTTGTTGTCCTTCATTTTTGGGGCATTTTGGAAGCAGAATTCCTGTCTGGAGTATGGGCTTCTGAACATATTAGATTTGAGCAGTTTTTCTAATGTTAGTCTCCAGGTTACACCAACAGTTCATGATTTCAGGATATGCCTGCTTAATCACAGGTGGCAGTCAGCAGGTCAGTCTTTGTGATGGATATACCTGTGCTTAATTAGGGATATCCTTAACATAGTATTGGTTGGTGTTCCACGATGACTAGAGTTGAGAACTACTAAGAGGATCAGTCTTGGATTTCCTGATCTGCGCACATGGAAGTCTATGAATTACACTCAGCCATATAAGGACCCAATAATGTTTTCTTATCCTTTTCCTATCACAGTGTGATACAGATGTAGAAAACCCCTGGCATGAATAACTTATGCTGTATATTTTTTTAGCCTCCCAATTATATAAGTACATCATTTGCAATAGCATATAGTTGAATAGTACAGAGCTGGAATTAATACTACTCAGTGCAGATGATAGACGTACCTGCAAAGAGATGCGCACTGCATCCCACTCTTCTCTCCACTTCAGATCAACACCAATAAATCCCAGAGAGGCCAGCACAGCACAGACAACAAGGAGTACCTAGGAATGAAGTGTAAAAGCACAACGTTATTAAGTCAAACTAGATAAATGTAGGCGCAGGTAAGGAAGGAAGAAATGAAAGGGTTAGAATTATAAAAGAAGGGCACCAAAGAGAAACTAAAGTGAGATAAAAGTTAATAGAGTAAGGGGAGATTAAGAAGGTGACAGCTTTGAAACTCATGCTTTACCTTATGAATCCAGTGCAATTGAAGGGGCTGATCAAAGAGCACGAGGCACAAGGAAAGAACCTATAACAGGGCAATCACAGAGGAGGATATGTAGGGAGATCCAATGAATAGTAAACTAAGAGCATTTATCACCAGCTGATGGCCTTGTAAGTCATGTATAGAGAAACCCAGATATCAAAGAGAAAATATATCTAAAGGAACAAGTAGCTCTTAATTGGTTTTAAAAAAAATAACTTAGCTTGGTGGGAGTCCTTAAAACAAAAGTATGTTGAATTTATTCATGGTTGTTATTATGTATAGACTGGTGTAAAAGCCCGTGTACACGGGTCAAGGTCCGGGTGATGTTAACCCTTTGAGTGCCAGAGGGGTACGCAAAGCATTGCAATGAGTTGTGTACCCCTCTGGCACGCAAAGGGTTAAGAGGACGGTCCTACTCTGTGTCCTGCCTCCGACGCAGTCATGCACTGTATATACTGCCCGAAAGCACAGAATGCTCCCAGCACAGAACTCCCAGCATTCTGTGCATTCGAGCAGTCTCTACTGAGCATGAAGGCTTCTGACAAACAACCTAGCGAATTATTATATAGGATAAATCTATTTACAGATATCCCTTTGAAGTCTGTATTTAATTCACACCGCTGCACAATAGAAAATAAGAATCAACAACCTGAATAAGAAACCTATTAAAAAAAAGCCTCATTCACATTCAACAGAACAATGTAACAAGAGAAAAGAGTGACATGGCAGTGTCTAGCTATATACCACAATAGACTTACAATGCAAAACTAAACCAACCAACAATCAGCTGTATATCACATAACACTTACCTAGTAAAGCCTTTCTGATAAACCAAATAAAAGCTACTTTTTCCTATAGTCAGCCTGTAACTACACCTGTTGTGCTATTTAGCAGCCAACCCTGTACAGATACTTATCTTCTCCTGACTTACTGTAATATGATAGCATCCACACAATGCTCTCAAATTGAGAAAGCCATATAAAAATGGTGAATATATATTGGGTCAAAGTACAAAAACATATATGTATTAATTTTACATTTTACTCATTCTATGTATGGCATTGTTGCACCACAGCTGTACATAGGTGAAAGGGAATCTGTTGCTTTGCATTTAGTGTGACAGCTTTACATAAAGGGATAGTAATGTTTCATAATAAAAGCAGCTCTAATTAATCATCATAGTATTTGGACCTTGGAAAGTGTGTTATTTCAATTCTGTCAGAGTTGTAGTTCAAGAGTAATTCAATGACAAAGTATACCCCTCCCGCCCCTTTTACTGATGTAACACTGCTCAGCCAGAGCAGAAGGGAGGTGCCCAGGTAGACTGCAGAGAGGGACAATCTTCAATTAAGATAAGGGAAAAACCTGAAAAGCTTGTCAAGGGGGGCAGGGCTTTCATTGTTCTCATAGGAAGAAGATTGTCCCCTGCTGTTATCTGTCCGGTCTATGGACTGCATTCAACATCTGAGAAGAGATGGCTTACACTAGGTAAAATGGGCGGTAGGGGAAACTTTGCTTGTGAATATCTCTCAAACCATAAATGTTTGAGAGATAAGACTTGTACCGTTGTTCATGTTTTTTTAATGCCTACAAAATAAAATAAAGATAAAACGAAGTATTACTATCCCTTTAAGTGGCTGTTAGTAGTTAGAGGTTCTAACTGCCCCGATTTCAACTGCATTGCACTAATACATGGCACTGCAAGATTAAGTTATTTTTCAGACCAGAGAGAGCGCTGTATAATGCCTTGTAAACCTCCTTGATCCTTAACCCTTTGAGTGCCAGAGGTGTACGGAATGCATTGCTTTGCAATGCATTCCATACCCCTCTGGCATTTAAAGGGTTAAGGGTTATCATGTGTGCAATATTTTTGTATAGTTTGATCATGCCCTCATAAAATCTGTGCCTCGTTGCAATGGAATGCAATGCAAGATACAATACATTGTGCCAGGATTTTGTGTTTCATTCCAGTTCTCCCTCCTCAACTCCAAAACATGCTGTTTTCCTCCTCCTTACCACCAGCCCCCCCTTACCCTTCATACCAGTAGAAGGCCACAGTATGTAAGTAGTACAGCTGTCACTGTGACCAGGATGATCGACCAATCCAGCCACCAGCCATTAGAACGGAATATGTGCCTGTAGGGACATGAAAAGTGTGATGTGGTGACATGGTGATTTCAAATACAATAAAAGGATACACAGGAGCAGAGACAGGACGGACATAGTCTGGTATGTAAAAAAAGAGCAATTCTGGAGCAAACCAACTGCACCACAGGGGACAAATTAAAATTCCCAAATGATTGAAATGAGTCATGAATGCTAGAGAGGTCTCAAAAAATTAACTGCCCTATTTTTAAATCAATGGGACATTTGGAGACTCTTTTGTCCCCTGAGGTGAAGTTAGTTTGTCTATAAATGCTCCTCTTTAGTTCCCTGAACACCTCCCAAAAAGACTGACAGAAACGGAGATCACAATACTCACTCATTAAAGTTGTGCATATCATTTCCCAGGATAAGAGTAATGTACATCCATATCAAGGTGAACACGAACACCAGAAGGACCAGCACCACCCAGATGCATTCACACTAGACGCAAGGAATAAAGGGGTATATGTATAAATGCAAAAGAGAAGCAATTGTGGGGCAAACCAACTGCATTACAGAGAAGAAATAACAATTACCATTCATTACAATTAAGTGTTTAACCCCTTGAATGATATAGAGGTCTCCTATGGATATGCTCCACAAACAAAAGACATAGGAAGCTCTTACTTTAGCCTCCAGTTCAAACTTGCAATTCACATTCAATATTGTTTGATGAGCAGTTTTAGCTTTGGTGGTTGTGAACACAAATCTCTGATAAATCATGTATATAATTCATCCAGACACAGTGGGGACCAAGTGTGCTCACTCATAAAACCTCTCTCCAGGTTCCATTATAGCATCAAAAGAAACAAAAATGAGCCAGCACCATCATGGTTAATATCACCACAGCACTCTGGCAATGTAAAACATTGAACAACTTTATTGTAACAAAAAGAATCCAACGCGTTGATCAGAGCTGATGGCCTGTTACATCTGATTGTTATCCGTCTACAGAAGTCTCTCCTAGCTTGAAACACGGGTTGTAATTGTATGAGATACTTTTATTGGATTATTTTTTGCTACAACAAAGTTGTTCAATGTTTTTACATTAACAGAGTGCTGTGGTGACATTAACCATGATGGCGCTGGTTCATTTTTGTTTCTTTTGATTCTATGGATATGCTCCATAGACAGTAGCCAACATTCAAGACTAGCTAAAAGTTAAAGGGATAGTAATACCTAAAATGTAAAAAAATATATGTTGTAGGGTTTATCCCCCTGAGTAAAACAAGGGTACTCCCACTGCTGAAAGATGTTTCATTCAAAAGTTATTACTTTTCAAAGTTGAATTTTTTAGGTGCAATATCACAGTGGCCTGAAATTGTACAGTGGCGCTGTTGCTACACGATCCTATGGACAGCTCTGGTCTCAGGACCATAAATCTCCATAGGATGGTGTAGCAACAGCGCCACTGTAAAATTTCAGGCCACTGTGATATTGCACCTAAAAAATTCAACTTTGAAAATTAATAACTTTTGAATGAAACATCTTTCAGCAGTGGGAGTGCCCTTGTTTTACTCAGGGGGATAAACCCTACAACATATTTTTTTTTTACATTTTAGGTATTACTATCCCTTTAAATGACATCCATAACCAACTGACTGGCACATATAACAAGCTAACAGTACAAGAAAACTGAGGAATACCAGTGCTAACTTCTGATCTAAAAGGAGAAAAACACCTCCTAGTGATAACACTCATCTTAATTAGATCAGAAAATCCTAATGGCCCCAATGAATTTTGTCTTTGTGCCTTGGTTCGGATTTTCTGGCTACAGTAAGGTAAACTGGGTTATTATTAGGAGGTTTTACTTTTCTTTATACAGAGGTTTACAATGAGGATTCTTCATAAGTCAATAAAAAGGAACAATATTTGAACACATCATTGTTGTAAATATGAATTGCCCTTTTAGGAAAGCTTAACTAAAATAAGAGGTCAGGATAAAAATACATTCCATTATATATATATATATATATATATATATATATATATATATATATATATATAGCCAACTAACTAGCAGCAATAAAAAGTAACTAATCTTCTAACCAGCAAGCAAACAGGCACTCTTTGCCATCACATGTAACTATCAACCAGGCAGTCACTCCAGAGCCCCATAACCAGTTAACTGGCAAGCCAACATACACACGTCGGCAGCAGGTATAAGAAGTAAACTGACACACACATATACACCGCAAATACCCATAACCAGTAAACAGACCCGCACAATCAACACAAGCAAACAGGTACTCATTACTAGCACTTGTAACAAGCAGGCACTCGTTATCAGCACCTGCAACAAACAGGCAGTTGTTATCAGCACCTGCAACAAGCAAACAGGCACTCCTTTGCCAACACCTGCAACAAGCAAACAGGCACTCCTTTGCCATCACCTGCAACAAGCAAACAGGCAGTTCTTTACCATCACCTGCAACAAGCAAACAGGTACTCCTTCACCAACACCTGCAACAAGCAAACAGGTACTCCTTCACCAACACCTGCAACAAGCAAACAGGTACTCCTTCACCAACACCTGCAACAAGCAAACAGGTATCCTTCACCAACACCTGCAACAAGCAAACAGGCACTCCTTTGCCAGCATCAGCAACAAGCAAACAGGCACTCCTTTGTGAGCACCAGTAACAAGCAAACAGGCACTCCTTTGACAGCATCTGCAACAAGCATACAGGCACTCCTTTGACAGCATCTGCAACAAGCATACAGGCACTCCTTTGCCAGCATCTGCAACAAGCAACAGGCACTCCTAGTACACAGCACGGAACTACGGAGGGAGGATAGATGCGGTGTGCTGATCTTTCATCCTCCACTAATTAATCACTCTTCATTCCTGTTGCCGATACCTATTCTTTGGCTTTTAATATTATTAATTTGTATGTTATTAGACCAATAAAGGTACTGCACTTGTATCTGCTTTTGTGCCCTGTCCCTTTTTTGTCTTACTCCTTTACCAGCAACTGCAACAAGCAAACAGGCACTCTTTTGCCAGCATCTGCAACAAACAAACAGGCACTCCTTTACCAAAACCTGCAACAAGCAAAAAGGCACTCCTTTACCAGCACCTGCAACAAGCAGACACTCATTTACCAGCACCTGTTGCAAGCAAACAGGGACTCCTTTACCAGCACCTGCAACAAGTAAACAGGAAGTTCTTACCAGCAACTGCAACAAGCAAACAGGCCCTCCTTTAACAGCAACTATAACAAGCACAAAGGTACTGCTTTACCAGCACCTGCAAAAAGCAAATAGGCACTCCTTTACCAGCGCCTGTAACAAGCAAACAGGCACTCCTTTACCAGCGCCTGTAACAAACAAACAGGCACTCCTTTACCAGCACCTGTAACAAGCAAACAGGAACTTGTTACCAGCACACAGGAACTAGTTACCAGCACCTGTAATACGCACACAGGAACTGGTTACCAGCACCTGTAATACGCACAGAGGAACTGGTTACAGCACCTGTAATACGCACACAGGAACTGGTTACCAGCACCTGTAATAAGCAGATGGCACTCATTACTAGCACCAAGGGTAGTTGCTAGTTTAACAAAAGACCCAGGGCTTGGCCAAACAATCACAAATGAACAAAAAACCATCCCATATATCGCACCACTGTCACATAGTATATATGCCAAACAGACTTCATCTAAAACATCGCACTTTATTTCAGATATATATTAAAATCATACTTGCTGTTTGTGATATCCACGAAGAACAAATGGAGAATAAACAGGGTGAGACTTACAGAGTTAGTACAGCAGTTGTTACAAACAATACAAAAGATCAACCTGGCTGATTATATGGAAGGTTTGGAGAAGCTGTTTTCCCACACGCACACTGATCCAAAATGTTTCTTTATGAAGACGGTATAGTCTGTAAGTCTGTGTCACATATGGAAGGATTTACCAGTTTTCTTTGGAGCCGCTAAACTGTGGTTTGGATTTTATTATTATATCTTGGCCAAACATAATTCATTATTAATATGCCCTACAGCCTACTTTCACCATTACTACTAGGGAGATTAGCGGAAATACATACACTAAGCTGGCAACATGACACAGGGCTTTAAGCCTAAGGCATAAAGGTTTAGCCCACTCAGCAAGTACTTAATAACTCACTCATTACCAACATCTGAAATCAAACAGGCATTTCTTGCCTGCACATGTAACAGATAAAAGAGGTTCTTTTTCCCACAACCTCTTACAAAAATAGAGGCTCTCATTGCCAGCCTGTTACAAGAAAAGAGGCACTCATTACCTACTTCTATCTCAAAAAACATGCTTTCAACACTAACAACTGTAACAAAAAAACAGGGACTCCATATCAGCACCTATAACCAGCAAGCATGATAGCCAGCCCCTGTAATAAGCAAGCATGTACTCGTTGCAGGCCCCTGTAACAAGCAAGCATGTACTCGTTGCCAGCCCCTCTAACAAACAAGTGTGTGCTTATTCCCCGCCTCTGTAATAAGCAAGCACATATTAATTGACAGTCCCTGTAACAAGCAAGAAAAGGCTATTACTTCCAGCATTTGTAACAAGAAAAACAAACACTTACTAACCGGTGCCTGTTTCAAGCAAACAAGCGCTCACTGACCAGTACTTGTATCAAGCAGACAGGCACTTCCATAGTGGGTAAGATATTAGAAGGGTTACTAAATGACAATATCCATGACAATGTTACAATCAATAATATTAGTCAGCAATTTTTTTGAGCAATAGATAATTTCAAACTATTTAACTTGCATTCTGTGAAAAGGTAAGTGGTAGGTCGGAAAAGAGTATTGCCGTTGATATAGTATACTTGTGTTTTGCAAAAGCTTTTGACATTGTGGCTAACAAGTTACTTCATGAACGAAAAGGCCTTGTATTGGGAAGAGATATCTCTTTTCATGGATAGAGACCTGGTTAAATGATAGAATGCAGAGAATTATTGTAAATGGGACCTTTTTTTAGATGGGCTAAAGTTGTAAATAGAGAAGCCTCAGGTTCAGTCCTAGGCACAATGCTTTTTTTTATCTTGAAGTGGATATTTAAAGTATTGTCTCAGTCTTTGCAGATGATACTTAACTGTGTAAGGAATTTAGCAAATGAACAAAGAATTAAAAAAAAAAAAACAGCACTCACCCAGTTAAAAGCTGTTTAATTAAATATATGTTCTACAACAAGAGAAGAGACAGTATCATTATGTCCTGTTTTTACTCTTTTGTATATGTTTATAGATAGCGGGTTGTCTTCTCTTTACACATGCTTATGAATGTTTCAGTAAGGAAGATTATATATAATATATATATATATTTATATTGTGACCGAATGGTTGTCACCCTGAGAATGAACCCTGTCTGTTTTCAGTGATCTCCATTGTTTCATATGTGTTCCCATTCTTGAAAACATTAATGTCCCCTGTGTGTGTATGCATTAGAGAGTATTGGCCATTTACCAGCATTGAATTTGTTGGTTAGTGTGTATGATGTACAGAGGGATGGTGCCATCCAGTCTAGCTGACCACAGAGATTGTGTTATGAGATAGCCAGTGTTGGTCAGATAGAGGGGGGGGGGGCAAATCTGTGTGTGGAATGTGTGTATCTTCCCCCTTTCATCAGGCTAAGCAAAAAGAGAACTTGAAAATGTTACCTGGGGTGGGTAGAAAAAGCCTAAGATGAGAAAGAGAGGAGAGAGTTGAAAATGTAGGAAGAGGAGAGAAGGCCTCTCCATAATGGTGGGAGGCTTAAGGTCCATGGGCATTCTAAAGGAGTACAGGGGAAACTGGGACTGGTGAGTGCCCTCATCAGAAGAGTTAGTGAGTGGGCACTGCAGTGGCCAGGTGCCCTTTTCAGGTGTGGGCTGTAAGTCAAGGTGGCTACAGCCACAGAAAGTACCCTGATGTTCTCACCACAAGGATTGTGGCCAGGAAGCTAAACTTCAGTGGCTATGGCCCAAGACTAAAGAAAGTGCCAGGGGATAATCTCTTTGGATGCCGTTCCCAACACCTCTGTCAGGACTAAAAGATACAAGGAAACTTCACGTAATCCAGCAGCATGTGTAGTGGGCGGGGTGCCCACTCTTGCCTCTAATGGGACTATGTGTCAGCTCCAGCATAAAGCTAAAATGGACTGTTAATACCAAAATTGATTAATTGTAGTAAGTATAGTCAGGGAATAGTATAAAATATAACTTTTATTATGGGTAAAAAATAAAATAAATTTAAATTAAAAGAAAGAAATTCCCATTGCTCATTGTGTATGATCCTACTAATAAATGTGTTCACTGGAACTACTATAACAATATTACATTTTAGGAGATATAACCTGTTCTACTCCCTGTGTTGAATCCGAGTTTTACCATTTGGTATGAACTAGCCTATGTCCTAAAATGCAATACAGAAAACTCCTAATATCTAGTGTACTAAGTAGCACACCACATTGAACTGATATTATTCTTATCACACAGCACCAGTATTCTCAGGATCATCTAATGTTTCCACATGTATATTATACTAGTGGAGATTATCCTTTGCTAGCTCTAAGCCAATAGTTACCAGTGTAAGTCTCCAAAACAAATAAAGAGACTGCACTAATTACAATGTATCACATATATCCGATCTATCTTCAAGACTAATCATTGGTCCGTCCAACAGATATATTCACTTGTCCAGAATAACACTAGACTCCCAGTGAACAATATGGTGTATACAGATCTATCCCACGGAGTGCTGTGCGGGGAGCTCCTATTCTCGGGTGCTCTATGTAGCACACCATGTTTTAACTACTACTACTCGTCCCTATAGTATGCCGCCAGTACTTCAGGGGTTACTAGGTACTTCTTTATACACCTACTAGTGATGATACTATATTTGACATCAATGAAGATACGATTGTTTAAAATGAATATTCCCAATTGCAGCAGGTGTATATAGAAGTACCTAGTAACCCCTGAAGTGCTGGCGGCATACTATAGGGACGAGTGGTAGTTAAAACACAGTGTGCTACTACATCAACAGCAATTTCCTTGTCCAAATTACTACTCACCCTTTCATAAAATGCAAGTAAATAAGTCTGACATGATCTATTTTTCATAAAACCATGCAGATTCCTACTAATAATATTGTTTGTCTTAATATAGTTAGTAACCCTTCTAATATCTTACCCACTATGGAAGTCCAGCTCACACATCTTGCCCCCTTTTGAACAATGGAACTACATCAGCTTTCCTCCAATCACAGGGCACTAAGCCTGATGAAAGTGAATCAATAAATATTAAGTATATGGTCTTGCTATTACTGGAGTAAGTTCCTTAACCCCTTAAGGACCCTTGACAGTCCTGGTACGTCATGGTTGGATTTGCTTGAAGGACCGATGAATTACCAGGACTGTCATGAAATTCTGCACGCCGTTCGGGGAGACCGGAATCGGATAAAAAAAAAAAAAGCTCCATGGTCCTTAAGTGACCACTGCGTGCGTGTGCGGCCGGTCCTTAAGGAATTACGTACCCACAGGTGTATACCATCAGGTCCAATTGCTTTATTCACCATAATATTTTCCAGTCTCTTTTGGACTTTGTCCTCAGTAAGCCGTGTACATAATGAAGGAAATTCTGTGGTTTTATCTATTTGCTGATAGCCTGTCATTGTTGCTTCCTTTGTATATATTGTAGCAAAGAATGTATTTAGGGTGTCAGCCATAGCCTTATCCTCACTAATCAATTCACCTGTCTCCGCCTGGAGGACCAATAACAACCTTAACCTTTTTGATATTAAAAGTTTTTTTGCATTTAGAAGAGCTTAAAAAGCTGAGCTAAATGCAAAAAACTGTATCTCTCAAACCGCTATGGTTTAAGAGATTCAGGCATTTAAAGTTTGATTTCTCCTACCGACAGCTGTAACGCTGTCAGCAGGAGATCCGTGTTGGTTTGAGAGATATGGTTTTTTGCATTTAGCTCAGCTTTTTAAGTTCTTCTAAATGCAAAAAAACTTTTTTTTAGACATTACTAACACTTTAATATAATATCTGCCATCTGTTGACGTCCTAGCTGTTCCAGTCCCCAGACTGGCTGTCTGCATTACGGACATCTTCCTTCAGTGTTCTCCCTACAAGTTGCCCTGCCTACAGCATCATTGAATTTGGCACCTCTTCTTCTTAAGCAGCCATTCCTAAAATTTCTACTTTTATTTTTGGCATCTATTTTTACTCATTTCTTATCCTGCGCTGACATTGAGTGGCCATTTTTGGTACTACACCAAGTTAAATTCTTCCTGTTTTCTGGTCCACATCTAACAGTTCTCAGTGTTACCTATACTGATCCAGTGCAAGTTCAACTGGCACTGGATATTCAGCTTTGCAGCCGATACCTTCACTCGCAGGTTCAGCTGCAGCAAAGTTACCAATGAGGATGTCAACAATCTCAAGCAACGCAATCAAGCGACACTCCCCATCCTTTGAATTAGGTCTCAGGTGTCCCGTCCACCTCTGGGTCAGTAACGCAGTACTAAGATAGGCATGCAGTGCAGGTACTTCCTTCTTAGTCCAATATTATCTCTCCCACTCTGACACTTAAACTTTTTAGTGCTAGGGGATGTGGGCAATGCAATGCTGAGCAGTTTCAGTGAGCTGGGGTGTAATGAAGTGCTAAGACAAGAAATTCTTAATTAGTGTAATCTATACACTTAAATAAGTAAAGAACTATTTTTCGAAATAGTAAATGGCTTATTCAATATATATGGGATTTTGAAAGCTTGTTCAACATCAAAGTTGTTTTATGTGAGTGTCCCTTTAAATATTTTAAAGTCAGGTGATCAGCTTGATAGTAGATCACCCAACAGACTTAATTTACAAATGCATAAAAAGGAATACTAGAACAAGAGGACATGCCCTAAAATTGGAGGGTGGAAAATATGGAAAGGGCGATAGCTAAATAAACAGCCACCCAGCAGAAGTGACTGAGGCTAAAACAGTAAATGAATTTAAGAGCTCTTGGGACAGACATGTGGCTATAAAATAAGTCTGAGCTGACTAAACAAGGAAATGGACAGACAGGATGGACCAGTCTGTTCTCATCTGCCATCACATTAGATGCTTCTATATTACTCAATACCAGCACCAAACAGACACTCCTTACATGCATATATAACAAGTTGGAATGTATTAGCAGCCACTGTAACAAGAAATGCACTAGCTACCAGCACCTGTTACAAATAAACAAACAGACACTAATTAACAGCACCTATAATCAGCAGACAAGTGCTCGTTACCTGCACCCAGGAGTTCCCAAACCTATCTATTACCACTGAAAGGCATTGTCTTTAGAATGGCTCATGTTTCAGTACATGTGACTTGCAGAGGCTCTTTAAAGCCTACCCAAGGGAAGGTAACCCAGAGTCTCAGCACCACACACCTCTGACTACACCCAAGACAAGACTCCATCCCACCCACTGCACTCAAAAAACAGAAAACAATTTGAGCCTACTCTCTGAATCAAATACCCTCCACTTATTAAAAAAAAAAAAGGCTGGTGTAAAACTATCCACCCTGCTGGGTCCATAAAGAGATTACCCCTTCCCCCAGATCGGCTGCAGCAATGAATAATAATTAAGTAGATCGGGCTATTTTATCTGCCTCTGTTAGGAATCAAATATGACATAGGGAACCTGCCAGGTGGTTCTTCCATTAGCAAAGACAGTTCTAGTCCTATTTAAGGAAAGAAGGGAACAAAGTTTACAGAAAAATATAATGAAGGTGAATGGGCAGGGCCTATGTAAAATGTCAGGTGCCCCTTAATAGCCTACGCTCTGTGCAGCTGCCTACGTTGCCTAAAGGGAAATTCATCTGTGGCCTCTGTCATTTTAAATAACTCACCAGTGTTAAGTAGGGAAATCTTAAATAATGTTTACCTTTTGTGGTACTTGATGAAAAATTTGTGAACTCATGTCTGCACATTTAGGCAGAATACAAATGTTTTAAAAGAAAAGAGGCACTCATTACCAATACCCATAATGAACAAATAGGCTCTTATTACCAACACCAGAGAAAAGGCAAAAAGGCCCTCAATACCAGCACCTGTATCCAGCTGATGGCACTCGTCATCAGTACCTGTGACCAGTGGATGGCACTCATTACCAGCACCTGTAAGCTGCAAACAGACATTCATTGCAAGTCCCTATAACAGGGGTATCAAACTGCATTCAAAAAGGGCCAAGACAGTGCGCATTGTTTAGATAGCCCTGGTTTTCCACAGGTGTTGCTGTCAAATAGGACCCAGCCAATGATTGCAGCACCTGTCCAAAATCAAGGATATCCCAAAAACTTGCACAGGTTCAGCCCTTTTTGGTTGTAGTTGACACAAGCAAGCAAGCAAACTCTAAGCCTGCAGATACAATCATTTTACCCTTCAATTTAGCCTTCAACCATGCTGCTATAATACTCTTCAACATGCACAGCTATCTCACTCCTAGTTCCTTATCCCACTCACCACCCCAAGCCAAGCATCAACCCAAGAGAGGGCTGGGAAGAGAGATGCACTGAGGGATATAGAAAGAAACTAACACAAAAAGAGAGGGGAGGGCTGTGGAATGAGACAGAAAGAGGGTATAGGGAAAGAGTTAAAGAGGGTATCTTAAGGAAAAAGGGACTGCAGAAGGGAGGCAGTATGAAAGCCAGAGAGAGAGAGAGAGAGAACAGAGGAGAGAGAGAAGCGGCTAAGGGAGAAACATGGCAAAAGTAGGGGGGGAGGCAGAGAACAGATGAAAGGCAAAAATGGAGTGAAAGCAGAGAATGAGATACACTGTGGAGGGTCATGGCTGAGGGAGGGGGAGAGAGACAAAGAGGAACTGGAGAGAGATAGGGGATATGTTACAGAAGAGGGAGGGCTCTACACAACACTGTTGGCAAGTATGGTATAACCTTCTGAGTGCCAAAAGAGATGTCCAACTCACTGCAAAGCAAGATGCCCATGCCAGAGTGATGTCCAATTAGTTGCTATGAAATGTGCCTACTCAACCATTCAAGATATTTTAACTGAGCTAAGAAAAAGGGACTACAGCCTGTCAACTGTGACAGTGACAAAAGCAGAGAGAAGGGACAGTGTTGGAGAGAGAATGTGATGCATGCAGGGTCATTATATTCAATGCACAGGATACGTTGATGAGAAAGGTACCAACCCCAACCACTGGAGGCAGGAATGCATATCACTGCTCTTCACTTGCAGGTCCCAATTTTGTCTAGAATGTCATGATGGCTGGACAATTTTCTGCAGGAGTATTAATTAGTAGAATCTAGAGTGAGGAGTGCAAAACAGCATCATCTAAAAGTACTATCTTTATTATAAATAAAATGCGAAAGGAGTACCAGTTCACTTACCAGATAACCACCAGAGCATGTAAGCTCCCAGTCCTAATAGTCACGTACTGTCTGCCCAAAGAGTTGCGATTCTGGATGCCAGTCTGCAGGGTACACATCAGTGTCTTTCACTAACAGTTTATGAGTCCTCTATTTCACTTTTTGTTCATTAGACTCCTGATGTCAATGTAGCTATAGAGTGGCGGAGGTTGTCAGATGGATCTAAATGAGGCATTTCTACAGGTTAGGGAGTTTGGCTGGAGTCACAAGTGGTTCACTGAATTCCTGGTGCTGCTGCAGCTACATTACAATAGTAAATATACAAAATGGATAGGCACTAGGAAAATTTAATGGCCACTACATCAGATAAATAACCACATAAATAGTGGGGTGCACTCAAGAGACAAAAAACATCATATACATATTATAGAACCCCAAGGAGGGAAAAGAAAGAGGAAATATCCCTCCGGAGTAATTACAAACAGTATCTCTTTAAATAAGGCACTCAATAGTGGACACTAGAAATCAATTACAAAAAATCATCTTTATTTGGAAATAGAAAACATACCAATCATTTAAAAACATTTAAAACCACAATTGGTCAGATAGAAAAACCAGGAAAATATCAGGTCCATAAAAATATATATAAGCCCACATAATACTAGCAATATATATCACAAAATGCATGAAATCGTGTATAAAACATACCAATACAAGTGAAGCAATATCAACTAAGTACTTTAATATCAAATATACCATATATCATCTCCCATACAAAAACTAGTATAGAAATATAAAGCGTCTAAGGCGCATCTAGGTGACAAGGATAAACAATCCATATACTGAAAAATACTTAGCATGCAAGTGCAAGGAACAAAGCTTCACAGCGGGCTACAAAATAAGGACTACAGCATACTGGGTTCTATCCATACCAGCCGACCTACCCCACGCGTATCGCCATAGTCCTTATTTTGTAGCCCGCTGTGAAGCTTTGTTCCTTGCACTTGCATGCTAAGTATTTTTCAGTATATGGATTGTTTATCCTTGTCACCTAGATGCGCCTTAGACGCTTTATATTTCTATACTAGTTTTTGTATGGGAGATGATATATGGTATATTTGATATTAAAGTACTTAGTTGATATTGCTTCACTTGTATTGGTATGTTTTATACACGATTTCATGCATTTTGTGATATATATTGCTAGTATTATGTGGGCTTATATATATTTTTATGGACCTGATATTTTCCTGGTTTTTCTATCTGACCAATTGTGGTTTTAAATGTTTTTAAATGACTGGTATGTTTTCTATTTCCAAATAAAGATGATTTTTTGTAATTGATTTCTAGTGTCCACTATTGAGTGTCTTATTTAAAGAGATACTGTTTGTAGTTACTCCGGAGGGATATTTTCTCTTTCTTTTCCCTCCTTGGGGTTCTATAATATGTAAATGCTGCAGCTACATTGACATCAGGAGTCCAACGACCATAAAGTGAAATAGAGGACTCATAAAGGAACTGATAGTGGAAGACACTGAAGTGCACCCCGCAGATTGGCATCCAGAACCGCAACTCTTTGGGCAGACAGAACGTGGCTATTAGGACTGGGAGCTTACATGCTCTAATGCAGTGACTGGTGAGTGAATTTGTACTCCTTGCGCACTGTATTTATAATAAAGATAGTACTTTTAGATGTTATTCTTTTGTGCTCCTCACTCTAGATTCTACGTTGTAAGAGAGATAAGGTCCTGAAACTGGGATGCTGCAGTGGAATACATCTTATGCACTGTAGTGACTAAAGTAATTCCCTACACAGATTTTTCATCTCAACTTTCCATCTCTCATCATACATCATTATATCTGCATCATTCTCATGGATAAGTATCATCACTAACTTCATACTGACCGATTATTAACTTTATTTTTTGTTAAAGTAATTTTTTTTTGTTACAGTATATTTATTTCGTCAGTGACTGGTTTGACTTTTGGACTTCATTTATTGTATAACGAAGCATAATCCTTTTTTGAGGGATCAGGTTGATTTAAGTGTATTTTTTGGTAATCTTACTGTATGGTCCTCTCTCTCTTTACCTACAATACATATTAAGAGCAATATATGAAGCTGTGGAATCCCCATATTATTCCTGATATATCTGCACAGTGCGCAAGTGGTTTGAAGTTGGGCTCTGAGCCGGGATTCGGGCTTGTTTGTCTAGATATTGGTTAACTTGAATTTCAAGTTCTGGGCTCTACTCACACCATTTTTTGGAATATATAGTACTAATTAGTAACATGCAGAAACATGTATCATCTAACTCCAGAGAGGTCCAACTCCCTATGCTATGGTGTGGAGCAGCAGCATGCATAGCAGATGCACATCTCTATTACACATAGTGGGCACTCTCACAACCCAACAGTATGCAAAACCAGTTGTACAACCCATCAAACCATTTCTTCTGGCTCATACATTTCTCTTATGAACATAGACAATCTTGGTGATTTTTGACACATTCCACGTTCCCTGGACCTCTCCCCCATCAGACACGTGTAGAAACTTATGGGTCACCACTTCCACCAGAATAATTCTACATCTACCCTGTAGGTGTTGCGTTTCCATGTCAATGCAGCATGGACTAACATGCTCTGAGAAATAACTGACCATCTAATTTATGTATAAATCTTTAGCTAGCCACCTGTATCAACTCCCAAAGTGCACACACTTCCTAGTGAAAGAAACATTCAGTTGTGTGTGTTTTTTCCAAAACATGAATCACATGTAAATTCATTATCAGCATCCTGGTGTTGAATTTTCAATGTTGAGATGTGTGTGTGTGTGTGTGTGTGTCTGTCTGTCTGTGTGTGTGTGTGCATATGCGCGTGTGTCTGTGCGTGTGTGTCTCTGTGTGTGTTTGTGTGTCTTTGTGTGTGTGCGCATGTGGGTGACTTAACATCTTGGATGCTAGACACATCTCCAGTGCATTGCTTCACACAGCATTGGAGGAGGTGTCACCAGCCTCCAGGAGGATTAACCCTTTGAGTGCCAGAGGGGTACGCAACGCATTGCAAAGCAATGCGTTGCGTACCCCTCTGGCACTCAAAGGGTTAAGATTAAAGAAGTTGTTGTCTGGGCTGATTTTGATGCTTTTGGTGAAATAATTTAACCTGGACTCTTTCTTTTCTACTTGGTCTGTGACCAAAGAAAGTTCATCAGTCTGATTGCTAGAATATTTTGTAAGGTTTAAAGGAGTAGTAAACTTTTTTTATGAAAACACACATTTTACAGAGAATTTCCTGCTGAATAAAACAATGTCACTCCCATCTCTGTCAGATGTTTTATTCAAAATTTAAAGCAGTTTAAATAATCAGGAAGTGAATTTACTGTGTTTACTTCCTGATAGATCTAACTGACAGGAAGTGACAGGCAGTTTCTATCACATTCTATGGAGAACTGTATGTCTCTCACTTTTCTGACTTTCCTCTCCATTAGAATCTAACAGGAAATCTAATTAGAATTTGACCACTAGAGGGCACTGCTAATGTAAAAAAACATGGGTTTAAACTGTAATAACTCTGGAAATATAAATCTCTCACCAGTGGGAGTACCCTTATTTTACTCCCTACAATATATATTTTTTCATAAAAAAAGTTTACTGCTCCTTTAACTCTCTGAGTACCAAATAGGTGTCGAGCACATTGCTTTGCAATGTGTTGGGCAACCTTCTGGCACCCATTGGGTTAACAAATATCAAGCATGTTGTGTCACTAACAGAACAAAAAAGGAAATGTTACAATCACACACTGCAGTATCATACCTCCCAGGTTTCCCTCTTTAGGAGGGACAGTCCCTCTGAGACCCAAATCCCTCTGTCCTTCTTTCCCACCCTGGTGTCCCTCTTTTAGGACGTATCACATAGTTCCATAGCAAAAAAACTTACATTAATATTTGTATAGACATCAGTATTTGTGTTTATAAATTAGTCTGTGTAAATACATTACTTTGGTCTTGCTCTAAATCATTTATCTATTTACACAAAGATGTTAATGGGTCCTAAAATAACCTAAAAATTATTGGTAATGCCCCACCCACCAGCCACTCCCCCAGAAACATAACCTACAACATAAGTAGGGTGACCACATTTCCCTTCTGCCATTCCGGGACGTGGTCACCCTATTGCCTTACCTTGAGTCCCTGGTGGTCTAGCGGAGTGCGGAGTGCAAAGTGCTCTGTGCCTCCTCCGGCACAGAGCTGAAGCTCCCACGCGCTGTGCTCAGTAATGCAGAGCGCTGGGAGATGATGTCATCTCCCAGCGCTCTGTATTACTAGAGCGCTTGCCTCCAGATCAGGTAAGTTGCATTGCCGCCCTGGATGTCAGCCTGCAAGCGGCGTCCATGATGTGACACACCGCTTGCAGGCTGACATTCAGGGCGACTTGGCTTCATTCCGGGACACTTCATTGTCCCGGTTGAAGGGGACCCGGGACGCGGGACATGTCCCTGAAATAAGGGACAGTCCCGGACGTTCCGGGACCCGTGGTCACCCTAAACATAAGTGTCCCTCTTTGGCCATTTGAAATGTTGGGAGGTATGCAGTATTCTCTGGTCACAGATTAAGAACTAAGGGAAAGAGCACAAATAGCATTGCTGAACTCAGCTTGCCTGAAAAACAGCACATACAAGTCCATATATGTTAAAGGGCATCGATCATCAGATAGTTACCCTTTCAGCAGACCTGTTTCCCACTGGAGCAGACCTGCAGATTTAGCTGGCGCTATGTTGTGAGCCCTGAGTCACTAACATGAGAGCAGACTGGGGATCTGAAAAAGAACCCCCAGACCTCCCCAGCGCATCTACGCTGCATTGGTCATACAGTTTACCGTCATGCGCAGTTCAAGCCCTTATGGACTAGATGTATCTACATTGAAAGCCCAACACAGCAGGTATATGTAGACTGCACATGCAACCTAGCAGTTTGCAGCCGAGAGCCACAGATGTCCAGGTTGCATGCCAGCCAAGCTTTCTGACCTCCTGATCGACTGATAGGAGCGGACCCGTATTTCTTCACCGTTTGCTTACATTGTAGCACACTTAGTAAAATATGATAATTGCCCTTTAAGTTTGGTCTAAGCATGAGAAGTTTCCTGTGTGTGTCACCATTTGTTCTTCAATGCCCCAAATGAAAAAGGGGTTGTGAGCACATACTGATGATACAGCTACATATACAGGGCCGGCGCCACCTATAGGCGAGGTAGGCGCCGGCCTAGGGTGCACATGTACTTGGGACGCAGGCATGCAGCGGAGAAGAACTGCGCCCGCATGCACCACGCTGGGAGCCGCAACACAGGTCTGTCTCGCTACTGCGCTCCCTCATCGTGGCCACTCTTTAGTAATGCAGAGCGCGCCGGGAGATCATGACTACGCGGGAGCTACAGGTATGTGATGGGGGGCAAGTTGGAGCTGATGGGGGGCAAAGTGGAGCTGGTGGGGGCAAGGTGGAGCTGATGGGGGGGCAAAGCTGAGCCAATGGATGCAAGTTGGAGCTGATGGGGGCAAAGTTGGAGCTGCTGGGGACAAAGTGGAGCTGCTGGGGGACAAAGTGGAGCCGATGGAGGCAAGTTGGAGCTGATGGGGGGCAAAGTGGAGGCAGTGGGGGCAAAGTGGAGCTGGTGGGGGGGCATCTCTTACAGGCATCTCCAGACCAGGGGAAGACTGGCCCAGGGGGCAGAGAGAGGACAATCATGAAAAGAGGTGGGGTATAAGTAGGCGGGGTATAAAGGGGTGGGACACAAGGTGCGGAGCCAAATGGGAGGCAAAATTAGGTTTTGCCTAGGGTGACAAAAATCCTTGCACCAGCCCTGTACATATATATGTACAAATACAATGCTAGTAAGTAGGGTGGACAGCTTGTGGCTGTCTGGATGTTGCCGGATAAGACCAAGGGATTATTTTAGCCTGGTCCTTCCAGTGCTCTTTTAGCTTGTATTCCTTTAAACCAGCAGTGTAATACATCATTACATGCACCCAGCAAATCTGTGGCAACTACTTTTTTTTTTATTCTCCCATAATTCTCATCTGCCAGTAACAGTCCAGTAAAGGCTTGAGACCTATAGGTTGCCAACCCCTGTAACAAAGCGTTTTCTGCAAAGGAAGTAGCATTTTCCCTATTTTATACAGTGTTTGCCTTATTAAGGCTACACAAACTAGCAAAGAGTATTACATTTTTTTTTAATTTGGATGGAAAACATGTAACTTTTTAAATCGCTCCAAGCAGATTTTTTTCTTTATTTATATTATTTGAATTAAAGTTTTGATATTGCACAAACCCAAAGAAGAGAGGCCACTAGTGATGAGCGAGCGTGCTCGGCCGATGCTCGGATCGGCTCGAGCATCGCTCTGCTCGGCACATGGCGGTACTCGTCGAGTACCGCCATGTGCTCGCCCGACATGTTCGGGTGGCGGGGATCTGTGCCGGAAGAGGCACAGATCCGAAGAAGCTCCGCTGGACCACCAGGGACTGGAGGTACGGGGGCATTGCGGAGATGAAGGGGGCATAGAGGAGATGAAGGGGGACATTGTGGAAGAGGGGCATAGCGGAGATGAAGGGGCACATTGTGGAAGAGGGGCATAGTGGAGATGAAGGGGCACATTGTGGAAGACGGGCATAGCGGAGCTGAAGGGGGACATTGCGGAGCTGAAGGGGGACATTGCGGAGCTGAAGGGGGACATTGCGGAGCTGAAGGGGGCATAGCGGAGATGAAGGGGGCATTGACCAGGCACCCTCCCCTCATCAGAGCAGGGGGTGCCTGGTGTCGCCCCATTCATTCCAATGGGGCTCGGGTGCTCGGCCGAGCACTCGAGCCTCAGGGGGTGCTCGGTCAGAGCACCCGAGCACCCGAGCATCGTGGTGCTCGCTCAACACTAGAGGCCACATTTTTGTTTGCTGCTTGAAAGCTTCACTTAAAACTCTCCTTGCATCATTGGGTGGTTGGGGATAATGGGAGCTGTAGTCCTCAACTACTGGGGACCCTACCCTTATGTCCATCAAAAGACAAGCAAGGCAGATTCATAATTTTAAGATAAATTGAAACATGGGCACATGTTTTAGACCATTCCAATGAATGGATTCCTTGTAAGTAACGAGATCTCGGCACTTCTCAGGCGCCTCCGTGTCGACCGACACGAATCTCCTGTTGACAGCTTTACAGCTGTCAGTAGGAGACAGCGAACTTTAAACGCCTGTATCTCTTACACCATAGCGGTTTGAGAAGTAAGTTTTTTTGCATTTAGCTCAGCTTTTTAAGCTCTTCTAAATGCAAAAAACATTTTGTTGGACATTACTAACACTTTAACATCTCAGCCTGTGCCCTTAGGGATCACTAAAAAGGCCACAACTTGAGGATTTCCCAGCTTCAGTATAAGTGAGCTAATCAGAGGCTGACTGGTTTCATTTCATTCACCTGGGTTCAAACTGGGAAATCCTCAAGTCCTGGGCTGTTAGTTGGCCCTGCATTAACAGATTTAGAACACCTATCCTAAGCTATCCATTTGACGGACTTTTGGCTAACAAGATTCATAGGCAATTCTGAATGAAGCTTGTTAACATGCAAGGGCAGTAACACTTAATATGTAGAAAAAAAATATAGAGTAGGGTTTATCCTCCTGAGTAAAACAAGTTCACTCCCACTGCTGAGAGGTGTTTTATTGAAAAGTTATTGCAGCTCAAACATGATTTTTTTAGGTGCAGTATCTCAATAGCATAAAATGTTATAATCAAGTTTCAGATGGAATAACTTTTTAACAGCACACCTCTCAGCAGTGGGAGTACCCTTGTCTGACTCAGGAGAATAATCCCTGCGATATATATTTATCTACATATTAAGCATTACTATGCCTTTAATGCAAGATGACAGGTCAACTTTAAAGTTAACTAGGCGTGTTTTGAGGTATAGTTACATTTAACTAGTCTCAGAATTAAATTTTCTGCAAGGTCAGAAGACATTCCTTAAAGTGCAGGAAGTTTCTACAGTAACGGAAAGCACTTCCATTCCTATATTTTATGTAACCAGTTCACCATGTTAATGCGGAATGGAAACTGAATTTTCATTCTGCATGACGGCATTTGAACCAGTGCCATCCCGCAGTGCTGGTTTCTTACAAGTGTCCTACATTAAGTGAACCTATCACTCTAAGACTAGTTTAGTTTGTATTACTGAGAATTAAAATCTGCCTATAAGTTGCACTAACAATTTTTATGTAAAATAAAGAGTTTTTGAGAAATCAACCGTTACGTGTGGGGGGGCATAGGTGGCACTTTATGCTAATCTCCTGTATCATATACTAACTCAATTTGTCTGAGACCAAATATACCATTCATGGTGTTATTATAAATGCCCCCAGAAGTGTGGACCCTGCCCAGTTTAATTCATAGCGCAGTGGGAGGTAATATTAACCCTGGACAGATACAGATTAGCATAATGTGCCATCAAAAAATAAAGGTTAATTTCTCAAAAATGATTTATGATGACAGACAAATTGCTAGTACAAAACTCTCTCTAACCCTTTGAGTGCCAGTGAGGTATTCATCGTATTGTAACTCAATGGACTGGATAACTCTCTGGCACTCAGAGGGTTAAACTTAACTAAAAAGAACGTTAAGGTGACAGATCCACTTTAAAATGGTCACATTACCTGTGATATTTTATGGAACCTATTCGTTAACTAGGGTAAGATCTCTACAGTTTGAATAAGCGGGTTATAGAATAAGACACTGATAGGAAATCTCACTGCAAACTTCTCTCACCTTAGGGCAGCGCCAAACAAGCTGAAGCTATCTAGCTTTAGTTGAACTCCATTTCCCATCAACCTCAGCCAGCAAATTACTGGCTGAGGATAATGGGAATCATATTCCAACTACAGGTTGCCCATCCCTTCCCCAGAACGTGTGTCACTGGAATCTGTGAGGCGGGCAGTGCTTAGGAGCTTATTCAAGAAGCTAAAGCAGAGCAAATCTGTAGTAAACAACTGCATCATATTTGAACTAATTAAAATGTCAACATTTCCCAATGATTTGTGTGTTGTTTCTAATCGCCCTGAATGATAGCGATGTCTCCAATGCATTGTTCTGCAATGTGTAGACACTCTAGCACTCAAGGGGGTAGAAGCCCCATTTAAGCAAACAAGAATGTGGGGAATATTAATTTGTTCTTCTGTGGTGTAGTTGCTTTGCTACAGAATTGATCCTCTCTACCTTGTTTTACCAAAGTATAGCTAATTATTAATACTAGTCCACAACTGTCACATTCAAAAACGTTATAAAAAATAAAACAATTAACCCAAACTAGTATAACCAAACTACTCACTGTTATGCTCTGCTTGCTTCTCCCTGGCGATTTATCGTTCCTTTTGCACTCACAACTATATAAGCAGTGCAGGCAGAGACAGCAGGATGACCAGGAACTGTGCTTTGACATGTTCAGTCAGTCAGCTGCAGTGCTGGGGCCAGAAAGAAGAAATGGTTAATATATGTCCTACAGATCAAGGAAAGCCCAAGTATTACATTGGTTTAGTCCATGTCGGTTTGTCACAAATGCTACACATATGAACTGTGCAAAATCTTGCTCATGCACCTTCCAATTCAGGTGGTCTGACAAGTTTCCTATATATACAGAAACATTTCAGAACAAGTTAAACCAGACTGGCAGAGACCAGAAAAAAATGTGACAATAACAGCCTGAGGAAGCCCCTCATGTGTGTGTGAGCTTCAGTGACAGACTGAGGGAGCCCCTCTCCTGTGGGTGTGACACTGACAGATTGAGAGAATCCTCTCCTTTGTGACACGTACAGACTGAGTCAGCCCTTCTCCTTTCTGTGTGTGATGCCAAACTGAGTGAGTCCCCCTCCTGTGTTTGTGACACTGACAGATCGAGAGAACCCTATCCTATGTGTGTGTGACACCTACAGACTGAGGGAGGCAGCCCCTCTCCTGTGTTTGTGAGACCTTGACAGACTGAAGGAGTCTGTCACTGACAGCCTGAGGGAGCCCTTCTCCTGTGTGACTGTGACACTGACAGACTAAAGTAGCCCTTCTCATGTGTGTGACACTAACAGCCTGAGGTAGCACCTATCCTATGTGTGTGTGTCACTGACAGCCTGCCTGATGTAGCATCTCTCCTGTGTGTGTGTCACTGACAGCCTGCCTGATGTAGCATCTCTCCTGTGTGTGTGTGTGTGTGGGTCACTGACAGCCTTCCTGATGTAGCATCTCTCGTGTGTGTGTGTGTGTGTGTGTGTGTGTGTGTGTGTGTGTGTGTGTGTGTGTGTGTGTGTCACTGACAGCCTTCCTGATGTAGCATCTCTCCTGTGTGTGTGTGTGTGTGTCACTGACAGCCTGCCTAATGTAGCATCTCTCCTGTGTGTGTGTTTGTGTGTGTGTCACTGACAGCCTTCCTGATGTAGCACATCTCTTGTGTGTGCGAGAGACACTAACAGCTTGAGGTAACAGTGTGTGTGTGTGTGAGAGACACCGGTCTGTCTCTGGGCTGGATACCATTGCAGGTAATCTCTTTATCACTGGTTTTAGGGTTTTATCCACACATTTATCCATATACTATAGTAGAGGTTTGTGATAACATTTATCACCCGCAATGGAACCCTGCCCAAGCAGTCCCTCTTCAGCCTGTGATACTGATGTCTCTATCCCAGCACTTTCTTGAGAGGTGTAAAAAATACTTTCCATTTGTTGGTAGAAGTCCGTTTTAGGTAGAGAGCAATCAAAGCCCCATGAGCTTTTAAAACGAAAAGGGTGTTTCCTCAAAAGATTCACTAACTTCACACCCTCTCGCTATTATTTGAAAATATCAAACACTTATTAGTATTAAGCGAGTAGTGCAGTGATAAATGGACAGTGGTATCCTCGTCCAGGTCCCACTCAGTTTTCTACATTGGTCTCCTGCGAAGCAATGCGTTGCACACCCCTTGGGTCCTCAAAGGGTTAAACGGTGTAACTCCCAATCCATTTCCGAAATAAGCAGAATCCATGAGGCGCATCTCAGTACCTGTGACAGGGCGTCTCGTTTGTTCTGCTACAATCCTGGATCCCAGTCTCCTCTCGCATCAATCTTTCCAAGCTCTCCTCGTATTATCCTTTTGTATTGCCCTCCACCGCCTCCACTCACCACCTTAACTGCTTTTTCTCACACCCCTCAGTAACTTTCTCTCTTCTTAACTCTGTCTTTCCCTTTCTCGACCTAATTATATGTTAAACTCTTCCCCTCCTACCTGCCTCACCTCCTTTCTTTAGTCAATTACTAGACCACGTTTCTGGGACGAGACGTTGTTGTTGTTGCCACCTAGTGGCAGTTTTGGAGAATTGCAGCTAGTGCATTTGAAAGGAGGAAAGAAAACCACAAATTCCCGTACGCGACATTGTTTATTTTAAGCGATATACTGTGAGAAATTAAGACAAGGTACATATTTATTATTGCATAACAGATAATACTGGATAACAAATCAGTGTTTAAAATATGGGGCAAACCAACTGCACTAAGGTGAACAAATAAACATATGTGTTTGATTTAATTGTGGCTTTTAAACTCTTGATTGCCAGAAAGCCTTCGATATCCTTGGTGTGTTTAAATGTCCCATTTAAATCAATGAAACGTGATACATTTGTATTTGTCCCATGTGGTGTAGTTTGTTTCCCCCTCCCACCCCCTCCCGCTCCAAATCGCACGTCTAAGTTTCTATACAGTATAAGGTCCGACTCCGATCTGCTCAAGAAAGTTAACCCATCAAGTACCGGAGGGTGTAACTCAATGTTGCTTTGCTCACCACTCTGGTCCTTGCGGTTAATAAATCAGTTATCACACTACTGTTTTCAAATGCTTACGGTTCGTGACATTTCCCCAACGCATATGTACTAATGTTTAAAGGAACAGTAAACAGTTTCTGTGACATATGACTTTTCCTGGTGAGGAAACATTGTTGGGAGTTTTCACAAAAGCTACCTTAGCTCAAATGTATTTATTTATATTTTAATCAATGGGAAATCTCCCTACAATAGCATACTATTGTGTTAGTCAGCAGGGCTGGTGCAAGGATTATCCCCACCCTAGGCAAAACCTAATTTTGAAGCCTCTTGGCTCTGCCCCTTGTGTCCCACCCCGTTATACCCCGCCTACTTATACCCCACCTCTTTTCTTGCTCCATCAGCTCCAACTTGCCCCCACCAGCTCCACTTTGCCCCTATCAGTTCCAACTTGCCCCTATCAGCTCCACTTTGCCCCCTATCAGCTCCAACTTGCCCCCACCAGCTCCACTTTGCCCCTATCAGTTCCAACTTGCCCCTATCAGCTCCACTTTGCCCCCTATCAGCTCCAACTTGCCCCCCACCAGCTCTAACTTGCCCCCACCAGCTCCACTTTGCCCCCTATCAGCTCCAACTTGCCCCCACCAGCTCCACTTTGCCCCACCATCTCCAACTTGCCCCCACCATCTCCAACTTGCCCCCTCAGCTCCAACTTGCCCCCTATCACAGACCTGTAGCTGGAGCTCCCGCGCAGACTTCTCTTCAGTAATGCAGAGCGTGCTGAGAGATGTTGACTCCCAGCGTGCTCTGCATTACTAAAGAGCCGACATCTACGAGGGAGCACAGCAGCTAGGGCAGAGCATGATGCGGCTGTACACACCTAGCGGGCAGACCTCAATTGGATACCAAAGCTGACGGAATACGACACCGGCCCTGAGCGCAGCTCTTCTCTGCTGCATGCCTGCACCCCCAGTACATGTGCGCCCTAGGCTGGCGCTTTCTTTGCCTATAGGTGGCGCCGGTCCTGTTAGTCAGCTGGGATCTATCTATATATAAAGAGATAGAGACAGACAGAAAGAGAGAGCGTTAAGTTCCAGGCATTTCAGGGTCAGTCTGGCCTGCAAGTGTCATAGGGGAGTTCAGATTGTCATCTTAATACTTAAGTTTTAATATTGAGTGGAAAAAATTTGTGCCTATATATATATATATATATATATATATATATATATATATACATCGATAGTCTCACTGTTGATAAAGTTATTGCATCTCAGACTTGCATTTTTGGTGTATACCTCCATGGCCTGATGTTTTACTGTTGCTACAGCATCCTATCAAGGTTTATGGTCAACAGATCCAAGCTGTCCATAGACTGCTATAGCATCACCACTGTAAAATCCAGGTAATGGAGCTACAGCACACAAAAATGCAAGTTTGAGCTGCAAAAACTATAGAATTAGACATTTCTCTCTCAGCACTGGCACTACCCATGTTTTACTCAGCAGGATAATCCCTGCACCATATGTATATTCTAATATTAAACATTACTGTCCATTTAGATGGCAGTTAACACTACTCCCACCTCTGGGAGGAACAGCATTAAAACGTACAGACCCCCCTCCCAAGCTTCTTGTAGATCCACTCTCAAGAGCTGAAGCTGCCATGGCATCCTCATTCCTATTGGCTAAATCACAGACTAACGCAGGGCCACTCAAACCTCTCCTCATGCCCCCTCTTCCTCAACAGTGCAGGTTTTCAGTATCTCCTCACCTAACACAGGTGAATCAATCAGTGGTTCAGTCATTCCAAAGGATCTGCCTGAGGTGATGACACTCACTTGTGTGTACCACCTGAAAATTCTGAAAACATGCAGCGTCGGGGGGATCGGCCTGGAATAAGTGCCCCTTGGCTAAGGAATTCCATTTTTAGTTGGGCTAGGGCAGGTCAAAAAACCCCTCTAACCCACCGCTAATTCTTACTTTAACCCCTTAATGACCAGCTGTACAGGGAAGTTACCTTCCCTTAAAGACTGCTTTGATCGTTGTCAGAGTGCCAGCACACGTGACCTGTGACGTGTACCAGCACGCTGAACAAGAGTCTGAGAAAGACCGATCTTGTCTTGGAGCGGTCAATTTCAGACTCCGTTTTTACTTACACTGATCCCGCAGAAGCGCTTTAAGTAAAAAGTTCATGACATGCCAGGACCATCACTGGTCCTTCAGGAAAAACAAAGGTGACAGTCCTTGCATGTCACTGGCCATTAATGGGTTAAGTTTATAATATATTTTATTGTTTATTACATGTGATTTTGTAATACATATTGATTATAGAATAAGCTATTTGTAATATTAACAACCCCTCAACAGCTTACAGAAGTTGTGGACAATCTACAGTAGACAAGGGCTGTTGTTGGATAACAACTCCCATCATCCTTGTAGTTCAATAAAAAGTGGAGATAGTAGTTTGCACACAAATGTATTAGAGGGAATATTGTGTTTCAGTGGGCAGGGCCGGCGCCACCTATAGGTGAGGTAGGCGCCGGCCTAGGGTGCACAGGTACTGGGGGAGCGGGCATGCAGAGGAGAAGAGCTGTGCCCGCACGCACCACGCCAGGAGCCGCAACACAGGTCTGTGTTGCTGCTGCGCTCCCTCATTGCAGTCGGCTCTTTAGTAATGCACAGCGCACTGGGAATCATGATCTCCCGGCGTGCTCTGCATTACTGAAGAGGAGACTGTGCGGGAGCTACAGGTATGTGATGGGGGGCAAGTTGGAGCCAATGGGGAGCAATGTGGAGCTGATGGGGGCAAGTTGGAGCTGAGGGGGCAAAGTGGAGCTGGTGGGGGCAAGTTGGAGCTGATGGAGGCAAGTTGGAGCTAATGGGGGCAAAGTGGAGCTGATGGGGCAAGTTGGAGCTGATGGAGGCAAGTTGGAGATGGTGGAGGCAAGTTGGAGCTGATGGGGGCAAAGTGAAGCTGATGGGGGTAAGTTGGAGCTGAGGGGGCAAAGTGGAGCTGGTGGGGGCAAGTTGGAGCTGATGGGGGCAAAGTGGAGCTGATGGGGGGCAAAGTGGAGCTGGTGGGCCAAAGTGGGGCTGATAGGGGGCAAGTTGGAGCTGGAGGTGGCAAAGTGGAGCTGGTGGGGACAAAGTGGAGCTGGTGGGGGGCATCTCTTATAGGCATCTCCAGACCAGGGGCAGACTGGCCCAGGGGGCAGAGAGAGGACAATCATGAAAAGAGATGGGGTATAAGTAGGCAGAGTATAAAGGGGTGGGACACAAGTGGTGGAGCCAAATGGGCAGCAAAATTAGGTTTTGCCTAGGGTGACAAAAATCCTTGCACCAGCCCTGTCAGTGGGTCATAAAAGCAATGGAATAATGGGCCTGTGACTTACCACTTTCCACTTCCCATTGGCTGAGCAAGTGGGTGTGAGTTAACAAGAGTCCAAAGGGAAGCATCAGCTGTCTCTCTGGAGCTCACCACATCAGCTCTGCGGAGGAGAAGACCAAGGGGGGCCTGTATACTGAGGGCTGTGAGGGCAGAATGCAAGAAAGTAGAGCACTAGTATCTATTTTTTGAATGCCATGAATTGGTGTGCTATCTGCAATTGCTTACATTTTGATACAAGAAACACATACTAATGTCTTGATGCTGAATTATACATGCCCCTAACATATTGGCACAGTTAGTCAGATGTACAGAGCTGGATTTACATCCCAGGATCCTTTAGGCAAGGCATTCTAGGTGCCCTTAGCTCCACCCATGGCCACTCCTCACATGATGCCACCCCCAATCCCATGCACTGTTTCTTGGCACAGAAAATATCCTTGTCCTATAACAAGAAAGAACAAAAAAAGGCCTAACCACTAGGTTGTTAGAGAGATCTCCAGTGCTTTGCTCCGCAGTGCATTGGAGATCTCTCTAGCATCCAAGGGGTTAAAAAATAGCATGTAAAGTGGGTTATAACTGGTACAGGGATATTAAAGTAGATTGCTCTGGCCACACCAGCATTTCAGAATGTGGGTGTGGCCTGTACAGCAGTGATGCCCCTCAAAATTAAGAGCTCTAAGCAGTTGCCTACTCTACCTACACACAACCTGTATTCTTTGGACTGAACCCACGCAAAAGACTTGTGATGAACAAAAAAAAAAAAAAAAAACAGGGGCCACAGTTGTGAAGCATTCTTATCTTTGTCTACCCTATGTCCTGGTTTTAGGCAGGTGTGAAAAAAGTCTGTAAAGAATGTTTCAAAAATAGGCATGTTAATAGCTTATTTTTATCAGTTAAAAATGCAAAGTGAGTGAAATCAAATCAATACTTGGTGTGACCACCCTTTGACTTCAAAACAGCATCAATTTTTGTAGGTACATTTGCACACAGTTTGTTAAGGAACTCGGCAGGTAGGTTGTTCCAAACATCTTGGTGAACTTACCACATTTCTTCTGTGGATTTAGGCAGCCTCAGTTGCTTCTCTCTCTTCATGTAATCCCAGACAGACTCGATGATGTTGAGATCAGGACTCTGTGGAGGCCATACCATCACTTCCAGGACTCCTTATTCTTCTTTACACTTATAGTTCTTAATGACTTTGGCTGTATGTGTTGGGTCGTTGTCATGCTGCAGAATACATTTGGGGCCAATCAGATGCTTCCCTGATGGTATTGCAAGATGGATAAGTATCTGCCTGTACTTATCAGCACTGGGGAGTCCATTAATTCTGACCAAATCCCCAACGTCATTTGCAGAAATGTAGCTCCAAACTTGCAAGGACCTCCACCATGCTTCCCCATTGCCTGCAGATACTTATTGTTGTACTGCTCTCCAGCCCTTCAGTGAACAAACTGCCTTCTGCAACACCCAGATATTTACAATTTACACTCAACAGCCCAGAGCACCTGTTGCCAGTTCCTGTGTTTTCGTGCATAGTTCAGTTGCTTGGCCTTGTTTCCACATCAGAGGTATGGCTTTTTGGCTGCAAATTTGACATAAATTATCATTAGCAACTGTTTGGGATAATTGATTAAGCATACCCCTGACTATATGCCTACAAAATCCCTGACTTTGTGCAAGTGTACCTAGAAGAATTGATGCTGTTTTGGCAAAGGGTGGTCACACCAAATATTGATTTGATTTAGATATTTCTTCTGTTCACTCACTATAATTTTGTTAATTGATAAATATAAACTATTATCATGTCTATTTTTGAAAGCATTCTTACTTTACACCATTTTTTTACACCTTCCTAAGACTTTTGCATAGTACTGTATATGCAAACAAATCTGTAGTGGGTGGGGGAGATCCAATTAGTGTAGTTACCCAAAGTACTTGTTTCATCCTGTGGCATTTTTCTCCATTATTTGCAGCCAAGAAAATTATGGTGTTGGATACTGAAATATACTAGAAGTTAAACTTGCCTTGGAGGAGTGGTGTCACCTCCTTGAAAGTGCATAGTTCCTTTTCACCATCCTTAAGGACCACAGGAACCTGTAATACCTCAGGTCTGCCAGGAGTCTTCACCCACAACAAGCTAGATGGGCACTCTTTTCCAGATTTCAAATTGTATCATTTATCAGGCAGGGCCTAAAAATGCAACGCTGGATGCTCTTTAGAACACTCCGATGCCAAATATACTATTCTGTCTCCTAGACACAGTCTACTTACCCATGAAGACATGTTTTCCAAAATGAATGTTTCTCATGTTTAAACCTCTCCATTGTATATCTGAACTCCATAGATGGGCTGCTGTTCTATCAATGAGGAGTTTTGCTTCTGGAGCATTTATGAGTGTAAATCCTCAAGCTTGTACATGATGCACCACTTTCCAATCATCCTGGTATTCTGCAGAAACAAGATTTTGTACACAGATAATTTTGGCTGCCTCATTCATTATTCACTATGTCTGTTCCTGTTCTAAGCAATAGCCAAATCTTCTCATTCCAAACCTAATGTTGAACTTATACCATTCACTGTACCCTCTGACCCACTAAAATCTATTTTCATTCATTTTATTGCTGAACTCCCCACTTCATCCTTTTTTCAATACCATTCTAGTTGGTGTGGACAGATTCACAAATATGTTACCCTTCCTCCTAGCCCAGAATGTGCCCTCACTACTGAAACAGCAACCCTATTTATCAGATAAAGTGTTTGTCTCCATGGCAACCCTCAAGTAGTCTTCTCTGAACAAAAAACACTATTAACTTCTCAATTTGGAAAAGTCTTTGGTTCTACCTTTTTCAATTCAAGTATCCCTGTCCTCCACTTTCCATCCCAGTTCAATGGACATAATAAATTAATGAATCAAATTTTAGAACAGTATCTTTGATGATTAATTTTTTCCTGACAAAATGACTGGGTAGACTTTCTGCCTTTTGCTTATAGTAACCATACCCATTCCGCTACTAAACTTTCACCATTCCCAACAATTTAAAGTTTTCACCCAGCTTATTTTCCTAGTTCAATTCCTACTTCTCATGACCCATAAGTTTCTGAAATGTTTTTCTCGCTGACAAACTGTTTCCAAGTATTCAAGTCTACCCCCTCACAGACTCAGGACTCCTATAAATCTACTGCTGACACCAAGAGATGACACACACACGGTTTCTGAATAGGCAAAGTCTAGAATACTAAGTAGACTGCACCCTATAAAGAAACCTGTTGCCAAATTGAAAGAACGTTTTACTATCATTTATCAAGTCAAGCCGAAGACCTTGAAGTTGGATTTGCTTCTACAATTTCTTTTCATCTAGTGTTCCATTCATCTCTGCCCAAACATGTTACACTGAACCTCTTACCCCCATCATGGTGGTTGGTTCCAAAAGAATCTGAAGTACAGACCATCCTGTACTTCGATCAGGTTTGAAGTCAGCTTCTTTATCTTGTCCAATGGAAAGGCTATGGCCTGCATAAATGCTTCCAGAAACCAGTTCCTGATTTCCATGCTCAAGACTTGGTCTATGCCTTCAAACCAAGCCCTCTCATACAGTCCTGGCCTGTCCACCTGGAGGGAAGTGGGACATTCCAGGATTCGGCGTGTGCATCTGTTCTCATGCCCATATTTGTAAGTACTCATTTAGGTATATGGGTATGATTAATACACTTAATGCTTAAATATTAATGTGCATGCGCACCTCTTTCCGCATTCATGTGCATGCATCTGCACACACGTTGTTTGGACCACTAGTTGCCTATTTTGGACTGGACTCATGATTAGTTGTCTTAGGTTCTACTGAGTAGCTCAGTGTTTACTCTGCCACTTTGGATTCTGACCCCTGGTTTTGAACCTGACTCTGCCTGATCTTGCATAAACATGGCCTACCTTGACCTAAACCTGTCTCTGGATCCTGCTTTTACCTCATCTTTATTTGTACTGTTCTCTGGTGTTTGGATTAACTGGCATTTACACAATTCCTCTTGCTCAACTCCTCAGGGTGAGCGGGTGTCTCTCCTTGGCCCAGATTTTCCTTATAACCTTTCCTCCAGTATTCACTAGTGTCTGCACATACCATGAGGCACAGCCCTTGGCAGAAGCAGGTACTTCTATGTGTCCATCTAGCTGACCTGTCATCGGGATCCATCCCAGCAAGTACATGACAAACACAAATCTTATTTGCTTCGTCCTCCAAAAATACTCCTGTACTTATCTCAATATTGCCCTAGGAGGTACTGCAACTTGAACTAATAAAACACTAAGTATTAAGATTATTATATACTAACTTATATGGTTCTTCTTGAGAACAAATCTGAAGAATTGATCTATGAAAAGCACTGTATATGTGAAGAGAAGATGTGCAAATTTAAACCATAAAAGATCCATTTCTAATCTAGTTTCTCAAAATTATTCCTTGAGGTACACCAACTAGTCAGATTTTCATCCTTGCTTAATCATGGATGAGTAATCAGTGGTTCAGTTTAGTGATTGAGCTGCATGTGCTTAATTAGTGATATGGTAAAAATCTGACCAGTTGGTATACCCCAAGTACTGACTGGTTTTATCCCAGCATTTAGTAAGAGTCAGCTTGCCTATTTACAAGTGAAATAATGGTAAAACTTCTTTTGTTTGTTTTTTGTTTTGTTTTTTAGCTCAGCAACTACTTTACTCTATTTGTTAAATGATTATGTGTTTAGCACAGCATATTTTTGTGGATTTCTCTTAGATAGTAATATAATCCCACAATAATTATGATAAACATTTTACATGTCCAAGCATGAACGGAGGCAGTAGGTAGGAAAGATAGCTTTTTGTGCTTATTGGCTCATTCCTGCCAGTTTCCCTACAGATATGAGTGTATCATTTCTTATTTCTATTTTAGTAAATCCTATGTGTGCATAGCTTGAGCCATGAAATTAGCTCACTGTTTGATTTGGAGACTTATTTAGGCTTATTACAATCTTATACTTTAATACTGTCTGCTTATTAAAGAATCATACAACAGGGCTGAATAGAATACATTGCAGCCTTATACAAAGGATGGGTAATCTGAAGATTTATTGGTGCAATGTTTCCACCATCCACAGCTGGCCTGGTTTTATTCTATCAAACAAAGTTACATTTACAATAATAGCAGGTGTTCCTACAAACAATAAAACATGTTGGATCGAGTTAAATGGGCCTCCAGTCTGCTCGCCTTATGTATATTCCAGATTTGCCATACTTTGAAATGTGTGAAATGTGTCCACTCACGAGTGTCTTTACTAGAGTTTGGTGTACATATGTTGTCCTTTTATGAGAATTTATCAAGATCATCTGTAAAGGATGCCTGCCTGGTGCAGAAACACATTGCTTGTGTTGTACTTAGTCCTTCAGATTGAAATAAACGAGAGTAGGATGTATAACAACCCAATGGTCCTTACTTCAGATGGCACAGCTCTAGGCTGAAACACTGTGGTACGTCTTCCAAGGCAGATGTCAGATACTGTCTTTCCCTGGCTAGTTTTATCATCAAGGCTTAATTTCCCTCTAGACAAAATAGGCAACTGCCTAGGGTGGCAAATTCTGAAGGGTCCCTCACACATGATGACCACACCTAATGTGCTCACATGTGGGCTTGGCCCACAACATCTCAGTACTTCTGCACCAGAGATCAGTTCCAGTCTGCTGTAATGACCAGTTTATATAATAATCTGTACATGTTAGTTAATGTATGAGTTTTGTATTTTTGTATTTTATTGGTTGTTTTTTCTGTGCCTGGCAACTGTAAATTAGAGTGAGAGGGAGGAATTGGGGGTATGGCCAAGTGTAGGGGCTAAAGGAAACAATAATTGCTATTCAAGGGTGCCTGAGATGTAAATAAATTGTTAGAAATCAGTCTTCTCCCTGTCCATTGATGAAAAAAGGATTGTATGTCTTTGTCTGAATGGAGCCAGGTTTGCAAGCTCCATTCAAAAAAATGAATGTATGAAGCCAGTTATGTGCAGGAGCTCAACTAGCTGGGGAATGGAATTCTGCTCAGTCCCTGGAATCACAGATAAGAGAAGTTGCACATGGAACTTGGTGCAGTCAGAGCTCAGTCTCATGTTATACCTCAAAAGTGTCCCTAGATGTCAGGAATTACATGTGGGGTACCTAATTGATAAACATTTATACATGATACAGGGAAACGAATGCTCTGCATGTTGTTGTAATAGACTGGAAGGCGAGAGTCTTTTCTGCAGCAGGTATAGTATTTAATTGTACCACAATCGCTGCTTTCACTGCCTATTAATGTAGATATTTTAAGGTTTGTGTGGCGTGCTTCACATACTGTGCACCGCAATTAGGCCTCAATTCAATTTGCCCCGTTAACACTGACAGTGAGGAAAAATGGAGACTGACCTGTACACTCTGTGTCACCAGAGGTATTCAATTGCCCTACCGACAGAAACCACAATGAACAATGGGCCAAAGAACCTGACTTTTAGCCAAATGTTTGCCCTGTGTTTTTAATTCGTAAAACCCATGCTAAATAGTATGAGAGATGGAAAAATCAAAGGAAAATGGTCAAGCCCTGAGCGTGAGCTCAAACCCAGTCACCCTCCCAAACACTAACCCTACACTACCCCCTAACAATAAAGTGAAACAATACTAGCTATGACACCTGTCATCCACTGTCTGTCTTCTTGTTTCTCTTCATTTTCTTATCTCCTGTCTTCTGATCTTCTTTGTGGCAAATGAATGTCACTGAAAAGAAAAAAAAGGCCAAATTAAATATGCCTCCAAAAAGTATGCATAAAAGATATGCTGGCCAAAACCCTTTGAGTGCCTAGGGGTATGCATATCTCTCTGGCACTCAAAGGGTTACATTGTTTCTGGCGGTCCCATTCTTAAATATATGTTGGCAGTTCAAGCTGTAAGGTGGCAGTCAGTGGGTTAGAAGTACACTGTCGCCGGCGGCAGCAGGAATGCAGGAAAAAATCCTCCCCCCCCCCCGACTTACCTCTCGGGCGATTGGCTGTGCCTTTCTGTGGAACAATTGAACAGAGACTTGCTTTTATTTGGCCACTCTACGTTCGAAATAATTCCCATGCACCAATTGGCTTACGCGTTTCCCAGCCAATTAGCTTCTAGCGGGTTTCGCACACATGCCAGCCAGTTGTAGCATGGAAACTATTTTGAACAGAGAATGGCCATATAAAAGCCAGTCTCTGTTCAATTGTTCCATAGAAAGGCCTCGGCAAGCCCAAGAGGTAACTCGGGGAGGGGGATTTTTTTACCTTCATTCCTGCTGCCGCCATTGGCAGTGTACTTTTACAATTTAACCCTTTGAATGCCAGAGATCTGGATTACAGGTAACTTTTTTTTCAGGGGATGTTGTTAACTTCAGTTGGATTAATCCTGTGAATGTCAGTGGGGTATGCAAAGCTGATCAATGTGTTGCATACCCCACTGGCACTTTTAGGGTAAATTTTCTACCATTTCACACATTTTTGAGTACTTTGGATGTATTGATATGGGGATTAGGGCTTAGGGTTTTTTTCAGTTTTTCCCCCTTTAATTTCTGTATCTGCAGGTTAAACCATGCTTTAGGGACACTTTTTCTGGCATTAAAGTGGGTCCCTTAATACATATTCCTGCTTAATGCATGGAATTGAATGGGAAAGTCTGTCTGTTTTTCATGGGTTCCAATGATAGCTACATTTTGCACTCTGTGTGTGTTTTTTCAAGCAGTAATTTTTAATAGCACAGGTAATTGAATGGCTTACTGTTCTTGGAATAATACTGTCAGCATTTTTATGGCCAATGGGGGCAATTGAATCGAGGCCTTACATACAACCCCCCCAGTATGGTTTGTTTATAACATAAATATCTACTCATTTTAATGTTGGAGGCCCAGTGGTATAAAAGATGCCCTAGTCCTCCACATCAGTAACCTAAGAAAATAAAAGAACGTAACCCCCCCCCCCCTAAAAACCCACCACCACACTTGCCACCACTAAATAATTAATAAAGTAGAACTCCCAGTCCTGTCTGAATTATTACCCAGGATGCTATGAAGAAAGGAACAAAGAGGATTAGCTTTTATATGGCCAGTCCCTATTTGCATTTTATCCCACTCTCTCACTGGCTGTGAAGTGGTGTTACACAGGGCACTCAATGTGCCGCAGAGTAATATCACCTGTTGAACAATCATGGATGATGGGGAAGGGGTCACTTATATGGTATGTGATGCCTTCCTCTGTTCTTTGATTGGCTTGGGAAGCCACATGCATGACCCCTTCATCATCATCATCATCTGTGATTGGCTGGGAAGTAAAGTTACTCTAGGGCACGTTCTGTGCATTGCATAATCCCACCACCCAGCCAATGGGAGCAATGGAAAAAACAAAAATGGGGATTGGACCTATAAAGCCAAGCTCTGTTTTCATTTCTTCTCAAAGTGACCTAAGTGATGGCCCAGGCAGGTCTGGGAGACGATGGGTTCACTTTTTTTTTTTTTTTAGCGGTGTGGCTGTGGGTTTAAAGGAATTTTTATTTATTTTATGTTTTTGAGTTACTAATGTGGAGGACAAGGGCATTACTGACACTGCTGGACTTCTGACATCAAGCAGAGTATATGTTTGTCATACACACACCATATCAAGGGTGTGTGAAAGGGGTTCATTTGTTGGCTTTTTTTTATTATGTTGTATTAATGCATTAATATGGGATATATTTTTTTATATTTTGGGGTTCCTTTGCCTGGCCAGATGGAACATATTGATTGCAAAGTCTTTGCAGCCAATCCAGTAATAGAGAAATGAAAGGTGGCTAAATCAGGCTAGTGGGGAGTATTTGGGTAGTGTATGCTCATTGTTTGGGCAGGTAACCACTCTGATACCAGGAAGTTTACTATGCATTGGACAGCAATGCACTGTACGCTGCCTGACATCAGGGGGTTTAAGGGGAATATGTGTAAGTGTGGGGAATTTGGGTGAGTGCACATGGTAACACTGAAGGGGGGCTGTGGTTGTAGCAGGCTTTGGAGACTAAATAGGCCTTTCTCCTAGGCTCAGCAGCCCTGAGCAGCCAATCCTGGGACTATCTGACCAGAAAAAGGAGCCTTGCAAACACTGTCCTGCTACAATGTAACAGCAGAATTGCCATTTTCAATGATTTTTGAGTCATTTTTGTATGTGTACTGAATTGCAAAATTCAGTTTACATACCAGCCAGTATGGAATAGCAGAAGTAGGAAACAGACTTGAAAAAAGCCCTTTCCTACTCTTTTGCTGGCTGAATTTCCATTCTGATGGAGTGGAATCTCAGCCTGTAACAACTCCAGTTGACATAAAGCATTTTTGATCATACCTTCATATCTTTCTGTTTTATCCACCCAAACCTTACCGATTCTGGAATCTGACATCAAAGCCACTGAAGGACACAGGAGGCTTCAACTGCTACAAAAGATTTCTTTAAAGTACTTTCTAGCTTCTGGTCCATAGGGTTCTTGACAGCCACAACGTCATCCACTGGAAAGGCTGTTCTTATGCCAAGAGGGATTACTTGGATCAGTTTTTATAATAGATACATTTCATGAATCAATATAGTATTACCACTCTATTGTCTCTCTGCCACTCTGACATTATAATAATGTCACAAACAACATAATGCAGTGGAAAATTAACCCTTTTTTTGCAATGAGAAAATGTGGAAAAAGCAGATTTCTCCAGCTCAGCTTCCTTATTAAAGGGATAGTAATACTTCATTTTAACTTTTTTATTTTGTAGGCATTAAAAAAACATGAAGAATGATATAAGTCTTATCTCTCAAATCTTTATGGTTTAAGAGATATTCACAAACAAAGTATCCCCCCCCTGTTCAACCAGATCAGAAGGGAGGTGACCAGGTAGACTGCAGAGAGGGACAATCTTCAATTAAGATAAGGGAAAAAGCTGAAAAACTTGTCAAGGGGGGAAGGGCTTTCATTGTTTTCATACAAAGAAGATTGTCCCCTTCTGTTATCTGTCTGGTCATACAACCAGATTCACATCTGAGAAGAGATGGCTTACACTAGGTAAAAGGGGCGGGAGGGGGGAACTTTGCTTGTGAATATCTCATAAACCATAAAGGTTTGAGAGATAAGACTTGTATCATTCTTCATGTTTTTTTAATGCCTACAAAATAAAATAAAGTTAAAACGAAGTGTTACTATCCCTTTAAGGTCAAGGGCTTCTCCTACTGCCTTAACTAGGGGTTCAACTAATATATGTGTGTATATATATATAGTCAAAGGATAATGAGTCCACTTCAGAAGATATAGCATTTGAATTAAAAAGATGGGGAAAGTGTGAGAGGAGGTTAATTCCACATCTTGTACCTCTAGGTTAGTTTTGGATGTACACCTCTCACATGAAGCAGCGGCTTCCATCTTTTCTCTGTTTCACTGCCTATTTAATCCAAGTCAATACTTTATCTGACTAAGAATCTATTTTCATTGCTATGTATTTAAAGCAGTGATTCTCAACCAGGGTGCCGTGGCACTTTGGTGCGCCATGAACATTAGCTTAGGGTGCCCCATGCGGTCTATGAAGACATTGACAAATATGTGAATATTTACTTTTAATTGTAGATTTATGGAATTTGTTATGCACAATATGTTTATTTGTGTTATTATGATTGTGAGATCTAATAATAACTGTATATTTATGTATTGTACCCTTCAATATGCCCTTAATAAATTACATTAAATATGTTAGGGGTGCCCCGAAATCTCCAGATTGCATGTTAGGGGTGCCTTGAGTAAAAAAAGATTGAGAACCACTGATTTAAAGGGATAGTAATACTTCGTTTTATCTTTATTTTATTTTGTATGCATTAAAAAAACATGAAGAACGATATAAGTCTTATCTCTCAAACCTTTATGGTTTGAGAGATATTCACAAGCAAAGTTTCCCCTCCCGCCCCTTTTACCTAGTGTAAGCAATCTCTTCTCAGATGTGGAATGCAGTCCATAGACCAGACAGATAACAGAAGGGAACAATCTTCTTCCTAAGAGAACAATGAAAACCCTTCCCCCCCTTGACAAGTTTTTCAGGTTTTTCACTTATCTTAATTGAAGACTGTCCCTCTCTGCAGTCTACCTGGCACCTCCCATCTGATCTGGCTGAGCAGTGTTACATCAGTAAAAGGGGCGGGAGGAGAATACTTTGTCATTAAATTAGTCTTGAACTACAACTCTCCAAGGCCCAAATACTATGATGATTAATTAGAGCTGCTTTTATTATGAAACATTAGTATCCCTTTAAGACAATTTTAACACAGTCTTTCATGTTAACCCTCTGGCACTGAGAGGGTTAAGTGTATGGTTATCAGAACCAGCTCAGAGATTCGTTAGACATTTCTCCTCTGGCCTAATCTGTAGGGGCACTAAAATGACAATGTATATTCATCAGAAGGACAACACAAAAAGCACCAGATATTTACCTTACACTTACTCATTATCCTTAAGGAGGGAGCCTTTACAGTCTTTTGCTTTCATCATAAATAGCAGGTTAAAAAAACATGAAATCCAACAATAATGAAAGTGATATAAACATAGTTTAAACAAAATAAAAACTTTGCAATGAAAAAGAAATTGACTTACCCTGCCTTTGGATAGACAGTAACCAAGAACAACTAAGTCAGTAACAGCCATTGTTGTAGAAAACAAAACTGCTACCAAGAACTTTCAATATACCGGGGTTAAACAGCCCACACAATACAGACAGACTTCCAGGTGACCAAAATGCTTGCCACATCATAAAAAAGTAATCAGTATCACCTTAACTAATGTGACTGGACAGGAGACAAGAGCTGCACCAGATGCTTGCAGTGTTATATCCATACCCAGATCCAAGAGCTCCAGAAGAAGATGCTAATCCTTTCAGTACTGATCTTCAAGGTGAGGAATTGTAAATAAATGCTAAGAGCATCTTCCAGGCTACCACAAGACCGGGACAAAGAAGAAAAGCCAAAATACAAGAAGCATGAAGAAGAAGCTACCATGGTCCATGAAAATGGATCCCCGCATACAGTTGCCCCCATGTGAATACATGGCAGAATATCAAGGGTCACCAGGGGCATTTCTAAGTTCTAGGTTCCAAAAAGATCTGAAGCCCATGGCAAAATTCAACAGAGCAACTGCCTCCCACTGTAGTGACAATAACCACATGTGCACACATACACACTTAAATTTATGTAGTAAATATATGTACATTCATAATAAATATGTTTAACTGAGGCCCTTTTGGCAATCACAATTCTTTAACAATGGGATAGCCAAAAGACTGGCACTCAGGCAGTTGGAGAACTGCAACCACTGAGATTTATGCTAAATCTTAAAGAGTCAGGTACTCTACAGCATTCATGGCTAATGGGACATTGTCACATATTGTTGTCAGCTGATAATCAAGATGCCACTTCTGATATCATATCTGACTAGGTTCCAATAGCCAATTGTGCTGCATTGTACCTGAGTAAGATTTAGCAGGATATACTTAAAGGGATAGTAATACTTTGTTTTAACTTTATTTTATTTTGTAGGCATTAAAAAAACATGAAGAATGATATAAGTCTTATCTCTGAAACCTTTATGGTTTATGAGATATTCACAAGCAAAGTTCCCCTCCCCGCCCCTTTTACCTACTGTAAACAATCTCTTCTCAAATGTGAGTCTGGTTGTATGACAGGACAGATAACAGAAGGGGACAATTTTCTTTGTATGAAAACAATGAAAGCCCTTCCCCCTTGACAAGTTTTTCAGCTTTTTCCCTTATCTTAATTGAAGATTGTCCCTCTCTGCAGTCTACCTGGGCATCTCCCTTCTGATCTGGCTGAACAGGGGGGGATACTTTGTTTGTGAATATCTCTTAAACCATAAAGGTTTCAGAGATAAGACTTATATCATTCTTCATGTTTTTTAATGCCTACAAAATAAAATAAAGTTAAAACGAAGTATTACTATCCCTTTAAGTCAGGAATAAACAAAGTCCATATATTTTGCTTTTTCCAAATTAAACTGTTCTCATATGAGGTCAGTACATTTTAGCATTCAAACTGCCCCTTTAATAGTGTAAAGCTAACCCCCCCCCATGGGATTACTAACTAGACTAGGACCATATTAGATCAATGTCCTGTTCCCTCTCCATCACACATCCCACCCAATCCAACTGGATTTTGATGTAACTGTAAAACAAGTTTCATTTTAGAGGACCCACCTCTATGTCAGAGACAATATAACTGTAGCTTTCTCTGGACAGGCTTCAGCAAACAAACTGGCAGTATTTTCCCCCATCGATCCCTGTATGTTATGGTCCCTGGGGTTGCAATGATAGGCCTAGAACCACAAATACTGACCCCCATCTTTGTCCTACAGTACCCATAGAACCACATACATATTTACCCCCCATCCTTTTTCCACTGCACTGGTATCCATAGAACCGCACATACTGACACCCCCCAGACAGTATTGGTGGCATTTACAAACGAATGGCTAGGGAATCTTGAGGCTCATTCCAAAGATTGCTTTCTCCCCCATGCCTCAGTATTCTTGACCAATGAGATTACACACAATAAGATGAATATTGCATGTACATATGAGTGGGGTTTATGTTGGCTATCCCCAGACTTAGCTATTCTCTCAGTGAGTCAGCTGTGTCTGTGTCTGTGCTTGGTCATCATAACCTCCTACTCGTATGTACCTGCTGCTGCACATTCATCTTATAGTGTGTAACCTCATTAGTAAAGCAAACTCAAGAAAGGAAAAAAAATCACCTCTCACCTCTCTGGCCCTCAACGGGTTGGCTAATGTTTACAAGTCCATGTGAAGAACATGTTCCTATTGCCCAGCACAGGCCACAGTAATCACAGGAAATTTAGAACTCTATGGCCCATATTTGTAAAAGCAAAGTGGAGTTCTTCTGGAGTAAAACAACTGCGCCATAGGAGACACCTAAAAATCCCTGTCAAATGAAATAGGGCTTTTAACCCTTTGAATGCTAGAGTGGCAATGCATTGGAGACCACTCTAGCATTCAAGGGGTTAAAAATCTCTATTCACGAGCATGGGAATTTAGGAATTTTCATTTATCTCCTATGGTGCAGTTCGTTTATTCCAGAATAACTCCACGCTTTTATAAATATGGGCCTATATTCTGGAGGCGTCTTTCTGGGATCACACATTTAAATTTAGGACTGTCCCTGGCAATCAAGGAAATGTGATCACCCTATTTAGTTCTTCTTTAAGGTTGGCGATATGTTCAGGAGTACAATCACTGCAATAAAATGGCATAATAAAGCATGATATTGTGTGTGTAACAGCCTTAAATTGTCTCCTCATCCCTTGAATACTGCACATTTATGAAAAATACATATAGCAGGGCTGTTGAAGAACCTTAAGTCACCAAGGTTTTTGTACAACTATAACCATCTGAGCTACCAAGGATGATGGGATTTCCAGTCCAAAAATAGATGGAGGGCCAGCTAAGGATGATGAGAATAGTGGCCTAGCTAATCCCAGAAAGCCAAAGGTTGCTCATCCCTGCCACAGGATTCTAATAGTCCCCACACAAACCTCCAGTGTGTATCTTTCATAAAATGTTACTTCTATTTGCAGAAAGAGGCTCCAGATAAATATGAAGAAAGGCAGCTAGGGTAGTCACTCCATCCCTTTAGTTCTGGACACTTATGAAAATGCATTTCTGTATGTACCTAGGTGTAAATAACAAGACTGGAAACAAACAAAAAAAACAAAGGTGTATTCTGAAACACGATAAAGAGATTTGGAATGACAGGAGGCCGGCAGAAGACCCTGACTTATAGCACCAAAGTGGAGGTGGCCAACGTGAGTTCCTCCAGCTTTTACTAAACTATAACTTGTCTCCCATTGATGGCAGTTGTAGTCCAGCAATAACTAGAGTGCCTCATGTTGTTTTGGTTGTAACCATAAAACACATTGAGCATATTTTTATGTTTCACTTTTACATCTTTAATCTCTTGCGGATAATAAATGTGCTGTTTTTTGTTTTTGTTACTGGAGACAGAGTACTACTTTTGTTTTAGGAGGTTTCCCATTTGGAGGAGGTAGAAAATACTGTGCAGAAATAAATTTTAACTTCATAGAGACGCCTCCAACCCTATACCTGTCATATGCGGCCCCCAGGGAACAGGAGTGCATTATATGGAGACGGGCACCAGGAGATGTCACCCCGGGTAGAAGTGAAGCTGGTGCGGGCCACACACAGATTTATAAAATAACAATAATAAGCGTTTCTTGTCTATCTACTGATACTTTGACACAGATGAACAAGTTGGAAAGAAAGTTAAAAAATTATTAATTTATATAATTTGAAATGAGAACACAGCCAGAGTCTTAGCCGGAGTTGTTTATCTCTGCCGGCATACATGTTTCAGTATCCTATTGAAATGTCGCCCTCTATATGGCGAACCTTAACCACGCAACATCAGAATGTCGCCCTTTTGATGCGGATGACATTCTGATGTTGCCTTTTTCATGGTCGCCAAATAGAGGATGACATTTCAATAGTAAACCCATATGGATGGGCATGATATAACCATAAGACTTTGTGAAACAAAAGAAAAAGACAGGGCACAGTGCCTTCTAAGGGTAATTCTGTATAAACTCTCAGGTTTTTAAAGTAATAACCCCTGCTATAAAAGTCACTCAGAAGATGCTGAATATCAAACAGCCTGGTGAGTGACTTTTATAGTGGGAGGTTATTAAAAACCTGAGAGTTTATACAGAATTATCTTTAGAAGGCACTGCACCCTTTCTCTTTTCTTTTGTTTCAAATAGTTTTCTGCAGCTTGGCTGCAGATTGGAAGCACTTCCACTGGTGCTGTAGACTAAAGGGCTGCGAACAGAAAAGGAGGGTTAATCTCTGGAGAAGCTGCTTGTCACTCTACGACTGATGGACTCTTGAACATGTGTAGATATACACAGACTGTCATCTCTCCAAGTAAATAAAGGACAGTGAACAGTGTAGCTCTGGCTGGGTAGAACAATTTAAACTAGTTGAACAGCCTGTGTACATGGGCCACAGTGCCAGGCAGCAACAGCCGCGGTGCAGTCATGCACAGTAGAGACTGCCCGCACAGCGGCTGATAATGGAGCGGGGCACTCCCAATTCAGACCGTAGTCCTCTCTGGGCATCGACTATGGTCTGAATTCGGAGTGCCCCACTCCGTTATCAGCCACGGAGTGGGCAGTCTCTACTGTGAATGACTGCAGCGCGTGCAGCCGTCTCTACTGCACACGACAGCTTCTGACAAACATACATTAGCGAATTATTATATAGGATATGCCAGTTTTCTTCTAAGACATGGTATCCTAAGGTCAAATTAAGTATGTTGTTGTTACATATATTATTCGATATTTGTGCCTCTGGAAATTTATCTCACAAGTGCTTGAGACTTTGTGTCTGTGTTCTTGTAGCCTTGCATAAGCATTACAGCAATCAATATGCACTTATCCTCCTGTTTAGAGAAAGCTGAACTACAACTTGCCTTTTTCATGACCTCAATGTCCACTTGACCAGCATGCCATGCAAATATCCTCTTGTTTCATTGGCTGGTTGATCATATCAGAAAAGGAGGGCACATTAAGAGGAGGGTCCAAGGCAGTGTGGCAGTTCAGCCATGATAAGCAGGTACAGAGTTTCCATTCGGGGCTGCCCACCAAAACACTTGTGGCTTCAGTATGCAACTTGCCTCATAGATGCTCATGTACTGGAAGAGAGGGTGAACTTCTTCTGGCTGTTTTGCCACAAGGGGGAAAGGTCAATGAAGGAAAATAAAGACTCAGAAAGAGATGCACAGAAAATGATCTCCTGGCTGTCAAGGAAAGAAAAATGAGTGAAGATGCTGCAGAATGGCAACTAGTTAGGTTGGTTATATGAAGGGCAGAATGTCTTTAATCTGCTTTACTGCCTCCTTTAACGCCTCAGGAAAACAGGTTCGTTTCTCAAGAAAAAAAATATATTACAAACAAATGGCTAGTATCACACAGTAGTGGTATTTAATTCTCATTAAAATTAACTGAACGTACCTTACAGTGACTGGTACACTATAAGAAAGCTTACATTCTATAAATACTTTAGGACTGGAGAAATACCAATCTAGTAATAAAGAGAGGCATTTGACACAAAGAGCTAATTATTAGGGACACAGCATCTGCAACAATGTATTTGTGAACTGTCGCCACTAGGCCACTACCACTACTAGGCCAAACATGTATATAGGTAATCTTTCCCAGTGAAGCTGAGCACTCACCAACCATCACTTGATAAAATGTCACTTTATTTGAGACATTAAAACTGTTACATCCTATGTTTCAGTCCAACTTAGGACTTTCAGCAGGGACAAACATTCTTACAAAATCATTCTCAAAAGAGAATGCATTTGTAAGAATGTTTGTTCCTGTTTAAAGTCATAAGTTGCTCTGAAACTTTGGCTGTAGCAGTTTTAAAGGGATAGTAATGTTTCATAATAACAGCAGCTCTAATTAATCATCATAGTATTTGGACTTTGGAGAGTGTTATTTCAATTCTATCAGAGTTGTAGTTCAAGAGTAATTCAATGACAAAGTATCCCCCTCCCGCCCCTTTTACTGATGTAACACTGCTCAGCCAAAGCAGAAGGGAAGTGCCCAGGTAGATTGCAGAGAGGGACAATCTTCAATTAAGATAAGGGAAAAACCTGAAAACTATGTCAAGGGGGGCAGGGCTTTCATTGTTCTCATAGGAAGAAGATTGTCCCCTTCTGTTATCTGTCGGTCTTACAACCAGATTCCACATTTGAGAAGAGATGGCTTACACTAGGTAAAAGGGGCAGGAGGGGAAACTTTGCTTGTGAATATCTCTCAAACCATAAAGGTTTGAGAGATAAGACTTATATCGTTCTTCATGTTTTTTTAATGCCTACAAAATAAAATAAAGATAAAACGAAGTATTACTATCCCTTTAAAGTCTCAAATAAAGTGACATTTTATCAAGTGATGGTTGGTGAGTGCTCATCTCCACTGGGAAATATTACAGAGCATGTGCAGATAATCATGGGGATCATATAGGATAAAGAGAAATGGGGACTTTAGGTAAGAATTTTTCAACACATGGATTCCCAAGGAATTTTTTAAAGGGCTGGAGGCTGGAAGACAATCTAATAAGTAGAAACAATCTATAGAATGCAACACAGGAGAACACCTGCAGAAATAAAATGAGACAATGAGAGAAGAGACAAATTGGTTTATTTTTTCTTTATTGCAATGTTCTGTAAATTATTAGAGTGTGACTGATTTCAGTGACACTGTTTATTGATCTCTAATTTTAGCATCATTTAGCTTTTACAATCCTCTGTCCAACTCCTTTCAATATTGTCAGCAGGTTGTCCTGGGGACTAGTTGATCGACCAGCCAACAGTTGCCATGGCAAACCACTCAGCATTCAAACCCAAACCAAGGTTTGAAGTTTTATGAGAACACTGGGGGTAATGCACTAAGGCGTGATGAAGAAGTGATATAGTAGAGATGGCTTCTCCAATAATATCACTTCTCTAATGCCTATGTTATTCTATGGAGCCAATGCACTAATATTTCTCCAGCTTTGGAGATTTTAGTGCATAGGCTCAAAAGAATAATATAGGAACTAGAGAAGTGATATCAATGGAGAAGCCATCTCTACTTTACCACCTCTTTATCATGCCTTAGTGCATTATCTCCTCATGTAGAAAACAAAGGATAAGTAAGTCTGGAGCATACAAACTGCACCACAGGGGACACATGAAAACTCTTAAAATTCCAACTGATTTAAAGGAGCAGTAAACTTTTTTTAATGAAAAAATATATATTGTAGGGATTTTCCTATTGAGTAAAATAAGGGTACTCCCACTGCCGAGAGATTTATATTTCCAGAGTTATTACAGTTTAAACCCATGTTTTTTTACATTAGCAGTGCCCTCTATTGGTCAAATTCTAATTAGATTTCCTGTTAGATGCTAATGGAGAGGAAAGTCAGAAAAGTCAGAGACATACAGTTCTCCATAGAATGTGATAGAAACTTCCTGTCACTTCCTGTCAGAACTATTAGGTAGTAAACACAGTAAATTCACTTCCTGATTATTTAACCCCTTAATGACTGGTCACGCAGGCACGCGGTGGTCACTAAAGGATCACGGAGCTTTTTTTTTTTTTTTTTCGATTCCGGACTCCCTGAACGGAGTGCGGCCGCGGGAGGAACCCGGAATTCCATGACGGTCATAGTACGTCATGAGTCGTTAACTCAGATCAACCCATGACGTACTATGACCGTCAAGGGTCGTTAAGGAGTTAAACTGTTATAATTTTTGAATAAAACATCTGACTGCAGTGTGAGTGACCTTGTTTAATTCAGCAGGAAAAGCTCTGTAAAATATGTGTTTCATAAAAAAAAAGTTTACTGCTCCTTTAAAGGGAGCTTTTAATCTCTTGCTAGACAGGTCTCTAACACATTGAGAAGCATATGAGACCTCTAGGATTCAATTCAAATCAATATTACTGTTTTTTCTCTTTATGGTACAGTTAGTTTGCCCCACAGTTGATATTGGCTATAACTCTTCATCTCACTTGCACAGTTCAAAAAAATAGAAATGATTGTGGAGCATAGGAACTGCACCATTGGTGACAAATTCCCATTGTTTTTAATGGGGCTTTGCTTCTCTCTACCATTCAAGTAGTTGTCTCCTTAAAATGAGGGGGAAGTCTTACCTATGATGTAGTTGGTTCGCTCCAGAATTGCTCATTTTTGGCTATCTGCATAGAACCCTACTTTGAGGAGAATAACAGTGGAACATGCCATTTTCACTTTTATTTATTTAGAAAATGTTTTACCAGGAAGAATAAATTGATATTTTTCTAATTTCCAAGTATGTTCTTCTTTTCCTTATAACGCACCCTCTAACATGGCTGGTTGGGGATGATGGGAGTTATAGTCCCCGACAGCTAGAAGTCCATAAATTGACTACCTCTTCTATACAGTGTCAGACCATCTACACCGGGTATAGTCAGCATTAGCAGATTAGTGGAGTACATAAGCAGGTAACTTCTCCATTGTTATAACCGCCCAAATACTAGCTTAACCCTTTGAGTACCAGAGGAGTATTCAACGCATTGCTGCACAATGTGTTGAGAACCCCTCTGGCACTCAGAGGGTTAACTTGATGCACTGGGGGCAGGACATTCAATTTATGCTTGTATTCTAATATATGGAATCCTCTTCCTCCCACCCTGCACCACTGCACCTCTCTTATTGTCTTCAAATCACGATTGAAATGACACTTCCTTAACAAAACTTAAACATACTGGAAGGCACTTGGGCTCTTTATAAATTATTTACTTTATTTGTGTCCTCTATCCTAACCAGAGCTCTAGCACTGTATTCAGCACTTGCATACCTCCCAAGTGTCCCTCTTTAGGAGGGACAGTCCCTCTTTTAGACCCAAATCCCTCTGCCCCTCTTTCCCAACCTGCTGTTCCTCTTTTTAGGAGATCAGACAGTGTGGTGTGTATATAAGTGTATCATATTGCTCCACAGCAATAAAACTCATATTAATGTTTGTTTAAACTTCAGTATATGTGTTTATAAATGAGTCTTTTGTTATAAGTCATTAATTAGGTTACACAAAGAGGTGTCAATAGGTCATGAAATAGCCTAAAAATTCTCTGTAATGCCCTGCCCACAAGCCCCGCACCATACCTCCCAAGTGTCCCTCTTTGAGACCCAAATCCCTCTGTCCCTCTTTTCTACCCTTTTGTCCCTCTTTTTAGGACATCAGAATGAGTGGTGTGTATTACATTGCTCTACAGCAACAAAACATACATAAATGTGTTGTTAATTGTCAGTATATGTGTTTATACATTAATATGGGCTATTAAAATACTTTGGTCTTGCTCTAAGTCATTTATCAGTTACACAAAGAGGTGCAGATGGGTCAAGAAATTAACTTAAAAATTCATGGAAATGCCCCGCCTACCAGCCACGCCCCCAGAAACGCCACCTAAAACAGAAGTGTCCCTCTTTCGCCATTTGAAATGTTGTGAGGTATGACGCACACAGCAACACCCACTAAAACACAAGTGTCCCTCTATGTCAATCTGAAATGTTGGAAGGTATGCACTTGATCCTCATGTATTCTGTATGTCTCCCATTACCACTTTAGATTGTAAACTTACAAGCAGGGACCTCACTTCCAGTGTTTCACTTTGCAAAACAATTGTAACCCTGTATTGTCTCAACCCTTAAACTGTAAAGAGCTGCGTTGTACACTTGTGGCACTATATAAATAAACATATTCATTCATTCATATGTGTAGAAATGCAGGTGCCTTGTCTTGATATGTTTCCCAAGGTATTTGATACATGTTTGTGCAGTGGGATTTATTCTACATGGGACTCTGGTGTGGGGCCTGTTTAATAGAGGGATCATTGTCCCCTGCATTCATTAGGTGGGGGTGGAGGTGGAAGAGACTGGGTCTTTTGTGAAGCAGTCAGATACATTTGTGAAACTTTGTGGAGCTCAGATGGACTCATTATTTAAACTCCTGAATTTAAAGTAAATCAGCTGAAGTGTTAATAATGTCCCTATGGCAACATCATGTACTTGGGGTCAAGTTATTTTACTGGTGCAGGCCTCTACAGCTTGAACACAGTGGCCTGATTAACCCATGGCTACTAAAGACATTTCCAAAGCATTGCACTATATAAATCGTTTTTTTTTTTGTGAAAATGAGAACACGGGTACACGTATTTACGTTTGGGTCAATCGTCACAGTATCCGAACACAGACAAAATAGTGGTAAAGGTGCCCCATCTATAATAAACTAATAAAAAAAAGATAGAATGAAAAATAGTAATGAAAAGCTGCTAGTTTCCCGCTTTAACCAGGAAGTGGAGGGTCAGTGGGAAAAGAAAGAAAAAGTGTCTAATAAACACGAGAGCGCACTGGTATATAAATAAACTAGAGTAAGAGCCCGTGTACACGAGCCAAGGTCTGGGTAATGTTAACCCTTTGAGTGCCAGAGTGGTATGCAATTAAGAGGGGCTTTTAACCCACTGAATGCAGGAAAGGTGATGGAGACATTTCTATCATCCAGTGGGTAAAAAACACCATTTAAATCAAAAGACATTTGTGGAACATTTATTTCTGCCTTTTGTTTCTTCCTCAGCTCCTCAGAGATGAGATTTTGGCACAAACCAACTGCACCATGGAGGGGGTTGTTTAAAAATTCCCCTTGCTTCAAATTTGCCTGATTACCCCCTTGAATGAAAGAGAGATGTTCAACATACTGTAAAACAATGCACTGGCGTCCTCTCTCATACTCAAAGGGTTAAAAGCCCCATTTAAAGCAATGAGACATTCTCAGGATTGTAATATCCCCCCCCCCCCAGTGATGTGGTTGGTTTGCTCCCGACATGAAACATTTCAGCTTGATGAATCCAGATAAAGTGTTATCCTGGAGCAAACCAATTGAACCATAGAGTGCAACATGAACATTCAGCAAATTCCTGTTGATTTAAATGGGGCATAATCTACCTTTAAAGGGATAGTAATGTTTCACAAAAATAGCAGCTCTGATTATTCTTCATTATATTCTGGCCATGGAGAGTGTTATTTCAATACTGTCAGAGTTGTAGTACAAGAGTAATTGAATGATAAAGTATCCCCCTCCCGCCCTTTTTACTGATGTAACACTGCTCACCTCAGAGCAGCAAGACTGTCCGGATGGATCACAGAGAGGGACAATCTTCAGTGATCATAAGGACAAACCTGAAAAACCTGTCAAAGGGGGGTAGGGTTTCCCTTATGTTCACAGTAAGAAGACTGACCCTTGCTGCGACCTGTCCGGTCAAGAGACCAGAGGGGAGATGGCTTACACTAGGTAAAAGGGGCAGGAGGGGGATACTTTATCATTCAATTACTCTTGAGCTACAACTCTGACAGTATTCAAATAACACTCTCCATGGCCCAAATACTATGAAGATTAACTGGAGCAGCTTTTTTGTGAAACATGTATCTCGGCCTTTCAGGATACCCAGGAGATACGTGACTTATTTCTATTGGAGGCTGCGGGTTTTTTGGAGATACTGAGAGGGCTGATAGGATACATATGTTAGAATATTGTACACATTCTTTATATGTTTTTTATGGCTTATTTTGCCATTGTGTGCATTGCGATGTACAATTGTTCCCGTGACCACTGATTGTGGGAGAGTTGCTATCTGGGTTTACGGAGTTTAACCCTTCCGCTGGGGTTGAGGACAGGTGGTATTGGTAAACTGATATTTTAAGAGAGAATGTCATCTTATAATGTTGTTATGTTGTACAGGCACGTGCACACATAGACTCCAAGGGGGGCTTGAGCACCTGCCCTTTTTGTCCAAAGTGCCTTCGTGCCCTTTTAACAAAAAAAAATAATAATAATAATAATTATGAGAAGTGCCCTTTTTTCATTTGAGCCCCTGCCCCCCAAAATGTCTGTGCACGTCCCTGATGTTGTATCAGTGTACAGTGGCATTGCTGTGTCTATATACTATCTGATATTGTTATTTGAGATGTGTAGACTGCAATGAGATGGTCGCTTTGAACCCTAAAGGGTTAATTTCAACAACGGAAGGTTTTGACTGACAGTAATTGCATTTGCCAATCAGGATCAAAGTGGAGGAGCAGGAGTAAGATGGGACTGACCGATACCGAGCAGAGATGGTAATATTTTCTCTGTATGCTGAATAGCTGTGTGCAACATATGTTTATTACACAGCTTATGTGAAATATGAGTACTCATTTAGTAGCAGAATTATTACATCACCATCTATAGTGATCAGGCACTATTGGTGCCCCTCTTCTGTGTGTTTTGTCTTTCACAGAGCTACCTATGGAATACCACCATTTTGCCTTTAGCCTATAGGATATTGATTGCCTAATCCCACAGCTGCCTCCTATATCGAAATGTAACTCTTACCAGCCTACATGTAAACATATAAATGGCAAAAATATATATCAAATCTGAGAGAATTGGGGATTTTGCCTTAATTTATCAGCATAAGCCAACGGCCAAAATTGTATAAACCGTATTACAATGACATAATAAAAATAAAAATATATTAAAAAAATGTAAAAAATTATATGAAAAATTGAGAAAATCACTTGTACGTTTACCACCAAGACAGAATATTGGAATTTAACCCTTATAAGAATAAATTATCATCAATATGACACTAAAGAATGTTACTAAATAGTAATAAATAGCAAGACCTTTAAATATTTAGTGATTCACTATCATCATCAGGTGTAGAGCCCTATGACTGGAGGAAAACTGAGCCCTTATTGTTACTTGGAGTACTGCTTAAAGGAATAGTAACACTTAAAATGTAAATATATATATATATATATATGTATTGTTTATCCTCAGGAGTAAAACAAGTGTTCTCCCACTGCTGGGAGGTGTTTTATTCAAAATGTATTGCAACTAAAACTTGAATTTTTTTTTATTGCAGTTTGGCAATTACCTGAAATTTTACAGTGACGCTGTTGCTATCCTATGGACAGCTCTGGTCAGTAGGAACAATTCATTTTAGGAGAATCATCAAGGGAAAGGAACTAAATCCAGTCAATCAATTTATTGCACTAACACTGGAGAAAGTGTTCCAAATTTTGTATGAGATCTTGGGTCTGGTCATTTATCTGCAGATGGTATACAAAAGAGAACTGGATTTGTATGCCCAAAGGAGAAAGCTCTCCATAACTTAGACATAAACTGGGTTCCATGATCAGAGGTAATCAGCATAGGGAGTTCATGGAGGTGAAAGATTTCCTTGATAAAATGCTCTGCAAGCTCTGAAGATGAATGACACGTTGAGAGAAATTAAATGCCTTTGCTTGGAGAAGAGATCTACAACTATCTAGATAGTGGTCATCCCTTGGTACGTAGAAAGTTCTACACTAGATGGGATGGGAATGGAAGTGGCTAAAGAAACTCCAATGGTCAAGTACAAGAGGTCTTCATATGAGCAAAGACCAGGCAGGAATTTACTTAATCAGAAACATCCATCTTCTGACCACCCGAATTGGTGAGAGATGAATTCAAAGTTCATTTTATACCTGGGAGTCCAGCAATAATGCAGTGGTGTCCCAAAATTAGAATCTCAGACTTAAAGGGATAGTAATACTTCATTTTAGCTTTATTTTATTTTGTAGGCATTAAGAAAACATGAAGAATGATATAAGTCTTATCTCTCAGCCCTTTATGGTTTAAGAGATATTCACAAGCAAAGTGTCCCCCTCCCGCCCCTTTTACTGCTCAGCCAAAGCAGAAGGAAGGTGCCCAGGTAGATTGCAGAGAAGGACAATCTTCAATTAAGATAATGGAAAAAGCTGAAAAGCTTGTCAAGGGTGGCAGGGATTTCATTGTTTTCATAGGAATAAGAGTGTCCCCTGCTGTTATCTGTCCAGTCTATGGACTGCATTCCACATCTGAGAAGAGATTGTTTACAGTAGGTAAAAGGGGCGGGAGGGGGAAACTTTGCTTGTGAATATCTCATAAACCATAAATGTTTGAGATATAAGACTTATATCATTCTTCATGTTTTCTTAATGCCTACAAAATAAAATAAAGTTAAAACGAAGTATTACTATCCCTTTAAGCAGTGGAAGCACATGTATTTCCCCCAGAGCTACCCCCAAGTCAGATGGAACAAGCTTTGAGCTGAATGTAATTTTTGGAGCAGAGTGACAGAGCACAAACAAAGAAAAAAGCTAGCAATATAGGCTCTTCTGAGGGGTAAATTTCCTAAGGAGAGTCAAATAGATGAGAAAGGGAGTCAACATTTGACTACTCAGTTCCTGGTATATAATAGATGTTAAACCTGAAAAGGCTGAAGAGTAAAGCCCAGTGGACCTGTCGGCATTAAGGCATTTGGATATTTCCAAGAATTTAATGGGTTTTTTTGATCAGTGAGGAAAGTGTCAGGTGTCACTACTCACTCATAAAGGTATCACCACTCTTCTGGGGTCAGGTTTATGGCAAGATGCTCCTGGTTTCTGCTATTATAATACTTCTCAATGGAAAATAACTTCTTGGAGAAGTAGGACGATGGATGTATCTTCCAAGGCTATAGCTGCACTTCGGAAGCATCGACTTCTGTGATAAAAAGCTGAATAGGATCTGGATAAACAAGAATTGGGGTACACCCAAAAGCTTGCTTGTGGAAATTGTAGGCCTGTAGAGCCTCATGAGTGCAATGTTTAGCTTTTACTTCCTTTTGGGTCATGGTAGTGATAAGAAGAAAGATCTTGAAGAAGTTATTTAACATCCAATAATTGTTAAAGGGATAGTAATACTTTGTTTTATCTTTAGTTTATTTTGTAGGCATTAAAAAAACATGAAGAACGATGTAAGTCTTATCTCTCAAACCTTTATGGTTTGAGAGATATTCACAAGCAAAGTTTCCTCTTCCACCCCATTTTACCTAATGTAAGCCATCTCTTCTCAGATGTGGAATCCAGTCCATAGACCAGACAGATAACAGCAGGGGACAATCTTCTTCCTATTAGAACAATGAAGGCCCTGTCCCTCTTGACAAGTTTTTTAGGTTTTTCCCTTATCTTAATTGAAGATGGTCCCTCTCTGCAGTCTATTTGGGCACCTCCCTTCTGCTCTGACTGAGCAGTGTTACATCAGTAAAAGGGGCGGGAGGGGGATACTTTGTCATTGAATTACTCTTGAACCACAACTCTGATAGAATGGAAATAACACTCTCCAAGGTCCAAATAGTTTGAAGATTAGAGCTGCTTTTATTATGAAACATTAATATCCCTTTAAGACCAGATTCCACATCTGAGGGGAGGTGCAATACACTAGGTAAAAGGGGCGGGAGGGGGATACTTTTATTATGAAACATTACTATCCCTTTAACAAAGCAAATAAAGCAATCAACTGCTTTGAGTCCAGTGGAAAGTGACCACTCCTTCACAGCCTGGACATTAGCTAGGTCAGTTTCACGCCTTAGGTTAAAATGACATATCCAAGGAAAAACAAAAGGAGCTGTTCAAATTTGCACTTTTGCAGCTTGGCAAACAGTTTATATTCCCACAAATGTGAAAGGACTGGAGTCACATGATTCTGTTACTCTAATACTCCTGAAGGATACTGGAGAAAACCAGGATATCATCCAAATAAACAATTACATAAAATATTAACAGGTATTCATATATAACCCAAAGACTGCTGGAGAGTTATAAACACCCAAAGAGATGACCAAATAAAGACAGTCAGAAAGCTCTGCAATTAGGGGTCGAGGTGTCTAGTTGTTGTGTCTAGTAATCAGATTCAAACCCCTATAAAAATAAATCATTTTCTACACTTGCAGATCATAATAGCTGTACTGAGGTAAATAATAATGTGTCTTCATTGGAGATATCTGTTTGAGGTCAAAAGGTTGTTGCCCCCAAAGAAAGGGTAAAAGTAGAAGCAATTTGCTTCTTATTGGAGACTCCATTACAACAGGTGTTGCTATGAGAGATGATGATGATGGAAATAGTGTGGTCAGGTTCTTACCTGAAGCTACTGCTCAGAGTCATTAAAGGTACAGTATAAGGTTTGTTGAATCAGTAAGAGCAGTGAGATAGATGCTGTTCTAGATCTTGGACTAAAGATTTAGCCACTAAGTAAAGGGGATTGCAAGAATCCCTTTGTCAGCAAGGAAATATTCCTGTCCAAGTGGCATCTTCTGCGTTTTTTTCTGCTATTTCCTCTGTGTACAGGCAGGATGAGGGATGATGATTATGGAAATAGTGTGGTTAGGTGCCTTTCTGGATTAAACAACCACTCAGAGACATAAAAGATACATCATTCTGTTGTTGTTGAAGCAGTATGAGTAAGAGCAGTTAGATAGATGTTAGTGTCCATCTTGGAACTTATGATTTAGCCACTACATAAGGGTAGTACAGGAAGAGCTTACTCAGATAGGAAATTATCTTGGTCAAGGGGCATGTTCCATGTATTTTTCTGCTGTGTACAGGCAGGTAGATGATAGGAGGGGTGTATGAAATTACCAAATTTGTTGGTGCACAGTGGCAACAGAAAAGCACCTAAATTGTTAGAAACTTATGGAGGGGCCTTCATCCTCCAGTGCATCACCAATGGCTGAAGATGATGTTGATGATGAATATTATTTTATATACATTTAGCTTATAGCTTACTTTAATACTTTTTCATTGTTTGTGAGAGTTTTATAATCAACAGAATTTCTCCACAGGGAAATATGAAATTTCACCATCTATTGGTCACTTTTTATAGAAAATACATGAAATCAAACAGGTTTGAGCTGTAATAACTTTCCAATGAAACATCTTTCAGTGGTGATTGTGTATGTGTAACTCAACAGAAGACGTTTTACAACATAGGTATGTATGTTAATAAAATATTATTGTGCCTTTAAAGGGATAGTAATACTTAAAATGTAAAAAACAATATGTTGTAGGGTTTATCCCCCTGAATAAAACAAGGGAACTCCCACTGCTGAAAGATGTTTTATTCAAGAGTTATTACAGCTCAAAGTTGATTTTTTTAGGTGCAATATAACAGTGGCCTGAAATTGTATAGTGGCGCTGTTGCTACGCCATCCTATGGAGATTTATGGTCCCCGGGCCAGAGCTGTCCATAGGATGCTGTAGCAACAGCGCCACTCAGGGGATAAACCCTACAACATATTTTTTTATACATTTTAAATATTACTATCCCTTTAAAGGGATAGTAATGTTTCATAATAAAAGCAGCTCTAATTAATCATCATAGTATTTGGACTTTGGAGAATGTTATTTCAATTCTGTCAGAGTTGTAGTTCAAGAGTAATTGAATGACAAAGTATCCCCCTCCCGCCCATTTTACTGATGTAACACTGCTCAGCCAGAGCAGAAGGGAGGTGCCCAGGTAGACTGCAGAGAGGGACAACCTTCAATTAAGATAAGGGAAAAACCTGAAAAACTTGTCAAGGGGGGCAGGGCTTTCATTGTTCTCATAGGAAGAAGATTGTCCCCTGCTGTTATCTGTCTGGTCTATGGACTGTATTCCACATCTGAGAAGAGATGGCTTACACTAGGTAAAAGGGGCGGGAGGGGAAACTTTGCTTGTGAATATCTCTCAAACCATAAAGGTTTGAGAGATAAGACGTATATCATTCTTCGTGTTTTTTTAATGCCTACAAAATAAAATAAAGATAAAACGAAGTATTACTATCCCTTTAAATCTACTTTTACCCACCTACTTGTGCAATAATGACCAAATGACTTTTATTCCCATGCATTAATACTCAGCATTTCCCACTCTTTCTTTTCACTGCTAATGTCATTCATACACTCCGGCATATTGCCAGGTAAACCCTGCATATTCTTTAACATTAGTCAAGCTTGACTTGCGATCCCATCTCCTTTTGAGTAAACACAAAACATGAAACGGTTGGTTACAGGCAATAGTGCTAGCTCATATAAAAGATCTGAATGAATTAAAAAAAAAACCAATGGATCTTTCCTGCGCAAAAAAACAGGAACTATAATTAAGGAAGCTGCCTCTCAGCAAGATTGTTTTGCAAGTTTAACCCTTTGAGTGCCAGAGGGGTACGCAACGCATTGCAAAGCCACTTTAAGGATGACTAACATTTCCTAATAACAGCCACACTCTTACTTTACCAGGGACAGAAAATCCTAATGGCACCTATGAATTTTGAATTTGTTCTTTTTTTCAGGCAATAGTATCTTTAATCATTCAGGGGTGTTACGAACCATGGAGGTGGACATGACATTTGCTGGAAGGTTCTTCAAAATGAAATAGGCAGAATGCACGAGACTACTTAACCGTTTAAGGACAAAAGGGATGTGAAAATGCATAACAATGCACTGTAAACCCCCCCCCCCCCCGTTAAACGGAATCTGAGGTCCTGTCATAGTCTTGCTAGCGACTATAATGTTTGCCTCCATGGACATGACATCCAGGACTGATTAACCCTTTGAGTATGCAAAAGAAACATACAAAAGAGGGCGCCCAATCGTGCCAATTATCTTTACAATGAGATTTTCCAGTAATATGGTTGTAGAGAGGCTTATACCCATCTACAACAAACCAGGCATACAGAGAGATTAACGTGTCTCTGTTCAGGTGACCACAAGCTGGAGTGTAAACTCCACAGGATGCTGCTAGTTTCTCAAAAGTTTTTAATTATTTTATATAAATCACAGTATAAAAAATAATAACATGTCTATAACAAAATATATATAAAAGCAAAGGCTAGCTAAACAATGTTTCGTAGTCTCCTGACTACTTCATCATATTCAGAATAAGCCGAAATGTGAAAAAAATGCATTGAACACCTTTCTGGCACACAAAGGGTTAAAGGTGTTACCTTTTGAACAAAAGCACTAGGGCAAAATTCATAGGAGGATTTAGGATTTTCTTTTCTGGATGTAATAATATAAATGGGGGGGGATTATTAGTGTTAGATCACCTTTAAAGAACTGCAAGTAGAAGTTAATTGAGAGAATATACTTATGATGTATATATAACTTTAATTCTTTTTATATTCTCCATCTGTTGCTACTATGTATACGTTGTTTTTTCCCCCTCAAAGAAAGAGTATATATGAGACATAATATAATTTACCTCCTATGGGAACTAATAGAGGTTTGGGAATTATCCACCGCATTGTTTCACTTCACGGCCTATTCTTATAATACTCAAGTCATATGTTGTTGTATACAAAGAAAATATATCAAAAGCGCTATGTTCTAAGGAATAAAGGATCGGAAATACAGGAATAAAATTAATTCTCTTTTATTTGGAGATATAATATTAAAAGGAGAAATGTAAAATGTATGCCACAGAATATAGTGCATATAATTTATAACTATATCCCTGAAGAAGTATCCACGGATACGAAACGCGTCGGACCTTGCTGACCCCATTGTGCTTCTATATAGTTTTTAGTTTATTACAACTTTTATATAGTTTCATGAATATTTGGAATTTTATACTCCTATAGCCGGGAGGTGCTGTGGATTGTGTTTTATAGATCAGCCTGATTGTGCACACCTGGCAGTATCAGCTGCTGTCCACTGCCTCTGAGACAGACTACTGCTGGGATTCAGACATTTGGACTTACAGCCAGGGAGCACTGACATATGTGCTTGAAAAATATACATCTCTGCCCGCTGCTGAATAAGTAAGATCTTTATCCTTGGGAAATGGATCCCTAATGATACAGCCGTGAAGACGGGAGAGATTCAGTATATCAAGTGCGAATATCATCTATAAGGCACCTGCCCGCTGGATATTAGTTTATTTACGGTACCGTTTTTTTTTTACACACGAGACTATTTTTTGAACACTGCACATCAAGGGGTTAATGCTTTTTTTTAATTTTTTTTCTTTTCCCTTTTATTTCTCTTATCAATTTTATCATCTTTTATTGTTATTAGTGAATTCACTAATTTAAGCAAGTTTTTCTAGGATTGCTTATTTTATTAAAGTGAATGTTATTTAGATATTTTGAATCCTAGGCTTTATCATTAAATTGTCTTTGATTATTTCACTAGCGCTCTCCTCTCATTACTCTTTTTTATAATTTATAACTATATTGGAAAAGTCTGGAGTGTCAAATATCACAGATGTGACAACCGATACATACGTGTATCCAATTAGTATCCCATACAGTTATGGTAGAAACACACAGCTTGAACTGAGTCCCTATATGAGTCCGTTATGTGACACATCCCAACCAGCGTGGAAATAACTAAGGAACACCTGATCTGTTGTCCCCAATCTGAAGAAAAATAATGCTCAAAGCTTACCACAAATACTCAAAAAAGTTGGCAAATGACAATGTGTTATAACAGTGATTCAATAAAAACAGTGCACCAAACATGGACTCCAACCAACTCCGTATAAGGTATAATTAGATAATCTCGTTCCATTCATGAACAGATCCACATATATCATGAATCCATTCGTGAAACAGACAACACTAGCGCCGGGTTGATATTGTAATGTACATATAGTAAAAATAAATGCATACAGCACAGATCAACATATCCCTTTAATACCTGAATAAGAAAAATGGCATGCCATATATATTACAACCTAAAAGAAATCAGTATACACTACATACACATAATGATAAGAATGTAATATTAAATGTTAAATATATGTAAATGCAATCCCCACTGATACTGGCCACATGTATTCATAAAAATAATTAAAAATGTATAAAAGAATAGAAGATGGAAGAGCTCAAAAAATCAGATATGTTTGCTGCAGACAAACAGTATCAGACAAAAACACAGATAATAGGCCTTAGAATGGATAAAAATATATCCTATATATTACCGCTGTATCTTTTTGTTTGTTATTCTGTAGCAACTTTGCCTTTAACCCCTTAGCGACAGGCGGTCCTGGGACGTTTCCGTCCCATAAGGACCGCGTTGATGCACGCCGACGCGCCGGTACACGTGACCTGTTGCGTGTATCGGCGCGTCACTATGGGGCCTGATAGAGATCGCTCCGATCTTGGAGCGGTCAATTTCAGGTCCTATTTTAACTTACAGCGCTCCCGTTAGAGCGCTGTAAGTAAAAAGTATGTGACGTACTATGACCGTCATTGGTCCTTCAGTATTTCAAGGACCGTGACAGTCATAGTACGTCACATGGCGTTAAGGGGTTAAATAGATACAGTTCCAAGCACTTAATATCCAAGATAAAGCTTCTTCTATTTATTCCGTATTCATCTAACATTGTCACACCTTAGATATTGCTCTGTGACTTGTAATATATAAAGGTTCTCTTGGATTCAAAAATTATACAGAGTGTATCGATAAACAAAAATGTTCTGTATATTCATAACGGTATTTCCCACCATTACCTTCACTGGGGAATGCTGTGACTTCCTTAGTCTCAAGAATCCTTATAATTCCATTTCGTTGCCTTTGAGCAATCTATGTTATGGAGTTGGCATCTCATATACTCGTATCGCCTTTACACCTTTTACCTTCACTGGGGAATGTCGTGACTTCCTTAGTCTCGATCTCTGTATGGAGGACCCTTATAGTTCCATTTCTTTGCCTTTGAGCAATCTGTGTATCTTTTCCTTGATCATTCAACGCGTTTCAGAGTTGAATTTGATAACTTCTTCTTCAGGGAAAAAACAAAAATGTTGCCCTGAAGAAGAAGTTAGCAAATTCACCCTTGAAACGAGTTGGATTATCAAGGAAAAGATACACAGATTGCTCAAAGACAAAGAAATGGAACTATAAAGATCCTCCATACAGAGATCGAGACTAAGGAAGCCACGGCATTCCCCAGTGAAGGTAACAGGTGTAAAAGCGATACGAGTATATGAGATGCCAACTCCATAACACCCATATATTTCTATATTATGAAGCGGATATTGTTGCGACCGGCTCTACAATATAAGGTAACAAAGGACAACTTACCTAATCGTTTGAAACAGATTTGGGGTGATGGAAGACTAAGTTATCTATCATAAACCTTCACAAGAAATGGTGGGAAATACTGTTACGAATATACACAACATTGTTGTTTATCAATACACTCTGTATCATTTTTGAATCCAAGAGGACTTTTATATATTACAAGTCCAGATAATCACAGAGCAATATCTAAGGTGTGACATTGTTCGATGAATGCAAAATAAATAGAAGAAGCTTTATCTTGGATATTAAGTTCTTGGGAACTGTCTATTTAAAGGGATAGTAATGTTTCACAAAAACATCAGCTCCAATTAATCTTCATAGTATTTGAGCCATAGAGAGTGTTATTTCAATACTGTCAGAGTTGTGATTCAAGAGTAATTGAAGGATAAAGTTTCCCCCTCCTGCCTCTTTTACCTAGTGTAAGCCATCTCTTCTCAGATGTGGAATCTGGTTGTAAGACCAGACAGATAACAGAAGGGGACAATCATCTTCCTATCAGTAACACTGATAGATCTATCAAAATGACCGATCCCCTGATCCTTTTGATACAGGCGACAATTAAGCCTGCGACAACAGAATGTCGCCCTTTTCATGCAGGTGACATTTTTAATGTGGAGGGCAACATTCTGATGTCACCCTTTTCATGCAGGCTACATTTTTAAGGTGGCATTTTGTTGGTAGTCAAATAGAGGGTGACATTTCAATGGGATACCCTGCTAAATAGGAGTTCAAATCTTTATTGAGGATTTCCACAATATCCGCAAGCACAACCTCTTTTAGTCCATGGTTCTACTGCTCTATGGTCCCTTTGAAATGGGTGACATCGTTGTAGCAACAGTAAAGCTTGAAAAAAAAACATGTTGTGAATCATTTTGTCCTAGGGGCAGCCCCCTGCTACAGTTGTGTCACCATGTAGTAAATTCACCTTTCTACTGCATTCCACACCTAGCCGGATGCAGGAGTGGTGACTCTGACAGCCAGCCTACATAAACTTCAGCCAGATATTTTTGGCTGTCATCCATGTGGGTTGGCCATTCACAACCTCCAACATTCTTCATGAGAAAGGTCTACAGATGGCCCAATAGACAGTGCACAAACTGTGCTATATACTCAAAATGAGGTCTTACCTAGGATTTGTACAGGTAAAGTAGTTTGTTCTCCCAGTGAGTTACTAAATCTTGCTTTTTCAGATGCTGATGGCAATTATTGCAAAGTGTATTGTCTACAGTTACTCCCAAATACTTTTCTATTAAAATTACACCCCACACTGGTGCTATTTAGAGTATAATTTGCCAGCCTGTTTTTATTTCATATGTGCCTCATCTTGCTTTCATGTATCGAACTTCTATTACCTGCCATTCACCCACTATATGCTAATATCTCCACAAACAAGAAACTCCCTGTTCTGAATTGATCACCTTGCATTGGGGTTGCCAACAAAGAGAGACAAACTGCTTTCGATGCTCACATAAGTCAGTAATAAACAAGTTGAAAAGAATTGGGCTAAGGACAGAACATTGGGCTACTCCACATAAAATTGTTGTCCCGTGTTAGAATTCCCATTACTAAATGCTCTTTGAACTCTATCTCTCTACCAGTTTTCTATCCAAGTACAAATTTTCCCTTAGGCCTATGTCCTTTTATTTAAACTATAATCTTCTTTCTGGCACCATATCAAAGTTTAGAAAAATCAACACACACTGCATAACTATAGTGCAAGTTCTGCAGACTTCTTCACAGAGATAAAAACTATGCAATATTTGCTTTTCTGCCCATAATAGAAGATTCCTGTTCCATTCAGATAAGCATTTTCCACCAATAAAGATATTTTAACCTGGAATCTATTATATAATACATTTGCTTGTGTTTCATAATCTACTAGAGTTCATTAATTTCACCAGATGCAGCAGAACTGGCTGAAGGGGATATTTTGTAACCATTTTTGATAGTGGAAACATTGATCAACCATGCATATAATTTCCTTTGAATACGGGTGGCTACATGGATCCAAACCCCTCTCCCAGAAAAGGGAAGATACGGCATCCAAAGCCAGGTAAGGGCCAGTGAGCCTGAAGCCCCTTGCCCCTCTGTAGTGGTGCCTAGTTTCGGTGGAGGAAGGGGACCCTCTCCCTCCCTTGCTGGGGGTAGGTAGCACAGCAGAGTAGGAAGAAAAGGGGCGTGGTGTTAGGTAGCTTACCTCAAAGAGGTAAGACAGAATTGAGTTTTTGTTTTCCCCCAGCCTCCCTCCCTTTTTGTTTCATTTCAGGCCAACTGGGCGCAGTAGCTGCTACGCTTAGGCCAAAGGCTGCGGTTGAACAGTCACCAGTAGCAACCCATTTAGGCCCTCAGCGGGTGTGATGCTTACAGGGCCCTGACAGTGCAGCATAACCAATCGGTGAAGGTGGGCGGGCAGGCTTGTGCTGTGCAGCCAGGTCAGCCTGCAGGAAGGGCGGGCGATTGCCATCAAGCTCGGTGAGGGAGGGGAGGCATGCAGGTAGTGTCATGGTGGATCAACAATGGGGCCTTTTTTGCCTTCCCTGGTACGGTTTGGAGGCAGCCATGGAGAGGGAGCAGAGGTGGGGAGGCAGATCAAAGCCAGATGCGTCATCTGCAGACGCGAGGCTTAAAGCATGCTGCAGGTCTCTGTTTTATGTGTGTTTGTTTCCTGTAGTCTCCTTCTACCTACTTCCTCCCTCTAAGCTGCTCCTCCTACCTACTTCCTGTGGAGGAGTGTAAAGGGCAGACTGAGTCCTGACTCAGTCACCCTTACGTTGTTGTTCTGAGCAGTTCATTTTCTAGTATTCCTGTGTATGATCCGGCTTGTCTGTCCATCCATTCTGGTGTTGGCCTGTGGCTCTGTCTGACTATTCTCCTTGTGCGTTCCGATTTGGCTCAGATATCCTTTCTGGTGCAAACCTATGGCTCTGGCTGACTACCCGCTCCATGTATGACCTAGGCTTGTCTGACTACCCACTCTTGTGTTGACCTGGGGCTGTATCCACTGCGCATCCAGCATACATACTCTCCAGTGAATATCCTATCTGGTGCAAACCAGTGGATCTGGCTGACTACCCGCTCCGTGTATGACCTAGGCTTGTCTGACTACCCACTCTGATGTCGACCTGGGGCTCTATCCACTGCACATCCAGGATTCCATCGCTTCAGTGGATATCCTATGTGGTGCAAACCTGTGGCTCTGGCTGACTACCCGCTCCGTGTATGACTTTGGCTCATCTGACTATCCTATCTGGTGCTTACTAGAAGGCTCTGTCTGTTCTCTCAGGTTGTTTGTTCCATCAGTCAGACATCCTTTCTAGTATTGACCTGGTGCTCTAGCAGACTCCTAGCTACTGAATGCAGGCTTAGGTCAGCAGCTTCCTTGGTTACGTACGATTGAGACTCCGCTCCTAGACTGACTGCAGGCTGATTCAGTGTCTCTTTGGGAGATACCTTACCACGAGACTCCAGTGGGCTGAGGCCTAGTCTCGGACAGTGTGGTGCAGAGATTGGGAGACTGCTATTCCTGATACAGTACTCGCCGTTTCAATCACCCACTGTGTGTATATATTTATATACTGGTTGAAGAGCCCGTTACACGGCCCACAGTGCCACTGCCAGCCGATTGTGGGGCAGTCATGCACAGTAGAGACTGCCCGCGCTGCGGCTGATACAGAGCTGGAAGCTTGAATGAGCATCCAGCTCTGTATCAGCCGCGGAGCAGGCAGCAGTCTCTACTGCGTATGACTGGTCGTTTCACACATTTGAGCGCATTATTATATAGGATTGCATTACTGTCATTATTTTCATATTTCTCACTCCTGGTTTTGCTTGCCAACCGTAACAGGATCTCCTTTTGTCTGTTTTACAGCTGATATCAGGAGAAGGGGAGGGAGGAGGGAACTTTCAGTGTGAATATCTCTCAAACCATAGCGGTTTTAGAGATAGGATTTGTGACACACAGTTTATTATTTTAACATTTACAAAAGTAGAATAATTTTTATGGGACATTACTGTGCCTTTAAACCCCTTGCAGAAAAAGTTGAGGCATTCTGTGGCAAACCATTTGCACTATAGGGGAGAACTAAAACATCAAAAAATTCCCATTGATTTAAATGGGGATTTTAACCCCTTGAATGCTAGAGATGTCGCCAACGCTTTGCAATGCATTGGAGACCTCACTAGCATTCATGGGGTTGGAATCCCCGTTTAGAGCAATGGGAATTTTTACTTCTCCCCTATAGTGCAACCGGTTTGCTCCAGAACTCCGCCACTTTTCTTTTGAATCTACAGCCCAAATTGGGGTTGCACCTAGTACATTACAGAAAGCAGAATATCACGTAAATGAGGTATTGCAAGACCACAATACAGCAATAATATTGCACTAACAATAATATGGAGCAGCTTAGAATGTCAGTGATGTATATATTTCTTTCCTACAAAGTCATATCCAGTATTTGCATCAGACTCCCCAACATTACAAATTGCCAAAGAGGGCAGGGCCGGCGCTGCCATTAAGGCAGAACAGGCAGCTGCCTTAGGGCGCCGCAATGGAGGGGCGCTGAAAGAGGTAAGTTTTTTTTTTTTAAATTACAAATATAGCTGTCTGGGTCTCTCTGCGGTGTGTTACAAAGACGCCGCGAGGGAGCGCTTAGTAGTGTAAATCAGCGCTCCCTCGCAGCATCTGTTACATACCGCAGAGAGACCCAGGCTCTGTAGTAATACAGAGCGCTGAGAGATGACATCATCTCCCAGCGCTCTGCATTACTGAGAGCAGCGCGCGGGAGCCTCAGCTCTGTGCCGAAGGAGGCACAGAGCTTTAAGCTGTGGCACGCCGCTAGACCACCAGGGACTGAAGGTAGGGGGACGAAGGGGCATTATGGAAAGGTCAATGTGGAGGGGGCATTGTGGAGATGTAGATGTCATTGTGGAGGGGGCATTGTGGAGATGAAGGGGCAATGTGGAGGGGGCATTGTGGAGATGAAGGGGGCATTATGGATGGGTCAATGTGGAGATGAAGGGGGCATTGTGAAGATAAGGGGGCATTGTGAAGATAAGGGGGCATTGTGAAGATGAAGGGGGCATTATGGATGGGTCAATGTGGAGATGAAGGGGGCATTGTGAAGATAAGGGGGCATTGTGAGGGTGAAGATGAAGGGGGCAATGTGAAGATGAAGGGGGCATTGTGGAGATGAAGGGAGCATTGTGGAAGGGGCATTGTGGAGATGAAGGGGCAATGTGGAATGGGCATTGTGGAGATGAAGGGGTATTGTGGAAGGGGCAATTTGGAGGTGGGGAGAGTGTGGAGGTGAATATGTGGGCGGGGCAGGGGATTGTGTCCGTGTCGGGGGGGGGGGGGCATCAAAATGCACCTTCGCCTGTGTATAAAAAAAATCCTTGCACCGGCCCTGAAAGAGGGACACTATTGTTTAACACCTTAACGACCCTTGACGGTCAAAGTACATCATGGGTAAATCTGACTTAACGATCCATGACGTACTATGACCGTCATGGAATTCCGGGCTCCTTGCGCAGCTGCATGCCGTTCAGGGAGTCCGGAATCGGATTCTTAAAAAAAGAAAAATGCTCCGCGTTCCTTTAGTGACCGCCGCGTGCCTGCGCGACCGGTCGTTAAGGGTGTTTTGCAGGTGTGTGTGGCTGGTGGGCGGGGCATTACAGGGATTTTTAGATTATTTCATGACATATTGACACCTCTTTGTGTAATAGAATTAATGATTTAGAGCAAGACCAAAGTATTTTATTTACACAGTCTAATATATAAATACATATACAGACATTAATGTGAGTAGTATTGCTCAGGAGCAATGTGATACACATATATATATACATCACACGATTAGGGGCTGGATTCTATTATAGATGCTAATTTTATCTCTGCTTTTATCTCCAGTTTTCTCCATAGAAACAGGAAAATGTCTGATAAAATGGGTGTTAACATTTAGGAACTGCAATACAATCTAGCTCTTGATCTACTACAAAGGACACCAGGGCAGGAAAGAGGGATTTGGATCTTAAAGAGGGACTGTCCCTCCTAAAAAGGGACACTTGGGAGGTATGTTTGCATGGGTAAAACACAATCTCTGGCAGGGTCTCTTTTCCTCTACCTCACAAGACCATGACTTACAGAATTAGAAAAAGAGATAGAAGGCACTCATGGTGCCATTAAACTTTTGAGAATAAATAAGCATTTTATAATCCTTATTTTCATTAAAGGGATAGTAATACTTCGTTTTATCTTTATTTTATTTTGTAGGCATTAAAAAAAACATGAAGAACGATATAAGTCTTATCTCTCAAATCTTTATGGTTTGAGAGATATTCACAAGCAAAGTTTCCCCTTCCGCCCATTTTACCTAGTGTAAGCCATCTCTTCTCAGATGTGGAATGCAGTCCATAGACCAGACAGATAACAGCAGGGGACAATATTCTTCCTATGAGAACAATGAAATCCCTGCCCCTCTTGACAAGCTTTTCAGGTTTTTCCCTTATCTTAATTGAAGATTGTCCCTCTCTGCAGTCTACCTGGCACTTCCCTTCTGCTCTGGCTGAACAATGTTACATCAGTAAAAGTGGCGGGAGGGGGACACTTTGTCATTGAATAACTCCTGAACTACAATTCTGACAGAATTGAAATAACACTTTCCAAAGTCCAAATACTATGATGATTAATTAGAGCTGTTTTTATTATGAAACATTACTATCCCTTTAAATACTTTAAACTTGTTGGTGGTCTCTGTGTGTGTCCCTTCCTCAGCAATGAAGCGGTCAGTGAACAGTGTCGAAAAACCGTGGATGCATCAGTGTCTGGTTTCGGAGTTACAGGCTGAGCAGGTGCAGGCTTGAGAATTTATCCCAGTTGGTCTATTACAGCAGTTTAATAAAGCTTCTCTTGGTCTGGAACATGTGAGTAGAACTGGCGCACGGATATTTATTTACATGAAAAGATTAAAAAGCACTCTAAGTGACTTCTGTCTCATTTGTTATTTCAAGGAGTTAAATGTTCTGTTTAACCCTTTAATGCATTGGATACCGCTTTGGCAATCTAAGGGTTAAATCAGTGGGTATTTGGGGGAATATGTGCAAATCCCCTATGGTGCATTGTCCCAGAATTGCACCATTTTTTTTTTTTTTAAACATAAATCCCTATGACTGGAACTACCCTCAACCATTTAAGTAACAACTTCTAATAATAATCCCCCACTTAACTTAAAATGGCCAGAAAATTCTAATGCCTCTGTGAGTAGACATGATATAGGGACTTACAGTTTTGGAGGAACTGTGGCTTGCACAGGGTCTGGGCTTTGGATTCATGGCTGGGATAAATTCAGCGGCTCCATTCTGACATACCTAGCATCTTATACAAATAGGGATACAACATGAAAAAATAGGCTAAAGAAAAAGGAAGCTCTTATCATCTGAGATCGATTTCATGAACAGCAAGTGTGCAGCATATGTAAAGGTCTTTCCTTTGACCTTAGAATAAAACATTCAAACAGCAACAAACATTGCACTACTTGGTCTCTGCTCTTAATCACAGGAACACAGAAGTAACGTATATCTTCTAAAATCAGCAACTTTATTATGAAATTAAAACATGTTACCTGCAGTCAATAAGATCTCAGCAATATTGTGGCCAGTCTTACGGAGTGGGTATAAGCAGGTTACAAACAAAGGTGTAAATCAACGCGTTTCATGCCCAAACGGCGCTTACTCATGATCAAACACACCATGGCTGGGACCAGGGATGGCTGGGGAGACAGAGTTAAATAAATGTCAAGTCCAGCTGTCTGTTGCCAACTTTTTCAATACGTAAGTGCCATGTGTTCAAAAGAAAGGTGGAGGAGTTCTGGGGTAAACCATTTGCACTGTAGGGAAGTATCTAGAAATTCTAAAAAAAAAAAATAATTTAACTTAACCCCTTAATGACAGGGGGTTTATTTTTCCCATTATAGCGAATGACTTCCTGGACTTACCAGGTAAGTCGTCTGTCACTAAGGGGTTAAATGGGGATTTTAGCCTTATTGAATGCAATAAGAGGTCTCCAATGCATTGCAAAGCATTAAAATCCCCATGTAATTCAAAGGGAATTTTTAGTTCACCCCTATGGTGAAAATGGTTTGCCAAAGAACTCAACTACTTTTCTTTTAAACATCCTGCCCTTAGAATGCTTATGTGCATTACCTTGAGTGTCCTCATACACTAAACCCACATAATTACGTCCCCTCGTCCCTTGAGACAGCAGCCCAGGTTCAACACCATGGATGGTGCAGGAGATGGGCTTAACACATGAAGATGTTCACATACTTCCCAACATTTTAAATTGCCAAAGAGGGGCACTTTTGTTTTAACATAGTAACATAATAAATTAGGCTGAATAAAAACACAAGTCCATCAAGTTCAACCTTGTCCTCATACCCCAGTAACTGAGAATTTTATTGCTTTCCTGCTACCAATTAATTTAGTCTTTATCAGACCTTCCTGATAAACAGTATAACTCTGTATGTTCCCTTTTGAAAGAAATGTATCTAATCTTCTCTTAAATGTATCCATTGTATCTGCCATAACCACCTCCATGGGCAATGAATTCCACAATTTAACAGACCTTACTGTAAAAAAATCCCTTCCTCTGCTTAAGTTTAAACCTCCTTTCCTCTAACCTCAAAGGGTGTCCCCTGGTCACCTGATCAGGCCTTGGAATAAATAGCTCACCGCAGAGATGCTTGTATTGACCTCTCATATACTTGTACAATGTGATAAGTTCTCCTCTTAGTCGTCTTTTCTCTAGAGTAAATAAACCAAGTTTGTCTAGTTGTTCCTCATACGTCAAGTCCTCCATTCCCTTAATTAATTTTGTTGCTCTTAGCTGTACCCTCTCTAGTTCTAGTATACACTTTTTCAGAACCGGTGCCCAAAATTGCACTGCATACTCAAGGTGAGGTCTTCACAATGATTTGCATAATAGCAAAATAATGTTATCCACTCCTGATTCGATTTAGGGTGTTGCTGGGGGTGTGGCTTCTAGGTGCGGCATTACTGAGAATTTTTAGGCTATTTCATGACCTATTGACACTTCCTAATGTAACCTAATAAATGACTTATAAGAAGCCAAAAGTATGTTATTTACACAGACTAATTAAAAAACGCATATACTGACGTATATACACTTATATACACATCACACAGTCTGATCTCCTTAAAAGAGGGACATCAGGGTGGGAAAGAGGGACAGGGGGATTTGGGTCTAAAAGAGGGACTGTCCCTCCTAAAGAGGGACACTTGGGAGGTATATATTCCTACAACTCCACTTAAAGTATCAGAGTTTTTCTGCGACAGAGGTGCCCAAATATGAGATAAATATATTCCAAAATAGAAAAAATACCCCAGAGAGACACTATCGTGACCACATTGGATTCTGAATTTGAAACATAACTTTAATCAAACAGGGCAAAAGAAAACAGAAATGGAGAGGATAATATTACGGTGAATAAAACCACATTATTTAAATTCTGCTGAGATACTGCAAATAAATCAGAGGTATGTCAAATAACTTACTACTACAACACATTGGAGGAGATTTACTGAGGTGTAATAAAGAGGTGATAAAGCGGAGCTGACTTCTCCAAAGATATAAATTCTCCAGTTCCAGGTCTATGGAGACAATTCACTAAGATTTCGAGAACTTTGGAGATGGTGCATAGCTTCTATAGAACAACATAGGAACTGGAGAAGTGATATCACTGGAGTAGTCAGCTTTATCACCTCTTTATCACGCCTTAGTGCATAATCCCCTTTATCTACAGTCCAACATGTAAACGTATTATTATAATAATTTTGCCTGTATTCATGATCTGTTTAGCTGTGTGAATTAAAACTAGCAAATAACCATACACATTGTTTAAAGGGATAGTAATGTTTCATAATAAAAGAAGCTCTAATTAAGCATCATAGTATTTGGACCTTGGAGAGCGTTATTTCAATTTTGTCAGAGTTGTAGTTCAAGAGTAATTGAATTATAAAGTATCCCCCTCCCGCCCCTTTTACTGATGTAACCCTGTTCAGCCAAAGCAGAAGGGAGGTGCCCAGGTAGATTGCAGAGAGGGACAATCTTTAATTAAGATAAGGGAAAAACCTGTAAAACTTGTCAAGGGGGGTAGGGCTTTCATTGTTTTCATAGGAAGAAGATTGTCCCCTTCTGTTATCTGTCTGGTCTATGGACTGCATTCCACATCTGAGAAGAGATGGCTTACACTAGGTAAACGGAGCAGGAGAGGAAACTTTGCTTGTGAATATCTCTCAAACCATAAAGGTTTGAGAGATAAGACTTATATCGTTCTTCATGTTTTTTTAATGCCTACAAAATAAAATAAAGATAAAACAAAGTATTACTATCCCTTTAAATACCATCCATAGAGTCAAGTGTCAGTGTTAGTAGGTGTGTAGCAGGCCTGGTCTGGCCATAAGGCATACCGGGTATTTGCCCAGTGGACCGGTCCGGGCGTTTAAAAAAAAAATAATGAACGAACGCCCCCCAGGGCTGCTCAAAAAAATAAAATTGGGCCACTCAGCCTTAAAGGGATAGTAATACTTTGTTTTAACTTTATTTTATTTGTAGGCATTAAAAAAAACACGAAGAATGATACAAGTCTTATCTCTCAAACCTTTATGGTTTATGAGATATTCACAAGCAAAGTTTCCCCCTCCCATCCCTTTTACCTAGTGTAAACCATCTCTTCTCAGATGTTGAATGCAGTCCATAGACCAGACAGATAACAGAAGGGGACACTCTTATTCCTATGAGAACAATGAAATCCCTGCCCCCCTTGACAAGCTTTTCAGGTTTTTCCCTTATCTTAATGGAAGATTGTCCCTCTCTGCAATCTACCTGGGCACTTCCCTCCTGCTCTGGCTGAACAGTGTTACATCAGTAAAAGGGGTGGGAGGGGGATACTTTGTCATTGAATTACTCTGGAACTACAACTCTGACAGAATTGAAATAACACTCTCCAAAGTCCAAATACTATGATGATTAATTAGAGCTGTTTTTATTATGAAACATTACTATCCCTTTAAATGCCCGGGCCTATTTTTTGTCCCAGTCCGGCCCTGGTGTGTAGTGATTAAAAAATATATATATAAACAGATGCTTTAGTTTGATTATGTACCATAGAGTTCAATGGCCACTTTGATATTTTGTGCATACTATAGTTATCTTTCTGACTGAGCTGATATTCAAGTGTTGAACACTAGTTTGCCGAAGGTATAGATTAAAGTAGTTCACGTGTAAAAACTCTTTTACTGTATTGGAGACAGCTTTTTATTTGCCAGCTGTAATCTGCAAACAGTTTCCTTCAATAAACTGAGACTGCTGAGGGGACAGTAACAATATCCTCTATATGTAAATGTCAACTAACAAATATGTGTTAAGTTGAACATTTATGTTGTGAGTACATTTGTTACACTCAGTGATGGGTTGGTGAAAGATTCCTTACAAACATTATTACACCAGAAGTGCCTTCTTTCTGTCTTTCTTCAATAAACTGAGGATATGTATTTGTAATGATCACACTCCGACGCTGTATTGACTATGTTCACATAGCCACAGCCTATTTGTTTAATAAATGTTCTGTTTTACATTTATACTTTGTTTCACAATAAACCACTAAGAGTTGTGTGTGCCTAGATTATGTGTTTCCTTTGTTTTAGAGATGGGGTTAGCCAGACATAGAGACCAGCCTGGTTGCTGGGAGCTAGGGTTGCCACCTTTTCTTCCAAAAAATACCGGCCATGGTATTCCGTCCATAGACTTAACATTGGACAGAATCCAATTTTTTACCGGCCTACCGGTAAAATACCGGCTGGGTGGTAACCCTACTGGGAGCACAAAACGAGGCAGTAAAAGTAAATTATCACTGAGCACGTGCACTAGCCCTTAGTACAATGGCCACCATTACAAGGGGATCATCAGGACTGTGGAGATTGTCCAGAAGATACCATGGTAAACAAGGGAGATAAGGTTATTCACTAATCTGAGTCCTGCCAGCACTCTGTATTGGCAGATTTGGATCTATAGCTCATCTGCTGATTGGTCACCAGACCTGCAGGGGAATGAGCTGGAGACACTCAAGACAGTGTCTGGTAGCGAGCTCCAGGAGTTTGGGTGTATATAAGGCAAGACTGCATCAAAAGTTAAGTGGTGGATATCATTAGGAGGTGCCACTTCACCTTTAAGCAGGACCGAATTTTCCAGTAGGCAGGGTAGGTAACTGCCTAGAGCTCTAAGTTTTGAGGGCCACCTCGGCTGTGCAAGACACACCAACATTCTGATTTGTGGGTGTGAGCAGAACAATCTTAATATCCATGAACCAGTTATATACTCCTTGATAGTAGGAGCAACGCATTGGAGATCTACCTATCAACCAAGGGGTTAAAGCTTTTTTTTTTTTTTCTCCTTTTCTTTCTTATTACAAGACAAGGGTATTTTCTGTGCTAGGAAACAGTGGATGGGACTCAGGGCGGTGTCATGTGAGAAGTGGGTGGTGCGGCCACGGGTGGAGGGCACCTAGAATGCCCTGCCCAGGAGATCCTGGGAGTAACTCCATCTCTGCCTTTAAAGGGATAGTAATACTTCATTTTAACTTTATTTTATTTTGTAGGCATTAAAAAAACATGAAGAATGATATAAGTCTTATCTCTCAATCCTTTATGGTTTAAGAGATATTCACAAGCAAAGTTCCCCTCCCCGCCCCTTTTTCCTAGTGTAAGCCATCTCTTCTCAGATGTGAGTCTGGTTGTATGACAGTACAGATAACAGAAGGGGACAATTTTCTTTGTATTAAAACAATGAAAGCCCTTCCCCCCTTGACAAGTTTTTCAGCTTTTTCCCTTATCTTAATTGAAGATTGTCCCTCTCTGCAGTCTACCTGGGCACCTCCCTTCTGATCTGGTTGAACAGGGAAGGGATACTTTATTTGTGAATATCTCCTAAACCATAAAGGTTTGAGAGATAAGACTTATATCATTCTTCATGTTTTTTTAATGCCTACAAAATAAAATAAAGTTAAAACGAAGTATTACTATCCCTTTAAGCAGGGCCGAATTTTCCAATAGGCAGGGTAGGTAAATGCCTAGAGCTCTAAGTTTTGAGGGCCACCTCGGCTGTGCAAGACACACCAACATTCTGAATTGTGGGTGTGAGCAGAGCAATCTTAATATCCCTGCACCAGTTATATACTCCTTGATAGTAGGAGCAATGCATTGGAGATCTACCTATCAACCAAGGGGTTAAAGCTTTTTTTTTTTTTTTTTTTTTTCCTCCTTTTCTTTCTTATTATAAGACAAGGGTATTTTCTGTGCTAGGAAACAGTGGATGGGACTCAGGGCGGTGTCATGTGAGAAGTGGGTGGTGCGGCCACGGGTGGAGGGCACCTAGAATGCCCTGCCCAGGAGGATCCTGGGAGTAACTCCATCTCTGCCTTTAAAAGTCCTGGGAAGAGCCTTGCTGGTATGGGGAATCTCTCCAGTGAGCATACACATTATTAGAGTCTCTATTAGAGTAAACAAGTTTCTTTTGTCCATTGCAATCAGTTTATGGATGCACAGTGTGGATTCTGGCTTTTTTCATTATACATAGAACTATTAAATTATGCAATTTCCTAAACTGACATCCAAACCTAAGCCTGCCTTCTGTACTGAGTATATCATGTTTTAGGACACATTCTCCTAATTAGGAGATGTTCCATTCAAAAGTAATTAGAGCTCAATTTTTTCATGTTTTAAATCAAACTGGTAGCAAGTATGCAAACTGTTGTACACAGGCTTTCTTTGGAAGAGCATGAGAAACTTACACCTATTGGGCCCTGGGGCAAAATCTGATTGACCTCCCCTCTCCACCAGATGGTATGTTGTTTAAAAGGTCAATGATAAAAAAAAAAGAAAGTAGCTCTCCACAATGACATTCTTATTGGCTGTTAGAGGCCGGGTGTGATAGTGTCTGGGGCCTCCAGTCAAGTTAGGAAACTGGCCTTATTGCAAGGGGGCACATGACAGTGCAGATTTGATGTACCCCTTGGATGTAGGACCCTGGCTCAGCTACACCCACTGCAACCCCTATAGTTATGCCCCTGCTCATGGTGATTACAAGACAAAGCTTTAATATAATAAGTTTGAGCTGTAACAACCTTTAACTAAAGGCAATTCCCAGAAGTGCCTTTATTCTTGCTTTAATTATCTAGAAACACACACACACTTCCTTTAATAAGAGGACATCCCATTTACAAAACCAGGACCACAGATATGTAGAACTAATAAATGAAACCAAGAATCTGAGTCTTACCAACCACACAGGAAGAAACCCTTGTCTGGATACGTGTATCATCTTGTTTGTATTGTTCTGATGTTTGCACATTGGGGGCAGAGATGGGAGCTGGGGTGGACGTTGGAGGGAGAGATAATCAGGAGAAAATACAAGCATTCGAAAACCTGTGTCTTAAACCCTTGGGTGCTAGAGATTTTACCAAATTATTGTAAAGGGCTTAAACCAGGGTTAGTGAATTGTTAGATCTCCAGCTGTGGTTATGACTGGTTAGGGATGGAGAAAGTTGTGGTCCAACAACTGACGGACCAGCATTTAACGAACCACGGGTTAAGCCAATTATGCAGTAGAATGGGTTCTGCGCATTGGTATATGTGAGCAACTCTGTGTTAGAATATTGCACCTTCATGCACCTGTATTCCAACCAATAAAAAAGAAAAGCGGTTAAATCCCTGCCTACCCTTGCATTTGCCAAAACCGGCACAAAGAGAACCAAACTAACATCATAGATGTAAATTATGGCAAGAGGTGCAACCACACATATATCAGCAAAATGTCCCAATGTGTAAACACATCATTACTATGCGGACAGAGTCATGTATGGAAGCCCTTGGATTAGTGTCATCAGTAGTTTCCCAAAACTTGTACTTAGAGTTGCAACTCAAGTACATAAAATATGCATACTGCGGGGTCAGCTAGGGACAATGCTTCCCTATAGTAGGGTGAGTAGCCTTGGACTCTTTAGGATTTGTTGGACAACAACTTCCATCAACCTTAACCTGCCTCCAACTGGTGATTTTAATTTTGACGAGAGCTGGAGTGCCAACAACTGTCTGCACATTTTCTCTGGGGGATTAAAGGTTATTGTGCACTTTTTACTGTTTCTCTGTGGCTGATGTACTAAGGTATGGGCTTTCAACATGTTGCCCTAAGGCCCAATGTGACCTTCCTGACTTTAAGGAGTGGCTTGTCTAAGATATTTAGCAGATTTTTTTCTGTATGTAATAGGCTAGCACCAGGTTTTTCCACTACGAGTCCATGAGACATTTCCGGCTGAGTGCTAAGCAGTGAACTTGGGCCTTCAGGCTAATTTCTTCCATAGTCTGTGTGTTATGTAGTTAACCACCTGCACTGAGGACAATTACAATAATATCTGTTCCACCTTCCTGTTAACTTTGGTGTAACCAATATTGCCTCTTTGTACGCCTCAGTTTAGCAAGTTCTTATACCACCTCACCTTGTCCCTATGTAACGGCGTATTGCCCTGTTGCCTGCATTCAGTCCTCCCTATTGGTCACTTGTAATTGTATATCGCCCTTTTGGTCTCATGTAATTTTCTGCTGGTCTCATAACGGTAAATCCCACTGCCAATTCATTGCAATGTGTGTACCATTCTAGTGTAGCATACACACACAAGGACTTTTGATAACATTGCCCACGAATGAAAATAGTTTATGCCCCTGTTCTTAAGAAAACTTTGGGCAAACCAAAGGAAACAAATATAAATTCATATGTATTTAATATGTATTTTAACCCCTTGAATGCTAGAGGCATAACTAGGTATTCTCTTCACCTATCCCACAGACTCCACTTTTCATTGTTTATTACCAGGTCTTCAGGGATAGGAGCTGTCTTTTACTAGTCTGGAAAGTTCCGCAGTAACTTTACCTATCTCCACCCACTTTAGAGTCAAACCCTGTTTTTCTCCTTCTTAACCCTTTGAGTGCCAGAGATGTATCCAACACATTGCAATGCAATGTGATGGATACCTCTCTGGCACTCAAAGGGTTAATCCACATCCATAATATACACTTTCCAACAGTACCATGTGGAGCAATACAGCACCACTTTACTATTTGTTGAACCAGTCAGATTCCTCTTGTACTGTTTTACCAGTTTACAAAGTTGTTTCCTCTCTTCTGGCTTTGCAAAGCCCTGTGTTGTAATTGAATAGCCAAAGTGCCTTTTGATTGGCTGAAAGCTGCAGCTCATCTTCTGTCCTGACAGCCACACTCTGGAGACTGATCACTGGTGTTCTTCATATGCTAAATGATCGTCACTCCACATTGTGGCCTGTGGGAATAAAAAAGTGGGTGCAGTGTTCCAGAGAAGGGATCACTAGCATACAAATATTAGACTTTTAAAAATAAAAAAAAAAAGCAAACCCCTTTTCTTTTCTCCATTGTCATCCTGAAATGCCTTCCCACAATATTTGCCAGCCACCTCTGGCTGACTAGCTGGTGCTGGACTACAACTCCAATCATCTTCAACCAGCCAATAGATGGCTGTAGATGATGGGTGCCGCAATACAACAGCTGGACAGCCACACATTGCTCGAACATTTTATAACAAGATAGATACATAGTAAGATACAGATAAAGCTGAATAAAACACATGCAATATCACCCCTGCTGATCCAGAGGAAGCAAAAAAAAAAAAAAAAAAAAAAAAAAAAAAAAATTAATTTCCAATTAAGCCCCAAGTCGGTAAAAAAAAATTAAATCCCTTCCCGAATGAAAATGACCGATATGTCCCTGGATCAACATCCTATCTTCTTTTGAAGCCAACTGTCATAATTCTCAATATTGTTCTGTGCTGGATAGGTATCCATTAGTTTGTTTTTTTTTTTAAAGCAGTTACAGTATCAGCAAGCACAGCATCCTAAGGCAAAGAATTCCATAACTGTACTGCTCTTACTGTAAAAAAACCCTTGTCTTTGCTTTATTCAAACATGCCTTTCCTCTAGTCTTTATGGATGACCTCTTGTTCTTTGCTCAGTTCTTTCTATTGTACTGGAATATATATGTAAATGGTAATCATATCATCCCTTAGACGTCTCTTACCTAATGTACACAAGCCAGATTTAGCTAGTCTCTCTTTATAATCAGATCCTCCAATCCCTTTATCAGTTTGGTTGCATGTATTTGCACTTTTTCCAGTTCAATGATGTCTTTTTTAACCTTTGAGTGCCAGAGTGGTAGGTATCGCATTGGTTTGCAATGCGTTGCGCACCCCTCTGGCACTAAAATGGTCAAGAACTGGTGCCCAAAGCTTCACTCCATGTTCAAGATGAGGCTTTATCAAGGATTTATACAGAGGTAGAATAATATTAACATCCCATGCATCTACACCTCTTTTTATGCAGGCTACTACTCTATTTGCTTTTGCAGCAGCTGAGTGACTCTGCACACTGCTGTGAAGTCTATCGTCTGTCAGTACTCCTAAATCTAATGAGGATTCCCAAAATTGTTCCCATTTAGTGTATATGTAGCATGTTTGTTTCTATAGCCCAAATGTATAACCTTACATCTATCTACATTAAACCTCATCTGCCTCTTTTCCGCACATTCATATATATTGTTTATGGAGGGGGCAGTGGATGTAAGTGTACCTTTTCCATTCATGAAATGTGTGAATGTAAGAGTGTGACCTTATGCAGTCACCTGCATCATTTCAGCACTCTGCCCTGGCCTTCTTAGAACTCCAGGGGACATAGATATTCCTAAATATTCACAATGCACTGGAGACTACTCTAGAAATTATTGAGTTAAAAGTCTTATTTCAAATGAGTTAAAAGTCTTATTTCAAATCAGTGACAATAATGGGAAAGTGTATTTATTCACTATGGTGCAAGTGGCTTTCCCCAGAACTGAGTCACTATTTCTTAGTAAATCAGACTCTCTGAGCCCATTGAGAAAATAAGCAGAAATCACCTGGCAGCATGATAAATTCCCTGAATGTAAGTTATGAAATATGAATGATTTTTTAATCCTGTGAAATAAATGTGGCTCGCCTCTGCGGTTTGTTTTAAGTTACTAGTTATAGCTCATGCTTTGAGTCTGTTCAGGAAACAATAACATTTCTACAAAAGGAAACCCAAACCCAGACAGAATGCCAAATGAAACAGTGGTGAGGTATTAACTAAACACAAGCTCGTATCAATGACACTTCCTGCACTTTTATTTTGTGGAAACAGATTGTAAACAAATAAGTTTACTTGTAATACCTGGATGAGAGAGTCGAGTTTTGGGACTTTTTTTTTTTTTTTTAACCCTTTGAGTTCCAGAGAGGTACGCAACGAATTGCAAAGCAATGCGTTGCGTACCCCACTGGCCCTCAAAGGGTTCATGAGGCTAGGCATAGCGAAAGTTCAGCAATTGGTATGAACTGGTTTTATTTGTGAGTAACAGATGGGTATCCTCTCCACTCAAAGGGTTAAAGACCACAGGGGATGTAAAATGCACTGTGAAGAGCAGAGGCGTAACTAGAACTCTCCGGCCCTGGTGCAAGAAGTGCCTTGGGACCCCCCCCCCCCCCCCCCGACCACATTGGCACCCGGGCCCTCCACAATGCCCCAATCTCCTACCTCCCAGGAGAGACAGATTGATGGGTTGAGCTCCCGCGCGGTCCTCTTCTGTAAAGCAGAGCGCTGGGAGATGATGTAGTCTCCCAGCACTCTGCATTACTAGAGCGCTAGAGGGAGATTGCGAGAGCCAGGCGGAGGGGTCGTAGGGGGTGGCCGGGCCCCTGAAGTGACAGTCACGGGTGCGACCCCTATAGTTACGCCACTGATGAAGAGGATCATAATCAGTGGAATACATTCAGTGGACACATGGGTCACTAGTGCAGCACCCAAGGCATCGGTACTGGAGCATGTTCTATTTAATACCTCCATTAGTGATGTTACTGGTGGACATCAAGGGAAGGTGTGCATTTTTCAGAGGACATTCCTGGAGGGGAAAGTCAAATGAGAAGTGATGGACAAAAGTATGGGATTGAACATTTAACGCAAAATAATACAAGCAGTACACAAAAACCCAAAGACAGAATATGAACTTAAAGTGGTACTAACTTTATAAGGACTTGGCTCAATCCGAAACAGCTTTCAAAATCAACTATTAGCCATTGTTTATTAAAAACCATAGATAGACATAATCGTTAGTGTATGCAGCTTTGCCAGTTCTTCCTGGTAGGATGGGGCAGTTGGGAGTTAAGCAAGCAATGCGGCAAAGACATGGGGAAACCAGCAAGGTACTAGGATGGCAGAAGAGGGTATCCTTTTGAATGGTCAGCCACTATTGGGTGATAAAGAAAACAAAGCATTAAACATGTCATGGCAATGAACAGGGCGATATCAGAATATCGCTCACATCAAAAGGGCGAGATTCTAATATTGCGGGCTTAAGCACCGCATATTTTAATAGTTCACTTTGAAAATGATAACCTACACGCTGCACACGTGATTCAGTACAACAATGTTTTTAATGAAATTATCCAATACCGCTCTTACACACAGAGAGTGTAGGAATCACACATTCAACCACTACTAGAGCTTATATCCATGTACGTTAACCCTTTCAGCTCGAAAGGGGTATGCTTGCTCCGGAACCACTCTCGTGCTCAAAAGGTTAAAATACCTGGATGTAAGCACTAGTAGTGGTTGAATGTGTGATTCCTACATTCTTTGTGTGTAAGAGAGGTATAGGATAATTTCATTACAAAACATTGTACTGAATCACACGTGTAGGTTATTATATTCAAAGTGAACTATTAAAATGTGTGACGCTTAAGCCCACAATATCACAATCTCACGCTTTTGATGCAGGCGAGATTCTGATATTGCCTTTTCATTGCGGCCATGTTTAATGCGTTTTCTTTGTCGCCCAATAGTGGGCGACATTTTAATAGTGAACCACAGAGGAGGAGGCATTAGCAGCAGAAAAAGAGAGGTCCTAATTCCACTTTACAGATTACTAGTTCAGCCTCACCTAGAAAAGAATGGTGTACAGTTCTGGAGACTATGGGGTTATGTACTAAGGCTTGATAAAGCGTATATGACTTCTCCAGTGATATCACATTTCCAGTTTCTATGTTATTCTATAGCGCAAATGCATTAAGATCTCCAGAGTTAGAGAGATCTGAGTGCACAGGTTCTATAGAATAACATATGAACTGGAGAAGTGATATCACTGTAGGAGTCATTTCTGCCTTAGCAGCTCTTTATCATGCCTTAGTACATCTCCCCCATATATCCTGAAGGACATAAATAAGAGACTATTGAATGGACATTAAAATGGTGCATGAGCTTAAAAAAAAAAAAAAAAAAAAAAAAAAAAGATATATCAGGTAGACACAAGGAGCTTAATATGTATAGCTTGGAGGATAGAAAGGTGCTATGTCTGAAACCTTCAAATACATTAAAGGGCTAGTAATGCTTTAAAAAAAACAAAAACAAAAAAAAAGTTCTGATTGATCCTCCTGTAAAGCGGGCCATATAACTCTGTGTTTGAATATTTTTCGTTTAGTAGTTCAAAAGTAATTCAATGCTAAAATATCCCCCTCCTGCCCCTTTTACCAGTGCTGTCTCCCCTCAGATGTGGAATCCGGTCCTGGGACCAGACAACACACAGTGAGGGACAATCTTCATCCACTGAGTATAAGGAAAACACTGCCCCCTTGACAAAGGAAGGCAGGATTTTCCTTATGCTCAGTGAAGATTGTCCTTCGCTGTGCACCATCCGGCCAGCTGAGAGAGGTAGCATGATGCTGATGAAAGAGGAGGGAGGGAGATCCTTTAGCATCAAATTACTGTTGAACTACAAAACAGAAGGAATTGAAACACAGCATTACATTGACCGCTTTATAGGAGGATCAATTTCAATTGGAACTGCATTTTTTAAGGTATTACTATCCCTTAAAGGAATTTAATAAAATTCAGAAAAATCTGTTTTTCGAATAAAAAGGAATACTAGAACAAATGGGCATACCCTAAATTTTGGGTGTGGAGAAATAAAAGGAAATGTAAAAAAATTACTGTACAGAAATGGTGATAGATAAATGGAACACCCTCCTAGCAGAAGTGACTAAAACAGTAAATGAGTTTAAGAATTCTTGGGATTGACATACGGGGAACAGTGATCACAACATGGTTTCATTTGAGATCAGTTTGAAGAAGCAAAACTATATAGGTTCAACCAAGACTCAATTTTGAATAGGCTTACTTCAAAATGTTGTCATCAATGCAAAACAGACTGGGATGAATTATATGTAAAGGAGAAAATACTAAGGAAAAATGTTTGGTATTTAATTTCAGACTGCAGAAATGCATTCAACATGATACAAAAGTGAAAGAAGTAAATCACAACTAATGTGATTAAATGTAAAGGAGAAAATGGCAAGGAAAAAATGCATTTACACTATTTAGGTAAGAAGGAAGATAATTATCTTTCTTAAAATACAGTGAGTGCAACAAAAATTGCTAAAAGTTGATTAGATTAGCAGAAATAGAAACTGAAACTAATGTTGCAAATGGAGCAAGACTAATCCAAAAAATACATAAGTGGAAAAAAACAAGATGTGTGAGTTGATTAGTGTGGATAAGGAAAAAGATCATATTATGAACAAATTATTTTCATTGTTATATACTAGGGAATGAGCAATGATAGAAGGGCCTCAGCAAATAATTACAATCATACCATTATCAGATACAGGCTTAACACAAGACGAGGTCAAGGGAAAACTGGGCAAAGTTAAGACTGAAAAGTACCTGGTCCTGATGGTATATATCCAAAGGCTCTTCAGGAACTCTGTGCAGTATAAGCAAGACCACACTTTTTAATCTTTAATGACTCCCTTTTCACAGGCTCAGTGACACAGGATTGGTGTAAATCCACTATGATGGGTTTACTTAAGAAGGGAACTAAAACAGAACCTAGGAATTGTAGACCTGTGCATTTGACCTCAGTAGTGGGAAAACTACTGAAAGGGATAGTAATGGATCATTTTAACTACATTTAATATTGTAGATATTTAAAAAATAAAGTAATTGATGCCAGTCTAATCTCTTAAGCATGTATAGTTTGAGAGATATATGATTACAAAGTTCCCCCCTCCCCCCTTTCACAGACGTCAGGCACTAGCTTACAGCATGAGATCCTGGTCCCGATACAAGCTGGCGGCATTGCAACAAATCTGAAATAGCGCAATCTAAAAAGAAATACTTAATTGGAAATGTCTACAAAGTGTGCTTTCAAACCAGGCACACCTTGTAGACTGGTCCCAGGACCAGAATCTCCTGCTGTCAATTAAAGGGCAGACTTCTGGGAAACGGGCAGAGGAGGGGAACTTTGTAATCGTATATCTCATGATTGAGAGATCAGACTGGCATCAATTACTTTATTTTTTAAATATCTACAATATTAAATTTAGTGAAAATGATCCATTAATATCCCTTTAAAATGATAATAGGGGGTTATATTCAGCATTTCACTGAGAAAAATACAATTATTAGCAGGAATGAACATGTTTTCTTATGGAATAGATCTTACCAAACATATATTTTGCACTTCTATGAAGAAACTAGCAATCTAGGTAATGGTACACCAATAGATGTTGTATAACTAGATTTTGCAAAGCCATTTGATAAAGTGGAGGCTGGTGTAAAAAAAAAATTGGAGATTGGATCTAAGGGATAACCTTTGCATCTGGATAGAAGGTTATCTGGTTGAAGGGTAGGGAACAGTGTGGAAAATTCTGCAATACAGGTAAAGCAGAGAATAGAGCACCTTAGGGTTCATTGTGTCATCTATTGCTTTTTAGCATGTTTATAAATGACCTGGAATTAGGCAGAGAATGCAAAAGTTCAATACTTGCAGATGATATTAAAATATGTAGGATTATAAATTCAGAGCAAGGTGGTTTTTTTTCTCTGCAAAGGAATTTACATAAATTGGCAGGTTGGGCATATAAACTGAATTTGAAAGTAAACGAAGGGAACTGTAAAGTTATGCATTTGTGATGAACAAATAGGATTGCTACTTAATTTAATTTAATAATGACTTTTTGATTTGAGGAATTAGCACTCTGTAGCCTGGGATTGGCAAACACCACAAGGCTGCAGTTTAAAAGGATTGGCAGCTCCCGAGAATGGCATTGCATGATCCCTTCACAACAACAAGAACACTTCACTGGGAGCCAGTGGTATAGCTGTATTATCCCATAACTTTCAACTTTGCTTGCACAAGATTAGCCTCTTAGCAAGATAACTACAACAAGGCCTACCACTACTGTCATTACACAGAACTAGTCAGTGGGAATAGTGTTAAATGGATAGTAATGTTTCATAATAAAAGCATCTCTAATTAATCATCATAGTATTTGGCTTACACTAGGTAAAAGGGGCGGGAGGGGAACTTTGTGAATATCTCTCAAACCATAAAGGTTTGAGAGAGAAGACTTATATAGTTCTTCGGGTTTTTTTTAATGCCTACAAAATAAAATAAAGATAAAACAAAGTATTTCTATTCCTTTAAGTCCAGTCATAACTGAAGGCATGAATGGAGTTTAGTGCTCTTCACTGATGAGTCCCAATTATCTCTAGCATGTCACATTGGTCTGCTGCAGTACTAATCTACAACTTGGAGAAGCCTGCATCAACAACTGCCAATTCAGGCCAGCTTCCAGGAAATAGTGTAGGACAGTATCATGGCAGATGCACACCCTACTACACATTCTGGGCATTCTCATAGCCCTCACTGGACATGTCTCTGAATCATGTGTGGAACTGAATGGGTCACCACCTCCTCTAGAACCTTTCGTTGTCCACCCTGCAAGAGCTGCATGCTTAAATTGATGCTATACAGGCCAACGCTATCTAAGAAATTATTAACAATTTTATAGCCTCATCATCTAGTTGCCTGTATAGCTTTGTGAGATACACATACTCACTACTAAATAAAATGTTATATTATGCACATTTTTTGTCTCCAATGTTAATCACTTGTTTCTTATATTATGTCATCCTATATAATAATTCACTAAAACGTGAATAACGGCGCAGTCTTGCGCAGTAGAGACTGCGGCATCCAGTGTCCAGCTCTGTATCAGCCGCGATGCGGGCAGTCTCTACTGCCCATGACTGCCCCACGACCGGCTGGCAGTGGCACTGTGGCCCGTGTAACGGGCTCTTCAACTAGTATATATATATGCCGTTTCATGTGTATCCCATCAGCGTCCTTGTGTTGCGCTTTCACTGTTGAGCAAAATTCTAATTAGTAGTTTATAATTCAAGACAAAATGTATCCTATTAATTTAAATAAAATGACTTCCCATGTAGTTCTACCTGGTTATTTTATATTTATTTTTACAAGGGTGGTTGTATCTTTTTATTTTATAAATTTATTATTACAAGGGAAGGGGTATTACACTGTATAAAATGTTACAGTCTTGAACATTTGGGAGTCTGAAGAATCCCATCTACCACTGCAAATGGAAAAGGCTTCTCAGTTAGGAAATATATTGAAAATGGGACATTTTAACTAAAATTGACTGCGAAAAAGAGACTCCCAGGACAATAATTTCATAATACTGCTTAGTGACAACTTAATGTCCCAACTAGTAGAAAATCCAACTAGCAATTAGACTTTGCTGGACCTATTGATATCAATTTTTTCTGAAATGGTATACAATATTTAATTAAGGGAACAATTGGGCAATAGTACATAGTATGGTAACCTTTAAACAATTTTATGATAATCCAGTTAATAAGGGATCACGGAGCTTAAAACACAAATTAATTTATAATGCTAAAATGCAGTTAGAAGGCATTTCATGGGACTTAATCTTAAAGATAAAAAAAATTGATGATAAATGAAATATGATTATTTTCAAAACATTTTAAATACATCATTGATGGACAAATACAAGAACAACTAACCAAGGTCAACATCGGTAATGCAGTTCCAGGGTGGTGGGAAGGGAAAAAAGACCGCGAGATGGCTCATTAGGTTAATACACCAACTGTGATACTTGTAGAAACCTCACATTGCAGGTTTGATGATTGGCTGTCACACAACACAGTCGTTCAACTTTCTGATATCAATAAAATGAATGCCATTGAGTTGAGTAATAACTATTTATCAGTTGCAGCCAGAGGCTAAGTGCTTTTGAGTACATGAGGGGAGAAAAGAACTATACAGGGTTTAACTAGAACTTATTGAGCCCTGGGATGAAATCTGAATCTGGGCCTTGTTGGTGCATAAAGGGTTAATATACAAAAATGGAAAAGCAGTTCTTATCTTACTGGTTAGCCATGTGCGGTGATGTCAGTGGCCAACAGCTAGATAGGTTATTGGTCTGGAAAAAAGGAATTGCATTAAAGTGCAGAGTCGATGGGCCCCGTACGATGTCAGGGTCCATCACAACTGAACCATCTGCACTTCCAGTAGGTAATCCTCTGGCGCTATAAAAAATAAGTTGTTAATTTAGGACCCTAGAAGAAAAAGAAATATACTTTTAAATCGTTTAAGCCAGAAAGATCAGGTGCATCACTTAAAACTTTAAAGACTGCAATAAACGCTACAAACAATTTTGTTGCCCAAAATTGAAAATAAAAAAGAACTACAAAAAAGAAGACAAATCCTAAAAACATTTGCAAGTTTATAAATAGCAAAAAGATGAAGGTCGATATAAGGCCCATGTTAAATCTAAAATTGACTGTTTCTTTAAATTATATTAACAGACCATTTGTTATCTACAGAAGTCAGCAGTAAGCTTCAGAGTTAAGAATAGCCAACCTCCACTAACAATTACCTCATAGCCTAACCTTCTGTTCCAATCAAAATGCACATATAAGCATAACACGTGGTTGTTGAAGATTATCTAGATAATTACATATTCATGAAATGAACAGACCCCATAGTGTATAATATCCATGTTTGAACATATATAAACTGATGACTTGGGTGTTTTATTCTTGTGAGGTACTACTGACCATGTTTAAAGACTCATCAAAGTATATATATTCAGTCATTGGGAATTGAAGATTAAGACCTGACAGCATATACTAACAATGCTGTCCGCCATGCCAAAGAACATCATGCAAACTTAATTAACCATTGAAACACTAACAATTTTGTTAACCATCAAGCTTCCTGTAAGAGCCTGTCATACTTTGATGTAATAAAGAAAAATCTACTCATCTTCAAGACTATGTCCACCTCTGTCAATCAAAGAATTTAACCCTTCAGATGCGGTTTAACAGACCATTAAAACAGAGACAAGTAAATTAAATAATGAGAAGGGGACAGTGGCTGACACCTGTTTTTTCTGCATGTACTAAGGAAGCAACAATGACAGGGTTTGGGCAAATAGGGAAGATCACAACAATTCCATCATCATGTACAAAGATTACTAAGGACCAAGTCCAAAAGTTGCATGAAAGGTTAGGGTGAATACAGCACAAAGATCTGATAGCTTACACCCAAAAGAACTTGGGAATAGCAAGACCATCATACTTAATCTTAATTGAATTAGTCTCATCAGGGATCATGACCTGTTATTGGAGGAAAGTAAAGGTCATGCCATTTAAAAAGCGGGACTAATCGTGTTTTACTGAGCATGATGCATTTTGAAATATGTTTTTTTTTTTCAATATTACATGATACTATCCCATTAGAGACCAGATAATCTTCTAAAAGTTTTAAATCACAGACCCCATATACCGTCCATTTAGATGCAATGTTTTTCCACTTACAACCCCCTTTCCCCCTCCTACATATCTGAAAGATTAAAATAATTATGAGAGCTGCCAATAAATGAACAAGAGCAAAGGAGGGCACTGAAAGAGTGAGAAACACTAACTGGCAGAGGACTGGCAACCACCTATTCAGGTTGCTACACTGGAGAGAGAATGCTGGGAAAAGTGGGGTACACCACACTTAAATATGTTATTGTAATTTCAGTGTTCTCCCATAACCCTGAAAGCACTCATGCATGCACAATTAGTAACGGACCGTCCTTGGCAGGTTTAGTGTGTGTGTGTGTGTGTGTGTGTGTGTGTGTGTGTGTGTGTGTGTGTGTGTGTGTGTGTGTGTGTGTGTGTGTGTGTGTGTGTGTTGGAGATATTCCTTTAATGTTTCCTATCCAATGTAAGAAAGCAAGGCTTCTCTCTTTTGTGCTCTGCCAGGACACACACACCTTGTGTTTATATATTGGACAAAAAAGTGTTCTCCATATTGTCCCTTAATTGTACTATATATATATATATATATATATATATATATATATATATATATATATATTAGCACTACCTTTATATTGAACTTACAGGGATATACAACTCAAACTTCTGATACAGGTATAATTCCACTTTACTGAATGAACTTCGCAGCTGGGAGAGGCTTAAAGCGGAACTACCACCCGACAATCTTTAGCCTCACTAAGTCCCCATCTGGTGACTAGCTGCTTAGTAGATGCTTAGTAATGCCTCCCAGAGCCCGGCTGGGACTGACAGTGCAGGCGTGCAGACGTCACAATGGCAAGATGTCTGTGCTCCGTCCTGCCTGTCAGTCAGGGAAGAGAGCAGAAATCTATTAAATAAGGTAATTATTCTGGCGACTAGCGCTACTAAGCAGCTAGTCACCAGATGGGGACTAAGTGAAGTTAAAGATTGTATCGGGTGGTAGATCCGCTTTAACAGAACAGAAATAAAATGGATGCAATAGTACACAATATTTTATCCTGAAAGGGATAGTAATATTTAATATGTATTGAAGGGTTTGTCCCCTTGAGTAAAACAAGGGTATGCCCACTTTTGAGAGGTGTTCTATTTTGAAAGTTATTGCAGCTCAAACTTTAGGTACAGTATCTCAGTGACCTGAAATTATACAGTGGCGCTGTTGCTACACCATCCTATGGACAGCTCTGGTCAGCTGATCATAAATCTCCATGGGATGGTGTAGAAACAGCGCCACTGTACAATTTCAGGAAATGAGATACTGCACCTGAAAAATTAATGTTTGAGTAGCAATAACTTTTGAATAAAATACCTCTCAGCATTGGGAGTACCCATGTTTTACTCAGGAGGATAAACTCTATGATATGTATATTTTTTCTGTTTATTAATCCTTTGAGTGCAATGCATTGAACACCCCTCTGGCACTCAGAGGGTTAAGTGGCATTATCCCTTGAAGAAAAGTAAAGTTCATCTTTAATCTGAAGTAGTAACCAAGACAATTTTGTTCTAAACTCTGCAGAGTGACACAAACATAAGTGGAGTGTGTAGGCTCTTTACTAACCCATAGTTTTGTGTAGGTCAGTGTAGGAAAAGTTGTTAAAGTGATGCTGGATCTCAGAGAGGGACAATTTTCAATTAGTATAAGGGAAAACCCTGTCAAGGGGAGCAGGGTTTTCATTGTTCTCACAGTAAGAAGATTGTCCCTTGCTGTGAGCGGTCAGGTTTTAAGACCAGATTTCACATCTGAGGGGAGGTGCATTACACTAGGTAAAAGGGGTGGGAGGGGGATACTTTATCATTCAATTACTCTTGAAATACAACTCTGACAGTATTGAAATAACACTCTCCATGGCCCAAATACTATGAAGATTAATCTGAGCTGCTTTTATGTTAAAACATTACTATCCCTTTAACTTAGAATAGCAAGGATCAATCATATCATGTTACTAGTTGAAAGAAAAGGAACCAGACTGATAGAGTCACATTTTACTAAGGCTTAAAAAAAAAAAAAAACAGAATCCAGTCACGCTGGGTGGAAACAAAATACATTCTTTGAAGATTCGCCCTCACTTGCTTCAAACTGGGCAAGTAAAATTTATAGGAATGCAGTAACAATTTAGCTGGGTGGTGCAGGGTTTGTACATTGCTTTAGATTAAATACACGATAAAGAAGAAAAGGTTCAGCACAAACATATGGGAACTATATGTACTGTTACCTGGCTTTTACAAAAGTGAACCTGCAAAAGGAATCTCTTGGTTCAATCACAGATTTAGGGAGAATGTGTCTCCACTGGGAAATTTCGGATTTAGAATTCCATTAATAGATATAGTAGCAACAAAAAGGAACAATAAATCAGGCATCAAAAATAAAATTCCAAACTTAAACTGGACTCACATGTGCAATGTTATGGGTGCTAAGCCACATCAGGCTTGCCAAACCTGTTTGTACATGCGTATCCAAAGAAAGATTTGGACGGCACAGCAAAGGAACTAAAGCATGAAAATAAAAACTAGACACTTTATTGCAAAGTTGAATAAAACAGTATCAAGACATCACTGGACAGTGGAGCCCAATTAGGCACGTTAACAGGCATTTTAAATATTTTATCATATATCTTGTGTTTGTTCATTTGGGTTATGTCTTTGAGCAAGCTCTGTGTGTAGTGTGAAACGCGTTAGACCTGTCAAGGTTCCTGTTTTATGTGCTTATTATCCACTGTCTGGTGATGTCTTGATGTGGTTTTATTAAACTTTGCAATAAAGTATCTAGTTTTTATTTACACGCCTTACTGCCTTTAGTGTGCTGCCCAAATCTTTCCTTGGATAATTCCATGAATACAGGGTCAGCCTACTGCCCATTGCAGACAGAATCAGATATAAACAATATTGGCCCTATGTTCAAAAGAAAAGTAGTGCAATTCAGGATTCCACCTGTACCATAAGACAGGGGAGCTCAAATCTCTTCTCAGAACACCTTCCCCCTCCAAAGGTACAGGTTGTCAGGATGCACTGTTGGAGGGTAGTGCTGAAGACAGGTTTGAGCTATCCTCACATATGGGACAAATAAAAATGGGTTTAACACTTTGAGTGCCAGGGGGTATCCAACACAGTGGAAATTCCTGTGGCTCTCAAGGGGTTAAATGGGACTTGTAACCCCTTCAATGCTGTAACACTTCAATGCATTGAGAGGCAATGTATTGGAAACATCTAGCATTCAAGGGGGTTAAATGGCTAATGTAACCTTTTGAGTGCCAGATTGGTATCCATCACATTGAAATTAAATGCATTGGGTGACCACATTTCGTTTCTGCCATTCTGGGACACTGCGCAGAAAAGAGTGCACCACAGAGGTTAAATACTAGAGGGGAAACTGCCCATTGACTGCTGAGACAGATAGTGGTGCCTGTGTTGGGCTACAAGATAATGTACGTCACACCCAAAGTCTTATATTAGTGAAGCACTACAACAATACTGCACTGCAGCTCCTGTTTGCTGTCAGGATGAAGGCTCAGTTCTCTATCTGGTGTTTATAGATCTGTCTAGAAGCCATTGCCTTGTAGCCCATCAGAGGCATCACTTCCTGTTACAGTAGGCAAAGGGTAGTTCTCCTTTTAGTGTTGAGAACTCTATGCTCTGCAGTCTTCATTCCAGGACTCCGTATTGCCCCAAAATGGGGCTGTCCGGGACATGGGACATATATTTAAAACCCAGGACTGTCCAGGGCAATGTAGTCATCATAATCAGTGGGTATTTTGGAAATTTGCAGTTGTCCCCTTATAGTACAGTTTGGTTTCCCCAGAATTCATCTACTTTCTATTTAAGCATTAAGCTCCAGGGATGGTTTAACTTGCAATAAAATTACAAGGATACACTCTCCTCCAACACAGGCAGGCTGCATATGCTGCCCCAAACACAGGATCTCATTTGGCAGAGCAAAGCTTTGGATTATTCCATTCCAGGCTGCCTTCCTAAACTGTTGTGGATGTCTTTCAAGGTCCAATGAGTGAGTGGCACAGGCCACTAAAGAAGCCAAAATCCTATTACTGACTCCAATGTGGACCAGCACAGGTCCATGAACCAGTGGTTGAGGAGAAAGAGGTCATATTTTAGACAGAAGCATAGATTTTGACAGCAGAAAACCAACTGGCTGATCCAGTCTGTCAGTTTTCATATCTACTTAACATGCAATCTTACATGTCTCAGAATAGTTCTGTCACAGGCATTTCTTTAACTCCCTTACAGTATCAGTCCCTACCACTTCTGCTGGCATTGGAGGGGTTAAACCTTCCATTTAAAACAAAGGAAAATTGTATTTATTCCCTAAAGTGCACAGGATTTGCTCCACTGTTTAATCTTTATACATAGCCTCAATGTATGGGTTTTCTAATACACCAGACTACACAGTTTGTAGCTTCCCATGAGCAACTGGATTTGAAATTTGCCTGAGCAATGGATTGATGCTCATGTGCTGCCTTCAGTGAGGAGAACCTGAACATGATATGAAGGCCCAAGGATTAAGAACTGAAAACCCCTCTGAGCTTGTTAACTATTGGTCTGAAATGGAATTTTCACATCACTGCTGTGCCCATTTTCCACATCTGCCCCCACTCCACGACAGATCATTTTGATAAATTCAAGAGATGAATTTATGCAATTTCTAAAGAAGTGATTGTCCTTAATTTTCTATGACTCCAAACAGAAGACCAAAATGATTAACTAGATTTACCTTTCAGTTAGAGAGATAGTAATGTTTTATTTTGGCTTTACAAATTCCTGCTTTCACATTTAACCCTTTACTTTACTACACATTTCAGTTTCCACTCATATTTAGAGAGTGGAGGCCCTGCTCTCCCCCAAAAAGCATGGATTGTGGCACAATGTATAACTATACACTGCTTAAGAAAAATGACAAGATGGATGGAGACTCGCCTCCTCCAATCCCATGGCATTCAGGGCTACTGTTGGTTAGGAGGTATACATAGTGCTCAGCACCCTGTATACTGTATTTGTCTACTATCCTGCAGGAATTGCAAATAATTTAGACATGTTTGGCTGTCTTACCTTTGAGGTTTCCTACCCTTAATGGCTTTAACCTACAGACGGAAGCAAGTCTATTACAACAGGGTGCTTTGTTCCTATTGTTCCAATGTGAATGAAGCACTACTGGGGAGCAGAGTACCCTGACCTAACAGTGACGTGGCTGTGGGTATTTAAATGTGTCTTCCTGGTGGCAGTGTTCTTTTTTTGTGTGTTTGATTGTCAGCTTGTTGAGCTTTGATAAAGAGGTTTGTACACTGCGAAACAAGCGTTAAGCCCACAAACAATTTTTTACTCAATTTTTAATAAGTATTTTTATGAATACCTCTGCCTGACTCCAGTTGGATCTTGGACACAGTGTGTTACCTGAATGGACATGGGGTTGTGATTAGTCAGACCTTCCAGTATCAGTTGTCTGGCTATGACTATATGTGAGCATGTTTTTGTTATTTTATTAGAACACTAGTTGAAGAGGCCGTGTACACTGGCCACAGTGCCACCCAGCAATGACCGCGGTGCAGTCGTGCACAGTAGAGACTGCCCGCGCAGCAGCTAAGGAGCAGGGCACTCTGAATTCAAACTGTAGCCCTCTCTGCGCACTGAAGGTACGCAGAGAGGACTACGGTCTGAATTTGGAGCCCCGCCCCATTATCAGCCGCAGCGCAGGCAGTCTCTACTGTGCATGACTGCACCACGATCATCTCTGCTGAGCATGACGGCTTCTGACAAAGACACACTTAGCGAATTATTATATAGGATCATGTATTAACATTGTTGCACTATTTTAGCTTTCTTTCCCCCCTTTTTTTTGCTTTGGATGTGGCTCGGATGTCACTCTACTAAGGTAAACAATAGCTATAACCTTCACAACACTAATTTCCAAAAAGTAAGTTTTGAAGGAATTAAACCTACCTCAAGCCAATTTTTTTTTATATGTTTTGCTATAATGGTCCCTGGAAACACAGGTGTTAAACATATAACGAACACAAGCCATGAAGACTGGTAAAATTCCCATCAGAAGAATGCTCTCTTTACACAAACTTGTTTAGACGTGATAACCCAATTACCAACTGTCCCCACACCCTCCAATCAGCCTGAAGGCAGCATCATAAGAATGTACCAATACAGACCATTGACTAACAATGTTACTACCTGATGCTATTATTTTAGAAACTGTAAAAGTAGGTGAGGTGGAATTTAACCCATGGTTGCTAGAATGTGTTCTCACCAACTTCCAAGGGCTTCCTGCACCTCTTTATACCTTTAAGCACCATATGGGTGTGAAACACGTTGCTCAGCAATGCTCCAAGCACCCCTCTGGTCCATAACCCTTTGAGTTAAAGGGCTAACTTTTTGCGTGTCAGAGGTGTGATCAGTGCATGTCAATATGTTGAACAGCATCGTGCCGTTCAGTGTGCTAAATGGTAGTCACCAATAGAGAAATAAGATACAATTAGTACAGAAAATATAGAGAAATAAAATTAATAGAGAAAATAGATATACATAAAAATGTTGGTCTGTATTCACAAAGCTAATAAAGTGTAATGCTGGAGCAAACGCACATGGATTTCAGTTGGTATTTTAATACCTTGAATGCTATGGAGTTCTCAATCACATTGAGAAGCAATGCACTGGATACTTTATAGCATTTTATGCACTTAGGGCTCGATCCGAAGATCCAGCGGTGGTTTTGAAAGCTATGTAAGCGATGTAAATGTTCCCACAATGAAGCACTAACATCAGTTTTGAAAACACAACGGTTTTCAAAATCTCACCCATTGAGGCCAATGTAAAAGCTAACCCCAGAGCCATTGAAATGTTTGTGGTAGGGACCATGAGAGATAAATTGCAACATTTTCAGGCAGAAAGTTAATGCCCATTTTTTTCAGCCGCACAATACACAACTCAGAGTAAAAACCACCGTAGGAGAAAACAAAACTGAGAAAGCAGCTCATGCAACACAAGTACATAACCCAAGCATACAAAAGGTTGAAATTAACCCCTGCAAAGATAAGCAAATACATCAATGCCTAGGCCAGTGCTTTCTAGTCTTACTGAACCCAAGGCACCCCCCTAACATGCAATCTGGATTTTGCAGGCCACCTCATGAAGTTATAAAGAGCTCAGTGAAAGGAACAATGAATGAATGCATAGTTATTAGGTGGTCTCACATCATCTAACCTGGCATCAAAGGTATACCAAAATGGCTACGTACATCACATACTGAGTTGTACTGATGGAAAACTTCATCTACCAAGTTGAACATAGCCATGTTGGAATGAACTACTCCAGGGCCTGGGGGCGCTGTGCCTGGCCAATGAGGCCAACATGCTCGTAGTCCAATGGCCACGGGCTACTCTCCTGTGGCTGCCCGCATTGGCCCATGATGTGGCATCTCCACTGTGTCGGGCATGCGATGCCTTCCCATGGCTGGTGGTGCAGCCTGGACAGCTGTGTACTGGTGGTGGTGGGGCCTGGAGGCTGTGTTCAGGCCACTGCCGATAGTGCTGCTCTGGTGGTGGGCCCTGGAGGCTGTGTTTAGGCTACTGCTGGTACTGCTGCTGTGGTGGTAGGGCCTGGAGGCTGTGTTCAGGCCACTGCCGGTACTGCTGCTGTGGTGGTGGGGCCTGGAGGCAGTGTTCAGGCCACTGCCGGTACTGCTGCTGTGGTGGTGGGGCCTGGAGGCAGTGTTCAAGCCACTGCCGGTACTGCTGCTGTGGTGGTGGGGCCTGGAGGCAGTGTTCAGGCCACTGCCGGTACTGCTGCTGTGGTGGTGGGGCCTGGAGGCAGTGTTCAGGCCACTGCCGGTACTGGTACTGTTGTGGTGGTGGTGGCATAGCCCTGGAGGGTGTGGGCTCCTCAGAGGAGGTTTCTCCAGAGTCCACCGCACGTGATGGCATGCATGGTGTATGGGCAAATGACATGCTGTAATTAGTGAACCATGACAGGAGTGCTGCAAGACTATTACATTGACATGTGAACCGATGAGTGTCAGGATGGTGTCCATTGCATTGCAATGCATTGGTTACCATCCTGACACATATTGCTGAGCTTGATATGATCCCATACATTGATTCTACTAACCTACAGTGGTGTAGATTTGGTCATCATGTGTATCCTGAGCAGTGAGGATGGCAAGGCATACCCTCCTTGCTATCCCCATTCATCAGGATCCATGTGGTGAACAAAACTGAACCATCACACCTTGAGTGACACAAACCCATTGCATGTCCTACACCTAGGCCTCAACACCAAACACACTAGGGCTTCTGAACACATCAATGCACCAGTGATGACCAATGACTACAGAGACCAACCGATGATGTCAGCAACACTAACAGACACAGTAAGCACACCAACCAACATGAACTGTGGAACACAACAACCAAATCAGCTGGAGGACACATTGAACACATCTCAGGACAGCTAGAATCCAAACACACAGCAAACATGGGCGGGGTTATTCAGTACTATTGGACGTTACTTCTAGCTTTTCCTGTGTCATGCTGATATGTCACAGGTTGTTTAGATCTCAGTGCATTCTGTGGAGCCAATAACACAGGGATTGCAGGAGTGATGACACTGCATTTGTCATGTACACATTGTCACCTATTTCTTACACCCTAGTGAATGTCCCCCCCGGCATGGTTGAGCCTTGGGAATCACATATGTCCTGCAGAGTGGTAATGGTGGTGAATGACCCCTGGCCATCCACACTCTGCAGGCTACATATGATGCAGAAAGCTGAACCTTGTCTATTCCATTTGGACTAACTACTTACATGTAAAACACCTAGCCCTGACAGGCAGTAACAATACTCCAAGAAATACATAATTTCCCGTCCTTGCGATCCTCTGCAACCCATCGAGTGCCAGGGGACTAGCCAATGTATTGTCAAACAATGCATTGCTTATCCCTCTAGCACTCAAGTGGTTATGTGCTGACCTCTTTGTCACTACATGTATGACATTGTGATACACATAACTGTTATATCTTTGACTCAAACATGATGGTGTGCTTTGCTTTTGTGTTATGAATGATGTGGTTTTATAAACAGCATGAAGGGGGGGGGGGTTTAAACACGGACTTGACCATTACGATTCAGGCTGGGTTTGTCAAGTATTCCATCCTTGTTTGAAGCCCCTCCAAGCTGTGTTGCTGAATTTGTGGTGTGGAACGCTGACCATGTGTTCAGGTGTCACTGTGTTGGGCTATGTATGGTAGGCTTCAAGATTTGTGTGTTGTGAATGCAGGCCTTGACGCACTTACCGGTGGTCCGGAGGCTCCTTTCAACCCCGGTGTCACTCCATCCCGGGATCCCCTGCACCGCTGTTGCAGACATGATCCTGCGCAGCACCTCCTCCCAGTCTTCATAGTGCATGCGCAGGGGCTGTCCACCCCCAGTGCCAACAGCATGCAGGGCCTCCTGTCCCATCTTCTTCTTGACCTTCTGTTTGCAGTCCATCCACCTCTCCTTTATTGAATCCAGGGAAAGGCTGCAGCTGGATATTGCGTTCACAGCAACCAGGATATCCCTCCACGCAGCCTTTTTTTTTTGGACCCCATGCTAGTGAGCTTCCCCCTGGGGAACAGGATCCTCTCTCTCTATGATGGTCTCCACCAGGACCAGGTTTTCCTCCTCTGTATATCTGGGGTCTCTCACCCTCTCCTCCTCCTCATCCCCAGAAGTTCTTTGAGAGCCTTGGCTCTGGCTCTCAGGCCCTACCTGTGATGGCCCTGGCTGTGTTGGGTGGGCCCCCGATGTACCCCTCGTCCCACTTCCATCTCAGGTCCTGCACTTGGTGTGCCTCTTCTTGCGTGGCTCCCCCTCTGCCAGATATCCATTTGAAGTGTTGCATGTAAAGTTTTGCATCAAAATGATGCATGTGGTTTGCCACATCCTTTGAAGTGTCGCATTTAAAGTATCGCGTCATAAAGTGATGCACATTCTACATTTTGCGTTGCTCTGAATGGCGCATTCACCATTTTGTGCGTTAACGTGTCGCAATATGGTGCAATGATGACAATATAGGTGCATTAAGGACGCAAATTGGGTGCAATATTAGTGCAATATGGATGCAATATTGATGCAAATTGGGTGCAATATTGGTGCAATAATGACGCAAATTGGGTGCAATGTTGAAGCAATATGGGTGCAGTAATTATGCAAATTGGGTGCAGTATGGGTTCAATACTGGTGCAATGTTGATGCAATATGGGTGTAATAATGACGCAAATTGGGTACAATATGGATGCAATAATGATGCAAATTGGGTGCAATATGGGTTCAATATTGGTGCAATATGCGTGCAATATTAACGCAAATTGGGTGCCATTATTGGTGAAATAATGATGCAAAATGGGTTCAATATTGGTTGGTTTTGGTGGGTGTTTGGGTTGAATTTGGGTGGGTTTTGGTGGCTTTTGGGTTAGATTTGGTGGGTTTTTGGTTGAATTTGTTTTGGTTTTTAGTTGGGTTTTGGTGGCTTTTGATGGGTTTTTGGTTGGTTTTGGTGGGTTTTTGAGCCCACACACTCACTCACTTGTACTCACAGACTCACACTTTCAAAAAAAAATATGTAAACGTGCATGTGGTTTACTAAGGGAAAAAAAAAAAAAAAATAGGCAATGTGTGTGTATGTGTGTTTGGATGCATGCAGTGGATATGTACAAAAGTTTGTTATGTGTCGCTTGGTGTACCAGTATTCTCCAACTCGTGTGTGTATGCTCCTCTCTACTACCTGTCTCTCTTTCACTAGCCTCCGCTCCTTGGTCCTGTAATCTAGCTCTTTGAACTCGAAACACAGACAAAGGTGCATCGGTTATTTTGGGTCTATATATAGGTTATAAGAAATAACTTGATACTTTAGGGTGCTGTGATTGGCTGGGGCACTAGGTAATGTCAGACATTCGCTTCTTTCTTTGATTGGGACGTATCGCACGTTATTTATCGTGTGTTTTGCGACGGCAATGAGGTTAGATTTTAGGTGACGCAGGTTTTGGCGTTTCCGTGTATTTTGTAGGCTGACGCCCGTTAGCCTTTCTGGGTAACGGAGATTTGAATCTCTCGTTACCCAGTCTTGGTTAACTGGCGACGGCCTTTTTTTCCTTGACATTGCTTTTAACACCAACATTTGGATCGAGCCCTAAGATCCCCTTCTATGACAGTGGTTCTGAATCGGGGTGTGCTGTGGACATACTTGTAGGGTGCCCCTTTTCCATAAAGCCCTTGAAACTCAGCCTTCACATTTGTGTCAAATATATGTGTGGGAATTAAGTACAGTGTTTGTTTTGGTTATTGTTGTTATTATTATTGTAAGACTTAACCCTTTGAGTGCCAGAGGGGTACGCAACGCATTGCAAAGCAATGCGGTGCGTACCCCTCTGGCACTCAAAGGGCTAAAAATAACTATGTATCTGTACCCTTCATTACCTGACAGATTACATATATATTAGGAGTGTCCCCGCTAGCTTCCTGAAAAACTCCATGTGTGACTTTTCTCTACATTTTTCTGTCAAAGGAAGTTCACCACACAGCGTTAAATGCCAGAAAACAGGATATAAGTGAACTTGCCTTTAAATCCCTCTCTCTTAGTCCATATGGAACACGGGAACCATGGGTGGTTAAGCTCCACTCATGCAGAGTGCAGGACAAAAAAAAAAAAACAAACCAAACCAAACCACAGTCTGAGTCAGAGACTCCCTCCTCCTCCAATTCACCCCCACCTTAATCTCCCAGATCCATGTGGAGTAAAGTGGCACATAAAAGTACCACTGTGGGAAGAAAAGAAGGAAACTCCCTTAAAAAAGACCCAACGAGGACACCTCTGCTGGGGGGAAGGAAACAGTTTGTTTTTTCCTCCAAGTGGGAGCCCTGTTTTCCATGAGGACTAAGAAACAGATTTAATTGTAAGTTCACTAAAATCTATATTTACATCCAATATGGAAAACAAAAACCGTGAGGTTATACCAAAGCACCCATAAGATTCCAGAGAGAAAAAACACTCCCCATTGGATACCAGTATTACACAGGGCTAAACTGGTGCCATGTAACCTGAGGTGTCAATGGACACTGAACTATCACAGCAAACAAACCAAAAGTAAAACAAGAGCCAATGGGGCTCAAATTACTGAACAGGACAGGGTAGTGTAGGAGTCCATAAACAGGCACAACCAACTGTAGGACCTTCTGTCCAAAACCCCTCAGCTGAGGTCAAAACATCAACTCAGTAGAGTTTAATGAATGTGTACAAGGAGGACCATCTTGCCATCTTGTACAGCTGTCAGCAGAGGCCCGATTCTTGTATACTCTGGAGGCATCCACCGACCATGCGGAATGCTCTGTGACTATGAAATTAGTGTTTGTTTTTTTTTTTGTTTTTTTATTACATACGCCTGGCATATGGTATTCTTCATCCAAGAAGCAGTAGTGGCTTTGGATGCTGTCTGACCCACTCGAACACTCAGGAATGACAAAAATGGAATCTGCCTCTCTAAAATGCTGTGTATGATGCACATAATTTTCAGATATCAAACCACATTCAACAGTTAAAAGGATAGTAATACGTCATTTTATCTTTATTTTATTTTGTAGGCATTAAAAAAAAAAACATGAACAAAAGTCCTATCTCTCAAACCTTTATGGTTTGAGAGATATTCACAAGCAAAGTTTCCCCTCCCACCCCTTTCACCTAGTGTAAGCCATCTATTCTCAGATGTGGAATCCAGTCCATAGACAAGACAGATAACAGAAGGGGACAATCTTCTTCCTATGAGAACAATAAAAGCCCTGCCCAACTTTGACAAGCTTTTCAGGTTTTTCCCTTATCTTAATTGACGATTGTCCCTCTCTGCAGTCTACCTGGCACCTCCCTTCTGCTCTAGCTGAGCAGTGTTACATCAGTAAAAGGGGCGGGAGGGGGATACTTTATCATTCAATTACTCTTGTGCTACAACTCTGACAGTATTGAAATAACACTCTCCATGGACCAAATACTATGATGATTAATTAGAGTTGTTTTTATTAGGAAACATTACTATCCCTTTAAAGGTCATTTTCCTGTTTGGAGGAAATGTCAGGATGAAAAGGAAGGAAGAAAAGTTTCCTGGATGATGTGAAAGTCATAAAAGACTTTATGTAAGAAACCTTAAGTATGGAGTACTGCCTTGTGCTGGTGAAACACCAGGAAAGGGGGCTTACAAGACAAGGCTTGAAGATCAGCAAATTTTTGTACAGAAACAATGGTTAAAGAAAATCCATTTTCAGTGTCAAAAAGCACAGGGACATTGATGAAAGAGGTTCAAAGGAAGGTCTCAGAAAAGCACCCAAGACCAGAGTAAGGTACCAAGGGGGTGTGGGATCCCTAAAGGAGGGGGGATGCGTGAGCCACCCATTGAACAAAAGTCTTAACATCTGGCAAAATAATATGCTTCTCGAAGAGGACTGAAAGGGCTGACGTCTGTACCTTGACAGAGCGGTATCCTATTGAAAGGTCTGCTTCTAGTTGGCAACCATCAAAAGAGCAAGATCATAATGTCGCCCGAATCAAAAGGACAACATCACAATGTCGCACACGTCAACAGGGCGACATTCTGATGTTGCACACTTAAGGTTCGCCAAGTAGATGGCGAGGTTTCAATTTTAAACCATGTAAAAATTTAGTGTTCTCTTCTGCATGCTTAACCCAAAGGGTGCCAGAGAGGTATCAAGTGCATTACAATGTAAGGCACCGATACCTCTCTGGCACTCAAAGGGTTACAGTAAAATGGTGCAATTTAAATTGATGCTATAGAGGTCTCCAACTGTGCCCTGCATTGGACTCCCCTCTAATATTAAGGAAGTTAAAAAGCTCCATGTCAGTGGAAATCTTTTATACTGGCAGAATATTTGACAAAGTATTTAATGTGCACTCTCTATAGTAATATACAGGCACTTCCCACTATCGGTAGGACACTTATGTGTGTGTCTCATGTACTGTTACATACAAATATCTGTCATAGTAGTAGAGGATGGGTTAACAATTTCACATATGTAATACAGTAAAGAGTTCGGGGGTAGGGGGAGCAGATCTAGCCCTGTGGCCACCAGGCCATCGTTAAAAGAAAATATACATTTGCGTCTAATGAACACAGAGATCAACACATTATCAGTCATTGTAGTGTACTGGGATCTGGGTGGGTTTGAGTTAAATCAAGTCTATTTAAATCACGATTTAAATCACTGGTCAGTAAGACTCGATTTAAAACATGATTTTTAAGTGCAAAAACTCATTCTTGCTGGTAGTTAAAACCATCAATATTTGCACACAGGTGAAGAAGTCATATTTAGAATATAACCTGTCAGATTAGTAAAACAGTAATATCAGAACGGATTTTAGTTTAATAGATTAATCACTTCTCTTTGAAACATATAATAAAATGTAATTGCATGACTACACAGCCTCAGGTATATAACTAAGCTCCATTTAATGCTGAATAACCTTTAAACTATAATGTATCTTAAATAGAAAACTATCTTTAGATAGATTTTTCCTCCAAAAGAATTTCATTAAAATATATATATTTTTTTTATTTAAATCAAAATCAGATTTTTTTTTTTTTTTTTAAATCGATTTTTATCCACCCTGACAGGTAGGTGGAGGAGAAACAGCTCTTACTCTCTTCTCGGCACAAGACAAGCAATACCAGAGAGAAGACTGAGAGGCAGACCTGAGAGGAGACTGAGAGCCAGGTTGTCCAACCTCCCACATGAGAACTTCCCCCCCCCCCCCCCCCAATAAGGAGGCAAAGTAGGAGGAGTCGCATACTTCAGACAGTGACCACACAACAGGAATATCCATGAAAGGACAAAGACCGCCATACTAATGGACCCCAGAAATGGGAAGTAACTGTTTCAGGACTTTGCCTTGCCTCTTTTGCATAGGAAACCTTAAATTCAGTTCTGATCCTGTAAATCATGGATATGTAACTAGTGGAACACAGGTACCAAAGGGTCTTTATATTTTTTATAGTGAGAGAGAGTGTGAGTGTGAGTGTGAGTGTGAGTGTGAGTGTGAGTGTGTGTGTGTGTGTGTGTGTGTGTGTGTGTGTGTGTGTGTGTGTGTGTGTGTGTGTGTGTGTGTGTGTGTGTCTTATTGTACAGGCTGCACAGAGGCTGGTTTCTCCTTTTTCCCTTAAGCCCTTGCAGTCTAATTACCTTTTTGGGTATGCATATTCCCTCATACATTACAGTGGTAAATCACCTGACTGCATAGCCTGCTCAAACCTCAAGGTTACAGGTTCGATTCCCGCCAGGGTCTACTCGGCCCTTCATCCTTCTAAGGTTGATAAATGAGTACCATTGATTGAGTAATAATAACATCTATTATTCAGCTGCCGATTCGGTTAATTCCGAGAGCGTGTGCTAAAAAGCTGTTTGAGTCCCACTGGGAGAAAGGCACTATTATAAATACTAATTATTTTTAAATATTTTTGTCCTACTTGGGGGTGGGGGTTCTCTGATCGTGTCAGATCCTAAGGCACACATAGGAAAATCCAAGCCTAAGGATTCTGGGAACCATTCCTCATGCCAGACTGGGCTTCCATAGAATATGCAGGCACCCTATTGTACCTCTAGCACTGTGACCCCTACTCCACCCCAGGGCTCTGCAATGCATAATAAGCCAGGTGGGTTTAAGACCGATTTCAGTTGCATCTATCCCTTCTTCTATTCAAGGGGTCCTTCATTCTTGGCACACACCTGATCCTGTTTTCAGGGGGCATTTTCAGTTCCTTCTGTGAGGAGGAAGCTGCCTTATTTGTATGGAGCAGATCATTGCTGAGGGGCTCATAAGAACAGTATTATGGACTCTACAATTTTGAGGGCTGTGACTCAGGAGCTTCTGCACAGACATTTTCCAGGTGTGCAAAAAGATTCAATTTTTCCTCACGCTCTGGCCCAGGTTCTCCTGGAAGAGTGGAGGACATTTGATAAGAGATGTCCTTAATAAGCATATTTCCAACCTCTTTTCAGCAGAGGCCTTATTGCAGTGGGCTTCTCCACCTGCAGTTGATCTCCCATATCTTGCCTTGCTAGATGCCGTGACTCCTCAGGATCAGGCAACCGCTTAGATTCCCTATCAAAGCAAACTTTGCTGCCACTCCGCACCCCATTTTTGCTACTACTATCTGGGTCTCCAGAGCCCTGGCTATCTGAAGCACACAGTTGCCATCAGAGGGGGGTGTTCCCAAAGGGGAACTATTTGGTTAGGTTGGTCAATATTGTGAAAGCCAATGAATACCTTGCAGACAGCATTTGATGCTGCTAAGTTTTCTGGTAAACAGTCAGCCTTCTTTGTAGCCATGCATTACATTTTGTGCTCAAGCATGGTCAGTTGGCCAATCTTCCAAAAAGTTTTTGGTGTCCTTTCCCTTTGTAGGGAAACAAATTGTTGTGCCTGACCTGTATGAGGGCATTAGTAACGCTACTGGAGGCAAGAACACACTTTTGCCTCAGATTCCTCCAAAGCATACCTTTTGGTAAGAGATGCATGTTTTTACAATACCCCCACCAGTTTGGGAAATCTAGGGTTCAAACCCCTCAAACAGGCTTGGAAATCAAGAAGTTTCCTCACAAGTCCACTTCAACATGACTCACAGGGTTCTGGCTCATTTCTGCTCATTGGGGGTCACCTGTGTCTTTTTTAAGCAACATGGGAGGCTTTCGTGATGGACCAGTAGGCTTTTATGGGTCATTGCAGAGGGGTACTGCATAGATAAAGTCCCATCCACCTATCAGTTTTTGTCCAGAGTTCCTCAGGACCCAGTTCAGTGGAACCTGTTCATAGACACCTGCATTTCCAGCAGGGAAGCTACAGTGGTGGGTTCCTGTTCCAGCCTAGAAACACCTCACCAGACTTTCCTTTAATATTTTTGTGGTTCCTAAGGAGGACAGTAACTGCCGCTGTATTCTAGACTTGAAGTGTCTCAACCCTTACGTACTAGCTTCTCACTTCAAAATGGAGTCTCTGCTCCGTCATCATGGTCATGTGTCTGGAGGAATTTCCTGTCTCCGTGGACCATCAACGTTTCCTACACTTCATCTTCAAGGTCAGACTCTACCAATCCATGCCCTTCCCTTTGGAATAGAGTCTGCTCCAGGGAACTTTACGAAGGTCCTTTGTTCTTTGGTAGCTCACATCAGAGCGCAAGCAATACTCTTTACACCTTACTATATGACCTTTTACTCAATGCTCCTTCAGATTCTATTCTATGTTCACAGATTCAAGACCGTGTTCACATCTTGGAGCTACACTGTTGGATACTCAGTCTCAAGCCATCCTGTCTGTTGCCTTCCCAGGTCCAGTATTTATAGTCATGAGATTTGATACCCTCCAAGGGAGGGTGTTTCTACCAGAAGACAAGATCCAGCCTCTGTGCCTACAGGAGACTAAAGCAATGTCCTGGCTTTCTGCTACAGTAAGGAAATAGAAGAGTACTAGGATGTCTGGTTTCTGCTTTGGAACATGTACCCTATGCTCAATTCCACACAAGAAAGTTACAGGTGGATATTCTCAGCCAGTCAAGACAACTCTCACCTCTCTCATACAATGTCCCTGTCTCCACAGATGATGGAGGCTCTTCACTGGTGGCTCCAATGTCCCAACCAAACACTGGGAAGGCCCCATTTGTTATCCTGGAATGTGTAGTGGTCACCATGGATGCCAGTCTAACAGGCTAGGAAGCGACCCTGGGGCCCCTGACAGCAGAAGGTCCCTGTGCCATACAGGAAATACAAGCCATTAGCTTAGTGTTTCACCACAGGTGCCAGGTTCCAACAGGACAATGTGACAGCAGTTGCATACATCAGTACCCAAGCACTGTTAAACATGGTTGCATGCTTTCCAAGTTGCGAACATCTGGATCCTTGGAACTCAGTGTGTTCAGATTGTACACCTCTGGGGACTTCCATCAGCAGACCTCATTGCTTCCTGCGAGAACTAGAACATCCCTCTATTCTGCACCGAGCTAAAGGATTCTATAGCATTTGCTATGGATGTAATGTCCATTACATCTGGAATTAACCAATTTTCAAGTGGAATATACGTTTCTCCTTATTTCTTGGTATTGAGAAAGATCAAGACAGAGTGCTCAAGTCATCCTGATCTCCCCTTTTTAGCTGCTCATCAGGCCTGGCTCTTGGACTTTCTCAATCTGTCCATTGGAGAACTATTTTGGTCGTCCCCCAAGACCAGATCTCTGGTATAAGTGTGTTGTACTCAGATGGAAGGGTTAGCTTTGATATCATGGCTCTTGAAACAACCATCTTGAAGGGATTTTTAGATTCTGCCATCTCTACTATGCTTCGAACTAGGAAGCCAGTCTCTTCTAATGGCTATCATAGGATTATGATTGAGTGGTGCACAGACTGAGATGCTACCTAGCAACCTTTCAGTCTTCCCCATGATTGAGGCTTTTCTTCAAGATGGTGTCAAAGAGTCTCAGCCACATTTCTACAAAGATTCAAATTTCAGCACTCAGATCTTTCAGCAGTGTATCACCTTATTCTAAGATATCAAGATCTTTGCTCAGGGGTGGCCCATGCCCACCCAGATTTCTGGAATGCCACTCCTTTGTGGGGTTTGAATTTGGTGTTCTCCTGAAATCTTTTTTTCTCTGTTGTCTAATACAGGTTACTGGTAACACTGGGAGGCAATCCGCCCCTTAATAGGCAGGAACAATTCTAGAAGTGTATGCAGGGGTGGAGCCTACTTTCCCTCCTTGGCTGCAGCTAGCCAACCAGCTCCAGTAAGATTTGAGATACTAACTATTGACCAAGTAGTGAGAAGGAAGAGATGACTCCTGTGAGCATGAAGCCGAAAGGACCCCCATGTTCTGCCACAGGAGCATGGTCCCTTGAAAGGGTTGAAGACCTGGACCTGCCAATGAAGTTCCAAAGAAGGGGCCTTCAGAAGCAGGTCTTCCATTTATGGAGTGACTGATGCTGTTCCGATTGACGAAGAACATTAAGACTCCAGGACACGATTGAAGACTTGAGGAGCTGTAGTCAGACCAAAGGAAAGAGCAGAAAACTGAAGATGCCCTTGGTCACAGGCAAATATGACATACTGCAGGCTCTCTGGATGAATGGCGATGTGCAGATATGTGTCCTGAAGATCAAGAGAAGCAAGGAAGTCCTGGGGAGACATGGCAGCAATCACCGTCCTTGATCACAAAGGAATCAAGATCCTTCAGGTCCAAAATCGGAGGACAGCTGCCATCCTTCTTGGAAACCACAAGTATGTTTGAGTAAAAACCCAAACCGCGGTCCTGAACGTGAACAGGTTCCAGAACGTCCTTGTCCAGAAGGGCCTGGATAGCGCCCTGAGGATTGTAAGAAGGGAAAAAACTGAAGGGAGGAAGAGAGGAGAAAGGGAACCTATATGTAATCCTTCCGCCACCCACCTGCAAAACCCACTGGTCCACCACCGAGTCCTTCCAGATTCTGTGGTAGTGACACGGAAGGTTAGTCATGCCGAAGAAGGTTCAGAAGCCTTGGGCTAGGAGGAGGAATGGGAGCTGGGGGAACCGCCTGGTTCACCAGATGGGTCTCAATATGGAAGCACAAAAAAAACCCCACAAACAGTCACGTTTGATAAGCGATTGCTTCCTGGAAACCATAGGCAGGAGGGTACTCTTACCCCCTGAGCCCTCACTAATCAGATCCTTAAAATCTGGCCCAAACAGAGAAGTGGCCGGGAGGGGCAAGGAGTGCAATGCTTCCTGAGAAGCAGTGTCAGAAGACCAGATCATTAGCCAAGGAGCTTGTCTGGCAATCACAGGCATGGTGGAAACCCTTGCCACCAACTGTTGGCATCAAACCAAGCAGCAAAGACCTAATGCTGGGCTTCAGAAATGTTGGCAAGTAGCTGCAACATCAGGAGTAGGTGCTCCCTAACGAACAGCAAGTGTGATCTGTTCAATCCAAACTGCACTGGCCCTATTTACCCAGGCCACAGCAAATGCTGGATGTAGGGAAGTACCCGTGGTGGCAAAAATTGACTTGAGGGAGGCCTCACATTTCGTGGGAATTGTCAGTGACAGTAATCTGCCTAATGGTGGTATCCCATATCTAACAAAAATAAACAAGCTAAAACTATAGCGGACCTGTTCTCTTGCCTTGTGTCTTCACCAAGGAACAAATCTTACTAGAGCTGGTTGGCTAGCTGCAGCAAGGAGGGAAGGAAGGTTCCACCCCTACATTCACTTCTGAGAATTGTTCCTGCCTACTTAAATGGGCTGATCGCCTACCCAAATTTACCAGTAACCTATATTGGATGACAGAACTACAGGTGACAGTTCTCCTTTAGAGAGTCAGATAGGTGCTATTTACAATATATGATTATTGATTCAATTTTATGCATAGCCGTGGAAGCTCATGAGGGGGAAAAAGAAAAAAGAAAAAAGAAAAAAAAAAAATCACAGAAAACATTTGTACATATATTTTATTAGTAATAAAATCAAACATTTTAAAAAAATACGCTACTTTGATGTCTAAGTAAAATCAACATTGACAATTAGATTTTTTTTCATAAAAATTGATCTAGGCCTGTGCAAGAGAAACCTACCCTAGTGAATCTGTTCTATGGGATTAGATACCAGGATTTAGAAGTAACTATAATCCCTCTAGCCTGGCGCAGGAAACAGAGCCTGGCAGATGCAACTTAAGAGAATGTCTTTAGGTAAAGGATGTATACACACAGGGCCATATTCAGAGGGCTGGGGTAGTTTAAGACTTCACAGTTTTACCCCTTGCCTGTTTTCTACATACTAAAAGGATGTATGCATTGTACAATTCTATATGGTCAGGAGATTTAGCACCACAGGCGCTGATGCTCCCACTAACCCATTTGTTCCCAACCCGTATGCTCAGGCCAATGGCCAGGATTTATGGATTTCCCTACTTAGGCCTCTAGGAAACAGATCCCCATGGAGGGTTAAGAGCAAATTGATCAGAGGCCTGGTCATTTGTTTTAACTCAGCATCTTTCAGATCGGTAAATCAACAGCTCTTGACCGGCTAGCAGATGGGTAGGACAGGTATAACATACACAGCTTTATTCCCTTGTGGGCTACAGAGGTGAGAAATACATTGCTCTGCAATGTTTTGCAAGCTGCATTAGCACTGGTGGGGTTTCAATAAAATATTCCTAAGTGCAGAATACAGAAACATGGGCTTGCCCTTCAGACACACACATAAATATTTACATTCGAAATGGTTTAAAGAATATTAAGGTACATACATGTTTTGATTGCCCTTATCTCCTGTGTTATGGTTCCCATTCGCTTGCATGCTGGGCCATATACAGGAGGATAGAGAGATGCAATTCTGGGGCACAAATGTTACTTTATTTAAATTGTGCTAACTCTTTGAATGTGGTGGGGAACCACCATTCATGGTAAAAAAAAAAACCTATTTAAATAAATGGAAATATTAAGAATGAGTATTTACTCAGCTTCTGGAATAAGCCATCTGGGTCACCTTGCTCTTAAAGTTAGAGCAGATGTTCTACACCGATTTCCCAACCACTGCAATGTCCAGTATAAGAGTACAAAGAAAGGCAAAAGAACAGGAGAGAAGAGCTGGGAGATCACCCTTCATTCATCTTCTGTGATTGGGGAACAGCCAGAGAAGAAGCTGGTGTTACTGTTGCACAGTACTTTCTTCTTTTTCTTCAGTATGGAAATCTGGTTTTCCTGGGATTCTGCAATGGGCACAGCTGTAGGTACACTGCTTGGTTTACGCTGCAGCTTTATGGAAAGCACTTGACCGATATCACTGATTTCACGTAACACCTAGGAAGGTGAACAGCAGCAAGGTGTTTACATTTTAAATCCTTTTAAGATCCTTCGTGTTAACTATTTAGGCACAATTTGCATAGAATGCAAGACAACATACTGAAGATTTTACTACATAAATAACAAAAAAGGCACTTGCCCTCCCTCCTCTCTGTCAAGTAATGCAGCATTGTGCTTGTGTAGGTTATGCCACCAAGCAAAAGGAGAAGCCTCATCAGAGGTCAAAATAGGAGAGCCTACTTTAGGGCTCACTGCAGAATCAAGACTAATGGAGTGCCAGGAGGAGTATACAATCCAATGCACATAAATGGGCTGCATACCCCACTGGCATTCAAATGGTTATAAGTCTGTATTTACCCGGAAATGCTATGCTCAACCATGGTTGAGTGACTCAGAGTACTCGCTTTTAAAGTGGAACTTTCATGCATATTAATGTACCCCTAAATAACTTAACAGTGTTAAGCATATCCATACTTCTTATTCTTACCAAGTCCGGCATTATTTAGAAACATAACTTCGGAGACCCACCTCCAGACCACAGCTTGCCGAAGAGGCATCTGTGCCCATGCGATGTCCGTCACAGTCTCCTCTACAACTGGCTAGAGGGAGTTGCATTATACCTTAAGGTACAGAGAGGGACGGACCTCACAGGTGCACAGATTCCTCTATGGTAGGATGCCTGACAGTGAGTCTCCGAAGACTTTACACTTCAAAATAATGCCCGAGTTACTAAGGATAATAAAAGTATGGATATACTTAATGCCATGTTAAAAATTATTGGGGGGGGGGCACATGAATATGCATGCAAGTTCCACTTTAACTTTAAAATTAGTTTAGGTAAATTTGAAGCATGAAATCATTTACAACAAGTTGCTGACTTTGAAAGCTTACTTAAAAGAAAAAAAAAAAAAAAAAAGTATCAGATAAGAGGATTGTAGTCTTAACTTAAATCCTTTTCTCTTAGTCCATACAGGTTATTGGTAACTTTAGTAAGGTGATACGCCCCTTTAAGTAGGCAGGAACAATTCTAGAAGCAAATGCAGGGGGTGGAGCCTACCTTACCTCCTTGGCTGCAGCTAGCCAATCAGCTCCAGTAAAATTTGAGACACTACTGACTAGATGCTCCTGTGAGCATGACCCCAAAAGGACCCCCACGGTCTGCCACAGGACAGCCAAGCATGGTCCCTTGACAGGGTGGAAGACCAGTAACCTGTATGGGCTAAGAGAAAAGGATTTAACAGGTAAGACTAAAATCCTCTTTTCTCCAACACAGGTTACTGGTAACTTTGGGATGTCCAACCATTGCGTTTCCCCAGAGGCGGAAAGTAAGGCAAGGACCAGGCGCAGGGCCCCCAAAGTCAACAGAGCATATACGAACCATTAGATCAGAGATAACCCAACAAAAACAAATGAAGAGTCAACGGACACTGAACAGGGGTAACACCCCAGGAACTGTTACACAGCACACTGAACTAGAGCCAACAGGGCTCAAAAGTAAAGGAAGCACCAAATAACCGAAGATCCTAGACAGGCAAGACGGCCTCCAGGCTGTTTCTCCCAAAGCTGGCATCAGCAGATGCCAGCACATCAACACAGTAGTGCTTCGAAAAGGGGTGCACAGACCACCAAGTGGCAGCCTTGTACAACTGATCAGCTGAGGCCTGATTCTCGTAAGCCCAAGAAGCCCCAGTGGAACTAGTAGAATGAGCAGTGGCCCAAAAAGGAACAGGCTTCTTCCTTAGCTTGTATGCCTTTTGAATAGTGGACTTAATCCAAGACGCAATGGTCACTTTGGATGCAGATCTCCCTGCCCTGGGGCCCTCAGGAATGATGAACAGCTTATCAGCCGAGTGGGGACCTGGGTTCGGAGAGTCATGCCAAAGGTGTTTCGTAAGCCTTGGGCTTGGAGGAGACCTTAGGCTACCATTGTTCTTTGGGCTTGGAGGAGGAATGCAGAGCAGATTGGTTCACCGGACGTCTCAGTTTGGAAGGGATGAAAAAGGCGATTACGCTTGATAGGAGTCTTCTTCCCGGGGAAGATAGGCAGAAGGGTACTCTTGCCCTCTGTGGCCTCACTAAACAGATCTTTGAGATCTGGCCCAAACAAAGAGGTGCCTTGAAAAGGCAACAAGAGAAAAGCTTTCTTGGAAGTAGTGTCAGCAGACCAGATCTTGAGGCAAAGAGCTGGTCTGGCAACCACAGACATGGCGGAAACACTCGTCACCAAACGGATGGCATAAAACAAGGCAGCAGAAACAGTGCTGGACCTCAAATGTTTGCAAGAAGCCGCAACATATCCAGAGTAGGAGCACCCTGACGGACAGCCAGGGTGAGCTGTTCAGTTCAGACCGCAATGGCCCGGTTCACCCATGTCGTAACAAACGCTGGACGCAAGGCAGTACTAGCAGTGACAAAAATGGACTTGAGGGAGACCTCTGGTTTGTCAGTCCAGTCTTTCAGAGCATATGCAAGGCAGTGGACTTAGATAGCCTGGAGACAGGTGCATCCACCTTAGGGGGATGAACCTACTGTGCAGGTGCCACCTCAGAGAAAGGGTTAAGCTTAGCAAATTTCTTGGAAACAGAAGGTTTCCTGTCCGGAGACTTCCAGTCATCAGACACAAGGAGGTCAAGAGTGGGGTTAGGTGGAAAACAAGTATGGGGTCACTTAGGCTCCTGAAACGCACAAGAGGGATCCGAACAAATCTCTTGAATTAAGGGAATGTTTAGGGTGGTTAAGACTGCCCTGATCAGGTCCTCAGCTGAGGGATCAGGATCAGCCTCAAAGAGGTCCCAAAAAAAAGAGGAGACCACAGCAAAACATTCCTCAATGTCCGAATCCACCAACAGTTCCTCCTCAGAGGAATCTGATATGTCAGGTACTCCCTGTGGTTTCGGCATGGAAGATTTGACGGAAGTAGGGGTCTGTCAGGAGTGGAAGACCCCCTGTAACTTGGATGGAAAGAGTTGCAATGTAGACTGGAAGTCTCTAGTAGCAGCCTTGAACTCTTGTGCCCAAACTGGCTCTAATGCATGGCTGGAGGTCCATGGGGAAGACTCAGGGACAGAAGAACATGTTGGGCATAAATGACCTGAGAATTCTCTAGAACTGTTCTGTGCCTGTGTCACCAAGGAACATCTTTCTGGAGCTGGTTGGCTAGTTGCAGCCAAGGAGGGAAGGTAGGCTCCACCCCCTGCATACACTTCTAGAATTGTTCCTGTCGACAATTAAAGGGGTGGATCGCCTACCCAAAGTTACCAGTAACCTGTATTGGATGAAAAATTTAGATTTGTAGTTTATGCACTTTAAACATTATGTGCGGCATAGCATGCCTGTCAGGCACCAACTTTCCACACGGCTCTCCCTCCCACACCCTCTCAGCCAGTACTAGCTCATCACCATAAACTAACAAAGCTACATTTTTCAAAATATTGTTTGAAGTAAAAAGGACAGTACATGTGATTAAGTTTCTTTCAAAATCATCTGTTACAAAGGGACTTTTAAACTTTAAAGCGGAACTACCACCCCTTAGCACCATGGGCCAAAATAACTCAATCTGGCGACTAGCTGCTCATTAGCGCTAGTCGCCAGAATTTTTACAGTGTTCAAGAGATTTGTAGTCCTCTCTGGGACTGACAGGCAGGACGGAGAACAGACATCTTTCCATAGTGACGTCTGCACTGTCAGTCCCTTCTGGAGCCGAATGGCTCCTAGCAACGCCTCTTAGAGCTGGCTGGGACTGACAGCACAGGCATGCATACGTCACTATGGAAAGATGTCTGCGCTCCGTCCTGCCTGTCAGTCCCAGAGAAGACTACAAATCTCTTGAACATTGTAAAACGTCTGGCTACTAGCACTACTGAGCAGCTAGTCGCCAGATGGGGAATTATTTTGGCCCATGGTGCCAAGGGGTGGTCGTTCAGCTTTAAGCAATGTTTGTATACAGAAAAATGTAAGCAATGTAAAAATAACTAGAATAAAACTTTTGTTTGGCACCATGTGCAATGTTTTATCAGTATCACATTAGACACATTTGGGAACACCTACCCAGAGTCCCGTAACATACCTTCTTAGTAGGTGTGACACAGGGAGGGGTGAAGAAGGACCCCCCTGCTGTCACATCGCCTGGATAGTCTAGTTTCATGGAGCTCTCAGACTCCCGCGACTGGTCCTCGCTATTCCCATCATCCTATGGGAAAAGACAGAAAACCTCTAGTAACCATTTTACACAGACAAATCTTGCACGCAGCCAGAGTACCAGTCTTGCACATAACTGCATAGTTAATTTAAACTAAAAGCCACCCTCAAATCTGTTTACAATTTGGAACAGATTTTTGACACACAAGTAGAAAAAAGTTAATTAAAAGCTACCACTAAGTTTAGAAAGCCAGTGTCAAAAAGAAAGAATTGCGATCTTCCTGTTAAATCCTCTTAGTCCATGTGGAAAACCAGAACCATGGAGTAAAAAGCTGCCCTCCCCCAGATGGTAGGGGTTTCCTGAGATGCTCCTCTTTCCTTCAGCTTTACCTCCCCCACCTTCTCAATTTCAAGTAGAGAAAAGTAGCATTAAGAAACAAAAAAAAGTAAAAAAGGAATTCCGTAGAACAAAGAGAGCCCAAGATGACCCCTCTACCCAAGGGGACTTGCACTGCATTTTTTTTCCCTCCGGATGGGAGTCCTGTGCTCCAAATGGACTACATGAAAAGGATGTAATAGTAAGTTCACTAAAATCCTCTTAGGTCCAATATGGAACACAGGAACCATTTGGATATACCAAAGCCTTCATCACAATTCCTCTGAGGAAAGCAAAAAAATGCCACTCAACAGTAGACCAGTATTCCACATGACAAACTGGTACTATATAAACCAATGGTAACAGCAAGAAGGGGGGAAAAGCGAGCGCGAGAAGGGGGGGGGGGGGAAGCGAGCGCGAGAAGGGGGGGGAAGCGAGCGCGAGAAGGGGGGGAAAGCGGGGGAAAAGCGAGCGCGAGAAGGGGGAAAGCGGGGGGAAAAGCGAGCGCGAGAAGGGGGGGAAAGGCGAGCGCGAGAAGGGGGGGAAAGGCGAGCGCGAGAAGGGGGGGAAAGGCGAGCGCGAGAAGGGGGGGAAAGCGGGGGGAAAAGCGAGCGCGAGAAGGGGGGGAGAGAGCGAGCGCGAGAAGGGGGGGAGAGAGCGAGCGCGAGAAGGGGGGGAGAGAGCGAGCGCGAGAAGGGGGGGAGAGAGCGAGCGCGAGAAAGGGGGGGAGAGAGCGAGCGTGAGAAAGGGGGGGAGAGAGCGAGCGCGAGAAAGGGGGGGGAAGCGAGCGCGAGAAAGGGGGGGGAAGCGAGCGCGAGAAAGGGGGGGGAAGCGAGCGCGAGAAAGGGGGGGAAGCGAGCACGAGAAAAGGGTAGCGAGCACGAGAAAAGGGTAGCGAGCACGAGAAAAGGGAAGCGAGCGCTTGCGAAAGAGGATTTTATTTTAAATATGGAAAAGGGAGTATCTGCCTCAAGGGCCCTGTCTTTTTTGGAGTGTCCTGCCTTCTAGAGGGAAATGTTACCATATCTCTATATTTTTACTGTATTCCTTTGATTACCAAAAATAGCTTTGGCTATGTTGCGATGTCAAAGGATGTGATAACAGTGTGAACTATGGGTTAGACAGAAGGCCTGATGCAGCCAACAAGGGAGTTTTTCCGGTGCAAATGAACATGCAAGAAAAAAAGAATTCAACTTAAAAAGGAAGTAAATACTTTTATTTTAAAAGCTATTGTTACTGAACAGTTCTCGCAGCATGTGATCAGCACAGGATTTGAGAAGGTATCTGCTTGAGTACAGGCTGAGAAATCAGAATTACTGTTCCAACTATTTGCGTTGCCCTGTACTTTAAATAGTGAAATGCTTACATACTATTGCTACCCATATCAATGCACTATACAACACAGATCTGCAGGGCTTAAAGCGGAACTTTCACCTATTAATAAGTCGCTATGCATTCATTAAGCATATAGCGATTAGCTTGAAAATACATGTCTTAACTATAAAAAGTGGCAGATTCTAAATAAATCTTTACCCTTTTGAGACCGGAAGCCAGGTAAAAGCGCAGACATCTTCTCTGCACACCTGCTCCGTCAGTCCTGGTCTCCTGTAAAGCATTGCAGTGTACCACATGATAACCGGAAGGGACTGATGGCACAGGCGTGCAGACCGCACTAACCTGCCTGACAGTCAGTCTCCAGAGAGCAAAGATTTCTTAAGAATCTGCCACTTTTTATAATTAAGACATGTATTTTTAAGCTAGTCGCCATATGCTTAATGAATACACGGCAACTTAATAGGTCAAAGTTCCACTTTAAAACAAAAAAAAAAAAACAAATCAAAACAAAAACAAAACAAAAAACCACAGATTAAATTAAGTATGCCATCAAAACATGCAGGCCCCATTGAAGGTTTGAGGAAGGCACATTTCAGTGCAGTTTAAAGTATGTGTGTCTATATAGCTCATACAAACAGCCTGGGTGTTTCCACAGCAGGGAATGAAGACATATGGATCAGAGTAATCTCAGGACCTGATATACCATTTAATGCTTCTTTAAGACCAAACAAGGGCCACGGGTTTAAAAAGACCATAAATTCAACGCAGTAACATTTTGAGTGGCTGAAAGACTCACCATGGAGGTGTCTCTGTTGCGGCATTTAGAAGGGTCACAAAAACAATCTTCTGAGCAGTTCTGCTTGATCTTCCTGCAGCGGCACATTTTATTACCACAGCGAGCCTTACATGAGCACTGCAGATAAAAAGGATTAGAGGTAAGACTGGAGAAACCAGGGAAGCCATTGTCCCCATGCAGAGACATGTTATCTAGTGTGGTAACTCTAAAAAGCTCTCATACGTAGTCTTTATAGGATACTAATTGGACCAAGCCAATAGCTGCACTACTACTTCTGCTATAGAACGGAATAACTTTGAATGCCAGAGGGGTACACAATGCATTGCAAAGCAACATGGGGTACACCCTCTCTGGCAATCATAGGGTTAAAGTGGACCTGTCTCCCTAGGACAAGATTAGTTTTACAGTTAATCAACATTTGCTTATGTTGTATCTAGCCATTTTCCATAAAAGGATTTTAGTCTTAACTTGTTAAAACCTTTTCTCTGGGTCCATATGGGATACAGGAACTATGGGGATTGATCTTCCTTTGGATGGAGGAACACATAAAAAAGACAAGGTCTTGAGGGTAGAGCCTTCCCTCCCATTCGGCAGGCCAACCTAGCCCCGTCTCCAGTTTTTGATGCAAGAAACTCACCAGTTTAGGATAGCGAGAGAAGTAGTAAGCTCCAGTGAGAAAGAACCTAGAAAGACTCCCACGTACAGACAGGTGAGACCAAGAGGAGGTCCCCGTCTCTGGGTGGGAAACCTGTATTCCATATGAACAAAGCGAAAGGGATTTAACAAATTAAGACTAAAATCCTTTTTTCTCTAATGTCCAATCTGGAACACATGTACCATGGCGATATAACAGTAGGCTCCCAGAGGTGGAAAGAAGGAGAAAGTACCTCACCCCTGTCCCCATGATACCGGAGTTTACTAGGACTATCCAGAACCTAAACAGCCCAAACTAAAAACCAATTGTTAACAGACTAACATAAATATATATAAAAAAAATTGCAAAGCACAGGATAACAAAGAGCAAACTGAGCTCAAACAGTTGAACAACAGTAAGGCACCGGAAAGGAATGATCCTTAGACAAGCAGAGCTGCCTGAAGGACCTTCCTTCCAAAGCTTACTGCAGCCAAAGTCAGGATATCCACGCAATAGTGCTTGGCAAAGGTGTGCACAGAGGACCAAGTCGCTTTGAACATTTGTTCAGTCAAGGACTGATTCTTGTAGACCCAGGAGGCACCAACAGCCCTGAGGGAATGTACTGTAACACCGAAGGGAACAGGATTGTTCCGGAGTTCGTATGCTTTACGAATGGTAGACTTGATTCAAGAGGCAATAGTAACCTTGGAAGAAGCCTGACCAGCCACAGGACACTCAGGAATGACAAATGAGGCATCACTCTTAGGAAATGACTCTGTACAGCGCTCAAAAAACTTAATACAGCACACCACATCGAACAGGAGGAAATCCTTCTCCTTGTCAGACTTAGGGTCAGGACAAAACGAAGGCATAATGACAAAATAGCCATGACCTCTAACCAAGCAGCGAGACTTCTTCCGCCTTGCTTGTTGATGTAAGCCATGGCCGTGGTGTTGTCGGACTCCACTCTGACCAGACCAGTCTTCTAGCTGACATGTCCAATGTTGAAGAGCATGAAATATCGTCCGAAGCTCCAAAATGTTGATCTGAAGGAGAGACTCCTCCGGACACCACCGACCCTGAGCGCTCAATCGACCCAGGACTGCACCGGAGCCGGAAAGGCTGCCTTCCATTATCACCTTGGTCCAAAAAGGTCACCAGAAAGGACTTGCCCTTCAGCAGGTTGGAAAGGTCGAGCCACCATGACAAGCTCAGTTCCACATGAAGAGGAAGGGAAACAAATGTCTTCCGAAGATCCTGTTGACCCTTGCACACCTGGATCACAAATCTCTGGAGCTCCCTGGTGTGCGCCATTGCAAACGGAACTGCTTCTATGGTGGAAAGGAATATCCCCACTGAATCGCTGAAACCCTGGTGAGCTGCCTAGTCCGTGAGGAACACCATGCTCTTCTAAGTGTCGAAGAGAAGGCCCAGGATGACCAGACGCTGGGATGGGACAAGATCGGATTTGTCCAAGTTGATGATCCACCTGTGATGGGTGAGAGACTGAATGTAGTTCTGAACTTACTGATGAAGGAGTTCCGCAGATGGGGCTTTCAGAAGAAAGTTGTCCATGTATGGAGTAACTCTTGCCGTTCCGGTGGAGGACGGATATCAAGGCACCCAGGACACGGTTGAAGATCTGAAGAGCAGTCGTCAGACTAAATGGAAGGGCTGAGAACTGAAAATGTCCCCTGTCGCAGGCAAACCGGAGGTACTGCCGGCTCTCTGGATGAATGGCAATGTGTAAATATGCGTCCTGAAGATCCAGAGAAGCAAGGAATTCCCTCGGGGACATGGCAGCACTGTGCATAGAGATTCCTGGTGATGAGTCTGGGTCACAAAGGAATTGTGATCCTTCAAGTCCAAAATAGGGCGACAACCTCAGTCCTTTTTGGCAACCACAAAGGAGGTTTGAGTAGAAACCCAAACCCCTATCCTGGATAGGCACTGGCTCTAGAACATCCTTGTCCAGAAGAGCATGAACAGTGCTGTCGAACGGACAGCGTTTCTCTGTACGCTGAGGAGTATATCATAAGGAGGAAAGTGAAAGGGATTAAGAGAAATTAAAGGGATCTTGTACCCTTCCGTCACTACCTGTAAAACCCATGGGTCTGTCAGAGTCCTCCCAAACGCTGTGATAGTGCCGCAGACGACTACCCACAGCGGAGTGCAGACCCGGGTTCAGCGAGTCATGCCGAATTAGTCTTGGAAGCCTTGGGCTTGGAGGCGGCCTTGGGCTTCCATTGTTGTTTGGACTTGGAGGAGGTAAGCGGAGCTGAAGGAACAGTCTGGTTCGCCGGACGTGTCTCAATCTGAAAGGAATGAAAGCGGTTACGCTTAAGCAGCAATTTCTTCCAAGGAACCAAGGGTAGAAGAGTACTCTTACCCCCTGTGACCTCACGGATCAGATCCTAAGATCTGGCCCAAACAAAGAAGTACCCTGAAAAGGCAGGGAAAGTAAGGCTCTCTTAGAAGCAGTGTCAGCAGACCAAATCTTGAGCCAAAGAGCTCGTCTGGCCACCTCAGACATGGTGGAAACCCTAGCCACCATACGGATGGCATCAAATAAGGCAGCAGAAACAGTGTTGTGCCTCAGATATGTTTGCAAGAAGGAGCAACTTTTGCAAAGTAGGTGCATCCTGAAGGACAGACTTGGTGAGCTGCTCAGTCTGGACCGCAAAGGCCCGGTTCACCCAAGCAGCGGAAAACACTGGACGCATAGCAGAACCAGCAGTGGCAAAAATGGACTTGAGGGAAACCTCAAGTTTCTTGTCAGTCCAGTCCAGTCCAGAGCCGAGGCATCAGAGACTGGCAAAGCAGTAGATTTAGACAGCCTGGATATAGGGGCATCCACTTTAGGGGGATGAACCCACTGAGCAAGCACAGCCTCAAAAAAGGGATAAAGCTTGGCAAATTGTCTAGACACAGAAGCTTTCTTGTCCAGGAATTTCCACTCCTCAGACACAAGGAGGTCAAGAGTGGGGTTAGGTGGAAAGTATGTAAGGGGCTTAGCGGTCTCCTGGAATACATCAGAGGGATCAGCAGGAACCTCCTGAACTAGGGGAATGTTGAGTAGTTAATACAGCCCTGATTAGGCCCTAGGCAGAGGGTTCAGGATCAGCCTCAAAAGGTTCCCCAAGAAACAGAGAGGACTCAAACACAGAACATTCCTCAACATCAGAGTCCACCAGCAGTTCCTCCTCAGATGAATCTGACACTTCAGGTACTCCCTGAGGTTTGGGCAGGGAAGACCTGACTGAGGAGGGGGCCTGCCAAGACTGAAAGGCCCCCTGTAACTGGGATGGAAAGAATTACAATGTGGACCTAAGGTCCCTAGTCACAGCCATGAACTCTTGCACCCAAGCTGGCTCTATGGGATGGCTGGAGGTCCCTGGAATGGTGTCATGGACATCAGAACATGTTGGGCATAAATGATCTGAGAATTCTCCAAGTAGCCCTGAGTGACAGGAAGAGCAATGCACAATGGGGGATACAGAGACCCCAGCCTCCTTAGTCTTAAGGTCTAGCCCCAAGCTCCAGCGGTAGAGATATTCTCAGTGTCAAAATAACCAACTGTACAATAAAATCACCCAATTAGTGTGTAGGATTAAAGTTTCTCCCCAGAAATAGCTAAAATAAACTTATCTGGCAGGCGAAGGGTTAATCTGCAAAGGAGAGAAGGAGTCCAAGCCCTGCGTAAAGGACACTCGCCCAGAAATTCTCACAAAAGGGCTGCGGCGGCGGAAACCAATCAAACAGGGGCGTGAAGCAAGTGCTCATGGGAAATGTAGTTTTCCCAAAAAAGTACCCTAAACAGTGCCCGAAGCCCCCTGAGCCCCCCAACACACTAGAAACATGAACCGGATGATAGAGCAAGGGTAGACAAGTAAAATGAGCCATCTCTGAAGACGCTAGGTTAAATGGTTGCAGAGATATGCCCCAAACAGTACTGTCCCATAAGAGTGAACGGAGCAATGGTGTCTATGCAGTAAAGTGCGCCTTAAAGCCGCAGCACTCAATTTTTGCAAATATTAAAGTAAAACATAAGGTGTAAATCATCAATATGTGAGGATACCCAGAAAACACCAACCCAGTAGAAAAAGTGGTATAACCCCCCCCCCAAATAAAGTGCCAAACCAGACGTTAAAGGGTTAAGTTACCACATAAACCTGCTCCAAACACCCAACAGACATACAGATAGACCAATGAGTGCAGGAGTGTGCAACAGGAACTCCAGAAATACACCTCTGTGCGGAGGGGCACTGTGTGACAAGTGGACCTGCAGCACTCAAAAGGTAGCTCACCTTTCCTGCAGATCTTCTGTCTTCAAATTAGCACGTAGCAAGAAGCACCTCAGTGGGCAACTCCTGGGGAAGCACGTGGAATCAAGATTTCCCCCTCAGGGCTTAAGGTCCACAAAAATCACCTGGATACTGAGCTAGCCACATCTAAGGGCATTGTCAGTCATGGTAATCTGCCCTATGGTGGTATTCCATAGCTAACAAAATAAAGAGAGATTCTAAAACTATAGCAGAACTGTTCTCAGCCTGGTGTTGTCTTCACCGAGGAAGAAATCTTTCTGGAGCCGATTGGCTAGCTGCAGCCAAGGAGAGAGGGGAGGCTCCACCCCCTGCATACACTTTGAGAATTGTTCTTGCCTACTAAGGGGTGGATCGCCTCCCAGAGTTACCAGTAACCTGTACTGGACGACAGGGAGAGGACAGAATGATTTCTCTGTCACTCAGAAATAAATAAAATCATGGGTCTCAGATATCAGCTCTGACAACCTTCTATGAAGAAAGGCACAAAAAACTGACCTGTACATAGGACTGAGTGGCTGTTAAGCCAGATAGAGGGAGTAAGCATCATCCAAAGGCTTTTTTCTTAAAATGTCTTATTTCCTAGCAGACAGACCTCAACACAATGGTACCAGCTTCCCCCAGTGGAAGAAAAAAGTCAGTTTATTAAAAAAGAAATAAATTCATGGTTTCACCATCTCTGTTTCTTACCCCACTTGGCTGTTTCTTGGTCTGCTTCCCATTGTTGCCTGGCTCCCAATTTTTATCAGTTTCCTCTTCATCAGATTCTGACTCAGACAGCAAGTCCTCCAAGACCACTGCAGCCGTTCGTGCAGTTGTGCGCTTCTTCCCCCTTGGCTGAGGATAAATGCATAACATAATATCAATATATTACAGAAAAGTGGCTCTTAATTTAACAAAATGATTTACACCTAGATAGGAGTCATTAATGGAGCAGCTAAAACACTTATCTTTGCTATTAATCCATTGACTACTGAGAGTTCGTTTCAGTTTACAAACTGAAAGACAAGTTGACCCATAATGGACTACTGGGGTTCAATACACATAATAGGAGTCATTCTGAGATGATCCAGCAGCAACATAAGGGGAGAGAGTAAAATATTTCCCATTTATTCAAATGAGACTAAACTCTCTCAAGCATGCTAGAAGTCTCCAATGCTTTGGAAACTGAGTATTCAATGGATTAAAAGCTGCACTTAAAGCAATGGGATTTTTCTTTTCATTTGTACCTTATGGTACAATTGGTTTGCCCCAGAACTACAGCCTAATTCAACTGTTTGTTGTGAAGAGATGTGAACAAAAGGCAGATACCAGACAATAAATAGACGTTGTCCATGGTATCTGCAGTTGCCTATCGCCCCATCCCCCACCGGACCATAGTTGCATGTGTCTGTATGGAGCAAACCAATCTGGGTGGATTGAGACCGACAATGAAAATGACAGACTGCATCAGCAGCTGTTTTGCTGCACAGAAAATAGACATTCTGGCTCTCTGCATTGAGATAGTCACACATGTAATAGTATTGTGCTTTGGGATAAATGCATCAATTTGCACAGAAAGTCAGAAGTGATATCCTCATCTAGCAGCACTGCCAGCCACACCCAAAGACCTGCTATAGTCCATGGGTCATTTTGACCACTTCTGCCTGAGGGTATAGTACCATTTAGGGGCAGCTCACCTTTGGTGGGATAAAATCAAAGGGAGAATCTGGAGAGCTGGTCACAGGTGCAGATACAAGGTTGTGCAATTTCTTTCCACTCGCAACTTGAAGAAATGCCAGTTTCTAGTTGACAAAATGAAGAAAAAAAAAACATACAATAAAAGGTTTATTTATTTATCAAGCATAAGAGGTGCTATTCTGGAACACAGCAACTGCACCATAGGTGAGTTATGAGCATTTCCACTGATATAAATGGGGGTTTTGACCTCTTCAATGCTAGAGAAGGGAGACCTAGCACTGAAGGACTCATTTAAATAAAAGGACATTTTTGTCCTATATGGCGTAGTTTGACACAGAATCCCTCCATTTTTCTTGTGCACAAGGCCCCAAGTCTCACAAATTCAACACTACAACTTTTAGAAACCTGGAAGAGCATCAGAACAGCCTGAGCTGTTAATTAACCCCATGAATGTTAGCACTCCACCATGCATTAGACACACAGCATTCAAAGTTTTAAATGAAACAAACCAAGTAATGAGACCAGCAGAGGGACATTAGTCTTCCCCTGTGAAGGTTTTACATGAGTTAGTGGAATGGGAAGACTATGTAAAATGAGCCTTGAGCACAAAATAAAAGCACGATTCTGGGACAGACTACACCACCACAGGGGAGAAATTGAATTCCAATTTACAGTGAGAACTTAAAGGGATAGTATTGTTTCACAAGAACAGCAGCTCTAATATTCATATTATTTGGGCCATAGAGAGAGTGTTATTTCCATACTTTCAGACTTGTATTTCAAGAGTATTTGAATGATAAAGTATTCCCCTCCCTCCCCTTTTACGGATGTAACACTGCTCAGCCAGAGCATCAAGACTGTCCAGATGTATCACAGAGAGGGACAATCTTCAGTGAGCATAAGAAACAGTAAGAAGATCGTCCCTTGCTGTGATCTGTCTGGTCCCAGGACCAGATTCCACATCTGAAGTGAGGTGGCTTACACTAGGTAAGAGAGGGGGAGCGGATACAGTATCATTCAATTACTACAACTCTGACAGTATTGAAATACTCCCCAGGGCCCAAATACTAACAAGATTAATTGGAGCCACTGTTCTTGTGAAACATTACTATCCCTTTAAAACCTAATTTTAAAGGTCTCTCTCACTATATTAGGTTTTCCAATTTCAATTTTAACCATGTTTGTCCCCATCAACAATTTTTTTTCGTCTAATAAGTTATTGTATTTTGTACCAATAAAATAAGTTGTATATTTACTATACTATCTTTAGATGAGGTTTTTTTTGTTTTTTAGGTCCCTCTTTCCCTTTTGGAGTTAGATGCATTTATAACTCTCAGAGTGTACCCGACTATTGTGTAGTCATTACCCAAGTTAAAGGGATAGTAATACTTAAAATGTAAAAAAAAAAAAAAAAAAAAAAAAAGTTGTAGGGTTTATCCCCCTGAGTAAAACAAGAGTACTCCCACACTGCTGAAAGGTGTTTCATTCAAAAGTTATTAATTTTCAAAGTTGACCAGACCAGAGCTGTCCATAGGATGGTGTAGCAACAGCGCCACTGTACAATTTCAGGCCACTGTGACATTGCACCTACAAAATTCAACTTTGAAAATTAATAACTTTTGAATGAAACACCTTTCAGCAGTGGGAGTACTCTTGTTTTACTCAGGGGGATAAACCTTACAACATATTTTTTTTTTTTTACATTTTAAGTAGTACTATCCCTTTAATAGAATTTACTGGTGCGAACCACATATCTTTAGTATTTTAGACAAAAGACCAAGTGTAGTCACAATATGCTAATTGCTGTACCTGTCCAGTATCAGTGACATTTCATATGCTATGTGCAGTAGTTCCCTTTTCCCACAAATAAAATTTTGCATAGCTCCTAAACTATACATATGCTGGACTTTGTTAATATGACAGATAAGAGGATTTTAGTCTTACCTGTTAAATCCTTTTTGCTTACTTCATATAGGTTACTGGTAAACTGGGAAGACGACCTCCCCTTTAAATAGGCAGGAATAATTCTTGAAGAGAACGCTGGGTGGAGCCTACCTCCTTTCCTTAGCTGCATCTAGCCACCCCTCTCCAGAAATATTTGAGACACCAACTAGTGACTAGGTAGCAAGGAGGGAAAAGACTATTACTGTGAGCATGAATCCGAAGGGACTCCCACATTCGGTCACAGGAGAGCAAAGCATGGTCCCTTGACAGGGTGGGAGACCAGTAACCTATATGGACTAAGAAAGACTTAACAGGCAAGACTGAAATCCTCTTCTCTGTCGTACAATATAGGTTACTGGTAACTTTGGGATGTCCAACCATTGAGTCTCCCAGACTTGGGAAGGCAAGGACAAGGCGCAGAGCCCCCAAAGTCACCAGAGGCTATATAAGCCATCAGATCATAGACAGCCCAACAATAACAGCAAAGTGTCAACGGACACCAAAAACCAGTGCATAACCACACCACGAATGAAGCACAGCACACAAAACGAGCCAACTGGGCTCAAAAGTGAAGGAGTACTGAAAAGACGAAAGGAGAACCTAGACCATTAAAACAGTCTCTAGGATCTTCCGTCCCAAGCTGGCATCAGCCGACGCCAGCACATCAACGTGGCAGTGCTTAGAGAAGGTGTGCACAGGCTGCCACTTGGTCGTCTCAGACAGCTGATCAGCTGAGGCTTGATTCTTGTAAGCCCAAGATGCCCCAATGGATCTACTGGAATGAGCCAAAACCCCAACAGTTCATAAGTCTTACGAATAGCAGCCCATCCAAGACGCTATAGTCACCTTGGATGCAGGTCTCCCTGCCCTGGGATCCCCAGGAATGATGAACAAGGAGTCAGACTGGGGAACAGCCGCAGTGAGATGTACATAAAACTTAAGACAACTCACCACATCAAACATGTAAAGATACCTTTCCTTGTCGGAGGTGGGGTCAGGACAGAAAGAGGGCACCACGATTTCCTGATTAATGTGGAATTCAGAGACCACCTTCGGGAGGAACACCTGAGAAGTGCGAAGAACTGTCTTGTCTTTGTGAAACACCAAAAAGGGAGGTTTACAAGACAGAGTATGCAACTCCCCTACACGGGGAACAGAATCTCCAGGAGAAAGGCCATTTTCCAAGCCAGCATGCGTAGAGGAATAGTAGCCAGCGATTCAAATGGAGGCAGCCAAAACAAAGTTAAGATCCCACTGAGGAGTAGGGCTCTTGAAGGAAGGACAAGTATGAGCAACACCCTGAAAGAAAACCTTGACATAAAGAAGGTTAGTCTGAACCTTAAGGGAACTCAAACTGAGGCCCTGTAGGAAGGATAGGATCACTGGAAGATCAGATTCCTGGGAAGGATTCTTATCAGCAAACCAAGAGAGAAAAGTGGCCCATGCTCTATGGTAGGCCTTAGAGGAGACAGGCTTGTAGGCACTAAGCATAGTGGCCACCACACTCTAATAAAAAAAAAACAAAAAAAAACCTTCAGTATTGAGGATTCAATATCCATGCTGTCAAACCCAGACGGTCTACACCCTCCTTCCACAGGTACCCCTGTAGAAGAAGATCCAGACAGCAGGAAAGCCGGAAGGGCTCCACCACAGAGATCCAGAAGCTCCGGAAACCAAGCCTGACAAGGCCAATACGGTGCAATCAGAAGGACTGGAGAACGCTCCAGATGAAGTTTCCACAACACCCAGTGTAACATGGGAATGGGAGAAAAGATGTACACCAGAGGGAAGCGCCGTGGGATCAAAATGGCATCCACTGCCAGAGCTAGAGGGTTCCTCCAGCGAGAGCAGAATAATGGAAACTTCCAATTGTGTCTTGCTTCCATTAGACCGACGCACGGAAGTCTCCACTCCTGAACAATGAGGTTGAACACTTCTTGGTTCAGTTTACTCTCCGCTGTCCACTGCGTGTCGACTTAGGAAGTCTGCCAGCATGTTGTCTACGCCGGGAATATGAACTGAACATGTTCAGTCATATGAATATGAACATGTTCCTCTGCCCAGGTTAAAATAGCTTTGACCTCCAACCAGGCAGCGAGACGTCTTGTACCGCATTGCTTCTCAATGTAAGCCACAGCCGTGGCATTGTTGGATTGGACTGACTGGGAAGCACTCCAGGTGACTTGTCCAGTGGCATAGAGCATGAAATATCACCCGAAGCTCCAACACATTGATGGGAAGGAGAGATTCCTCTGGAGACCTGACCCTGGGCATTGCTGTGACCCAGGACTGCTCCCCAGCCAGAAAGGCTGGCATCCATTGTCACGGTAGCCCAGAAGGTTATGAAGAGACAGCCCTTCAGCAGGTTGGAGAGATTAAGCCACCACGACAGGCTCATCTACACATGAAGGGGAAGGGACACCAGCATCGTCAACAGATCCTGTTGACCCCTGCACCCATGGATCACAAACCTCTGGAGTTCCCTGGTGTTAGCCATTGCAAATGGAACCACTTCTATGGTGGAAATGAACTTCCCCACTAGTGAGGTCAGCTTCTTGGTGGGTACTGGATCGTGACCCAGAACAGCAGACACTTTGTGGACGATCTGGTGAGCCACCTCTTCCGTGAGAAACACCATAGCCCATTTAGTGTCGAAGAGGAGACCTAGGAAGACTACCTTATCCAAGTTGAGGATCCACCCGTGATGAGTCAGTGCATGAATGCAGTCCCTGACCTGCTGATGGAGTCTCGGAGAAGGAGACTTCAGAAGCATATCATCCATGTATGGAGTGACTCTGATGCAGTCCTGGTGAAGGACAGCCACTAATGCACCCAGGACGCGATTGAAGACCTGGAGAGCTGTAGTCAGACCAAAGGGAAGAGCAGAAAAACGAAAATTGCCCTTGGTCACAAGCAAACCATAGGTACTGTTGACTCTCTGGATGGATGGCAATATGCAGGTACGCATCTTGAAGGTCCAGAGAAGCAAGGAATTCTCCAGGAGACACGGCCGTAATCACAGTTCGCAGGGACTCCTGGTGGTAACGAGTCTTGATCACGAAGGAATTGAGGTCCAAAGTAGGATGACAGCCGCAGTCTCTTGGAAACCACGAATAGGCCAAGAGTAAAACCCCAAACCCATTTTTGGTACTGGGACTGGTTCCAGAACCTCCTTGTCCAAAAGGGTCTGGACAGCACAGTGGAACAGACTGCGCTTCTCCACTCCCTGAGGAGTGTGAGAAGAAAAAACCTGAACGGGGGAAGAGAAACAAAAGGGATCCAGTACCCTTCTGACATAACCTGCAAAATCCACGGATTCCCAGCGGTGTCTGTCCAGACACTAAGGAAGTGGAGGAAATGACCACCACCTGGAGCGTGGGGACCGGAGTTCGGAGAGTCATGCCGAAGCAGGTTTGGAAGTCTTGGGCTTTGTGTAGGACTGCTTGGCCCTCCATTGAGGTTTGGGCTTGGAGGAGGAGCATGAAACCTGGGGAACAGCCTGGGTTGCGGCACGCACTTCATCCTGAAAGGGACGAAAAAGCAGATTCCACTTCACTGGAGGCTTCACCCTAGAAACTAGAGGCAACAAGGTACACTTGCCTCCTGTGGACTCACTGATGAGGTCCTTAAGCTCTGGCCCAAACAGAGAGGAACCCTGAAAAGGCAATGAAAGCAAAGCTCTCTTTGAGGTAGTTTCTGCAGACCAGATCTTGAGCCAAAGAGCCCGTCTGGCTACCACAGACACGGTAGAAACACTAGCCACCAAGCGGATGGCATCAAAAATAGCGGCAGAAACTTAATTCTGAGCCTCAGAAATGTTGGCAAGAAGTCGCAACATATCAGCGGTAGGAGCAAACTGCAATGGCTTTGTTCACCCAAGCAGAGAACGCCGGGTGCAACGAAGGGAATGCTTAGTGTGTTTAACACTGCTCTGATCAGGCCCTCAGCCGAGGGATCAGGGTCAACCTCAAAGAGGTCCCCAAAGAACTGGGAAGAGACTGACACAGAACATTCCCCCCTCGTCAGATTCTATCAACAGTTCCTCAGAGGAATCTGATACATCATGTATTCCCTGCGGTTTGGGAAGGGAAGACCTGATACAATTAGATGGCTGCTAAGACTGGAAGACCCCCTGCAATTGGGATGGAAGGAGTTGAAGGTAGACCTTAGGTTTCTACTAGTGGCATTAAACGCTTGCATTCAAACTGGTTCTTATACATGGCTAGAGGTCCCTGAGGGAGACGCAGGGGCAGTAGAGCATGCTGGGCATAAGTGACCCGAGTACTCTCTAGGTAACCCTGATTGACAAGAAGAGCAGTGCACAATGTGTATACAGATAACCCAGTATCTTTAATCTTAGGTATAGCCCCAAGCTCCAACAGATTTGACATCCTCACAGTGTCAGTACATCCCAAGTATAAGGGAACAACCCAATACAGTGTATAAGATTACAGTTTCACCCCAGAAATTGCTAATTTGCACTTATCTGGCAGGCGAAGGGTTGCTCTGCTGAGGAGAGTTCAAACTCTGTAGGATACTTGTGAAGGGAAAGCAGAAAATGGCTGCAGCGACAGGAGCCAATCAAACTAGCACGCGAAGCAAGTGCTCATGGGAAATTGTTTTCCCTGAAAAAGTACCCCAACAGTACCCAAAGCCCCCTGAGCCCCCCAAAGTACACAGATCATAGAGCAAGGGCAGACAAACAAAATGAGCCATCTCTGAAGTCGATACGTTGCACGGATGCAGAGATTGGTCCCAAACTGTAATAGAGGTGGAGCATGGTGTCTATGCGGTAAAGTGAGCCAGAACTCAATTTTTTTTTACTGTGAAGTAAAAAAAAAAAAAAAAAAAAAAAAAAAAAAAGTTTTAAAAACACCAGAAAACATGTTAAGAGGCAATAAAACACTATACCCTGAAGGGAAAAGTGCTAAAACCCCCAAAATGATGCCAACTGGCAAAGGGTTAATTTTACGACAAACTCTGCTCCAAACCCCCTAACAGACATACAGACAAACCCAATGAGTGCAGGAGTATGTAGCAGGAGACCTCTGTGCAGAGAGGAAACGTGGGACAAGTGGACCTCAGCACTCAAAGGGTTGTCCACCTTTTTAACAGGTCTTCTATCTTCAGATTACCATGTATAAAGAAGAAGCCTCAGTGGGCAGCTCCTAGGGAAAGAACTTGCCAAACAAGATATTCTCTCCCCCCCCCCCCGGCTAAGAGGTCCACCATAGCGCTTGGAAACCGAGCTATCCACTAGGGAATGTCAGTAATGATAATCCACCTAATGGTGGTATTCCATATCTAATATAAAACAAAAAAAGTAAAAAACTATAGCAGAACTGTTCTCTTGCCTTTATCTTCATCAAGGAACAAATCTTTCTGTACAGGGGTGGCTAGATGCAGCTATGGAAAGGAGGTAGGCTCCACCCAGTATTCTCAAAGAATTTTTCTTGCCTACTTAAAGGGGCGTTCACCTACCCAAAGTTACAGTAACTTATATTGGACGAGAGAGAAAGGTATTTTTGAATGTAGTTTTCAAAGATGAAAAAATTCAAGGAGATAGGTCCACTTTTTCTTTAGGATAGCCGGGGGAAGGAAAAACACAGTCTCTTCTCTTCCCACAGAAGGCTGGGAGGACAATGTCATGACACCCAAGTAGGAGGATACACTAGAAATCGGAGCAATTCTGAGGCAAACCAACTGCACCATAGTGTGACCACCACATGACCAGTCAGCAGATCTGCTGATGAAGCCAGCAGTGCTGTACTGTGAGACCAGAAAGTCCAATGGAGTAGAACACCACGAATCCGACAAGATTCCAGATGCACATCTTTTGGCGGTTAGTTAAGAACGAAGAGATTGAACCGAAGTGTTGCAGTTCAGTCTCTTCTTCTGCATAATGCTGTCCCCAAAGACCCTCAATGTGTGTTTAAACCCAGACAGTCTATGGAGGCCACTCTCACAACCTACAAAGTTTGTATCAGATCCAGATTGCGTTCTAGCGAAAGGTCATGTGTTTCAGACCTCTGAACTGCAGATACGAGCAATTCTGGGGATGCATAGAGGAGCTCGGGGCTTATAAAACCCTTCTCCCATAGGACTAGACTTGGAATTATGAGAATTGCCATGTAAAATGAGCAGGGATTTTGGGAACAATTAGGTGCCCCTATGTTGGATTGCAGCATTTCTTCAATTCATCCAAGTATATCAGCCTCCCTTGAATTCCTCAAATTCTGATGAATTACAAGAATATACCGAGTGAAACGAGCATGTGCTCATACAGGATTTCAGTGTGTGTGTGTGTGTGTGTGTGTGTGTGTGTGTGTGTGTGTGTGTGTGTGTGTGTGTGTAGCACAGACCTAAAAGGATTATTTCTGACCAACACTGCAGTGCATAACCTGGCACATATATCAAGACACACACAGCGATTTGTGTGCATTTGCAGATGAATTAAAACAAAACTCCTTCCTCACCACTGTTTGTTTAGAAGGTGCACACCCTATAATTATGACTGATTCACCTTTTAATTTCTTAATGACTCATTAACCCCTTTAGCACAAAGGCTTGTTCATGTGTGCTACATGCAAGGCTGGTTGGAGAATCTGTAATTTGAACCAATAAAAAAAACCCCAAAACATCTCCACTTATTTCAGTTCCCAAACAAACTTTAAAATATTTATGACGTTTCTGCAAGCAATAACAATTTGTAATGGCCTTTACCACTGTGGGAGTAAATATACATGAATCAAAGTTTATGATCTTGTATTTGGACATGGATTTCTTGGGAGTGTCCTGCTTGGCCTGCCAGCTACAGAGTGCATGATACCAGTACTTTGATTACCTAAAAAAATCCATTGTGTGGTGTAGGTTTAAGAGTGCTTATTCTTCTACATCTAGAGTTTACACATGAGTCACAGTATGCAGTGAGACAACAGTATAGGACAGCATTGTCAAGGAAGAAAGGGTGGGGGGGGGAGTTTTACATTCGTTACTCCTGGGTAGATGCTCTAAAGGGAGACAATATGGAGATGTGTGTTTGGCAGGGACATCACCATGCACTAAGAATTATGTACACAAGGGGAGAGAGAATTCACTCATTAGCATGCAGGGTTGTTGAACTGTTGTGATATGTAAGGGATGCTCTGCCTTACACATCACCAGCTGTCCGACCACCCTGAAGTTGGAGAACATACTCTCCACTTCCTCAGTGAGTAAGCAGATATGATCCGCTCCAATTTTAGGACCACAAACAGCATTGCTGGATACATAAGGTAGCTATTCAGTCGTAGGTTTGTTTCAAAACACCAATATGAAAATAAAAATAGATATCAACCCTATGAATATGGTAGCACCCGTGGGACTTCTCAATAGCCAATTTATTCGAAATATAACAAAAAAAAACAGGTCAGGTCAACATTTCGGTCACAGACCTTTTTCAAGACTTGAAAAAGGTCTGTATGACCGAAACGTTGACCTGACCTGTTTTTTTTTGTTATATTTCGAATAAATTAGCTATTGAGAAGTCCCACGGGTGCTACCCTATTCTTTGATTGATTTACAATACTTTAGGGATTGTGCACCTGGGCAAGTTAAATACTGAAGAGCGAGTGCTTTCCACCATTTTGTTTTTTGGTGTATAATATGAGAAAATGAAACACAGGATATCCAAAGTGAACTGAACAACAGGGACAAGATGTGAGTGGATAGAAGAGGATGTTACGGATAAATAAATAGGAGATCCAAGATATAGTGAACAGGCACTTAACTGGGCACTCACAGGTCCGTTGACAAACAATCTGCACAATGTACTTGTGCAATGTATGGTCCTGGTACAGCCGGCCATGATTGCACAGTACAGCGTGGCACTCAGCATGTTAAAGGCACAGTCCCCCAAGCGTGGGAAGTGAGCCCAGATAAGGAAGAATGTAATGTAAGGACTAATAACCCTGAAATGTTACTAGAAAAGCACTAAACCCAAACTTCTCCTTATTACAGTAGCCAGAAATTAAGCACACACAGTATATGCAACGCTTCACATAAAATCCAGAGAACAGGGTCACTTACAGAAGCTCTACTGAGTCAAGACTCTGACAAGCAAACATCCACAGGACTGTGGTCCTGGAAAATAGACCAGTGCACTGAGAAGCAAGAGAAGCCCACATAACAGGGATTATACTGCCCATTAGTTAAACTAAGAGCTGTGCCCATGCTAACATCTGATAATGAGGTCACTTAAAGGAGCAGTAAACTTTTTTTATGAAAAAATATATATTGTAGGGATTTTCCTACTGAGTAAAATAAGGGTACTCCCACTGTCAAGAGATTTATATTTCCAGAGTTATTACAGTTTAAACCCATGTTTTTTTTACATTAGCTGTGCTCTAAAGTGGTCAAATTCTAATTAGATTTCCTGGTAGATTCTAATGGAGAGGAAAGTCAGAGACATACAGTTCTCCACAGAATGTGATAGAAACTGCTGAGTCACTTCCTGTCAGTTAGAACTATCAGGAAGTAAACACAGTAAATCCACTTCCTGATTATTTAAACTGCTATAAATTTTGAATAAAAACATCTGACAGCGATGGGAGTAACATTGTTTTATTCAGCAGGAAAAGTTCTATGAAATATGTGTTTTCATAAAAAAAGTTTACTGCTCCTTTAAAGCAGAGTGTCCTGCACTCCTGGACCTTTAACAACTTGAATGCTAGAGAGTTCCCAGACTAATTCACAATGTATTGGAGATCTAACATTCAAGGAGTTAGAAGTCCCATTTAAATCAGTGAGCGCTTCGGACATTTCTCCCCTATTGCAGTTGGTTTGCCCCCAGAATTGTTCTGGTTAATACACCAACTTTACAATTATGAACAAAAACACACAACATATCCAGCAAATTAATATCAAAAACTTTGTAGAATCCAGTTCTCAAAGAATACATGTCCATCAGGTCATAAGCAAAGAAAATTAAGGTTTCAGAATATCTACTACTTCCAGTAAAATATAGATTTCTCCAGAAAACTGTACAAGCACAATTCTGCAGCACTTTTTGTGGCATTATCTCCATCCCAAACACAAAATTTGCATCTTCAGAGGCCAAAGAGATTTAAGAATATCCTCAAGGAAATTGCCAACTATTAAACAGAATACATTAATGCAAAAGGGATATTTGTATTGGTTCTCTATTAAAAAGCACAGCAAAAAGACTGTTCAATGAGGCATTGCTTCCAGTGTGTGCTCATGAATACTCTGCAGGAATGTAGAGTGACGCAAATTGTATCTAGAAAACATAAAAAGGCTGTTCTACCAGAGCAGAGGTCGGCAACCTCAGTCACCAGGTGTCGCCAACAGGCACATTTTCATGATGTCTTATTGCATACAGGTGGATCAATGACTTGCTTTAATGAATCCATACGTAATTAAACAGTTATCCTGAAAACCCGTACTGTTAGCAGCATTTGAGGACTGACGTTGCCTGACTGTTCTAGAGCTTAAACTGTTTTATCAAGTGAAATGAGTCAGTCAAGCTGAAATCCAAAGATGAAAGATCACCTCAGAGGCAATATCTACCTTATGCATCTTCCTGAGCAGTTAAAGAGGCCTTCCAGCAAAATTCTTCAAAAGAACGAGGAAGGGAATTCAGTTTCACCAAGAGAGGATTATAGTCTTGCCTGTTAAATCCTTTTCTCTTAGTACATACATGTTACTGGTAACTTTGGGTAGGCAATCCGCCCCTTTAATTAGGCAGGAACAATTCTAGAATTGTATGCTGGGGTAGAGTCTACCTTCCCTCCTTGGCTGCAGCTAGCCAACCAGCTCCAGTAAGATTTGAGACACTATTGACTAAATAGTAGAAGGGAAAGAAGACTCCTGTGAGCATGACCCCCCATGGTCTGCCACAGGAGAGCCAAGCACGGTCCTTTGACAGGATGGGAGACCAGTAACCTGTTTGGTCTAAGGGAAAAGTATTTTAAAGGTAAGACTAAAGTACTCTTTTCTCTGTCATTCAATACAGGTTACTGGTAACTTTGGGATGTCAAACTATTGAGTTTCCCAGAGGCGGGAAGTAAAGCAAGTACCAGGCGCAAAGCCACCAAAGTCCCCAGAGCAGATATGAACCATCAGATCAGAGATAGTCCAACAAAACAATGAAGTGTCAAGGGACACTGAATAGGTGTAACACCCCCCAAAACTGTTACACAGCACACTGACCTAGAGCCAACAGGGCTCAAAAGTGAAGGAAGCACCAAGAACCAAAGAAGGTCCTAGGCAGGCAAGACTGCCTCCAGGATCTTCTTCCCAAAGTTGGCGTCAACCGATGCTAGCACATCAACGTGGTAGCGCTTCGAAAAGGTGTGCACATATGACCAAGTGGCCGCCTTGCACAACTGATCAGCGGAGGCCTGATTCTTGTAAGCCCAAGAAGCCCCAATAGATCTAGTAGAATGAGCCGTGACCCAAAAGGGAACAGGCTTCTTCCTCAGCTCATAAGCTTTACGAATAGTGGACTTGATCCAGGATGCAAAAGTCATTTTGGATGCAGATCTTCCTGCCCTGGGACCCTCAGGAATGACAAACAGCGTGTCAGATTGCCTGATAGATGTGGTGCGTTGTCTCAAGTTTTATGTCCGTTGCACTGAGTCTAACAAGTGGAGATCCATCTCCTTGTCAGAGATGGAGTCAGGGCAGAAAGAAGGCACCACAGTCTCCTGATTGATGTGGAATTCCGAAACCACTTTCGGAGGAAACTCCTGAGAAGTACAGCCTTGTCCTTGTGAAACACCAAAAAAAGGTGGCTTATAGGACAGAGCGTGTAACTGACCCCTGCACACCTGGATCACAAACCTCTGGAGCTCCCTGGTGTGAGCCATGGCAAATGGGACTGCTTCTATGATGGAGATGAATTTCCCCACTAGAGAGGACAGCTTCTTGGCTGGAACTGGATCGTGAGTCAGAACAGCAGAAACCCTGTGGGTGATCTGGTGAGTTACCTCGTTCATGAGAAACGCCATGCTTTGCTGAGTGTCGAAGAGAAGGCCCAGGAAGACCAGACGCTGGGATGGGACAAGATCAGACTTCTCCGTGTTGATGATCCACCCATCATGGTTAAGAGCATGAATGCAGTCCTGAACATTGCTGATGAAGACGTTCCGCAGAGGGGGCTTTCAGAAGCAGGTCGTCCATGTATGGGGTAACTCTGATGCTGTTCCGTGGAGGACGGACACTAAAGCTCCCAGGACACAGTTGAAGACTTGAAGAGCTGTAGTCAGACCAAAGAGAAGAGCTGAAAACTGAAAGTGCCCTTGGTCGCAGGCAAATCTGATACACCGCCGGCTCTCCGGATGAATGGCCATGTGTATATAAGAGTCGAAGATCCAGAGAGGCAAGGAATTCCCCCAGGGACATAGCAGCAATCACATTCCTTAAGGACTAATGGTGATAATAGGTTTTGATCACAAGGAATTGAGATCCTTCAAATACAAAATGGGACAACCGCCACCGTCCTTCTTTGAGACCACAAAGAGGTCTGAGAACAGGTTCTAGGACATCCTTGTCCCGAAGGGCCTGGATAGCGCCAATGAACAGATGGCATTTCTCTGCCCCTGGGTAGTATGAGAAGGGAAAAAGGGAAAGGGAGGAAGATAGACTAAAGAGATCCTGTACCCTTCCACCACCTGTAAAACCCACGGGTCCACAACTGAATCCTTCCAGACACTGTGGTAGTGATGCAAATGGTCACCTACAGCAGACTGGGGACCTGGATTCGTTGAATCATGCCTTAGACGGCTTGGAAACCTTGGGCTTCCATTGCTGTTTGGGCTTGGAGAAGACGTGGCGATGAGGGAACCACCTGGTTCGCCGGACATGTCCAAGTCTGGAAGGAACGAAAAAAACAAAAAAACAAACAAACCACAATTATGCTCGAGAGGAGTTTTCTTCCTGGGGACCAAAGACAGAAGGGTACTTTTACCTCCAGTGGCCTCACTAATCAAATCCTTCAGATCTGGCCCAAACAGTGAAGTGCCTTGAAAAGGCAAGGAGAGCAAGGCTTTCTTGGAAGCAGTGTCAGAAGATCAGATCTTGAGCCAATGAGCCCATCTGGCAACACCAGACATGGTGGAAATCCTAGCCACCAAACGGATGGCATCAAATAAGGCAGCAGAAAACACAACATATCCGAAGTAGGAGTACCCTGATGGACAGCCAGGGTGAGCTGTTCAGTCCAGATCGCAATAGCCCGGATAACCCATGCCACAGCGAATGCTGGAAACATGGCAGTACCAGTAGTGGCAAAAATGGACTTGAGGGAAACCTCAAGTTTCTTGTCAGTCCAGCCTTTCAGAGTGGACGCATCAGAAACTGGCAAGGCAGTGGACTTAGATAGCCTGGAGATAGAAGCATCCACTTTGGGAGGGGTGAACCCACTGAGCAAGCGCCACCTCAGAGAAGGGGTAAAACTTGTAAAATTTCTTGGAAATAGAAGGTTTCCTGTCTGGAGATATCCATTCATCAGAAAAGGTGGGGTTAGGTGGAAAACAAGTAAGGGGCTTTTAGGCTCCTGAAAGACATCAGAGGGATCTGAAGAAACCTCCTGAACTAAGGGAATGTTTAGGGTAGTCAAGACAACCCTGATTAGGCCCTCAGCCGAGGGCTCAGGATCAGCCTCAAAGGGGTCCCCAAAAAAACCGAGAGGAGCCCACAGCAGAACATTCCTCAACATCTGAATCCACCAACAGTTCCTCCTCAGAGGAATCTGATACATCAGGTACTCCCTGCGGTTTTGGCAGGGAAGATTTGACTGAAGAAGGGGTCTGCCATGAATGGAAGACCCCCTGTAACTGGGATGGAAAGAGTTACAATGTAGACTTAAGGACCCTAGTAGCAGCCTTGAACTCTTGCACCCAAACTGGCTCTAATGCATGGCTGGAGGTCCATGGGGGAGGCTCAAGGACATCAGAACATGCTGGGCATAAATGACCTGAGAATTCTCTAGGTAACCCTGAATGACAGGAAGAGCAATGCGCAATAGGGGACACAGAGACCCCAGTGTCTATAGTCTTAGGACTGGCCCCAAGCTCCAACAGATTAGATATTCTCAGTGTCAAAAACATTTATAGTATAAGGAATCACCCAAATACAATGTGTAAGATTAAAATTTCACCCCAGAAATCGCTGAAATACACATCTGGCAGGCGAAGGGTTAATCTGCAGAGGAGAGAAGGAGTCCAAGCCCTGCGTAGAATACTCTTTCTGGAAAAGGCACAAAATGACTGCCGCGGCAGGAGCCAATCAGAAAAGAACACGCAAAGCAATCGCTCACGGGAAATGTAGTTTTCCCAGAGAAAGTACTCCAACAGTGCCCAAAGCCCCCCTGAGCCCCCCCAACACACTTCAATTGTTAACCAGATGACAGAGCAAGGGCAAACAATTAAAATGAGCCATCTCTGAAGTCGCTAGGTTGAGCGGTTGCAGAGATATGTCCAGAACTGTACAGTCCCATAGAAGTGAATAGAGCAATGGAGTCTATGTGGTAAAGCGAGTAAACTCAAATTTTTGCAAAGTTGAAACAGAAAAATAAAAGTACATGAAACATCACTAGAACATGTTAGAAGACCCCCCAAAAAAAAAAAAAAAAACCACACTGAACCCAGTAGGGAAAGTCTCAATATACCCCCCCTCAAAAAGATGCAAAACCAGCAGCTAAAGGGTTAAGTTACCATATAAACCTGCTCAAAAACACCCTACAGACATACAGATAAACCCAATGAGTGCAGGAGTGTGCAGTAGGAACTTCTATAGCTGAACTGTTCTCTTGCCTGTGTCTTCAGCAAGGAACAAATCTTACTGGAGCTGGTTGGCTAGCTGCAGTCAAGGAGGGAAGGTAGGCACCACCCCCCACATACAATTCTAGAATTGTTCCTACCTACTTAAAGGGGCGGATTGCCTACCAAAAGTTACCAGTAACCTGTATTGGACAGCAGAGAAACAACATTAAACATGTACACCAAGGAAACATGTCTCAGTTTATGCAAGATACTGGCTGCCATAACTGTGTGCCAGGCTCACCCGCTCAACTGCAACTCCCTTTTGCTTTGGAACCTCTAAAGGGTTAAAGAAAAAATTATGACTAAGGTTTTTAAACACAGTAGAGGGGTGTCTACCTTCCTACCAGTTACTAAATGAAGGAGGGAAGAAGAAAGAATGAGGCACCTGGGTGACAGAACAATGTTAGCATTTGGCACAAAGCTATGCCAGTTAGGACAGTCAAACGTTATGACAAGTCTAAATAACACAATCTTATCCTATATAATAATTCGCTAACAAGTTTGTAATGACGCAGTCATGCGCAGTAGCGACTGCCCATGACGCGGCTGATGCAGAGCGGGGACCTTCAGAGTCAGAACAGAATCCAAAGGACTCCGGTCTGAATTTGGAGCGCCCCTCTCCGTTTCAGCCATAGCGCGGGCAGTCTCTACTATGCGTGACTGCACCGCGACCGGCTGACACTGCGTCCTGTGTACACGGGCTCTTCAACTAGTTCTAAATAAAATGGCTAATCACAAATTTGAAGAGAGATGTCATGCAGTGCTCGTTCCACTTAAAACATACACCAACCTAAACACATTGTACACTTAAAGGGATAGTAATACTTAAAATGTAAAAACAATATGTTGTAGGGTTTATCCCCCTGAGTAAAACAAGAGTACTCCCACTGCTGAAAGGTGTTTCATTCAAAAGTTATTCATTTTCAAAGTTGAATTTTTTAGGTGCAATATCACAGTGGCCCGAAATTGTACAGTGGCGCTGTTGCTACACCATCCTATGGAGAATTATGGTCCCGGTACCATAGCTGTCCATAGGATCGTGTAGCAACAGCGCTACTGTAAAATTTCAGGCCACTGTGATATTGCACCTAAAAAAATTCAACTTTGAAAATGAATAACTTTTTAATAAAACACCTTTCAGCAGTGGGAGTAGTCCTGTTTTACTCAGGGGGGTAAACCCTACAACATATTGTTTTTACATTTTAAGTATTACTATCCCTTTAAGACAGGGATAAATATTTGGGGTCTCTTGCAGCAATTAAAAGATGATCAATACTGAAGCATACCAGCTACAGTCCGTAGTGGGGAAAAATAGAACCTCCCAGCAATTTAAATAGTATTTTTAACCATTTGAATGCTAGACAACTCCAACTTCTTGCTTTGCAGTTTAATGTAGACCAGTCTAGCATTCAAGGGGTTAAAAGTAACATTTAAGATCAATGGATACTTGTATTTACCCTCTGTGGTGCAGCTAGTATGCTCCAAAATTGCTCACCCACTCCTTCTGCATATGGCACTAAGTTTGCAATGGGAAACAGTCTTACACACAATAGCCAAAAACTTCATCAGCCCTTATTACTCTATTCACGTTATATGGATATTTTTAAAATGTATGTCAAGGAATTTGTTTTGCCAACAAGTTCATTAGATGGATGCATCCAGCAAAATTGAAAGCTACACACTACAACAAAGTAGGCTTCCCATCAGGGGTGGGGTGGGAGAGAGACTGGTTCAAATGAAAACTTAGCAATGCTTCCTTACAATATACAGGCTGTTTCCTACAGATGTACTTCAAAAATTAAAAATGGGTAGTGGTAGTCACTGTGCAGCAAATAGGTTATTCTGAGAGAGTGTTCAAAAGCACATTTGAAATATTTCTCTTATCTATATATCTAGCTATAAATTGCATTTTATTTTTTTTAAAGGGCTAGTAAGGTTTCATTTAGACTTCAGCTAAGATCATTCCTTATGTTTATGATCACTCCGTTATGTTGTTAATGTCAAAAGTATTACATTTCCAATTATTAATTGTCCCCTGCATGCTCCTTTACAGTACAAGAAGCCACACCTTCACATCTGAAGTCCGGTAGCCTGACCAGACAGATCTCAATGTGGGACAATCACCCTTCATCCAGTATAAGGAAAACCCTGTCCTTTGAGGTCCGTTTACTGCAAGTGCCATGTCTTCTACCACATACAGGAAACCCAGGCTTGATAGAAAGTGCTCTTGAAACAAGGGAAAAAACAGCGTTTTTCTGGCCATAGTAAAGTAAAGGGGGGGGGAATTAGGTGTTCTCTCTCAACCCTGCTAGTGCCAATAGGTGTGTGCAATAGATTAGAAGGATTACATAAAATACACAACCTCTCCCACCCACATTAACGCGGAAATTTCACCCTCACAACTTTGTTCCCGAATCTATTACTAATATAGCAAAAAGTAAAGCCATACTTATATTATGCTCAGAAAGTCAGCAGTATACAAGTAAATATACTTTGTGCAGGCGTCCACTGCACAGAGCAGCTCTGTGCGCCTGCACCGTCATCTAATTCCGTTACCTTAAGATAACGAAAGTAAGTCACCACCAAACTGGGCATTGCATGGGACAGAGAGCAGACGCAGAAGTACCGTACACCTCCAAGATGTCTGCAAAAGAAATTTTCTTGAACACATCAGACTCGTTGAGCATAATTTAAGTATGGATTTACTTATCACTATATTAGTAATGAATCTGGGGGCAATGTTATAAGGTTGAAGGTTCCGCTTTAAATAAATGCAATGGATATATCTGAATCAGCTTTTTTTTTTTTTTTTTTTTTTTTTTTACACACCATGCTACTTTACAGTTTTACAAGATTTTCAGGCATAGACTTGTAATGATAATTCCAAACTACGTGGGAATACAGTCTCCTGTAGAAGATGCACGTTCACATGCCTTCATACAATCCTACATAATTCCCTAAAACGTGTAACAACGCAGTCTTGCGCAGTAGAGACGCTGCGTGTGCTGCAGTCATGCGCAGTAGAGACCGCACCGCGGCTCCAAAGGAGCGTCCAGCTCTGTATCAGCTGCGCCGCAGGCAGTCTCTACTGCGCATGACTGCCCCACAACCAGCTGGCAGTGGCACTGTGGCCCGTGTAACGGGCTCTTCAACTAGTTCATAATAACTAGCAAGTCATGGTAAAGCCTTAGAACAGATTTCCACAATAGAACGATTTAAGGGTTTACAAAAACATTAAAGCATCCAGGAGGTCTGCAGCCTTCACACACAGAAAACACAGAAGGCAGCCTTATCTGTTATATAACTGGGTCTAGATTTGAGCAAAACTCTTATTTAATGAGGGGTATGGAGGGTCTAATCACACTATAAGATGACCAATGCACATCCAAAACAAAAACAGTCATATTAGGGACACTAAACTACATGCAGAGCCATTAGCATTGATCACACACTTTACCCCTTTGAGGGCCAGAGGGGGAGTCCCAACACAGTTAATTCACTAGCTGTAGAATCTGTTCAAACCTCAGGGTCACAGGTTCTAGTCCCAGCAAGGTCAACTCAGCTTTTCACCATTCTAAGGTAAATAAAAGGAGTAACCAGCTAGAGAAGATAGATTTCATTGCGGTCCTGTTCCTGATTGTTACTGAGAATGGCAAGTAGTAGCCAGGTAGCTAGCATCAATGTTGGGGATTAGGCAATGCCTGCTAGCCCTAACAAACAAAAACAAACATTACTAATTAGGTTTGTTTTTAATGTTAAGTGTTATGGTTAGTAGTTTGTTTTTAGGGTTTTTAATCAGGAATTAAGATTAGGTTAATCTTTTGATTCCCAGTGGAGACTACATCATATGGTTTAGCAGTGTACTATGCCCCCTCTGGCAATCAAATTATTAAGTTAATTATACAATTTGACCTGTAATCTTGACTTCAACAGCAGGTAAGATAATAGAAGGATTACTATTCAGGAATACGTCAAAGCCAACAAGATTAGTAGTAGCAGCCAGCATAGTTTGACATTATCTGTTCATAAAACCAATTTACTTGCATTTTACAAAAGGGTAATTAGTACTTTGGACAAGGGAATTTCTGTTGGTGTGGTATACCTGGATTTTGCAAAAACATTAATACTGTGCCTCACAACTAGTGACTGCATAAAAGGCTTTTGTTTGGGAGAGGAGATTTATGCATGGATGGAGAGCTGGTTAAATGACAGATGGGAGAGTTGTTGTAAACTGAACATTTTCAAATTGGTCTAAAGTAAGTGGGATGCCACAAGGTTCAGGCCTGAGACCAATGCTTTTAAACTTGTTATCACCTAGAAGTGGATTTTGAAATTAATGTGTCAATCTTTGCCGAGAACACAAAGCTGTAAATATTTGCAGAGCAGGATGTTTCTCTGCAGAAAGATAATTGAAGTGGGATTCGAAAAATAATTTACTGCTCCTTTAAAGGAGAAGGGTGATCGCAGCAACACATTCAGACATAAGAGGCGTTTTAATCTATCATGCACTCAGCATTCCCTGTCATCAATGCAATCATCTAATGATTCAGTGTCATAATTACTAGTTTTCAGTGCAATAATATAATTCTACTTGTGCAGAGACATACGTTCACACCAAAACAATTCAGAGGCTGAATGGGGAATTATACACTAGGAGCAAGTGGCTTTTAGTAGTATAAATAGAAGGATTTTCTGAGGTAGGTGTCCTTTACAGCATAAGGATTTCTACTGAACTCTTTCGATTCTTACCTCTACACCCCCCCCCCCCCACACACACACGCTTCAATAGATTTGTAAGGTTCATATCAGATATTTGTTAGAGATTGTTGTGGCCTCATGCTTGATGGGCTGTTAGGTTTCTCCTCTTCCCTCAGATGTAAATAAAATAGCTACTAGACTACTTCATGAAGGACACCTACAAAAGGCAACATATTTAGGGCAGGCATAGGAAACCTGTAACTCTTCAACTCATCAGCCCCAGCCAGCCAATGACAAGTGAGGGATAAGGAGTTTTAGTCTCCAAATGCTGGAGACTAACTGGTTGACTATCCACACTATGGTACAGGTCACCTACAATGAATCACACCAAGGAGGAAACTACAAGAAATGGTCTACAATCCAACCTGTTTGTACATGTCATTTTCTTGGAGGAGCTGTTGGTTCTTCTCGCACAACTCTTTCATTTTCTCAATTTCTTCATCCTGCAGAGAACAAATTATGAAAAGTCAGACTGCAAGGCCATTTCACATTAGGATGGGCTTTATGGAGAATTTACTCTGGGTCACAAATTACGTACTCTCAAAACTCAAGTAAAAATAAAGGATCACTATCCTTGTAATAAATACTGAGATTTTTAAATGTATATTTATGGAAATTATATGCGTTATTCTGATTGTGAGACCCTATAATAAAAAGATATTTGTTCTCTTCGTTATATCCCTGACAGATATAAAAGGTTTGGTGTGCCCTTGAGCAAAAACCCTGAAAGCCACTGAAAAGATGAAAGTGAGTAGGGAAGACACACATCAGGCACTTACTGCTAGAAACAATTTATAAATTGACTGCACAGAAACTGAAGCTGATCTCAACCAAATGGAACCATTGATTTTTAGCTGCCTTGTTCACAGTTTGTTACCTGGAACCTCAGCCTCTCCATTAGCTGCTTTTCCCGCTCCGTTACTCGGTCTTCTGGAGGCTCTTCCACTACTGCAGGTGGTGGGTTCTGTTTCTGCTGCAGCTGGCTCAGCAAGTAAAGTATCTGCAAGGGTTAATGAAAAATAAATTAAACAACCAGCAAGTTCCTAACCAGAACAAAATTGAGACAAGTGTTGGTGTAGAGCAGAGGTAGTCGTTTGCTGGCCCGCAAGCTGTTGAGAACAAATTTAGAGTGTGTCAGTAGCTTTCCACTGTGACCTATGTTTTGGGGACACATCCAGTAAATTGCTGCCACCAAGCAAAAGCACATGGCCGAGTCAGTCTTGGATCCAGAGTTACCTTATCTTGGTGTTGCTGCTCCAGCTGCATGAGCTGGCTCTGGTGCTCTGTATCCATTTCTGCCATCTGATTCCTTTCTTCGAAAATGGTCTTCTGAAGGTCGACAGTGAGAGCCTTATTCTGCTTCAAGCTACTTTCAAGCTTACTAACCAGTACTTTAGAAGAAACAAGCTGAAAATGATTGATAAGGAGAACAAAAAAGATGATTAGATTTTGAAACTCCCAAAAACAAAACAAAAATTATATTAAAACAAAGACCTGGATAATAAAAATGAATTTTTAGAATACTAGAATGCTGCAAACATGACACCACTCTGGTTATCATGCAATGTATGAAAAAAGTAGGACATGCCAGCAGTTGTTTAGATCAACTTTTCAGTATTTGCAACAAGACCAATTGTAAAGCAGTGTTCTAGATCTCCAGTTATAATGCACAGTAAAGAGAATGAAGATTACAAAAATGATGCATGATCTAAACAATAAAAACATGAAAATCATGAAAATGTATTTAGCTTTGACAACTGGTTTGGTGGTATGACAACACTTTATAGAAGGGGATTCTGTACATGCCAATAAATTCTTTTCTTTAGTCCATTGGGAGACACCAGGACCATGGAATAAAGGATCCTCCACCAGTAAGTAGGGCACTTAGACAGAAAAGTAACTCCTCCCTGTCCTATATTACTTCTTCTGGCTAATTTGTGAATAGCAAAGTACAGGGAGGCAAAGTCACTAGAACAGAGATGCCAAGAAATTGCAGGGTACCCCAGCACTTTGAATGGTGGAATAATAATTGAATTTGCATACAAAGTTTAAACCAAGTTTAAATAATTAAATAGGTTAACTACTTCATCCAGGTGGAATAAAGCAGGTAGCCTTACAATAATACATTTTATAATTTGATATATCTACCTCAGACATCATGTACTTCAGGGCACACTTAGCCTCCATAAGGTTTGTGATTGTTTCCCATCTCCTTTTGACTCTCTCGTCTTCACTGTCTGCATCCAGCAACTTCTGTTGAAGATCAGCTATCTGAGCACTCCTACAAAACAGATACCAAGGTTCATCAGTGGCCCATGGCATTGTAAAAAGACAAGGAATATACAGATCCATGTGAACTAAACACATTGTTTTCATGATCCCTTGGCTTAAATCACTAGTACAGTGCTTTGAAACTTGGTATGCCCTGGACACCAGCTTAAAGGGATAGTAATACTTTGTTTTAACTTTATGGTTTAAGAGATATTCACAAGCAAAGTTTTCCCCTCCCTCCCCTTTTTCCTAGTGTAAGCCATCTCTTCTCAGATGTGAATCTGGTTGCAAGACCAGACAGATAACAGAAGGGGACAATCATCTTTGTATGAAAAGAATGAAATCCCTTCCCCCCTTGACAGGTTTTTCAGCTTTTTCCCCTTATCTTAATTGAAGATTGTCCCTCTCTGCAGTCTACCTGGGCACCTCCCTTCTGATCTGGCTGAACAGGTGGGGGGATACTTTGCTTGTGAATATCTCTTAAACCATAAAGGTTTGAGAGATAAGACTTATATCGTTCTTCATGTTTTTTTAATGCCTACAAAATAAAATAAAGATAAAATGAAGTATTACTATCCCTTTAAGACACCACATTCAGTCTATGAATACTGACAAAGGTTAGTGTTCAGTTACAAAAAAGTATTCACGTAAATTGTAATGCAAATTTTGATGCCCCTTTCTCCCATCGTTAGACATGGCACAGGATTAACTGTTTATGTATTTGTACCTTTCATTACACACTGCCCAAGTAGTGCCTCTTTCCCACCTGCTCCAACGACGGAGGATTCCAGCATATAACCTGATGCTCTCTCTTGCAAAAGTATGTCCAGGTCATTGTACAGGCACAGACTGGGCAAGTTCATACACTCAGTCCTTTACATAATTAAAAAAAAAAAAAAAAAAAAAAAGTGCCAGTCTGCTTGCCTCTGTGGTTATTCTTAGTTCAGCAAGGGGACTGGCTTTTTTTTTTTTTTTTTTTTTTTTTTTTTTTTTTTTTTTTTTAAATAAAGGACTGAGCACATGACCGCACTCAGTTTTTGCCTGTACAAAAGGTCTTTATCACCTCAGCACCCTGGGAATCAAGGGAAATAAGGGGAACACACAAGCCAGATGGAAGTTTTCTGGAAAGGATATCAAGTCCACTGCAAAATGCTAGAGGGTCCTCTTGGTGAAGGAAAATGGAACCTTCCAGTTGTCTAGATACTGGTGACTTAGAAAGTCTGTTATCCACTCCTGGAATGTGGTGAGAACGCTGGGACAGAAGCTTATGTCCACTGAAGGAGTTTCAGAATCTCCATTCAGGTAGACTCCCTTCTGGGAGTCGCCAAAGTAAATTGCATTGTCCGACTGGACCCTTACCTGTGCTCCTGACAGAGCATGTGTCCAATGGTTAAGCTCCAGCAGAATGACCTGTATCTTCAGAATGTCAAATGAAAGACGATTTCTTCCCGGACCAGCAACCCGGTGCCGTTAAGTGACCCAGGGTGACTCCGCATCTCATCAGGCTGATGTTCATGGCGACTACCACCCATTCAGTTAAGACAAAGGTGCATCAAATGGTTCATCTAGGACAGTAAAGCCACCAGTAAAGATCCTCCTTCACTCACTGAGAAAGGGACATGGCATGAGACAGGTGAGAGCATGGTCTTGACCAGCTCCTAAGGATGTCCAGCTGTAATTGTATCATGTGGAACTAAGAACAGGGGATATCTTCAAGAGATACCACCAGACAACCTAGGAATCTTAGTTCTCCACTCCCGAAATGTATATGGTCGACAATGCTGGTACGTGGACCACACAGGAGAGAGTTTATCCACTTCCCTCCAAGCAGCTTTGCTCTTTATTCTTCCGTGGCGATTTATGTAAACTACTGCTGTGGCATTGTCACAATGAATTCCAATAGGAAGGTTCTCCAGATGTTTTGTCCGTGTTGAAAGTGATTAAATTCTAGAATGTTTATTGGTAGATGTGTCTCTGATAGAGTCCAATGACACTGAATGGGGTGATGTTTGTACACTGCTTCCCAGTCAAACAGGCTGGTGTCTGTTGCAACCAGTTTCCATTCTGTGAATAGAGAATGGTTTTGCTGTGGATAAGCTTGGACTTGTGAGCCACCGCTGGAGAGATTGTTTGGTGGTCTCTTACATCATCTTGTGAAAATAGTTTCGATTTTTGGACCAGTTGCAGGAGTGCCAATTGTAATGGTCTCATGTGACACTGAGCAAAAGTTACTGCTTCTATCGTGGATACATTTTTTCAGTTGCGGTTTGTACTGTGGCTTCGTTACTATTTGCTATGAACGCTGCTTGAATTGCCAATTGCATGACTATTAAGTTGCCTTTACTAACTTCTTTAATGCAGACTTTCTGCTTTGCTGGAGTATTTACCATCTGATATGGTGTAACATTTGGAGCCATATTAAGAATACCTTTGAGAAGATTATCCGGATGGTCCTCACTTCAGATGTACATGTTTTTCTATGCTAGCAGTTTTATTTTTTTTCCCCACATTTATACATGCATTTTTTTTTTTTTTTAATTTTGGATCATCATTTATACAGCTGGGCCAGCATTGTCAGTTTAGATAGGGCTTTCAGTCAGCTGTGGATTATCTTAGGCTTTGGTTTTAGGGGGGCTGTAGGAAGGGGGCTTTCCTTGGGGATTCCTATGCGGGACTATCAAAAATGTATTATTTGAGATATTATATATGTGTAAGATTTTTACTCCTATTTTGATACTTTATCAATAAGTTATAGAAATGGGTTCATGAGTGCCTTTATTAGAGAAAAAAAAAAAAAAAAAAAAAAAAAAAGTGATCTCTTAGCCATATTGGTATATGGAAGTAAGCATCTGATGTCCAATTAGGTCATAAATTCTACTGGTTCCATGGATGCTTTCACTGATCTAATTGATTCCATCTTGAATTTGGGTACTCTGATGAATCCGTTTAATGCTTTAAACCCAAGATTGGACGGAGTCCTCCATCTTTTTTTGGGTACCATAAAAATATTGGAATAAAAACATTTGAACTTTTATTCTTTTGGTACTGGGATTATCACCCCATTCTCTAGGAATTCACGAATTGCTTCATGGAATGCATTTTAGTGTTTTGTTTTGGTTTTTTCTTTTGGGTACTCCGGACATGAAAAACTGAGGTAGTGGTAGTGCTGTGAATGACACACTGTACTTTTTTTTTTTTTTTTTTTTTTTTTTAAGTTCCAATTCATTTTTGATAGGCAGTCTCCATTGTTGAATGTAGTATCTGAGTCTTCCCCCTAGCGGGGGATCTCTGGTGACCTCAACCCCCAACTTCATGCTGAAGTAGGTTTAGTTTCAGCTGACTTGGGTAGGTTTTCTTATGAGTCCAAGTTGGTTTTGTTTAACAAAAGGTATCTCCCGACATATTAGGTGACGTATGTCAGTAATGGCCTTTATTGAAATATGCAAGTCAAGTCTTCTGAATTTATTTTGTGGTAAAAGGGTACTATTACCTCCAGTGGCTTGACTGACAATTTTGTCTAGTTCTGTTCCAGATAACAATTAGCTTGAAAATGGCAAGGCTACTAAGGCTTTTTTTGACGTAGTATCTACATTCCATTTCTTGAGCCTCAAATATGCCACACTGCAACTGCGGTAGCTGAACATTTGGCTGCTAGTTTTGCCATTTCTAAGGCCTCTTCGTCTGTATAGCTAGTGGCTTCTTGTAAGTAACCTATAAGTGGAAGGAATGTAGATCCTCTTCGGTTATATGGTCTTGAATGGTTTGAATAATATGAGTTTGCCAAGCCTCGGCCGCTCTGCATGCCCATGCTGATGCAAATGATCCTCTAAGGCTTGCTCCCTGTCCTGAGGGCATAAACCTATTTAGTGCATCAGCCAATGGCTGAGCTTAGACAGGTCACCATATAAAATGGTAACCAGCTGTCCCTATGGAACTAGCTCAAGAACAAGGTAAAAGGTATTGTCAAAGTACTCTCATTGCTTCTTAAGGGTCCTTCGTTTGAGTCTTGTAATATAATTAACACACACACACAAAATAACGACTTTCACTAAAGAAGGGAATTCCTGAACCTCGAGGGGCACTTCAATAACAGTCAAACTGCAGCGGGAGGAGCTTTGATCAGAGTGCCCTGCCTCCTAAAGGCATGCTCCCATCATACCACAATGATGTTAGAGAAATAAGGTTATGCATGTGGGTTGCAGTAACAGCACTCTACAAATAAACTAAATGGGAAGCTACTTAGGGAATCAAATCCTAGTTTGAAAAGTATTTAGCACCGAGACAGTAGACTCAACAGCAGTGTGCAGTGTCACGGAGCTAGGGTACTCTTCTATAAAAATGGGTATTTATATATGGGATGGTAATTTTAACTCTAAATAAATAATACTTGGTAAGGCCACTTCTAGAATATGGAATACAGTTTTGGCATCCATTTCTTTAAAAAAAAATAAAATAAATAAATATTGAATTTGACAAATTACAGATTTGTGCAACAAAACTGATAAAGACATCGGAGGATGAAAGTTAAAGACCAGTCAAACTGGGTTTGTATACAGTAGAGGAGAGTCATCTAAGGGGCAATAGGATTACACTTTACAAATATAATAAAAGGTCAATACAAAACACTGATGAACTATTTACTCCAAGAGCTGACCAACAAACAAGTGGCCATCCATTAAGAGTAGAGCAAAACGCTCGAGGAACACTTGAGTTTCAGATGTATAATTACGGATATTGATATGCTTGTTTTTTTCCCCATTATTATGGTCAGATTTCATGTTAGGGGTGCCTTGAACAAAATAAGGGTGAGAACCACTATTTTCTGGCAAAAGTGAACCTCTGATACAGAACTGTACTTAATTGTCAATTCAAAGGTCACTGAAAAGTGTAATTAGCATATGAAACAGGTACACAATTAGCATAAGAGTATGAAAATCTCCTTAAGGGTACGTTTGCTGGTCTTTCGGTTAATGTGCTACATTGGTAGTTTTTGACCACGTTTTCAAATATGCAAAAATGAATGAAGGTTACAGGTCCACTTTAAATGGCATCAGGCAGTAAAGGGACACATTCTGGTCTGCAATTTTAAAGGTGTATCCTGACCCACCAGGTCCAAGAAGGATCTCTCATAAGACCAGAAGCACTAGAAAGTGAACCTGTGGTTTCCCATTTCTAATAATTGCTCAATTAAAATTCTTTGGATTTAATTTTACTTTGCCAGAACTGCTCTGCGACTTCGACAGGGAATATAAACATCTTCCTCAATTTAGCATTTTCTGCCCCATGCAACTAACACATTCACAAGTTTCCTTAAAGGGATAGGAATACTTAAAATGTAAAAAAAAATATGTTGTAGGGTTTATCCCCGAGTAAAACAAGGGTACTCCCACTGCTGAAAGGTGTTTCATTCAAAAGTTATTATTTTTCAAAGTTGAATTTTTTAGGTGCAATATCACAGTGGCGTGAAATTGTACAGTGGCGCTGTTGCTACACCATCCTATGGAGATTTATGGTCAATTGACCAGAGCTGTCCATAGGATCGTGTAGCAACAGCGCCACTGTACAATTTCATGCCACTGTGATATTGCACCTAAAAATTCAACTTTGAAAATTAATAACTTTTGAATAAAACACCTTTCAGCAGTGAGAGTACTCTTGTTTTACTCAGGGGGATAAACCCTACAACATATTTTTTTTTACATTTTAAGTATTACTATCCCTTTAACACCCCACCATGTACAGAGAAAGAGCATGTCTTTTCTGTGTCAACATATTACCTGAGCTCCATCTCAGTCTCCAGGCTCTCTATTTGCTTGGTGACAGAAGCTTCCTCCTCCATATTCTCCAACTCAGCCACTGTGTAAGTGCGCCTCTGGATAAAAACGAGAGACAGAAATCAGAACAAGCAAGATTTGATTGGCCAAATCCGATGTAAAATGCAAACTCACTCTGATTTTGGCAGGGATACGCTCTCCTGCTTCTTTTTTCTGCTTCAGCTGTGCTATGTCCTGAGCCAGTATCTTACGGTCTTCAAGGAGGTCATTTAGATGCCTCTGAGCCTCCTCAGTGCTAACAAGAACTTCCACTTCATTGGCCAGCCAGTTCTAATCAGGAAGAGGAGAAACAATAAGAACTGAGCACTCCCAGTCATGGCACTAAAGCAAGGTGTGTATATTTTTATTTATCTAGCACCACCAGGTTTACTTAGCACTTTACCATATACATTTAGTATAGAGGGGATGCAATAAGTGAAGCAGTTAAGTGGTTATACAGACAATTATAAGAAGAACACTAGGTGAGCATACATTAGGATATGAGGTCTCTGTCCCATAGCATTTACAATCCAAGTATAGAGATGGATAACATACAGTTGCATGCATGTAGGGGAGGAAGTGCAATTTTTTTATACATTTTCTGCAAGCACCCATTATTTAAATCCACAACAGACTGTCTACTCTTTTTCTGCCTTTCAAAGAAACAAGATTATGGTTTTACAAAATGAGGCCCAACAAAATATATTAAAGCGGAACTTTCACCGAAACACATGTGTTCTTTAATTCACTTACATTGCCGATTCAAGTTTTGCTGGGTTTCGTTTTTTAAAAAAAAAAAAACTCAATAGAAATTAAGTTTGAGGGTTAACTTTATCCCTCTTCTCCTCATTCTGATCAGCACCATTTTGCCGATGAGAATGCAGGAGATCCTCCTCCCAGCTGGTCCGTCAGTAAGTTGGAGAACTCTCATTGGCTAGATATCGATCTCTACCAAGGAGAGTTCTCCAGCTTACTGACGGACCAGCGGGGAGGAGGATCTGTTATGTATTCTCATCGGCACAAAGTGTGCCGATCAGAACGAGAGTATGTGAAGAGGGAAAATGTAAACCCTCAAACTTATTTTCTATTGCGTTTTTTTTAAAAACCAAAACACAGCACAGTTTGTATCGGTAATCTACGTGAATTAAAGAAAACATGTGTTTAGGTGAAAGTTCCCCTTTAAAGGCTGTGAGAGCCTTGCCTAATTTGCAGTGCTTGCAAGAGCCATATAACAAAGGAAAAATAGAAAGGTCAATCTCAATTAAAATTTAGGCAGTCAACAGACCAAACTATCAGCAGCATTGGACAAGGTTATTGTTTTTCCATTCCTGAATTCAAAGTCAGCTTGCCACTTTTTAGCCTGATTATTGCATCCTGAACTCAGGCTACAGATGACTACATCAAAAAGGAACCTCTCTTGCAATAAGCTGCAATGAAGAGAGGCAAAGGGGAAGGGGGAAACTGGGTAATTCTGAAGCAAACCAACTGCATCACAGAGGGGAAAACTGCAAATATTTCATATGATTTAAATTGGTCTTTTAACACCTTAAAGGAATAGTAATGTTTCATAATAAAAACAGCTCTAATTAATCATCATAGTATTTGGACTTTGGAGAGTGTTATTTCAGTTCTCTCAGAGTTGTAGTTCAGGAGAAATTCAATGACAAAGTATCCACCTCCCGCCCCTTTTACTGATGTAACACTGCTCAACCAAATCAGAAGGGAGGTGCCCAGGTAGATTGCAGAGAGGGACAATCTTCAATTAAGATAAGGGAAAAACCTGAAAAGCTTGTCAAGGGGGGCAGGGCTTTCATTGTTTACATATAAAGAAGATTGTCCCCTGCTGTTATCTGTCTGGTCTTTCAACCAGATTCACATCTGAGAAGAGATGGCCTACACTAGGTAAAAGGGGCGGAGATGGGAAATTTGCTTGTGAATATCTCATAAACCATAAAGGTTTGAGAGATAAGACTTATATCGTTCATGTTTTTTTAAGGTCTACAAAATAAAATAGTTAAAACGAAGTATTACTATCCCTTTAAATGCTAGAGTGATCTCCACTGCATTGTTTCTAGTATTCAAGAGGTTAAAAGCTCCATTTTAATAAATGTGAATTTTGGCAATTTTATCTTCTCCTTATGAAGAATTTGGCTTGCTCCAAAAATAACTATTACAGCAGCAAAGGTATTTTTCAACTGACCTCAAAAGGAGTCAACATGTCTCTACAAATGATCTAGATTTTTGCCAGATAAGTGTCCTGCACAGTGATATAATTCTGTTCCCACAAACATTTAAATGGACTAGTTTAATGCATTCTTTACATACTTTGACTCTGGATGCAGCACCTTCCATGCCTTTGCTCTGAGCATCTTTGCGTCTTTCTATAGCCTCCTTCTGCCTCTGAAGAGCTTCTTTCAGACGCTTATTGGCAGTGGCCGCCTAAATGCAGGAATACAGTTTGTAAAATGCACAAATCTGACACCCTATAGAACTGACTGGTAACGTCATGGGCTGACAGTGTTACCTCTTCAGTTTTCCGACGGAGGACATTGGCCTGTTTCTGGAAGTCCCTTTCTAGTTTCAGCAGCTCATATTGCCTCTTCCGATCCTGCACAAGCACAGCAATATTTCATTTAACATTTAGAAATTCAAATTTACTATGATGCGCAGGAATGATATTAGGCAGATATACAATTATAAAACACACACTCCAGAGTTCCAGAAGAGTAAAAAGGGTGGTAAACATCCTTATTAAGCCTTCTACTTCTGGACACAAATCAATGACAATGTGATTAAGAGTTTTCTGTGTCAGATGTCTACAAGAAGAGAGAATTTTAGTCTTACCTGTTAAATCCTTTTCTCTTAGTCCATACAGGTTACTGGTAATGCTGGGTAGGCGATCCTCCCCTTTAATTTAGGCAGGAACAATTCTAGAATTCTATTCAGGGGGTGGAACCTAACTTCCCTCCTTGGCTGCAGCTAGCCAATCAGCTCCAGAAAGATTTGAGACACTAACTATTGACTAGGTAGTAGAAGCATGGTCCCTTGACAGGGTGGGAGACCAGTAACCTGTATGAACTAAGAGAAGAGGATTTAACAGGTAAGACTAAAATCCTCTTTTCTCTGTCATCCAATGCAGGTTACTGGTAACTTTGGGATGTCCAACCACCGAGTTTCCCAGAGACGGGAAGTAAGGCAAGGACCAGGCGCAAGGCCAAAGTTACCAGAGCAGATATGAACCATCAGATCAAAGAGATAGCCCAACAAGGACGTGTCAACGGACACTGAACAGGGGTAACAAAACCCCAAAGTGTTACACAGCACACTGAACTAGAGCCAACAGAGCTCAAAAGTGAACGAAGCACCAAGAACCGAAGAAGATCCTAGACAGGCAAGACTGCCTGCAGGATCTTCCTCCAATGCTGGCGTCAGCCAATGCCAGCACAAACATGGTAATGCTTCAAAAAGGTGTGCACAGATGACCAAGTGGCAGCCTTGCACAACCGATCAGCAGATGCCCGATTCTTGTAAGCCCAAGAAGCCCCATAGATCTAGTAGAATGAGCCATGACCCAAAAGGGAACAGGCTTCTTCCTCAGCTCGTAAACTGTACGAAAAATGGACTTGATCCAGGACGCGAGTCACCTTGGATGCAGGTCTTCCTGCGCTGGGACCCTCAGGAATGATTAACGCCGAGTCAGGTAGACTCAGTGCGATGTAAATAAAACTTGAGACAATGCATATCATCTAACAGGTGGAGATCCCTCTCCTTGTCAGAGGTAGGGTCAGGGCAGAAAGAAGACACTACAGTCTTATGTGGAACTCTGAAACCACCTCCGGAAGAAACTCCTGAGAAAAGTGTGAAGCACTGCCTTGTCCTTGTGAAACACCAAAAAAGGTGGTTTACAGGACAGAGCATGTAATTCCGTGACACAGCGAATGGACACGATCGCCAGGAGAAAGGCCATTTTCCATGTCAGGCATAGAGGAATAGTAGCCAAGGACTCAAAGGGAGGGCACTGAAGAACGCCCAAAACCAAGTTAAGATCCCACGGAGTAGCGGGATTCTTAAAGGCAGGACGAGTATGAGCAACGCCCTGGAAGAAATCCTTGACATCAGGAAGAATGGCAATGTGCCTCTGAAAGAAAAGTGTGCTGAAGTCTGAACCTTAAGGGAACTCAAACTGAAGCCCTTCTCCACACAGTCCTGCAGAAAGGCCAGGACCGTAGGCAGATCAAATTCCTGAGACAGGTCCCTATCAGCACACCAAGATACAAAGGTCGACCACGCACAATGGTAGGCCTTAGAAGAAACAGGTTTGTGGGCACCGAGCATAGTAGCCACCATACCAGAAGAACAACCCTTCTTCAATATTGAGGATTCAATTTCCAAGCCGTCAAAGCTAGCCAATGAACATCCTCCTTCCAGTCTTCCAGCTGGGGTGTCCAATGACAAAGGGCATGAGATATCGCCCGAAGCGACAACACGTTAATGGGAAGTAGAGATTCCTCCGAAGGCCACCGAATCTGAGCACCGCTCCCCAGCCGGAGAGGCTGGCATCAGTCGTCACAGTGGTCCAGAAGGATACCAGGAAGGACATGCCCTTCAGCAGATTAGAGAGGTCAAGCCACCGTGACAAACTCTGTTCCACATGAAGAGGGAGGGACACTGACATAGTCAGAAGGTCTGGCTGACCCCTGCACACCTGGATCACAAACCTCTGGAGCTCCCTGTGTGAGCCATGGCAAATGGGACCGCTTCTATGGTGGAGATGAATTTCCCCACTAGAGAGGACAGCTTCTTGGCTGGAACTGGAACTGGGGTAGAGAGCAGAAACCTATTAAATAAGGTAATTATTCTGGCGACTAGTGCTACTAAGCAGCTAGTCGCCAGATGGGGACTTAGTGAAGCTAAAGATTGTGTCTGGTGGTAGTTCTGCTTTAAGAGGCATTTTCTTCCTGGGGAGCAAAGGCAGAAGTGTACTTTTACCCCCTGTGGCCTCACTAATCAGATCCTTAAGATCTGGCCCAAGCAATGATGTGCCTTAAAAAGGCAAGGAGGGCAAGGCTTTCTTGGAAGCTGTGTCAGCAGACCAGATCTTGAGCCAAAGAGCTCTTCTGGCAACCACAGACATGGTGGAAACCCTAGCCACCAAACGGATGACATTAAATAAGGCAGCAGAAACATAGTGCTGGGCCTCAGAAATGTTGGCAAGAAGCCGAATTAGGAGCACCCTCTCAGGGTGAGTTGTTCAGTCCAGACCGGAATGGCCCGGTTAACCCATGCCGCAGTGAACGCTGGACGCATGGCGGTACCAGCAGTGGCAAAAATGGACTTGAGGGAAACCAAGTTTCTTGTCAGTCCAGTCGTTCAGAGCAGAAGCATCAGAGACTGACAAGGAATTAGACTTGGATATCGTGGAAATAGAAGCATCCATTTTTTTTTGGGGGGGGGGGGGGGGAATGAACCCACTGAGCAAGCGCCGCCTCAGAAAACGGGTAAGGATTGGCAAATTTCTTGGAATCAGAAAGTTTTCTGTCCGGAGATTTCCACCCAGACACAAGGTGGTCAAGAGTGGGATTAGGTGGAAAACAAATAAGGGGCTTTTTAGGCTCCTGAAACACATCAGAAGGATCTGAAGAAACCTCCCGAACTAAGGGAATGTTAAGGAAGTCAAGACAGCCCTGATCAGGCCCTCAGCCAAGGGTTCAGGATCAGCCTCAAAGGGGCCCCCAAAAAATTAGAGAAGCCCAGAGCAGAACATTCCTCAACATCTGAATCCACTAAGCGTTCCTTCTCAGAGGAATCTGATACCTCAGGTACTCCCTGCAGTTTAGGCAGGTAAGATTTGACTGAAGAGGTCATCTGTCAAGAATGGAAGACCCCCTGTAACTGGTATGGAAAGAGTTGCAATGTAGACCGAAGGTTCCTAGTAGCAGCCTTGAACTCTTGCACCCCCCAAACTGGCTCTAATGCATGGTCGGGAGTCCCTGGGAGAGACTCAGGGATATCAGAATATGCTGGGCATAAATGACCTAAGAATTCTCTAGGTAACCCTGAATGACATGAGGAGCAATGCCCAATGGGGGGGGACACAGAGACCCTAGCATCCTTCGTCTTAGGCCTGGCCCCAAGCTCCAAAGGATTAGACATTCTCAGTGTCGAAAACGTTTATAGTATAAGGAATCACCCAATTAGTGTGTAAGATTAAAGTTTCAACCCAGAAAACGCTAAAATACACTTATCTGGCAGGTGAAGGGTTAATCTGCACAGGAGAGAAGAGAAGGAGAGTCCAAGCCCTGCGTAGGATACTCGTTCTGGAAAAGGCACAAAATGGCTGCCTCGGCGGGAGCCAATCAGAAAAGAGCACGCAAAGCAAGCGCTCATGGGAAATGTAGTTTTCCCAGAAAGTACCTCAACAGTGCCCGAAGCCCCCTGAAGCCCCCCAACACACTTGAAGTGTTAACTAGAAGAGCAAGGACAGACCATTAAAATAAGCCATCTCTGAAGTCGCTACGTTGAGCGGTTGCAGAGATATGTCCCAAACTGTGCAGTCCCATAGAAGTGTATGGAGCAATGACATCTATGTGGTAAAGCACTCCTTTACTTATATTTTGCAAAGTTGAAAAAGTAAAATAAAAGTACATTAAACATCACCAGAACATGTTAGGAGACCAAAAAAAACCACTGAGCCCAACAGGGAAAGTGTCAATAACCCTCCCAAAGATGCAAAACCAACAGCTAAAGGGTTAAGTTACCACATAAACCTGCTCCAAAACACCCAACAGACATATAGATGGACACAGTGAGTGCAGGAGTGTGCAATAACTCCAGAGGAAGACCAGCAGCACTCAAAGGGTTGCTCACCTTTCCTACAGAGCTTCTGTCTTCAGATTACCATGCAGCAAGTACCACCTCAGTGGGTAACTCCTGGGGAAGCACTTGGAATCAAGATTTTCCCACTCAGGGCTTAAGGTCCACAAAAAAAAAAAAAAAAAAAAAAAGCACCTGGATACTGAGCTAGCCACATTGAAGGGCATTTGTCAGTCATGGTAATCCGCCTAATGGCGGTATTCCATATCTGACAGAAAAAAAACAAAAGAAACTAAAACTATACAAGAATGTTCTCCACCTGGTGTCGCATCGAGGAACAAATCATTCGGGAGCTGGTTGGCCAACTACAGCCTAGGAGGGAAGGGAGGCTCCACCCCCCGCATAGAATTCTAGAATTGTTACTGCCTAAATTAATTAAAGTAGCGGATCGCCTACCCAGAATTACCAGTAACCTGTTTTGGACAACAGAAACATTTCTGGGAATAAAGTAATGAGATTGCCAACCAAGGGCTCTAGATTCATATTTCTAATAAGCTAAAAAGGCATAATTCCACATCAAACCAACTCTTCTATATTGGGAGAGAATCCCCACCCATTGATGTAAATAGGACATCTAATCCTGTGAATGTTAGAGGTAACCAACACAATAAAAAGCAATATGTTCGGAAGCTCTAGCATTCAAGCTGTTACAAGATACATTTAATTCAATGGGGGATTTAGGCTGCTTTATCTCTCTTATAGGGCATTTGGTTTTCTCCAAATTGCACCTCTTTACCTTACGGTATAGCCCCTTTTGAGCATTTCAGGACAGAAATCCAGAGCAGCATTCGAAGGAATTCTCAAGAGATGCAATTTGTCCGCACTGTTTTTTCTGGGTGCCATTAATGAGGTCACACGTACCTTCTCTTTCAGCTGAATAACCTCCTTGGTTTTCTGTTGCTTCCAAGTGCGGAACTTTTCAGCATCTTCCTTCATCTGTCTCATGAGCTGCACTCTCTGGGTTTTCATTGCCTGTTCGCACAAGACAAAAAGTACTGTAAGATTCCACACTCCAAAACTGTATGGATTGATTTAAAGATATATGCACAAACATGGTGCAATTCCCAGTATTCTAAAAGTGTGACTGCCACTAACAAATAGGCATGCCAGACAGGTACTAACTCCATAATGCTACCACTCCTCCTTGCCACTCCCACTCTCTCATTTCCAGAACCTATCCAGCCCCCATTCATGTAAATCCTGTCAAGATGGATGCTCCTACAGAAGTGAGATTATGGACAGGTGACAATTCTACTCTACCCCCCAAATGTCAAGCGTGTCCAAAACACTGCAAAAATGCATCGATCATCTCTATAGTCTTCAAGGGGTTCAAATTAATGGATTTAAATCAATGGTAATTTATTCCGTATGGTGCATTTGGTATGCCCCAGAATTGCTCCACTTTTGTTTTTGTGCATGCTGTCCTAAGATGTAGCTTATATATACCTGGATCTCCTGGTTGAGCTTGCTGACTGTTTTCTCTGTGGACTCTCGGAGTTTCAGGAGTTTTGACTGCTCACCCAACTTCTTCTTTAGTTCTGCCATCTGTCCCTCCAGCTCTTGAAGCCTCTTGCGCCGCCGCTCACTCAGTCTGCAGAGAAGAACATTTTACTTTCAAAAAGTAATGTAAATTGAGAACATAAAGCTCAGCAGTAGGCGTTACTTTGCTCTCCAAGTGTTGGAGACTACAAATTCATTCACAAGTGCCCAGCAGCTGAGGAGCCAAAAGGATACTTACACGGGATATAGAAGGTACATTGCCCACACAAGGACAGACAGGGAAGCTAGATAACTAGAGTAACTGTTACATTTCTCTTACAAAAAAGCTACACACCATAATACATGTTCTTTATATTGTCCTCAAATATTAAAGAGATAGTAATACCGCCAAGTATTATTTACATTTTTTATTATTATTTATTTATTTTTTAAACATGTTGCACTATACATAAAGATTTTGTAGTTCAAACGCTATTTAAGAGGAAAAGATGCCCCTCCCGCCCCTTCTGGCCACCTCTCCTTAGATCTGGAATCCGGTTATGGGACCGGACAGATGCAGAGACAGAATCTTCATTCAGGAAGTATAAGGAAATCCTGTCCCCTTGACGAAGGAGGGCAGAATTTTCCTTTTTTCGTACTGAAGATTGTCCCTTGCCGCTCTCCATCCAGTTCAGCATGAAAGGTAGAGTCCCGCAGGGGAAGAGGCAGGAGGGGAATCCTTTCTGCTTCAATAGCGTTTGAATGACACATTTGTAAGTAACTATATATCTGTGATTTATTCAGAGAACAATGCTATGACAAAAGAACTACACCATAGGGGCATGAATATAAGATTCCCCATTTAAATGGTACATTTAAACTCTTCAGTGTTAGAGATTTCTCCAATATATTGCTTTTCATTGAGCTCAATACCTCTGGCATTCAAAAGGTTTAAAAACCCATTTAAGTCATTGAAAATCGCAATGGTCACTTTTGGTATAGCCCCAGAATTGCTCAACTCTTAGTTTGGTTTCTTTTCAGAAGCACATATGGGAGGAGGAGGAAAATGTGTCACTCACTTGGCCTGGTTGGTGTCCTTCTTGGCCGAATGAAGCGCCAGGATAAGCTCTTCTTTTTCTTTCTGCAGAACTCCCACTTCAGACTCAAGAGTTTTTATATTGTTCTGGAAATGGAACAAAATAATGAAATAAGTGTAAGGGAGGCCAACATTTACCTAGAAAGGTCTTATACAAGATGGCGTTCTTTTGCACTCTTCTGGTTTATGCACCTTCATAGCCTGAAAGCACTAGAAAATGACAAACTGGTGCAAACTGAACCACAAATACTGTGGCCGGTGCAAAGTTTTTTGGCATCCTAGACAAGAAGTAATGCCATGGGGGCGGCTAGACTAAGCAAATCCGGTAACCCATGGAAAAGAGAAAAGGACAATCGGCCTGAAATGGAGCCAGCCCATGCCTTGGTCTATGGACTGCCTTTGCAAAGGATATGGCGAGTCATCTGGAAGACCGCTTATATGTGAATGAGATCAGAGTAGTTTTCTTAGCCAGCCATCATGAGTTAGGGTTTTTTTTTGGAGCCAGACTGACTAGAAGCAGAATTGGACTGATGAGAATAGTAGCCAGGGGAAGGGGGAGAAACAAACCACCACACAAACACAAGGATGTTCACTGAACAGCTGTCACAACAGAGGTTGAAGTAGTAAACTTTACCACCCGTACTCTAAATAATTTTATCTAGTTCAGGACAAACAGTCTTCCTAATAAATGGAAGCTTATTAACAGACCCCTTAAACAAGAGGTCAGACAACCAAGTTTTAAACACGAGTGCATGGAGCTGTAAAGGATAATGCGGGTATTTGGCAAGAAATTTCTCAATATTAAGAACAGTGTCCCAGGAGAAAAAGGTCCATCTCAAATTCAAGACTATTGCTCTTACGTTCCCAGGCGCCTCCTTCAAATCAGCACACAACTCCCTTCTTCTTACACCATATACACCACACCCTCTGCCCTCTTCAGTCTCAAACCTTTTTCATTCCCCACCTATAGAACGCCATACTCAACTCCCTACATCTTGACCAAACCCACTCTCTTTATGTCTACCCTGAAATCTTACCTTCTGGAGAACTAGTACTATGCACTACATCTTTGGCAAATGCAGCACTTGACACCCTCATACCCCTGTTGTCCTGTCTATTACCCATTTAGACCAAGCTCTTTAGGGCAGGGACTTCTCTACTATGACACTTAAACACTGTTCTTTATTGTAACATTCTTCTACTGTAAGGTGCTGCGTACACTGTGTGGCGCCATATATATAGCTATATATACATCACGCAGTGAATGTGTGATGATCAGCGACTACCAATGGAAAAATGCTGGAGTATCAGACAATGTATGATTCAGTGCTTACCAGAAGATCAAGTCTAGGGTGACTGACTGTGGGTGTTTCTGGAAAAGGTACTGTGTTTATTACGCACACACCTCTGTATGTTATTATGGTAGCTATAATTTGCAAAATTTCTTACCAGGTACTCGCTCTGAATGGGCTCCAGCTGACTGTCATTCTGAGCCATCTTCCTGGCAAGGGCTTCTTTCAGTACAAGAGCTTTGTTTAGCTCTATCAGCTCCTTGGACAATTGTGCCTGCCTCAAGGCATGATGGGTGGTAAAGCCATCTGATGAACGTTTTTCTCCGTCGGTCAACTCTTTCTGAATAAAGGAAGAGACAAAGAAAAAGTTCAATGGGAATTTTTGGAATTCATTTAAATAAGGATCTTAACACTTTGCTGGAGATCTCTCTAGCTATCCACATTGCAAGTTAAGGGTTTGAAAGCCTCATTTTAAGACAATTTCCATTCCCATCTTTTAGAGCAACTTGTTTACTACAAAACTGAACCTCTAGCTTCATTCATAATATCCTAGGCATCATATTCAATATGCAAAAGCACAATACTAGAGCAAAGCAACTGCACCTTAGGGGACAAGACAGAATTCAGATTAACTTAAAATAGGATTATATACTGAACTGTTAACCCTTTGAGTTCCAGAGAGGTTGTGTACCCCTATAGCACTCAAACTGTTAAATTCTCTTTAGATCATATGGAACACAGGAACCATGAGGCGGGAGCACAACCCCACGGGTCCTGTGTTCCATATTCAACATAAAAGAAAGGATGTTTAACCCTTTGAGTGCCAGAGAGGCATGCAACACATAGCAAAGCAATGTTTTGCATATCCCCTCCCCCGGGCACTCAAATGGTTAACCTCAAACTCCAGAAACTCCTCCAATGAATTGCTTTTCAAAGCATTGGGGCCCCTTCTCTAGCAATCAAGATGCTAAAAGCACCATTTAAGTCAAATGAAAAACCAATCTGCCCCCTATAGTGAAGTTGGTTTGCTCTGGAATTGTACTACTTTGACTTGATATACAAGGCCCATCATACAGCACTGTGGAACCTGTTAGAGTTCCATAAATTAACACCTTAATGGCCAGCGATGTGCCAGGACCAATCACTCTTGTCCAGACAGTAAGGACTAGTGAATGTGCTGGCAAGTCAGGGAAGTTTGCGGGGCTGCAAAATGGGGGAAGGGGGAATGACTGTCCTCCAGTGCACCCCCACCCTCTGTGCTGCACAGTCCTTAAGGGGTTAAAAAGTTCCACTAGGAGTCAAGTTTGTCAAAAAACAACATTGGATAAAAACTTTGATCCCTTTGTTTTAACCCTTTGAGTGCCGGGGGGGGGGGGCATGCAACTCTTTGCAAGTACCCCTCTGTCACTCAGAGGGTTAAGCCAAAAAAGGATACTGAAAATTTAGCAAGCGTCTTTTGCCCCATAGAACCCAGTCAAGTGTCTTCTCTAGGAGGGGGTGTCTGGCTGTTAACCTTTTGAGTGCCAGAGGGATTCACATTGTTCTGCCAAATGCGTAGGATACCCACTCTGGCACTCAGAGTGTTAAGGATTACTTAATTCATTTCACTGATGCCCGAGAAGGAAAAATAAATATCATGCCTCGTGTTGATTAGTGAAAGTCCATATGTATCCCATTATTTCTACCCAGGGCTAAGACTTATCCACAGAAGAGGTGCAAGTCTGGGAGTAAGCCAATTGCACTATAGGAGACAAACACTTGTTAATTAAAATGGAGCTTTTAACTCCTTGAATCCTAGAGCTCAAATGCATTGCACAAAGCTCAATGGGAATTTTTATCTCTCACCTATGGAGGTCTGTTTGACCCATAATTGCACCTCTCTTGTATCCAATAACTCAAATCTTATAATGCCAAAGCAATGCTTTGGATACAGCTCTGGCATTCAGTGGGTTAAGGGACATATTAAATCAGCTGCAGTGATGCTATCCTGAAGTAAACCAAAATGTGTTGTAGTGTAAAGTAGAGAACTGCCAAAGATTTAACCCTTTGCATGCCAAAGGGTCACGGAACACCTTGCAAGGCACTGTTCCGTAGGCCTCTGGCACTCAAATGGTTAAATGCTGCTTTTAACCCCAAGGATCATATAGGCGTGCACCATACATAGGGATAATATCCACGAGGTCTAGCAGTCATGGGGTTAAAAACACTATTTAAAATCTGTGAGTACTTTGGGTATGTTTGTCCCCTAAGGAGGGTTTTGTTTGCTCCAGATCTGCAAATGCATCTTAGAGAATAAATGTACATTTTAAAGAAGAATTCCTGCAGCCAGTGACAGGTTCTAGTGGTTTCACACATGAGAGTCTCACCTCCTCAGATTCAGAAGAGCTTGTGACCTCATCGACAGCAGCCTCAATAGAGGCAGCAATGCCGGAGCTTTCATCCTGAAGGAAGAGTTCGAAGAAAAGAGTCAGTCACAGGACAATCCCTCCACGGGACATCTAGTAACACAATTAATATATCAAGGAGAGGAAAAAATAAAGTCCCAGCATGTCCCAAACACACATTGTTTCATGAAGCAAGGCAGAGAGGTAGTGTAGTTAAACAACTACATGGGAGCAGGACGAGACAGGATTCAGATAAGGATATGGAGTTCAAAGTCAGGTTACCGGTACTGTCAAGCTGTCCTCTTTCATCCCCATTACCAACTGCAGGAAGTGAGTGAAGAGAACACAGAAAAGAACACATCCTGCCACAGTCCCATCACACAGCCCCTGGCTGGGCAAAAGACAGAAGATCCTAGAATTTCTCACTCACTATATTCCATAATCACACGTTTCACTGTACTCATTTAACAATTTTTCATATAGTAAATGAACTGCAAATTTAAAGGCCAATTCCCACGTTTTACCAATTCTGCTCCAATAAGGCAGGTGGTAAACAAAAATGTATGTTTTTAGGGGTTTAATAAAAAGGTTAACCTCTCAAAATGTGGAATACATGGTTATTTTTTTTTGGACAGCCACACTGATTTGCCAGGCAACATTTAGGACACATACTTTATATCCCTGCCATGACAAGATAGATACCAGTGGTGGAATTCAACCACACCTGGAGCTGGGTGATGACTTGCTGGAGGTTACGGATAACTTCCACATTCTCCTTCAGTTCCTGGTCTTCTAGTGTTTCCACAAGTTTCTGCAGGTCCAGTTTACACCTGAGACAATAGAGCAAGAGGGTTAAAAGAAAGAAAGGTTGTAATCTAATTCCAGAGTCACACTAACCATCTAGTAAAATAACTACTCACGCTGCGTGTTGCTTGAGTTCTTCAATCTTACCAGAAAGTTTCTCATTCTCCTGTTCTGTCTGTAGAAAGATTTACCAAGCATAAGATGTGAGGGGAAAGACACTCAAAACATCTAGATGTAATACTAGAACTGTGAATGTGCAAATTTATCTTCTGCCCTCTGATGCTTAACCATGCAAGTGACATCTTTTCTGCTTGCTCCACATCACAAGTCATTTACAAGATAGTATGCCTGTTTCATCCTAACCATAAGGACCAACACCTTTTAAAGGACTAGTGAACTCTTTATGGCTACCTTATAGGACTTTTCCTATGAAGAAATACAAAGATACCACACTTAGCAGTTTCTACATTTAGACGTTATGTACATTCAAATATGTACAAGTGGAATTTTACTAGACCAAAGTCAAGCCTGCCCACCACCTGTAAATATACCAGTGACAATTCATGGGTCACAATATATTACATGTACAAACTTTTAGGGTATACACGCGCCTCCAAGGCCTGTCATTTTACAATGGGGATGTTGATACAGCAGCCTACAGAACATCATTGTTACCAATAATGGCTGTCAACAAGATGCTGTAGAAACAGTTCTACCAACACTTATGGAAGGATTGTACAAAAAGAATGAACTGCAACAACTTTTGAATCTATCAGCAGCAGTGGAAGTATCCTTGTTTTTCTTTTCAAGACAGAACAGGACACACACGCACACACACACACACACACACACACACGCACACATGCACACACGCACGCATCCATGTATAGGGGAGAGAAGAAGAAGAAGAAAAAAAAAAAAAAAAAAAAAGCCACACCACACCAAAACGCAGATCCAGCTGTTGGAAAGTGATGTAATGGTGTGATGGGGAGGAATGAAAATGAAAAAGAAAACTGTATAAATTAGGGAGATCATTTTTATTTGTAATTTTTCCATTTAAGATTTATAGCATTAACGGTATAGTAATGTATCACGGTGCAGTGATTTCTTGTCTGTCGACATTGCTACTTCCTGTCGGTGCCTGCTGCCCTTTATTGGACTCTGGGTTTTGCTCCAACTGGTAATCACCTATTTAAACCCTGTTCTCACCATCTTGGGTGCCCTTTCATGGTGTTCCTGACCAGACGTTTGTTGCTGTGTATCCTGTTCCGTGTATGATCCAATTCTGTCTGACCTTGCTCCTGTCTTCGCTGCCTATTCCGTTTATGACCCGGTTTCCCTGACTACCGCTCTCTGTGTACCGATCCAGGCTTTGGCTGACTACCGCTCTCTGTGTACCGATCCAGGCTTTGGCTGACTACCGCTCTCTGTGTACCGACCCAGGTTTTGGCTGACTACCGCGCTCTGTGTACCGATCCAGGCTTTGGCTGAGTACCGCGCACTGTGTACCAATCCAGGCTTGAGCTGACTCGCTCTCCGTGCACAGATTCAAACACTGGCTCTTACTCCTAGCATTAGCTATTCCGCTTGTGCCCTCTGTTGTCTCTGGTCTCGTGTTCTATAGCAGTTGCGCTACTATACAGCCTGTGCCTGTTCCGGTTGCGCTGCTATACAGCCTGTGCCTGTTCCGGTTGCCTCTGGGCATAACCTGCGAGTGTGTCTGTGCCTGTCACGTGGGCTGCCTATTCCTTACATATATTACCAGTGCCTGCTCTTGTTACCTCTGGGCAGAACCTCCATGTAAGTGTGTCTGTGCCTGTCTGTTAGGCTGCCTATACCTGGTCTTCTGGGCAAGTCTGGTGGCCTTGCCTGTTTCCCCTGTTCCATCGGGGATTTTGCCCTGCAGTACTTACCATCGCCTAGGGCACCTCCTTGCTGGTACTGCTGAGGTTTTGTTCCAGTTCTACACTCTGCCTACAGTTATTGTATATACCTGTTTCTGTTTGTACCCTGACCTGTGTCAGATCCAGAACAGCTTATCCCCTGTCTGGGTCTGGGCCTGTTGAAGGGCATTTCTGTTCTTTATTATTTATTTAATAAAGCTGCATTTTTTTTTTACCTTAACCAAATTGTCTGAGTGTTCATTAAAACCGTGACAGTAATGTTTCATAATAAAAGCAGCTCCAATTAATCATCTTAGTATGAGCCATGGAGAGTGCTATTTCAATACGGTCCAAGATCAAGAGTAATTGAATGATAAAGTATCCCCCTCCTGCCCCTTTTAATGATGTAACACTGCTCAGAGCAGCTGGGTGTGTCCGGGTGGACTGCAGAGAGGGACAATCTTCAATTAAGAGGAAAAACCTGTCAATGGGGGTAGGGCTTTCATTGTTCTCGCAGTAAGAGGATTGTCTCTTGCTGTGAGCTGTCTGGTCTATGTACCAGATGCCACCTCTGAGGGGAGGTGGCTTACACTAGGTAAAAGGGGAGCGAGGGGGATACTTTATCATTCAATTGCTCTTGAACTACAACTGACAGTATTGAAATAACACTCTCTATGGCTCAAATACTATGAAGATTAATTGGAGCTGCTGTTTTTGTGAAACATTACGATCCTTTTAATAATATACCTGCCAAACAGGTGTTTACCATAGAATAAGCAAATATACATATAGAAGGAACCAATATGGTAATACATTACAACGCACTTAAAGGAAATGTATTGGTGCGGAGGTAGTCAAAAGCCATAATCCACCACCCAGAATGATTATTGTATTAAAAACTGTGTTGGGCTCCTCCAGTGGGCACATAATGAATGTAGCCACAAAGAGTAATACACAGATATACTTCTATGCTGTTAAAGCACGAATAACATTCCATAACCTGACATTGGGTGGAAACGACAATCTACGGTCATACATCTCAATGGAGGCAGGGTATGCTTATAATCAGCTACATGCAATGCCACCAGCTGGTTTTAACATTAGAGGATTGCTTTTTCCTGAGGTTAAAGGTTGCCCCTGAAACCCTCTCACACTTCTCACCTCCAAACTAAGTTTTTAGATCCTGCAGTTTATCCTGATAATTTTTGTTCTCCCGAATACCAATCTTTTTTGGGGTACCCGATACAGTAAACTATAATCTATAGGTGAAGTTTAACCAAAGATTGTTAGAGTGGCATGGCCATTTCCCTCTCTGCGCTACTAATGCCCTTAGCTATACAACCTGCTTGCGTTCCTCACTTTTTTGTTACATTGCCTGCCTACTTTAGTTCATCAGAAACAATTACTTCCAAATCCCTTTCTCCCGTTGCCTGACAGCATATTATATTAATACTCTATTCTCTCTTTGGATTTGTGTGTCCCAGTTGCATTACATTAAACATTACAATACAGCTGCCACACTTGTCCATACTTCTAATTTACTGAAATAATTTGTCTTTGCACCATCTGCAAGCAAACCACACATTGTAGACCTTTTTGCAATATAACGTATGAAAATATTAAACACTCTGAATATTTTTGATTGACTACAACCCGCTGTATCCTGTCAGCTACTTTACATCCAGACCCAAACACTGCACTTGTACAAGTATAACAATTATTTCCTTCAACATCATACAAGTCTGTTAGCTTTATTACTCTGTTTATGGACTTAATTGTTCGTCATGTGTCTGATGGAGGAGCATTACACCATTTGATACAACAATTTTGGGTGGCAGATTATGGCTTTTACTTTTTTAAGCAAATAAATTTGCTTTAACGTGTTTCTTATTGTAGTGTAGTACTGAATCAGTAAAAGGCTTCTTCTATGTTAAATTTCAGTCTGCCAGATATATATATGAATTATGGCATTAAGAAATTTAATTTTTTTTCTTTTTAATTTAATACACAAAGGAAGTTTAACATTTTGAAATAAACCATTTAAGCTCTTGATAAAATACTCAAAACATAAAATTGAGGTTTTTTTTTTGTTTTCTTGATATTTCCTTATTAGTGTATAATTTTATATCGCTTACACCCCCCTCCCCACATACCGAACAACAGGCCATAGTATCACACTCCAACACCTGATACAGTGTTTTTATGGATGCTTGTATGGGTTAGTTGGTTCTGTCTTGATAAAGGCCCATAATTGGGCTGAAACAATGACATCACTTCTGAAAATCAATAATTTTTAATCACCAGGAGCTGCAAGCGGCTGCATGGATTAATACATTCCTGATTATATAATATAGTCTCTACTTGTGTAGAAATATATAGCTTACTGTAAAAGCTCTCCAGGACATACTGGAAAATGAAAAAAATTTCAAAGTATTCTATTATAGTATTTTCTAAAATTATATCATAAACATACACACGCATTAGTATGTGCATGCTGTTCTATCATATTAACCACGTGAATGCTAGAGGTCTCAACTTTTTGAAAGTGGTGGTGGACCCACACACTGACATTTTGCCTTTGAACAAATGAAGAAGTGCAAGTTTCTAAGTCCCTGATGACATTCACGACATTAGAAGGCAGTTCTGTAGCAAATTATATGTACAGTATGGGAATTCCCTACCCAAAGCACTGAAGTACTCAAGGTGTTAAAAACCCCATTTGTATCAAATTTAAGATTTGGGGTGTTTGCGTGTTCCCTCTGATGCAGTTCATTTGCTTCACGGTTGTTTCTCTTTAGCTTCCTGAATAAGGCCAGCTCACCCATTCATTTACATGACGATACAAGAGTAGTACAGTTAATTCCTCTATAAATGAGATTTGAACTCTGTTTCACAGCTACATGCACCAAAACTGCAATCAGCCTCATAGCTATTTTCAGAGCTTCGCAAGTACCCATTTTTAGTGAATGCAATTTGTGTGACATGCCAGTAACATGTACTCCCAATTACCACCAAGAAATATAATGCTCATTAGTGCACCCAAGCTCTAATAGCTTGGAAGTCAAGAAGAAAAAGATGTTCAGATCTTTTAAAATCTATACACTGACTTGCATAACATTTGGCAGAATAAAATGTACATTTTAAGACTGGTGTGAACTACATCTGTCCAACCAGAATAGATTTTGTAATGGCCCCTTTGATTTGTGCCTGTGACCATTAGCTAGTATTTCTGGCCTAGATGAACACAAAAACAAGAATCAGACACTCAGATCATTATCATTTAAAAACAAACAAAAACAAGTCATGAAGTTACTCTTCAGCCTGTCAAATCAGCATTTTTTCTATATACAGCCAGTCTGATATTCTGAAAAGCCAGACTCACCATGATGATTTTCTCCAATATCTGAGCAGTCTGTTCTGCTGCTTCGCTCAGCTCTCGACTCAGTTTTCCATTCTCATTTTCCAAAGTTTTGTTCCTTTCCATGAGGGACTGCAAATTCTCAGATGGCTCCATGCTGAACAAGTGTGGAAATTACAGAGACCCAGATCAATGCTAGAAAGACTAAAACCACAATGTTTTGTAGGTACTACACAGTACAGTAAGCAGTCTGCTTGCCTACTGATGTGGAGCTGAAGACACTGCATGCATTTCACTAAAGCTTTTGTGGATGTATTATGCCCGCCCTTCACAAAATTAAAAACAGTAAGCCCTTACCTTGTCAACACAGGTAATGTACCACCATGGGCCTGAAGTAACAGGACTTGCAGGTCTTGCACCTAAAAAATAGCACATCAAGGGTCAGTAAGCATGAGACAGTGTACAAGATATGTCGTCCAAAACGCAAAACTGGACATTCTGTATTTTCTTAAAGAAATACAAAATAGGTTCCATGTGCCTTACTCCCTGGTAAAGTTTTACCTGTTGTTTGAGACGTTGAAGCTCTGCAGCCTGTGGATCAGTGTTGACAATGGGCTTGTTCTTGATCTTTCTGGCTCTGTCTGCATACCGCAATGTGTTTAAAGTTTCTTCCATGTTGGAATCAGCAGGACTAACACATGCTATCATAAGGGTGTGACTGTTGCCTCCCAGTGAATCTGCATAAAATTAGATATATTTTCCATTTCTCTGGAATCTTAAGAGAACTGATTCTAGTTTCAAGGCTGATGCAACTACCCAACTTTATTAATTTAAAGTGCTGCCAATATTTTTGCATTAGAGAAAAAAAATATCCTGCACTATTCCATAAAAATGTTTTAAAAGTAAACCCTTTACATCGCATACATTAGAACATTAAAGTCAGATCCTAATATTCTACTCTCCCTCCCAACTGCCATCTCCTGCCAGAAAGTACGGGCCCGTTTGCAGAAATTACATAAAAAGCCAACACTTACTCAGTCCTTAGGTGACATCAGAAGATAACTCCAGTATTAGCAAATTCATTGACAAAGAGCTCAACCCCTTAAGGACCCATGACAATCCTGACAAGTCATGGGTCCTACGTGCGATAAGGACCCACGACGTGCCAGGACAGTCATGGCTTTCAGGGCTCCCCTAGTGGCTGCACGCCATTTGGGGGAGGCCTGATTAGGTCAAGAGAAAAAAAAAAAAAAAAAAAAAAAATGCTCCATGGCCACTCCTTAAAGGGTAAAGGGATACTAATGTTTCACCAAAAACAGCTCCAAATCTTCATAGTATTTGGAGAATGGAGTGTGTTAATTCATTACTGTCAGATACGTAGTTCTACAGTAATTGAATGATAAAGTATCCCCCTCCCAACCATTTTACCTAGTGTAAGCCACCTCCCTTCAGATGTGGAATCTGGTCACTTGACTGGACAGCTTCAGAAAGAGACAATCGTCTTACTGTGAGCATAAGGAAATCCTTGCACCCATGACAAAGGGGGGCAGGTTTTTCCTTATGCTCACTGAAGATTGTCCCTCTCTGTGATCCATCCGGACAGTCTTGCTGTTCTGAGGTGAGCAGTGTTACATCAGTAAAAGGGGCGGGAGGCGGGTACTTTATCATTCAATTACTCTTGAACAACAACTCTGACAGTATTGAAATAACTATCTCCATGGCCCAAATACTAACAAGAGTAATTGGAGCGCCTTTTATTGTGAAACATTACTATCCCTTTAAAGGGATAGTAATACTTTGTTTTAACTTTATTTTATTTTGTAGGCATTAAAAAAACACGAAGAATGATATAAGTCTTATCTCTCAAACCTTTATGGTTTAAGAGATATTCACAAACAAAGAACCCCCCCCCCTGTTCAACCAGATCAGAAGGGAGGTGCCCAGGTAGACTGCAGAGAGGGACAATCTTCAATTAAGATAAGGGAAAAAGCTGTAAAACGTGTCAAGGGGGGAAGGCCTTTCATTGTTTTCATACAAAGAAAATTGTCCCCTTCTGTTATCTGTCTGGTCTTACAACCAGATTCACATCTGAGAAGAGATTGTTTACAGTAGGTAAAAGGGGCGGGAGGGGAAACTTTGCTTGTGAATATCTCATAAACCATAAAGGTTTGAGAGATAAGACTTATATCATTCTTCATGTTTTTTTAATGCCTACAAAATAAAATAAAGTTAAAACGAAGTATTACTATCCCTTTATATGGAGATTAGAATTAAGCTGCCAGCAGTGCTTAGTGAAGCAATGTTACTCAGCTCAGAAGATGTTAAGGACAGGGCAAGCATTACTAACAACCTATAGGAAATGGATTCCTATAGCTTTAGTACCACTTTAGTTTTAAAGTACCTACTCCAGCCCTTTTATGGCACCTTTAAAAAGTGATGAACTGCAGAGCCTCAGTTTCCCTTCAAAAAGCTACACCTCTATGTTAGAAGTTAATTTGTGAAAGTTTCAGAAATTTAGTCCAGAGGGGAACTGATTATGCATTATAAACGAACAGACACACACACACAAATATTTTTGTACGTTTATAGTCGCTGCCTGCCATGCATATCATTTCAATGTTCTAACTTCCAATTACGCAGAATAGTTTTCCAATCAATCAGCATATAGCAGCATTAGCAGACCTACATAGTCCAAGAAGCAGCAGCTCTCACCTTGTAGCAGACGAGTAAGCTTGGAGTCTCTGTAGGGCACAAAGTTGCCTTTTTTACTTTCATCTCCCAGGGCACTGATGACATTTCCAAGACACAACAAGCCACGGTTAATGCTGATCCCTACATATGGATAAAATAGTTTATTCAAGAACAGTTTGACTTAATACCAAATGACAAACAGGAGGGTGGAAAAGAAATCCACTACAAAAGATTGTTTGCACACAGCTTTAATGGCAGGTACCAGGGGTTCCAGACAAGTACAGTGCAACTGCTCAATTCAACTCTGCAGTATTTTAGCCCCGCAGACTGAGGACACATGAGATACAGTATAAGACTGCACTTATATGACAAATTCTTAGATAGCAACCTAAAAATTGTCCGGTATTATATTTTGCTTTGTCAAAACACACTACAAAACAGGATGCCCAATAGTCTGGCTCTGTGATGATCAATATCCCATTTCATAAGAGATTAATACTCACAAAAATGATGGGTACATATTGGTTGACCTGATATAAGGTGGTGGAGATTATTATTAAACAGTATATTCATTTGCATCAAGAGCCTCCCATTTCCACATTATTACTATCATTCCATCACCTTCATTGACTGACACGGATTTCATCTCTGGAGAGTACAGAAGTTGTTCCAGATCAAGTATACCTCCTGCTGTTACACAAGTGGAGAGGAGCGATATTCTCCACCTGCTTCTTATATCAGGTTAACAAATACCAGATCATTTTCATTAGTATTAGGTGGTGTTCACAGCCAGGACCTCATAAGTAGAACAGCAACCATTCTCATTTGGAGAATTCACTCACAGGGTGTGTTTGTAGTGGAGGATTTTTTTTTTTTTTTTTTTTTTTTTTTTTTTTTTAAAAGTATAGTCAAACTGCACTAGGGGCACCTCCCTCTCTTCATTTTGCTTTCAAGGGATAGTAATGGAAGATTGATTCATCTACATATTTTTGAATATCGATGTGTACCTTCGTAATGGTCCATAACTTTGTTGTTTTCTTTTTATTCTATATTAATGTCCCCTCCCGCCCCCTTTTCTACACGCCACAAATCATACCATCAGATCTGGAATCCGGTCAGCAGTCTTGACAGATTGCAATGAGGGACAGTCTATCTAAGTATTAGGAAACTCTGCCACCCTTTATAAAGGAGGGCACGATTTCCCTTATGCTGACAGAAGATCCCTCATCATGAATCATCCGGACCGGCTTGCAGCTCTTAGGGTATGATGTGTCGTATGGAAAAGGGGAAGGAGGGGGACAACAATACAGAATAGGGAGAAAACAGCAACGTTATGAATTACAAAAGCTACATATCCTCTGTAGAGGATCACTCTTCCATTCATACCTAACCATTACTATCCCTTTAAGTCCTTTTCCTTAAGATGTTTTCATATCAATCTTTCTACCTGCATTTATTTTTAATGAATATTAATTCAGGTATCGTTCTTGAAAATGGTGGAAACGACTGGGATCTGACACTGATATCTGGGACTCTGATCATACATGTTGCATTGTATTTTCCTTTAGGTAAGTGTCAGAATCGGTGCAACGATCAGTGAAAGGGTTAAAAGCACAGCTTCCCTTTATTTTAACTTTACATATTGCGCACTTGCAGTATTTGTAATGTCACATCACCTATACTTTGTGTGTATGTTTAATATACAATTTTTTATATTTATACATGAAAAAGCGGTGAAAGTTGCCCCTCTTCCCCCATTATTTTTTTTTTATTTTTTTTTGGGGGGGGGGGGTTTAGATGCGAAATGGATGACAAACAATATAAATGAATTGCAAGGGATGAGATACTGGAATGCATTAGCAAGTGTTGCAATTGTTTGTCTTGCAACAAGAGAAAAAACGTAAAATCGTAAACACACAAAAAGTTAAAAAAAAAAAAAAAAAAAGGATGGGCAAAGCCATCTCCCCGTTGCTAGTAATATTATATGTGAGACCGTCTTCTTAGAGATGCTGGTGACGATATGGAGCATTTATGAGGCAAACCCAGCTTCAAAGTTGGGGACAGATAAAATTACCCAAACTTCCACTAATTTAAAGGGATAACAATGTTTATTATAAAAGTGGTTTGCCACATAGTCTTTATATTAAAAAGTAACACATACTATGTAGTTCAAAAGCTATTAAATGGAGAAAGATCCCCCACTGAATGGGGAATCTGGTTGTGGGACCGGACAGATGCAGTGAGGGAAAACCTAGCCCCCCTTAATGAAGGAGGGCAGGATTTTCCTTTGCTTACTGAAGTTTGTCCCTCGCTGCATCAGTCCAGACCAGACTGCAGATTCAGCGTGACGTGGCCAGAAGGGGCAGGCAGGGATCTTGCTCCACTTATAACTTTTGAACTACATACAAGTAAGCTGCTACACATAGCGCAATGTGTTACTTTTAATATAAAGTTGACTCTGCAAACTACTTTATGATAAACATTACTATCCCTTTAAATGGGGCTTTCAAACCCTTGAATGCCGAAGACGACTCAAGACACACTGGGAAACAACGCATTGGAGACTTCTCTAACATTCAAGCGTTAAAAGCAACATCCGATTCTTCTTAGTACATTAGCCCTCAGCTGCGCACGTTCCAGATGTACCATTTCAGTCTTTGTAGGCAACTACAATAATACATACAGTGATTTAAAGAATTAAATGTTTAATACAAGTAAAAGGTTTGGGAAAAATAATAAAAGTGGAAGACGTGGATCAGATATGGGTTTGGCAACCAAGAGTTTGAATGGGGGGAGAATTTGATTAAAGGGATAGTAAATGTCTAAAATAAAGTGGATTGCAGAGTCTTCATTATGGTAAGCATAACCCATTGCACTAAACCATGTTTAATTACAACTATAGCAGTATAAGTTAAGATATTCCATGTAAAATGATCCCCCTCCCATCCCCTATTGGCAGCCTCCCCCCTTGGAGCTTCAACCCGGTTGTGGGATCGGAAGGACACAGAGAGGGACAAACTTAAGGTAGTAATAGGAAAACCCTGTCCCCCCCCCCCCTTGATGAAGGAGGCCAGGATTTTCCTTTGCTTACTAAAGTTTATCCCTAGCCGCTCTTCCTCCGTCCCCTCAAGGATGAGCGTGACGTGGCCAGAAGGGGACGGAGGGTGATCTTTTTACATGGAATATCTTTACAACTATAGCAATGTAAGTTAGTAAACAGAGTAACGTGTCATGCTTACCAGAATGAAGACTTGGTGATCTACTTTATTTTAGCTATTACAATCCCTTTAAAGCAAGTTGCTGTAATCTGGTTTAAAGGTCAAGAGAAGAAAGGAAATAGGATGGAACCACAGTTTCTAATGTACTGTCAAATATGATAACATCTCTGCAACCAGATTGTCACAACTGGACTCTCAGCAACATCAAGCAGAAACAAATGTTGCACTGCATGAATATATTGCTCTGCTTCCCTCTTCTGTACGAGCATGGAAGGCTTGTTTCTAAAGTATAAAACTCACCTTCCTTCAGACGGTCTCCTTCAGCCTTTGTTTTCTTCTGTCTTTCTGATCCTGCCAAGTCCACAAGGTGCAGCTTAGAGCGAAAACTGTTGCTTCTGTTAAAAGAAAAACCATCATCTAAAGAGGATAACTTTACACTCAAAACAAAAAAGTTATTGCAGATCAAATTTATGCAGACAATGCTGGGAAAGAAGAGCATGCCACAGATTTGATTTTGCCTCCTACTGCTGACCCACTAGAGGCGACTCAGGTACACAATATTCACATACTTGTCTCCTTGCTTTCTTTGCTCAATAGAAATTGTGAAGATCGCATGTGACCGAGAGGACTGAGAGTTCATAGCTGTGGATGCCACAGTACGGGAGCTGTTTCCTTGCTCTAAACAAGACACTGTGTCCAGGGCAGTCTTTACATCACGCTCTGTCAACCCACAGATCTGCAAAAAATACAAGCTTTGTAGAATGAAGAGACCAAAATTAAGCTTCTAATGCAAAAGGAGGGATATGAGTTAGCAGTACCTTAATCCCTTCCTTGGGGTCTTCACGAATGCTGATAGGATTAGCTTTATCCCGGGGAGAAAACAACAGATCTAGAATTTCTTCGTTGTAGATCTGAGAAGTGCAAAGAAAATATATTAGAAAATGGACAGTGTTCCTGGTGCAGCATGGGAACAAAGTACCCAGCATAGACATAAAGGAGAATTTCTTAAAACCCACCTCCAAGTAAGACACCTTTAAGAGGAACTCCCAATCTGATCGCTGTTCAATTTCATTAAAGAGAGCCTTGACAACTCTTGGGATGACCCCCACTGTTGGCTCATTCTCCTGATCATGTGTGTATGCTCCTCCCATTGAGAAGGTCTTCCCAGAGCCAGTCTGTCCATATGCAAGTACTGTGGCATTGTATCCTGAAAGGAAGGCATATATAATTTAAAGCCTGCCAAGTATTAGTATTTTCCTAATTGCCACTAACAATTTTATTGTGAAAGCTTTCCTTCCCGCTACTTTTTTTTGAAAGTTTACAGTTATGCTGGGTATTTCCAAGCCTTAGAAATTGCCTATTATCAGGCATACTAGCAATCCAAACATAATGGGCTTCAAACAGCACCCATAGACATGAGCGGGGTAGTTAACTGTTAGACCTCCAGCTTTTGGGGACTAAAATTCCCCACCTCTCCAAGCAGCTATTGGTTGGTTGAGGATAAGGAGAGTTTTCACCAACAGTTTGAGATCCAGGAGTGGACTACCTGTTTTCCAGTTGGATGAGCTAAAGGGTGAGAAGATTTTTTTTTTTTTTTTTTTTAAATAAAGACACATACACACACAGTACTGCCGTTAACATGCAGAATAAGAGCTAGAATTTAACCTAGGGGCAATGAGGAACTAGTTCTATAGGGCATGTCTTACCTTTAAACAATCCTTTAATGAGAGGAGCAACAGACGTGCTATATACTTCCTCCTGCTCAGTTACTGGGTCAAACACATAGTCATAAGTGAATGACTTTTCTGTGCCCACTATCACCTGAACAGAAGATAAAATATAAAAATAGGCTAAGCATTTGCAAACACAAAAAAGGCACAAGCTTAGTAATTGAGACACTCACCTGCGGCTCACCAGGCACAAAAGTAAGGCATGTCTTGCAGCCTTCATTAATCTCCTTGGGCACCAGAGGACGGCAGCGGAGAGCAACTCTAACTGGGATCCCCTCATCCTTTCCCATGTTATAACAGGACTTGGTAAGTTATGAAGAAACCTTGGTAGATGAAAACAGTTTCAGTTAGGGGAATGGTAATAGTATAAATATGCCAGATGTGAACAAGGATGTCCTGGTACTGTAGTCAGAGTTAAAGGCATCTTGGATTTCTCAGAAAAGGGCAACATTTAAAAACAACCAATAAAGAAACCAACAGGTAAGGAAACAAATGGAGACGTAATCATCACAGCTGACAATCCTGTATAATAATTCGCTAGGATGTTTGTCAGAAGCAGTCATGATCGGTAGAGTGCATGCGTTCAGGCAGTCTCTACTGTGCATGATTGCATGAGTGAGGTAACTGCATCACGTGGAGCAGTGAGGTAGTGGCCGCTTAACCCTTTGAGTTCCAGAGGGGTATGCAACACTGCAAAGCAATGCGTTGCGTACACCTCTGGCACTCAAAGAGTTATTACCCAGACCTTGGCCCGTGTACACAGGCTTTTTACACTAGTATGTTATATAACATCTGCAGGTGAGATCTTAGAGTCTAGTGATTCCCAGTATGGTTAACAACAGATAAACGCTTTTAACCCACTAACAGACAAGTGACATGCCAGGACAGTTACAGAGATCTGTCATTTGAGAACAGATGACAGCCCTTGCACATCATGTGTTAATGATCACACTGTGCCTTAGGGAGCACTGTGATCATTGTGGGGAGGCTGTAACTGACTGCTCAAGGACCAGAGCAGTCAGTTCCAGATGTTCACCAGTGTTTTGTCACATGGTCGCTGCTACAGTGATCACATAAGCCAGGGGAGCCACATGACAAAGGCAATATAAGTAAACACTGCCTTTGTCACGGTTCTCTGTCCATCTCCTCCTCACTGTGATTGTAATGAAGAGAGAAGCAGAGTATTATTAAAGATTAGGTTCAAGCCTCAGTGGCTGGCAAGCCAGCCAGCCAGCCAATCAGCAAATGGTAATTTAATTTATTTAAACCATTAAGCCCCCGAGTGCCAGAGGAGCAAGCAGCATGAAGCAGAGCTCCCAGGGCATCAAATGTCAAAAGATGAGGCAGTTTTGTTATATAGGGACCACACTCTCTCAATATTATATAGACAGTATGCTCAGCATGGGCTTCCAGTGAGGAGACATCACACAATGTAGCCTTGCAGTGCTTCAGTTTACCAGACGTTTTCGGTCCCTCAATGGACTTTCATCAGGGTGACCAGTGAAATGGGAAAGTCCATTTAGTTGTCCATTTCACCAGTTGCCCTGAGGGAACAAAAATGTTTGGTGAACTGAAATACTGCTGTATTAAAACATTACACATTGTGTGCCGTCTCCTCACTGGAGGCCCAGCCCGAGTATACTTTGTTCATAATCTATGGAACGTACACCTTTCTTTGCCATTTATAAGATTTTAGAGACCGTGTGTGTGTGTGTTTTTAATGTGATTCTGTATAAATATATATAACTCACATTAATCTTTGTTTATACTTCAGTACGTATGTTTATACAGTTATTCTGCATAGATAAGTTACTTTGGTCTTGCTCTAACTCATTTATTCAGTGAGGGGTCAGTAGGCCATGGAGAATATGCATACATACAGTATGATCACCAAAAAGTGGACACCAGGGTAGGTAAGAGGGACATAGGGATGTTTGCCTCAGAGGTAAAATACCCACCCCTCCCTTAAAAAGGGACACTTGGGAGATACGAAAATACCTTGTATCTAGTTCCTATTAAAAAAAGGCACCAATTGGGTACAAAACCACATGAAAACTTATGTTTGTTTTTTTATCAAAGTGATTTTATGGGTTATTCATATAAACATGGCATCAAAAGAAAGTCCTACTTATCCTCAGAAAGAATGGTATATATTTTCTGTGTGTATACTAAATGAATTAGAAGGAAAATATGGTTGAAAAGGCATACCAAAAAGGCCCACATTGCTTGTACTCTATGTATTGATTTTACCTCTTATGGCAGGGCTGTCCAAGTTCAGTGCTCAAGGGCCACCGACAGGCCAGGGTGTACGGATTTCTCTAATTAAGCACAGGTGAGTTAATCAGTGGATCATTCATTTTGATCATCTCACCTGTGCTTAATCAGGGAAATCCTTACATCCTGACCTGTTGGTGGCACTTGAGCACTGAACTTGGACAGCCCTGTCTTATGGGAAAATAACTGAAATGATGCTTTAGCAAAGACAATTTGGTTGCAGTGAGTGTGGAGCAACTAAAACATGAAATTACCCACAAAGAAACTGCAGCTAACATATCCAAAAACTGTTCCTAATACACCCCTAAAATATAATCCTAAACTTGCTTAAAGGGATAGTAATACTTCATTTTAACTTTATTCTGTAGGCATTAAAAAAACATGAAGAATGATATAAGTCTTATCTCTGAAACCTTTATGGTTTAAGAGATATTCACAAAGTATCCCCCCCTGTTCAACCAGATCAGAAGGGAGGTGCCCAGGTAGACTGCAGAGAGGGACAATCTTCAATTAAGATAAGGGAAAAAGCTGAAAAACTTGTCAAGGGGGGGGGGGGGAAGGGCTTTCATTGTTTTCATAGGAAGAAGATTGTCCCCTTCTGTTATCTGTCCTGTCATACAACCAGATCCACATCTGAGAAGAGATGGCTTACACTAGGTAAAAGGGGCGGGGAGGGGAACTTTGCTTGTGAATATCTCATAAACCATAAAGGTTTGAGAGATAAGACTTGTATCATTCTTCATGTTTTTTTAATGCCTACAAAATAAAATAAAGTTAAAACGAAGTGTTACTATCCCTTTAAACATGGGTAAATGGTCTTGTTCAAAAACCATCGATTATTGTTAAAGGGGATCTATCACCCCAGTAGTGTCGAATATGGAAGGTTATATAGCGAGTAGCTGATATACAATTGTAATTTTTGTTTATTTTATTTTATTTTTTTTAATTCTGTGTTTGGCTGAGATTAAGAGTGTTAAGATGATCCCATGTCTTCCTTCTGGACAGACTGCGGGTACAGCTCTGTACTGCAGTCTGTCACTCTTTCTCTGCTCCCCTCTCTCAATCGAGCCTCCTCCAATGACAGAGGATTTCTGCATGTAAGCTGGAGTGCGCTCATTGGCCAGAGTGTTCCAGCTTACATGCAGAAATCCTCCGTCATAAGAGGAGGCTGGATCAAGGGAGGGGAGCAGAGGAAGGGTGACAGACTGCAGTATAGACCCGTACCCGCGATCTGTCCGGAAGGCAGGCACAGGATAATCTTTACATATTTAAATTATGGCAAAACACAGAATTAAAATACATAAGTTAGAATTGTATACCAGCTAGTCTCTATATAAACTTCCATTTTAGACAAACTTGTATTGGAGTGATAGATCCCCTTTAAGGTTGTTTGTAATAAGAGAATAGTTGATTGACATGAGTGTCCACAGCTATTATATTCTGAAAGGTAGCTCTCTTAAAGCAGAACTACCACCACACAACATCTTTAACTTAATTAAGTCCCCATTTGGTGACTAGCTGCTTAGTAGCGCTAGTCGCCAGAATTATCACCTTATTTAACCCCTTAGTGACCGGCCGGTACTTGACGGGTTTCTCCCCCCCCATCGTAGTGAATTACTTCCATTGTCGCAGTGGGGTTAATAGATTTAAGCTTTCTTCCATGGGCGACAGGCAGGACGGAGAGAGGACATCTTGCCATAGTGACGTCCACGCGCCTGCGCTGTCAGTCCCAGCTGGGTCTAGGAGACGTTTCTAGGAGCCGGCCGGCCCCAAAAGGCACTGACCATGCAGGCGTGCGGACGTCACTATGGCAAGATATCTGAGCTCCGTGCTACTGTCAGCTATGGAAGAAAGCATAAATCTATTAAATAAGGTAATAATTCTGGTGACTAGCGCTACTAAGCAGCTAGACGCCAGATGGGGACTTAATGAAGCTAAAGATGTTGTGCGGTGGTAGTTCTGCTTTAACTTGGCCCATCTGAAGATCATCTGGGACATTCAATGGTACCCCTGGAAAAGGCAGGACTGTCTGCTCACTCAGCAAATGCAAGACTAGGATTTTTTTTTTTTTTTTTTGTTATTTTTTGTTAAAACAGGACATGTTTATGGGAAGAGATGCTTGTCCACACCTCAATGTGACCACGGACCATCTAGGGATAACTAGAAAGACTTTCCCTTGGTGGGGTCCAGAATGTTTTGCCCAAGACTAAGCAGAACCCAGGTGCCAGGTCACATGGCGACTAGAAATTGGGGCCTGGTGCCTAACTTTCCCTGCATGTAGGAAACGAGTTTCCCTACTGTGCAGAACAAGTTTTGTTACTTTACAACATACGTGATCGTTCCCATGGGGATGATTCTGTATATGCATTTATAAAATAAAATAATTTAAAAAAAAAATTAAACACTGATGCTGCATTATGTATGGTTTATAAATACAGAGATCAGACCTTGTGAGTGGGCATCATGACCCCTCCTGATGTCTCTCCAGCATTGATTGGCTATCTGATTGGATAGGGGAGCAATGCTGGGACCAGGAAGATGATCACTTCCTTCAATTTTACTCCTCAACCACATCGTTCTATGAACTTCCGGGTTGAGAACCTTCAAGCCCCACACATGTCAGTGATGTGAGTGGGCCTTGAAGAACCTCCTACTCAGCCTGGACACTCACTGAATGCAAGTCTGACCAGGAGGCGGTATAGGAAGAAGGTGATCACCTTCTTGGATGCTGCATTGGTCACTTATCCTATCAGACAGGCCATCAATGCGGGGGGTGCTGCATAAGAAACAAAGTCCCAAATAAAATAACTCCCTCTCAGATTTTTTTCCCCACTGTCCACAGATCCCCCATCACCACCCTTGTTCCCCCATATACACTGTGTGACCCCACCAGCCTCACTTCCCGCCCACTTGTAGCTACAGATCCTGACACACACTGTCTGACCCAGAGGTCTGCTTCCACTTGTAGTCACAGAGCCCCACATAACACTGCCTGACCCCCAGACTACTTCCACTACACACTGGTCTGGAAGTCACAGACACCCACATACACAACTTGACCCCTCAGCCAGTTCCACTAATAATCATAGTTCACAACAAACACTGTATGCCCCCCAAGCCTGGTCCACTGCCCCCATGTAGTCACATATCTCCAAACACATTGGCACCCCAATCCTTGTTCCACAGTCCCATTTGTAGCCATAGAACCATACACTGTCACCTTAATCAACATCATTCAACTTGTAGCTACAGAACCACACACACACACACACTTGTCCCACTGATAGCCACACATTTTACCCTGACTAATTCTATATCCCACTCACGCAAAACAACATTTACAGATTTGTTCCTGTTATTGATGCCAAATTAGGTGGTCACTTGAAACCCAACCTGGTATCCTGATTCAATAGTCAACGCATAATATGGGATCTTAGCAGGGATATTCTTCCTCCCTGCTCAAACCCAAACAATTCTACTGCACATATGCAAAGATCATTTAGCCTTCAAGCATTCACAGTAGAAATACTGGGTTTTAAGTGTGGACCTTTGTCGCTGCTCAGCAGGCCCCATATTACTAGATAATAATGCATGAATAATGTGGCTTCACCTGACTCTGCATTTACTTGCCAAGGGATTAGGGCTCTGGGCAAAAACACTCATCTTATGGGGGCTTGAGAAATCTGTCCCATCTCCCACAGCACCATTTGCCTATAAGAGGTGAAAGTGGAGGAGACTTCTCCATACTGCTAGTTGGCAGCAATGGATCTACAGAAGCATGCTAAGGGTTGTCAGAGACTTTAAGTTAAGATAATGGGTTAGGCTGTCAGCTAGTTAAGTTTTAGAGTTTACTTCTTTAACAAAGTTAAGAAATTGTAGAAATTAATCACATTACACATTCATTGCTAACAGGTTAGAAAGCTAGAAGCAAACATTATTTTCATAGATGCAGGCTAAGAACATATGATGCTTAAATATTTAGGTTGTTCTGTCCATTTAACTCAGTGGCTGCTACAGCAGTTGGCAACAAACCAAGGTCTATACAGGATATAACAGATCACCAAGGACTCCAAAATGTCTTATAAATATACCAGAACTGTGATTGATTCACAAAAACATCCTTCCACTTGCAGAGAACATCTAATACACTAGATAGATTTAGGATTAGGTGACTGCTTATTTAATACTTATTAAATTTACAACACTATGCAATATTTCAGACATTTCATCCTTCCCTGCCATCAAACTGTATAACAATGAAGCAGGGGAAGGATCACCATCTGTTTTGACCAGGGACATTCAGCCTTTGTCTGTCCAGCTGCTGGGGGTCTATTTGGTTGGAGATGATGAGAGCTGTAGTCCAAAATAGCTGTACACTCATATGTTGCCTGCCTCTTGAATATACAGAAATGTCATTGCTGCTCCTCACTAGGAGAATATGCACCAACCCAATTAACTTGCTTAATTTAAAACAACATAATGGATTTATGTCTAACAATATGTAACTAATCGGCTATGTAAAGATACATATTAAGCCTAAGTAACAAGTCTGCAAGCTATAAACGTGGGATCACATGAAAACAGATGGGGTACAGCTGACAGCGTACCGTTTAAAAGGCTTATAATCAAAGTTACAAATAAGATTGCCCCTCACCTTACCGCTCAGGGATCTCTCTGCCCAGAACGACACAAGAGACCTCTCTTAGAAACTCTACTGATGTCAGTCCGGCCTGTACGCTTTCTTCCGCTTGATCCAGCCTTCTAACTACTCAGTGTTATGGTTATTCTCCTAGTTATAAATCCCACAGCGTTTCCCCTAAGGTTCTCCGGCCTATATCTCCGGTTATCTCCTACTGTCTCCGGCCGGTCCCTACTACTGCAACCGCCAAGTTTTCAAAATACGAAAGACTCCTGCTGACCAATCAGCTAAGTCGCTTCCCTCTGTTCTCATACATGAAGCCGCAGAAGGGGACGAGCGCGTCAACCTCGTGACAAAACGTGATGGCGTTAATCACCATATTATTTAAGGGCAAAGTAGAAACGTTAAACTTGCGCTATGGGAATTAAGTTGTCAGAAACAGAAGATGCGGACATTGTGATATATTTATATACTAATCCAGTGTATGTTTATTTGTATAATTGTTCTGGTGTTTTTTTTTTAATTTTAATTAAATATAGTGTAGAGGTTGCCTGCTGACTAAAGCAAAATTACTCTTACTGCTGGGAAATGTGCTATTCCAGAAAAAAATTGTATAAACCTTTTGCTGACCATGTTTTTGTTTTTTCTATACTAGAAGACCAGAGTAATTCTGGCCTTTTTAGAATGTTTTTGTTCAACCACATTTTCTCTCTAATGAATTTAGTACACTCATACAATTTATATTCTGTTTTGTAAGGATGCATGGCTTTCTTTTAATGCCATCCATAATTTAATTTGATAACAATATAAAAAATTGGCAAAAAGTAAAAACAAACAAAAAAAACTTATTTTTAGTTATTCCTCTGATGATTTGTACTCACTGCATAAAAGTATAAACATTTGTTCATAACTCCAAATTTTCCCTTTTTAGCAGGGTACTGTTCCTCTGATGTGAAAATCCTTATGTCCCTCTTTCCCACGCTGGTGTCCATCAAACTGTGTGGCATGTATATAAGTGTATCACATTGTTCCACAGCAATAAATCTCACATTAATGTTTGTTTAAAGGGATAGTAATACTTAATATGTAAAAAAACATATATTGTAGGGTTTATCCTCCTGAGTAAAACGAAGATACTCCCAATGCTGAAAGGTGCTTTATTCAAAAGTTATTGCAGCTGGAACTTGAATTGTTTAAGTGCAGTATCACAGTGGCCTGAAATTGTTCAGTGGTGCTGACCAGATCTGTCCATAGGATGGTGTAGCAATAGCAACTGACCGCAATAAACCTACAATATATATATTTTTTACATTTTAAGTATTACTATTCCTTTAGTTTATGTGTTTATAAATTAGTCTATGTAAATAAAATACTTTCATCTTGCTCTAAATCCTTTATTCAGCTACACAAGGAGGTGTCAATAGCTCATGAAGTAACCAAACTCACCATCCCTGTCCCCAGCATCACCACATAAAAAAGTGCCCCTTCTTGGGGAATCTGTCCTGTTGAGAGCTCTGTTCTCTGCTTCTTTCTTCCTCACAGTCACAGTGAAGAGGAGGAGGGAGAACAGCGAGAGATAGAATGTTTACATAATTGCCTTTGTCATGTGCCTCCACTGGCACATGTAATCACTGTGGCAGCGATCACATGTGTCAAGCCACCGGTGAATGGCTCTGGTTCTGAAGCAGACAGATACAGCCTACCCACAATGATCACAGTCCCTATGTGATCATTAACCATGATGTGCCAGGTCCATCATTGGTCCTCAAAGGACTGAACTGAGTGTTGGTAGTGACACATCATTGGTCCTTAAGGGGTTAATTAACAGTAGCCTCTAATGTTGCTTCCTCATCCCTTCGAAACCGAATACATATGAAAAATGCGTTCTGCAGACATGCATGGAAGCCATGGCAATCCAGTAGCAATCATTGTAGCCATGCCAAGTGCATTTTTCTTATGTGCTCAGTTTTAAGGGGATGAGATGGCAACCTTATTGCCCTCTGGTGCCCAGAACGTTCACTTAGAGCTCACCTGGTTTCCAAACAGTTATGCTATTGCATACCACAGCGAAGGGGAGTCACAGACTGTAATTCGTCTTAGAATGGATGGTAAAAGCTTCATCATTTCATATCAGTTTGAAATATTATGGTCTTGATTCAAAAGTCCACAACTCAAAAAAAAAAAAAAAAAACACCCACCGGCATTTTTTCCAAGTACAGTAAGCAATGCAATTACCAGTGCTGTGAAGAAATTCCAACAGAAAAAAAACTCACTTTGCGCTCTAAAGTTAGAGCCCATCTGAATCCATTAAAATCCATTAAAACGAGTTTCATTTTCCCACTCAAATCCATGCATTAGGTGTTAACATGCATTAAGGGACCCCAGTTTATCACAAAAATCTAGACCTACTGTTTTTTTGGAGGAGTTCCTTAACACAAGTTATAACCTGCCGACGCAGGATTTGAAGGGGGAAAAAAGCCACAAAAAACCTATGTGACTAGTGCAGTGGTTGTCAATCATTTTTGCTCGGGGCACCCCTAACACGTAATCTTGAACATTCGGGGCCCCCTTAAACATATTTAATATACTTTATCAAGGGCATAATGAAGGGTACAATAGATAAATATACAGTATTATTAGGTCTTATAATCAGAATATCATAACTAAACATATTGTGCATAACAATTTCTATAATTCTTTACTTAAAAATCAATTTTTGTTAGTCTTTATAGAAAACACAGGGCACCCTAAGCTGATGCCCGTGGCATACCAAAGTGCCACGGCACCCTGGTTGAGAATCACTGGACTAGTGGATGTGTTGATATGGGGCCCTAAGCTCCATATCAATACATCCAAAGTATGAAAAAATGTGTCAACTATTAGTAGAATTAATCCTATGAGTGGTAGTGGTGTATGCATACCCCACTGGCACTCACAGGGTTAATTCGACTAAGATGAAAAACATACCCTGAAAAGAAACACCTGTAATCCTGATGTCCAGCAGGGTCTTCAGCACCTACGCTGTGTACCATCCACCTTCTTCTGTCATCTTCCTTCTTCTTCCTCTTCATTCTTTGTGGCATACAAAATCCGCTTTTACAACAAAGGATTAGAAAACTTTTTTCACATTTGGTCATGACTTATTATTTCTACTGGAATGCCGACACAGCTTTAACCCTCTTAGTGCCTGAGAGGTAAGCAATGCATTGCGCACCCCTCTGGCACTCAAAGGGTTAACAACTACATTTGTTCAGAAGATTATTTTTACAAAAATATTTAACAAAGGCTTATATTCTTCTTTTCAGGTACATCATTGAGGTGAGGAAGAACAGAAGAGAAGAAAACAGAAGATGAAGAGGAAGTAGAAGGAGGAAAGAAGATGACAGAAGAAGAAGGACAGTGGATGACAGGTAATTGTTACAGTTCTGGGTGTGAGGGCTAGGGATAGTATTGTTGCACTTTACTGTTAGCAGTAGTGAAGGGTTAGTGTTTGGAAGGGCCACAAGTGTTGAGATCATGCTCGGTGCTTGAAAGTGTGTCAAGCACAGAGCATTAGCCATTTTACTTTGATGTTCCCTTTACTCAATTTATTTAGTGTGGGTTTTGGGAACTTAAAAGGATAGTAATGTTTCACAAAAACAGCAGCTCCAATTAATCTTCATAACATTTGGGCCATTGAAAGTGTTATTTCAATACTGTCAGAGTTGTAGTTCAAGAGTAATTGAATGATAAAGTATCCCCTTCCCACCCCTTTTACCTAGTGTAAGCCACCTCCCTTCAGATGTGGAATCTGGTCCCTTGACCAGACAGCTCACAACAAAGGACAATCTTTTTACTGTGAGCATAAAGAAAACCTTGCCCCCTTGATAGGTTTTTCAGGTTTTTCCTTATGCTCAATGAAGATTGTTCCTCTCTGCGATCTATCCAGACAATCTTGCTGTTCTGAGGGGAGCAGTGTTACATCAGTAAAAGGGGCAGAAGGGGGATAATTTATCATTCATGTTACTCTTGAACTACAACTCAGACAGTATTGAAATAACACTATCCGCTGCCAAAATCAGTGGCGTAACAATAGGGGTTGCAGCGGTCGCACCTGCGACCTGGCCTGTCATTCAAGGGGCCCGGCCGCCGCCTGCGACCCCCTCGCCGGCAGCAGTCACGTAGCTGATCTCCCACTCGGCGCGCCGCTCTAGTAATACAGAGCACTGGGAGATGACATCATCTCCCAGCCTCTGCATTACTAGAGCGGCGCGCGGGAGCTCCAGTTACAGAGATCTGTGCCGAAGGAGGCACAGATCTGTAAAGACACTCCGCTAGACCACCAGGGACTGGAGGTAGGGGCAATGTGGAGATAAAGGGGAAATGTGCAGATGAAGGGGCAATGTGAAGATGGGGGTATTGTGGAGATGAAGGGGGCATTGTGGAAGGGGCATTGTGGAGATGAAGGGGGGCATTGTGGAAGGGGCAATGTGGAGATGAAGGGGGCATTGTGGAAGGGGCATTGTGGAGATGAAGGGGGGGCATTGTAGAGATGAAGGGGGCATTGTGGAAGGGGCAATATGGACATGGAGGGGCATTGTGGAAGGGGCAATGTGGATGAGGGGGCCAATGTGGTCGGGGGGGGGGGCATGGCAATTCTTGCACCAGGGCCTGGTGGCTTCTAGTTACTCCTCTGGCCAAAATACTATGAAGATTAATTGGAGTAGCTTTTATTGTGAAACATTATTATTCCGTTTCTGGGGCCCAACTTCCTTTGTGGTTTTAGTTGGTAGGGCAACTGAATGTTTCCGGTGACACATTTTGTCAATGAGCTGTTAGCCATTTTTGCCCTACCGGTTGTTTTACCATACTTCTTTACATTGAGGCCTATACCTTTTGGATAAAGCAACAGACAACAGTGGGTGTCCCCTTCTTTACTAAGCAGGAAAATCCTTAATATCTATTGGTTCTCATGAAAAAGTATACTGCTTACTGAAAATAGTGGTATTTTTTTATTATTATTATCTAAGGAAAGTTATTGCAGATTTGTGTATAATTTGAAAAAAACTTTTTAGACTGATATAGGTCAAATAATAGAAAGAAAAAATAAACCAACAAATAATTAAGGAATTTGATCCCACATGAAAAGCTGTCAGTAGAACCAAATATTACATGAAAAAATAGTAATAATGTGAGCAAAGTAACCTTTTTTGATTAAATATATTGGAACACTTTTCCTGCAAATAAAACAAGAATACACCCACTGCTGAAAAATGTGTCATACAGAGTTATTACAATTTAAACACCTGAGTTTTTTATATTAACTTTGCCCTCTGGCGCTCATAAAGTACGCCTATAGTTCATGTTCTTTCCAGACACTTAGGGTATTGCATTCTATGGGTGAGGTGAGTCACTGACTGTAGTACTCCACAGAATGTTATAGTAACAGTTTCATCACTTTGTCAGTTCAAAAGGTTATAAGTTTTGAATAAAGCAACTGCCTGGCATAGGAGTCTCTTTGTTTCACTCACCAGAAAAGCCATGTGACATTTTAGATATGATAAAGTTTATTGTTTGTTTAAAGGAGGAGACAATTTTTTTATGAATGCAAGAGAAAATGTTTTATTTGTGCATGTGTATGTATGTATATATATACAGCTCAGTTTTTGAATGGGTTGATGAATAACCATGGAAAAAGTTACAGGTCTGTGAAAAAATTGAGCCAAGACCCTGTTTTTTTGCCACAATGAAATATTAGACATGGCTAAAGGAAAAAACACTGAATGGATTTCCTTGACATATGGTATCAAGATAGATCTTGGGGAGTGTCTTCCCATTAAAAATATTTTAAGCCTTGAAAAAAAGTATGTACTTGCACAGTACTTTTTCAACAGAGAAAAATTAGGCAGAATTGTGTATGAACAGTAAGGAATTGTTATTTTGACTCTGGATCATTAACAGTTGTTCTTTTATTGATCAAGCTTTCAAAGCATGCTTTTTCAATAAAAGAAAAATATGTCAAATTAATAGAAAGAAAAAAAATATAATTAAAGGGATAGTAATGTTTCATAATAAAAGCAGCTCTAATTAATGTCATACTGTACCTCGTCGGCCATCTTGCGGGCCATCAGCCCGCGCATGCACGCTTGCGTTTCCTGGTTGCCGCGCTGGGTCCTGTCGGCTGTCTCGCGAGCCGTCAGCCCGCGCATGCGTGGTTGGGGTCCCCCCCCGGTCGCTTCCGGGTTTTTTCATTACGGGACTACTTGACATCATACGCACGTCGGCCTATATGATTCTGGGCACCCTGAGGCTCGGTGCTCAGTTATTGAGTTCCCCTGCGTCGGTTCTTGCGGGGTTTTCTTGTCCCTAGTCCAGTCCTTCAGTGATTTTTGTCCCTTGGTCTTCTGTTTTGGCCCTACCTCCAGTTTTCCTGCTTGACTCTGGTCTGGTAGTCCTTCCTCATTTTCTCTAACTCTCATTTTACGTTTTTTTCGGGGTTTTGGGGGGATTTCCCTTCTTCTCCAGCCTAGCTGGTTCTATTCATCTTCTTCTATTTATATTATTTTAGCAGCCTGCTACCCTCTGTGCTTATCTTGCACAGTGAAGTTTTCAGGCTGCTTACATTCAACCTTACAATTAATCATCATAGTATTTGGACTTTGGATAGTGTTATTTCAATTCTGTCAGAGCTGTGGTTCAAGAGTAATTCAATGACAAAGTATCCCCCTGTAACGGAAGCTGAGAAGGGACTAAGTCACCTTCCGCCGTCGTTCCCGGGTCTCTCCTTCTTGACGACAGATAAGCGCCATCGGATGCACCGGTTGAAGTATGGATGGTTTCTGAAACAGTCTCAGGATCGCTGGGAGCAGGGAAACATGGGCAGTAGTAGTAGTGAGACCTCTACTCCCAGTCAAAGGATCACTGGAAGATGTCTAAGGAACACAAGGATGAGAGGATGGAGTCCACGTCAACGCCTGACAGCATACGAAGTTGGGTCACAGGAAGCTGGCAGCAGGCGGTCGACGATTCAGGATACTTGGCGCAGATGGGTATCAGAGAGGACACTTTAAACCATAAGCAATACAAGACTCCAGGACTCTGGTTCACTCTAAAACATAACTCACTTTATTGACAAAGACCACAGATATTTATACACAAATCTTACTTATGGGGGAAACCAGAAACAATAGGGTGTGATCTAATCACAATACATCAGACAAAGGCCAGCAACAGATGGTCTTAACAGATACAATAACTTAGACAGGATTACATTTCAGATACAAAAGGGTTTGATTGAACAAAGACTTGAGGGCTTGACTAATTACCACATGGCAGGGGGTCTGACCGCAGTTCACAATGGCTTAATTAACATACAGCAGAGGGCCTAGCTACAGTACACATAGTCAAATGGCTGGAGTGGCTGCAATACACATCTTAGGCTATGGAAGATATTTGCATGCCTACTCCAGGGTTCTGAGTGACCCAGCTTTCACCTCTTGCCCCCGCCGTCGAACGTTCGATCTGGTGGCGCTAATCGCACACCGCGCCAGTCCCTGCCGACTGGTAATTGGTGAGTGTGTAAACCCTTGAACATACTACATACAATAACTAAAACGTTCAACATACATTAAACATAGTATATGATCCATAGTATATGATCTTGGGTAATAGCTGGACAGTTCGTATGACACGGCCCAGCATAGAGTCCAAACGGTAATAAATGTCCATAGTCTTTGGATAAATAGTTTGAGGTCCAGACAAGGGCTCAAGTAACGGATAGGATCCGTTACACCCCCTCCCTCCCCTTTTACTGATGTAACACTGTTCTGCCAGATCAGAAGGGAGGTGCCCAGGTAGACTGCAGAGAGGGACAATCTTCAATTAAGATAAGGGAGAAACCTGAAAAACTTGTCAAGGGGGGCAGGGCTTTCATTGTTCTCATAGGAAGAAGATTGTCCCCTGCTGTTATCTGTCTGGTCTACAGACTGCATTCCACATCTGAGAAGAGATTGCTTACACTAGGTAAAAGGGGTGGGAGGGGAAACTTTGCTTGTCAATATCCCACAAACCATAAAGGTTTTAGCGATAAGACTTATATCGTTCTTCATGTTATTTGAATGCCTACAAAATAAAATAAAGATAAAACAAAGTATTGCTATTCCTTTAAAGGGATAGTAATACTTCGTTTTAACTTTATTTTATTTTGTAGGCATTAAAAAAACATGAAGAATGATATAAGTCTTATCTCTCAAACCTTTATGGTTTAAGAGATATTCACAAACAAAGTATCCCCCCCTGTTCAACCAGATCAGAAGGAAGGTGCCCAGGTAGACTGCAGAGAGGGACAATCTTCAATTAAGATAATGGAAAAAGCTGAAAAACTTGTCAAGGGGGGAAGGGCTTTCATTGTTTTCATACAAAGAAAATTGTCCCCTTCTGTTATCTGTACTGTCATACAACCTGATCCACATCTGAGAAGAGATGGCTTACACTAGGTAAAAGGGGCGGGAGGGGAACTTTGCTTGTGAATATCTCCTAAACCATAAAGGATTAAGAGATAAGACTTATATCATTCTTAATGTTTTTTTAATGCCTACAAAATAAAATAAAGTTAAAACGAAGTATTACTATCCCTTTAAGTAGCTTGATCGTACACATGAAAGTGCTTGAACAAAACTTTACACTAAAAAAGTTTGCTCATGTACACGAAGAGCACTCAAATTGAACAAAAGATCAAATTATATATTTGATACAGAGGTTCTGCCTGAATTCACCTTCTGTATTAGCATTTATCCTTTTCTTCTTTGAGATAATATACATATTTAAATTCACAGCACACCTATACATTGTTTTCAAATACACTTTACAGTACAATAATTTAACAAGCACACGAAAAACACTGAATTGGATAAAATACAGAAATAACACACCAAAAGAGGTCAATCTTGCATGGAAAAAAAACCTGAAAAGGTTGATCAAGTGTGCAGTGTGATCGATCAAACAAAAATGATGTGCAGTAAGCAGTGCCACTCAAACAAAAAATTATATGACAAAAAGGGAAATCATATAAGTGATGCATACTCATTCAAATAAAACATTCCACCACAAAAATAACTTTAAAAAACTCAGTTGATAGTAAAAACCCAAATGCCAATATTAAAGCTGACAAGAAAGTATTGTAAATAATGGTTACAATCAGATTCGACTTGCACAAGTAATAGATCTTATCCAATATAAACTGTGATGTATATCATTTTACACCAAATCCTGGCTTGTAGGTTTAATTAATCTCTGTCTTCTTTGGTTCATCCAGATCAGGTGGGTTTTCTCACCTTTAAACAATCCAATGGTAACATCAGGAGAATTCTTCAATTAATCCATCATGTTTGAGCTATCCCCGGTCAATTTAAGCTTTTATACTTAGATGCTGAAACAAGATTACATGAACCCAGTAGCTAGTAAAAAGCCAAATGCTAATATTAAAGCTGACAGCAGATTTCTCACTAAATCATCAAAAGTACTGTAAATAATGATACAATTCAGACCATTTTCCCATATAAATTGTGATACAAATAATTTTACCCCAAATCTTGGCTTGTAATTTTAATTCATCCCTACCTTCTTTGGTTCATCCAGATCTACGCTCTAAATATTGTAGATACCTACAAGTTAAAAATAGGTCACCACTAAATATTCAGGTACAGTTAGCTCTGTAGGAGTGATTAACTCCATTATACGTGTGTACACTTGGATTGTCAGTGTAAACTTGCCCTTACAGTAGCTTTTTCAAGGATAGTTCTATATACAAGCCCTCAATCTAATACTCCCCTCCTGCCCACCTTTTTAATACTCCTAACAAGGGGTAACTCGGCAATGCATTTTCTATTGCGTATTACATTTTCAGGGCTTAAAAGTTGAAGTCCTTTGCTACTAGCCAGACCTGAAAAGTTACTCACCACTGTAAGCCGTAACATACCAACCAGGGCTGAATTTCTACTCGCCAGGGCTAAATTTTCACTCGCCTTTAGCTAGTGGCGAGTGGAAATTTTGAGTCCTGACATTTTTTTTATTATTATTTAGGAATATTGTGTTTATTTTAGACAATAGCTGGTCACCTATACTTGCTTATTACTATTGACATTTAGTCAATTATTTTAATACACTATTATACTTACTTCTCTGGTGTGCAGTTCTATGTCTTTTTTTGTTGTTGTTTTCAAATCCTATATAATAATTTGCTAAATCGTGTGTAACACCGCATCATGCGCAGTAGACACTGCTGCGCGTGCTGCAGTCATGCGCAGTAGAGACTGCCCTCGCCGCAGCTGATACAGAGCGGGGCGCTCCGAAGGAGCGTCCTTCTTTCTATCAGTTGCGGCGCGGACAGTCTCTACTGCGCATGACTGCACCGCGACCTGCTGGCTGTGGCACTGTGGCCCGTGTAACGGGCTCTTCAACTAGTATGTAATAAATGGGGATCCAGGCACCCAAGAGTGAATCCTATATGGACAATACACCCTTGGGGTGTAACAGAATTGATATAGTAGAGTCTTCTTGAGTGACAGACCAGATCTTAGAAGGAATACATCCATGTAATCAGTGACCATTATATAACCAATGATTTATAACCCATATGATCTAATCATCCATCATCATCTGGACTGCATTTAGACTTACTGGTCCTTGACTTTTCATCAAACCAATCAGACCTTCATCAAACAAAAGGTCTTTCTTTTGTGCTCTTTACAATAAGATGATTTATCCATTTTTCTACTGGGGACATTTATATATAGACTATTATATCCTCAATGTAATAGATTTTTCTTTTAGTACCATCATTTATATATTTTCATCCTGTGAGGTCTAACTATAAAGCCATTTCTTTTATCGGTTTTTCTACACTAAGCAGTTTAAGTATGTTTAGCAACTTCCCCAAATCACACTTGTGTTATTACAGCGACACCTATTGTCCAATAATAAAAAGTTAGAATACCTGTATTTCTTTTTATGGTTATACATATTTTTCAGTATTTGTTTAATTTCATGGTTTACATATTTATTCAGTAAACCAGGCTGGTGAGAGTATCGAGCAGTTAATTTAGCTCAGCTATAATTCTTACACAATATCATGTACTAACCCCCAAAAAAACTCTGTGTATAAGGAGGATTGTTTTCTGTGTAAATCTGATATTTTCTTTGAGTCTGTATGGTTCTCTTTTCTTTTTTAAATTGTCTAGATTAACTTAGTGTGATAAAGGTGTTTTAGTTATAATTCAACTCCACATATAATAATGTTCCTGCTTTTGATCACTTAACCCTAGCATCTAAAGTCTGGGTGTTCATCATGTGGAGGATCATGTATTTTAAATCCTATGGGTAGCAACAACTAACATTAAATATGACAGTACACAGTCCCATTGTTTGCCATCCTTTTCAGTCACCTTTGGTAGCATAACCTTCAGTTTTATTAATCATTTCGATATCAAGATCTCTGCTTTAAGCCTGCTGTAATTTATGGATTGAGCTGGTTTCAGATCATAATGTGCACTTTGGGGCTCTCCACTCAGAAACAGTTCCAATAGACTCACCCATTCAGCCACAGGCCATCCTTCTCTTGCCATAGATTGCTCACATGCCATCAGGTAGGCCTCTATATCCTCTGTAGCCACCACCTTCTGCAGATAGTTAAACACTCTGATCGCCTTGGGGCCTTGTTGTCTGGTTAGCCTCTCAGATAGTCACAGGAATTGCCATTCAGTGACATAAGTGGCATGTTGCTCAAATGCCATCAGGTAGGCCTCTACATCCTCTGTAGCCACCACCTTCTGCAGATAGTTAAACACTCTGATCGCCTTGGGGCCTTGTTGCCTGGTTAGCCTCTCACATAGTCACAGGATTTGCCATTCAGTGACATAAGTGGCATGTTGCTGCTTCTCACTGAGAAGTTGATGATCTTCTGCATGGGCCAGTGCAGCCTACTGGATCAAAGCATCTGTGTTTTCTTTCTGGGCTGTAACCAGTTGCTGCAGTGCTGTAATATTCTCTTGCTTCATGGCATTATTTTCAGAAGCCCTTCTACTGGTTTCCTGCTGCAAAACTGAGGATTGGATCAGGGCTTTAATAATCTCCATTTATCCAAGTCTCTATTTTCACTTTTCAATGTGTCTGCCCACATTCTCCACCACATGTAACAAAAGTACTCTTTGGCTTTGCACTTTTTGTCCTGGGATCAGCTGGAATACACACTCTGGATTGCTCCTTTATTTTGCTGACTACTTTGAATCTTCATTGCTTGATCTTCATTCCAAGTCTTGTCTGTAGCAGTGTTAGAGTTGGTGTTGTTTGATCGCCTGGTTCCGACTCTGCTTGTTCCTTGCTCCTGCATTCTGCCACCTGCCCCAGCCTTGGCTCTCATCTGACTAAGCATCCTTGGCATTTCTGATTTGGTGTCCTCGGTTCTTTCTCCTTGCCTCCAGCATTGTTAACGCCAAAGCCTCTGCCAGGCTACTGCACCTTATCCTCCTCACATCTAGCTTGTGGAACCCTGAGAAAGCTGACAGTTTTCCAGTGGGTCCTGTCCCTGTTTTCTTTTGGAAGAGATTTCTTGCCCTAAAGACCTGGTTCCTGTTCTCTCCTGTTTGTACCTTCCAATCAGTCTTCAGAGGGGGTTATATAGCTACTTCCAAAGAAGCAATGCAGCCTTCCTACACAGCATCAGATGTGTAGATTCTGATATCTGGTTTCAAGGCCAGCACCTTTACAGGGCTTCAGCCTCAGCAGGGACAAACCTAAATTGTCTACTCTCATGAGCACCACACGCAGTTCATCACTCTCAAGACTCAGTTTGGTTGCTTGCTTAATCTGGAAATAGCAGATCCGTGACACAAAACAAAAATAGTTACTCTAATAAATTAGCTCCTGACTGTACTTGCATGGCTTGTCCGGTTAACAATTTAGAAAATTAAAGCAGAACAGCATATTTTTCACAAATGACAGGCTTGCAGATGTTAGTTCACTGCTCTCTGAGAACAGAATGAGCGAGACACTGCCACGGAGCAGGGGAAAGTATTTTACTGGCTCCTGCATTCATTATCTGATGCAGGTGAGTGAATATAGGGAGTGATATAACTCCTGGTCTGGATTCATCCCCTGCCAAATATCTGACACTCTGAAATTGTGGATTGGAGGACTGGCCCACTTTTCTCTCTCTAACATGACAAATTATAATGGAGAAAGTACTCTTTTCTATAATTTGGAACAAATCAGCAAGGTTTGTGGGGCTAGCACTGACTCCTAAACCATACTTCCCAACATTAAAAAAAAGCAAAAAAAAAAAGCAATCCAGGGACACTTTTCCTATGGGCAATAATAAGACAGAGCATCACTAGTGTCACAGCTTACCTTGGTTCCAGCGCCGCTGCTTCTGCAAAGCTCGGCGTCATTCCACGCGTCATCTGCAGGCACGAGGCTTCAGAGTGAAGCAGGCCTCTGTTTTATACCATGCTTCCTGTAGTCTCCTCCTACTTCCTTCCTTCCTCTGAGCCTGCTTCTCCTACCTACTTCCCAAGGAGGGGTTTAAAGGGCAGTCTGAGTCCTGACTCTGTTGCACTTGCGTTGTTGTTCTACACAGCTGGGTTTCCTTGGGCTCTGTGTATGACCTGGCTTGTCTGACCATCCATTCTGGTGCTGACCTGTCGCTCTGTCTGACTACTCTTTTGCCTGCTCCCATTGTGTAGTGGACACCCAATCTGGTGCGGACCTGTGGCTCTGGCTGACTACCTGAACTGTGTATGACCCGGCTTCTCTGACTATCCATTCTGGTGCTGACCTGTGGCTCTGTCTGACTATTCTCCTCCCCGCTCCTTATGTATAATAGACATCCAACCTGGTGCAGACCTCTGGCTCTGGTTCACTACCCGATTTGTGTATTACCTGGCTTGTCTGACTATCCAATCTGGTGCTGACCTGTGGCTCTGTCTGACTATTCTCCTGCTTGCTCTTTTTGTGTAGTAGACACCCAATCTGGTGCAGACCTGTAGCTCTGGTTAAGACTTTACTCCCTGACTGCAGGCGTGAGTCAAGATCGCTCTAGTGACTCTGAGAAAGGAGACGGCCTTCTCCTTACTGACTGCAGTCTTGAGTCAGTACTTCTCCCTTACTGTATCATATTTAGGGAGATCCCTAGATCTACCTGCTGACTGTAGGCGTGAGTCAGTTAGTGTCTTACTGGGATTCCTGCTGGGCCTTCATTATATAGAGACTCCAGAGGCTTCTGCCGGTCTCTTTAAGAGCGTTCCAACTTTTGGCAGACTCCTATTTCTGATAGAGTCGTTGGCCACTAGAAGGACCTCTACTCATTGTTCTATGATTTACTTACTCATTGTTCTGTGATTTACTGTATTTATATATATTCATTAAAGACTGTTTTACTATACCTTACCGACTCCTGGTTTGTTTCTGGGAAACCGTGACAACTAGTGGTTCATAGTTCCACACACACTCTCTAACTGTACCTGTTTAGCAGGTACAGTACTTTTAGCTCTTGAACCGTATACAAAAGCAAGAGCATTTTTTGGCAAGGAAGCAAAGAATAAGATCTGTTGGGGTAACTCTCCAGGCTGTATGTATGTACAATTTTACTTATATGGTGCCACATAGTGTATGCAGCTCCTTACAATAGAAGTGTGTTACAATAAATAAAAGGGGCTAAAATAAGTGCTGCAGTCATAGAAACAATATGAGAGAGGTCACTGCCCCAAGGAGCTTACAGTCTAAATGGGCAACAGGAGACAGACAACAAGGTACAAGGGTGTCAAGTGCTATAATTACAAGTGCTGAGTTTGCCACAAGGTAGTGCATGGTACTAGTGCTCCAGAAGATAAGATTTCTGGGTAGACTTAAAGACGGAGTGGGATTGTTCAAGACGTTGGGAGAGAGATATGGAGTTCCATAGGAAGGGAGCAGAAAGTGAAAAAGGTTTGAGATGGGAGAAGGCAGAGGGTTTGAATGGTGTAACCAGAATGGCATTGCATGGTGAGTGAAGGAGGCGGCTGGGAACATACGAGGAGATGAAGGAAGAGATGTAAGGAGGGGCAGCAGTTTGGACAGCATTAAAAGTGAGACGAAGTACTTGAAGTGATGCATTGCTGAATGAAACCATGTCAGATGTCTAAAAATGATGTGAGCAGGCTCCGTTTTTGGGGAAAGTGTGGTTGATTCATGCAGCTGAGCTTATTGCATAAGGGAAAGACAGAAAGCAGGGAGGCCAGTTAGTAGGGGATTGCAATAGTCTAAGCAGGACAGAGTTTTAGTCATTTTTTGGGAGAGGAACAGGCAGATTTTAGCAATGTTGTGGAGAAAGAAGTGACAAGTGCTAGCACAGAGTTAATGTGAGGGGAGAAGGAATGGGAGGAGTTAAATATGGCCCCAATGCAGCATGCTGAGCTGACTGGATCAATGGCAATTCCATGAATTGTAATGGTGAAGCCGGGTGTTGGGCAAGGTCTTGGAGGGAAAATTAGTTTGGTTTTGGACATGTTAATCTTCAGCTGATGGTGGGCCATCCAGGAGGATATGGCCAGGAGGCAGTCTGAAATTTGTAACTGGATTTGAGGTGAAAGATCAGGACTGGACATGAAAATTTAAGTATCATCAGCACATAGATGATACTTGAAGCCAAATGAATTAATAAGTTCACCCAAAGAAAGAGTGTACAGGGAGAAAAGTACTGGACCAAGAACACAGCCTTCAGGCACCTCCATAGACAGAGGGAATGTAGAGGAGATGTTATTGCCAGAAGACACAAAAAGGGAATGTTGTGAAAGATAGGAGGAGAGCCATAAAGCAGCTTGAATGCGGAAACCAAGATTGTGGAGAATACGAGCAAGAAGAGAATGGTTAACCGTAAGCCGAGTAGTATAAGGATAAAAAACTGGCCTTTTGATTTTGAAGTCTGGAGATCATTAGCTACTCTACAAAGAGCTGTCTCAGTTGAGTGACCACGCAGGAATCCAGACTGCAAAGGGTCCAAAAGATTGTTAGAGACAAGGAATTTAGTTAGTTGGGAGAATACAAGGCTTTCTAAGAGTTTTGAAGTAAGGAGTAGAATGGAGACAGGTCGATAGTTAGAGAGATAGAAGACGTCAAGGTTAGCAGCAGAAAAAAAACAGCCACAGGAGTGTTCACAAACTGTAATAAGCTTTTATTTATAGGACAGACAAACGTGTATGTCCTCTGGTGGATTAATATACACAGAGAACACATGGTTTAGCAGTTATATGTAGATGTGATATGTGAATGTAGATGTTTAGATAAGATCATTTTAATGGTATACACATAGAACATGGGTTGAAATTAAACTCAGGCATCCAATGGGTACACAGGGACTATGGGGGCAAAAATAGCCTTCTTCTGGTCACTTATAATTAAAAGAAATAAAAAGAAATTGAAACTCCTCTCCTATCAATGCCTATTTTACCCCACCCCCAGCTAGAAGCTAGTGCTCCAAAAGAAGAGACTAGGGCACCATACTCCTGAAGTTCATTTCATGCTTTTTATTTTCTTTTACTTTAAAGGGACAGTAATGTCCCATAAAAACTTTTTATAGTTTATAGAGCCTTAGAAAATAAGCAGAATGGTGCGAACCTTATCTCTCAAACCGCTATGGTTTGAGAGATAGGGATTCAAAGTTCTCCCCTCCCTCCCCTTCTCCTGGTGTCAGCTGTAAAGCTGACAGCAGGAGAATCGAGTCGTACGACTCAAGGAGGCTCTGCATCAGAGACGAGATCGCGTTATCTATAAAGAATTAATTCAATGGAAAAATCTACAAAGTGTGCCTGGTTTTCAAGCACAGTTTGTAGACATTTCCAGTTAATGAATTCTTTACAGATAACGCAATCTCGGCTCTGCTGCAGAGCCGCCTGCTGGTCCCCGGACTGGAATCTCCTGCTGTCAGCTAGACACTGACGTCAGGAGAAGGAGAGAGGGGGCGAACTTTCAATGCCTATATCACTCAAACCATAGCGGTTTGAGAGATAGGGTTTGCACCATTCTGCTTATTTTCTAAGGCTCTATAAAAAGTTTTTATGGGACATTTCAGTCCCTTTAATAGATTTGTGCAGTGAGGGAATCCATAGAGAGCTGCCATGTACCCCTGTAACCTCTCTATCTCAGGATTGCTCTACTGATCACAAAGATACAGGTAGTCCTGTTTTCAGGCTCCAATCTGAGATCAGGTTAGAATCACAGTATTATAAACTATGATAAGGGCCAAAAAAACTGCTTCGTTGAACATTTATCTCAGAATATGGAAGATATACAGTGTAGTCCATAAGCATTTGGATGGTGACACAAATTTTGTTGTTTGGCTGTATACTCCAGCATACTGGATTTGAAATGAAACAATGATTAAGAGGATAAAGTACAGACTGACAGCTTTAATTTGTAGGTATTTACATCCATAACCCATGAACTGTATAGGAATTAGAGCCCTTTTCATTCATTGTCCCTCCATGTTAGGGGACCCGATTTACTGCAAATCCTTTGCATTTGATGACTGACTGAAGTCCGGGATCCATAGACATCACCAGACACTGGGTATCTTCCTAGGTGATGCTTTATCAGACCTGTACTGTAGCTACTTCATTTCTGTTTATTTTGGGGCATTTTCCTTTCAGTCTTGTCTTCAGCTAGTGAAAAGCATGCTCGTTTGAGATTGACTTGGCTAGTCAACAAAATTCCATGCTTTGTCCCCGAAAAATTCCTTGGTTGTTTTATCAGTATGTGTGGGGTCATTGTTATGCTGCAAGGTGAAGTGCCTTCCAATGGGCTTTGATTAATTCGGTTGGATCTGAGCAGATAGAATGTTTCTATACACTTCAGAATTCATCCTAATGCTGCTATCAGCTGTCACATAATCATTAAAAACTAGTGAGCCAGTTCCAGTGGCAGTCATACATGTTCAAGCCATAACACTACCTCTATCATGTTTCGCAGATGATGTGGCCTGCTTTGCATCATGTGCAGGTCCTTTCTTTCTTCACACTTTCCTCTTTCCATCACTCTGATACAGGTTAATCTTCATCTGATCTGTCCATAAGACTTAGTTCCAGAACTCTACAACTATTTTTATGTAGGTTTTAGCAAACTGTAACCTGGTCTTTCTGTTTTTGAGGCTTACCAGTGCTTTGCATCTTCTGGTAAACTCTTTGTGGTTATGCTGTTGTAGTCTTCTACAAAGTCTAATTTGCATGAATAGCTACCTCTACAATAGAAATATTTTTATTAAACACCACCTCAATCACAGAAATGAAACAATCAGGTGGGCAGTTTTAAACCTGTTAAATCAAATCAAACCAACTAATTTTTCAGTGATAGTTTCCTTTTAAGTATGAAATCTGTATCTTTTAGAGAGCTTAGCTTATCTGTGTTCTTTCAGAGATCTTCAAGTGGATATTACAGACGTACATACTTTCCTGCAAGGGGTAGCCCATGTGGCTCCACCTTACAAGACTTGTGCTTCTTCATGGGATTTGAATTTGTTTTTTGACATTCTACAGCATAGTCTTTCTAACCATTGCCTGCACTATGCCTCAAGCATCTCACCTGCAAAACAGTCTTTTGAACAGAAATATCTTCCACAAAATGAATTTCAGAAAACAGTGATGTATCCTGCAAATATCCCATGAAGACGAGGCAGCCTTACAAATTGTGCCTGGATTTTAACCTAAATTAGTCTCAGATTTTCACATCAATCAGGAATTACTGAATTACCAAATCAAATCAACAAAAAGGAACTGTTACATATAATAGATGTGATCAGATGCCTTAAAGGGATAGTAATATTTCACAAAAACAGCCACTCCAATTAATCTTCATAGTATTCGGACCATGGAGAGTTTATTTCAGTACTGTCAGAATTTTAGTTCAAGAGTAATTAAATTATAAATTATCCCCCTCCCACCTCTTTTACCTAGTGTAAGCCACCTCCCCTCAGATGTGGAATATGGTCCTGGCACCAGACAGCTCACACAGCAGTCTGTAAGCATAAGGAAAACCCTGCCTCCGCTTTACAGCATGCACACACATTGCCCCCCATAATCTCCACATTGCCCTCACATTTCACCATCATCTCCACATTGCCCCCCATCATCTCCATATTGCCCTCACATTGCCCCCATCATCTCCACCTTGCCTCCTTCCTCTCCATATTGCCCCCACCATTTCCACATTGCCCTCACATTGCCCCATCATCTCCACACTGCCCCCATCATCTCCATATTGCCCTCACATTTCCACCCATCAGCTCCATATTGCCCCCATCGGCTCCAACTTGCCCCCTCATCTTCATATTGCCCTCACATTGCCCCCATCAGCTCCAAATTGCCCCCATTAATTCCATATTGCCCTTACATTGACCCCATCATCTCCATATTGCCCCTCCCATTGGCCCATCATCTCCATATTGTCCCTCACATTGCCCCCATCAGTTCCAACTTGCCCCCTCATCTCCATATTGCCCCTCACATTGCCCTCATTATTTCCATATTGCCCTCACATTGCCCCATCATCTTCATATTGCCCTCCCATTGCCCCCCCATGTCCGTTTCCTACCTCCCTGGTAGTCCAGCGGTGTGGCAGGAAATGTCTGTGCTTCCTTTGGCATAGACCTGTAGCTGCTGGAGCTCCCGCGTGGTCTTCTCTTCAGTAATGCAGAGCACCGGGAGATTATGTCATCTCCCAGTGCTATGCATTACTAAAGAGCCGAGGAAGGAGCTCTGCAGCTACAGGTCTGTGCCGAAGAAGGCACAGACCTCACCACTCCTGCTAGCGGGAACAGCGTTCCTGCTGTGCAAAATGTACAGGAACGCCATTCCCATAGGTTCCTGCAGGACTCAAGCCCTAGGAACGTGACAAGCCTGCTTTAAGGGACAGCAGGATCCAGGGAAAGCAAGGACACTTGGTAAATATGGTAAACGACCATATTTATCTTAATTTGCCATTCTGTTTGATACTTAAACGAGCAAGAAACTTTTTTTTAAGGAAACCCATATGTTACAGGTCTTGTCCTGTTGTGTAAAACATTGCTGTTGATTTACTCAAGAGTTATAAAAGTTCAAATTGTCATGAAGTGAGTTATTATTTCCTGAAAGGTCAAACTGACAGCATGACTTTGCAGTTTCTATCACATTCTAAGAAGAACTGCCAGTGACTCACCTCTCCCATAGAATGCAACAGAATAATTGATTTCTGACCAATAGTGGGCACTATCAGTGTAAAAATACAAGATGACACTTAGGTGGAGATGTATTCTTACCTTACAGCTGTTTTACATCACTTGTGTATCACTTATTTATATTATATTATTCATGTTTCCATTAAATAAACACGTTTAACCCCTTAGTGACAGCCACGTGAGTACACGGCTGTCACCTTAACGCCCAGCTAACATTTTTTTTCTAAACGATTCCGGAGTCCACGAACGGCATGCAGCCGCACGGAGACCTGGACTTCCAGGACTTACCAGGTACGCCCTCTGTCACTAAGTGACAGTTTTTGCGGGACGTACCTGGTAAGTCAATTGTCGCAATGGGGTTAAAGGGATAGTAATACTTGAATTAAACTTAAGGTCTGAGTCTTCTTTATATGTTTTAAAACATAGAGCGCTATATTTCAACACTTACAGGTTTGTAGTTCAAGCACAATTCAATCTGAAAGGATCCCCCTCCCCATATTTTGGACACTTCCCATTAGCATACCTGGGAACATTCCAAATGAGCTGACCCTGAGATCTTTGGAATATTAACCCTTAAAGCCTCCTATAATGTAGATTTTATGCAATATGTACCTGCTTTCTCTAACTTGGAGGTGATCCAATCGTTCCGCAAGGAACTTTTAACAAGTTACAACTTAGAGATCTCACTGCCTAAACACAAATAAGACCAGCAGGACATTTCCTGCTGCTTTTCTGGTACAAATGGCACCAGTTTAGATACTAAAGAAACAAATCTTGTAGTAGGTATCATAGACATACCTGGGAACTTTTCATGCAGGGCTACCCGGAGGGTAACCCTGTCAGTGCCAAAAATAAAGGGGCGGGGCTTAGTCACGGGGGGGGGGACAAAAAAACCCTGCAAAATGAGGGTAAGAGGGCGGGGAGTGGGAGGAACCAGGCAGGATGGAGCACAAGTGGGAAGAGTTTCTACTTAAACTCTGCCCACCCGGTGATTCACACACTGCCCCAGAGACCCGGTAATTCAGTTTGAAATAGAGTCTCCGGGGCAAAACCGGAGACTTCCCAGGTATGATCATAGACCTCTCTCACCCTGAGAATTTGGCCCTTCACCCTGAGATTTGGGTCTAAACCCTGAGTCTCAGGTTCAAACCCGAGAGTTCCCAGGTATGCCCATTAGATCTGAAAGCTGGTTGTGGACCGGATGGATGCAGTGATGGACAATCTTCACACAGTAAGTATAAGGAAAACCCTAAGCTTTAGTTAAGATTGTTCCTTGTCTTGCTCCATCCCGTCCAGACTTTGCCAGAGTGATGCAGGGGAAAGTGGCTGGAGGGTGTTGAAATACAGCAGTATGTGTTCAAAAACATATAAAGAAGACTTGGACCTCAAGTTTGATTCAAGTATTCCTATCCCTTTAAACTGGGATAACTCTGAAAATGCGGATCAGCAGCAGGAGTGCTGCTTTTTTAGTTAGCAGGAAAGTTCTCACAACACATATATGTTTTTCAGATAATAAGTCTACTGCTCTTTGACGTTAATATGTCGGGATGTATGAATAATTTAGAGCAAGACGGAAGTATTTTATTTAGGCATAGTAATTTATAAGCACAATGTTTAAACACACAAAAACTGTGTGCAACACCCACCTAAAAAAGGACATTTGGAAGCAAGCAATCTGCTATCTGCCCACACAAATACTAGAACCAGCATCTGACGTTACGTAATTTCTGAGCTACGTCACCTGACACGGAAGCGCGAACTTCTTCCTGTACGGAAGTAAGTATATGGGAACCGAGAAAAAGAGTAAAACCGGGAAGTGATAAGGACTCCTTCCATCATCATCATCATTATTATTATTTGCAGCTTCCCGAGTATCTAGTATTATGTGGTTCAGCAATCTCCAGTGATACTTGCGCTCCCAAAATATTGGGTTTAGCCATATACGCTCGGTGCTTCCTGTCCTCTTTAGATCCTTGAATCTCACCGCTGCTGCAGTAATCAGTTGGTCCGAATAGGGTCGCCACTGAGTGAAAGACTGTGGTGGTTTCCGGATTCTTTTCTGAACGTTTTGGTATAGGCTAGGACTTTTATGGCATTTAATTTCCAGTTATTTACTTTGTATCATCTGTAGGGATGGAAGGCCGACCCATATATGATGAGTACCCTTATCCTGTGGTCATCCTGCCGCGCTATGAAAATCCTCCCGCATGGATTCCCCTGCTTGAGGTGAACTAATGGCTCATAAGTGTAATCAGTGCTTTATTATTATTATTATTATTAATGAGTATTAATTCATGTTATATATGTTCAGCTTGAGACCCTTCAGTTGTTATTGAAGTACACATCTCCTCTACCCTAGGCTGAAGGTGGAGGACCTCATGTTACCAATCCCAATTTATGCGTACTGCTGTATATCGGTTTATACGTATGAGGAGGGTGGGATTTGTGATTGAATAGCTGAAAATATTATATTTTTTTCTAGCTCTGTGTATCTGTCCAAGATCTATGGAAACAAAGTTCTAAGTTCTTTATAGATCACTATGATTAGCAAGACTGGGCAATGCCAGTGAGACACTCATGGGGGTCTCTGTTCTACTTACAGTGCCTAACTTGGCACTGATGTCACCCAGCCTAGCAGGTAACAGTGATCTGTGAGGCTTACAGGTGAGCAGTGGAGCAGCAGTCTAGAGCTAATGGAACTCTGCTTCCCATAGCTGTTGCACAAAGCCTAGCATTTTAAAGGGTTTTCTATGGACTCTATACTTCCCCTTTAATCAGAGACTCTGTTGTTCTCATTAACTCAACCATAAACAACTTGAAAGCATAAAGACATGACCTGTTAGGCACCCCTGAGAAGAGGGTCGGGAACTATTGCACTGTTATATAGAATGGGGTTTGTTTATATACGTCTATATTGCCAAAGAATCTTGAGTTGAAACCTGGATCTTTTTGTTTTGTGGCATGAGCTTCCATATGTGTGAGGGCCACATTAGTTATTTTTTTTATTGATAACAATGGTTAATTATATCCTGTCAGATATTCAAAAATATTGATGTATTTATTGATCAAGTAAGTGAGTTATATATATCTTCTTAAAATCAGCACTCTCAGGACCGCTCAAATGGTGAAATAAGTTACTTTATTAAAGATCAACGTTTCCATCCCTAGACAGGGATCTTTATCAAGACAACAACATGAACCACTAACCCTCTTTAAATAACCTGTGGAAAGATTAACGCTCACGCTAAAGGCAAGTGCACATTTATCTCTTACAAACCTTCTCCAATCACCCAGATAAACCGCTAGGTGTGGAAACTAACGACCATAAAAATACCAACAATTGAAAATGTGTAAGTGATGTTAAAAACATAACCGGAGGTTTCACTGACCTTTAACCTCTTGTGACACCAACAAACAGAATACCCCTAGAGGTCAAGATTGAGCGATAGAAAATCTACTTAATTGTAGCAAATCAATCTAATATTTGTAACAAATAAACCTAATAATGGTCCATACCTTAATTGCAGGTCCCCCTAAAATGTTCACATGGGGAAACCCACAATCAAACCGTATCACACGTTGCTGCCAGCTCCATAGTAACGAGGACTCCCTCACATCGCGCAGCACATTCACTCTCGCCCCATATGCCTGAGAGGTATAGCAGTGGCGGGTGCAAGGAAGAACCGGCCAAACTGGAGTAATAAACCTCAATCATGGCTGCTCCGTCTCTGTATCCCTTCCCCTCCATTGTATCCAAACCGTATCGCTGCGAGAGTAGACTATGCTGACCGCAGATGCAGGTTATTCTGTCCGGCTTCTAGTAGAGCTGCAGCAGTGATAATCAGTTTAAGTGATATGTATTCCCCTATTATGAGCAAGAAACGAAGATCTAACGACCTCTGTGATCCTAAAATAGAATTCTAAATCATATAAGAGGAGCTACTGATTATGATGACTGTACTACACATATTGTGAATATAGTTGGATAATAGAGATTTTGGCTCTTAATGTCTAATACCTCCTTGACCCTACAAAATAAATATCCAAGAGAGACAAAATAGAATCTTGCCAATAAATCTGAAATCAACATGTGTACTATCATCAAGCATTTTGGTACTATAAAAATTAACTCTGTAACAATATTCTCATGCTGATTGTCATTGATGCTAGAGCAGTTAATGTTGCCACTTTTCTCAATTTGAAATCATACTTTGGTATAAGGATCATATCGTGTCCCTTACAAAGATGTATAAATCTACTGGGGAAGACCAATGAGGTAAATGGAGGTCTAAGGTCGATTTCTATGACCAGAAATCAATCTGCAAGAGGCAGGGGAGGCCCCACAAAAGACGACGGGGGAGGCAACATAGGCGACCATATACAGGGCAGACCCCCCAGCTGAGGGAAGAAGTAATTTTTAATCTTTCAACACATGTCTTAACCCCACCGGAAAAAAGTGTTCTAGAGAGAGGTTTGTCATTTGTCCCGACTACTAAACAAGACCAACTAGATATAGCCATTTATCTATACCGTTTTCAAAGACAGATGAAGCTGAAAGACTTTTTCCAACATACCTCTTCAACCATGAGTCCGTTTAAACCAAAGAGCACATTTGAACCCAGCAACACTAATAAATCAATCAGTGCAAACTGCAGAATAATACAAGAAAACATCAATACCAGTGACATTCTAAGAAAAAAAAACAGTATTCAGATTTGACAAAAGAAGAAAGAGGGGCCATCAAAGCTTTATCATCCAATAGCAATATCGTTATTAGGCCTGCAGATAAAGTGGGAGCGGTAGTGATCATGGACTATCAACAATACAGACAGGATATTGTGGGCCAATTACAAGATACTCATATCTATTAACTCCTGAAAGGAGATCCTACAAAAAAAAATATAAAGCAATGATAGATCAGACTTTACGTATGGCACATAATTCAGCCTGGATTACAAATGACACTATGAAATTCCTTACACAAGATTTTTCTGTAACCACCATATTGTTTACCATCCTTAAAATACATAAGGATCCAATAAACCCTCCAGGGAGACCAATTGTGGCTGCTATTGGATCATTACTTCAACCAATAGCCCAATTTTTGGACTATTATATTCAGCCACTGGTACACAGATCTGAAACATACATTAAAGCTACCACTGAATTTCTAGTGAAATTAAAATCCTTGGGTACTATTCCGGAAGATGCCCTATTAGTCACGCTTGATGTCAAGTCTTTATAGCCAGTGATACTAACAGTAGAGAGAATGGAAGCAGTTTGTCAAACACTGATACAAATCCGAGCAACACCAGACCACCTACGGAATTCCTAATGACATTTTTGGGTTTCTGCCTGGGATATAACTATTTCAAATTTGAACATTCATATTATTTGCAACTCTCAGGGACTTCAATGGGCTCTAATATTGCACCATCTTTTGCGAATATTTTCATGACAAGGTTTGAAGACACATATTTCAGACCAGGGTATAGTAACAATATAATCTGCTATTTCAGATTCACTTCTCACTCCCACCGACTGACTGGCAGGCCACGTGGCAGGAGGCACTTACACCCAATAGCACTTACTCCTCCTGTGTCATACCTACCTTCCTCTAGACTGTAAGCTCTCGCGAGCACGGCCCTCTGATCCTTCTGTTCTCCACACTTGATTGTACTATTTAATACCTCTGTATGTCTACTCCCTACTGTAAAGCACTGCGGAATTTGTTGGCGCTATATAAATAAAGATTAATAATAATAGATGACTTGTTCCTCATCTGGAAAGGCAATAAAGAATCCGTGGAATCATTTGTCACATATTTGAATGACTTGAACACTCCTATAAAATTCACCAGCATCATTGATCAACAACAAGTGAATTTCCTGGATGTATGTGTATCTAACCACCAGGGCATTTTTATAACAAAAAATTTCAGGAAACCTATGGATTGAAACACCCTGCTGTTAAAGAGTAGTTGTCATCCACGACACACTATAGATGCAGTACCATACTCCCAAATGATAAGGATCCTTCGCAACAATTCAGACAGAAAGAAGGGTCTTGAACAAGTGGAGGAGCTGATTGACAAATTAAAAGACAGAGGTTATGAAGAACGGAAACTGAGAGCAATTCCAAAAAGCCCAGGTGAATGCACAAGAAAAACTATTAACACCTGCTGTGAGGGATAAAAAAACAGATGTTAATTTTTACAACTAGGTATATGCCCAGTTCTAGATTAATCAAACAATCTATTAACCAGCACTGGCATATTATAGCCAAGGACAGAACATTGTCACCTATCTTTAGGAATCCATCTATGATTGCATACAGATGAGGACCAAATTTGAGGAGCATGCTGGTCAAAACTGACCCAAAGCATTGCTACACGGCAGTGAACAAGAATTGGTTACCCAAAGAAAAGAATGGATGTTACAAAGGTATCAACTCTGTTACATGTAAGAACCTACTTACAGGACAGAATTTTAAGGACCCACAGTCTGGAAAGAACGTAGAGATCAAACAGCGATTGACTTGTACATCCACACGTGTGGTGTATTTTCTAAGATGTCCTTGTTCATTATACTACATAGGGAAAACCGTCACCACCCTAAGATAATGAATGGCGAACCATAGGAACTCAATCATAGATGCCATACAGATGGGGGACCCGGATAAACCAGTGGCCCGTTATTTTGCGCCCCATAAACATTCAATCACATCCTTTCAATATATGGCTATTGATCAGGAACCCGTGGACCCTAGAGGAGGAGATCGAGGAAAGAGACTTCTACAAAGGGAACTAAGATGGATCAGACAATTAAACACAGTTGCACCCAATGGATTGAACAAAAGTATTTCATATTCGTGTTTCTTATGACAAATTGGATGTTTAACCTCTCTAATCCACCTGGTAGTGGAGGCGGTGGAGTGAACAACCCTTCATAAGACTGAACACCGTTCAAATCCATCTATGGGTGGAGGCGGTGAGATCGCAGATCATAAGCAGAACTGTTGATAATTTAACTGTCATTCAATATATGTGATTTGGGGGAGTCTGATATATACCAGTGGATAGTAAGTTATGGAGGAGAGTGGATGCATGGATTGTGTCTTGACTATGCATACAGTGATAGTGAGTACCACTTAGGACAGGAACAGTGGTCGGGGACAGTCAGCTAAGTGGACAAATTGGCTTACAGTTCATCCGACCTGTTTAGTCTGATTATAGTGGACGTTTAGGGCGTCCATTTGACCCATGGACTCACAATTTGGATATCTCATCTAGTATGATGTTATATTATGGCATTAAGACCTTCAACCTCTGTTTACCTGGTTGGTCTTCCCCAGTAGATTTATACGTCTTTGTAAGGGACACGATATGTTCCTTATACCAAAGTATTTCAGTCAAATCGAGAAAAGGTGCAACAGTAACTGCTCTAGCATCAATGACAATCAGCATAAGAATATTGTTACAGATTTCATTTTTATAGTACCAAAATGCTTGATGATAGTACAAATGTTGATTTCAGATTTATTGGGAAGATGTTATTTTGTCTCTCTTGGATATTTATTTTGTAGGGTCAAGGAGGTATTAGACATTAAGAGCCGAAAGCTCTATTATCCAACTATATTCACAATATGTGTAGTACGGTCATCGTAATTAGTAGCTCCTCTTATACGACTTAGTATTCTATTTTAGGATCATACAGGTCGTTAGAGCGTACGTTTCTTCCTCATAATAGGGGAATACACATCACTTAATCACTGCTGCAACTCTACTGGAACCCGGACAGAATAACCCGCATCTGCGGTCAGCATAGTCTACTCCCGCAGCGATACGGTTTGGATACAATGGAGGGGAAGAGATACAGAGATGGAGCAGCCATGATTGAGGTTTATTACTCCAGTTTGTCCGGTTCTTCCTTGTACCCGCCACTGCTATACCTCTCAGGCATATGGGGCGAGAGTGAATGTGCTGCGCGATGTGAGGGAGTCCTCGTTACTATGGAGCTGGCAGCAACGCGTGATACGGTTTGATTGTGGGTTTCCCCATGTGGACATTTCAGGGGGACCTGCGATTAAGGTATGGGCCATTATTAGGTTTATTTGTTACAATTATTAGATTGATTTGCTACAATTAAGTAGATTTTCTATCACTCAGTCTTGACCTCTAGGGGTATTCTGTTTGTTGGTGTCACAAGAGGTTAAAGGTCAGTAAAACCTCCGGTTATGTTTTTAACATCACTTACACATTTTTATTGTTGGTATTTTTATGGTCGTTAGTTTCCACACCTAGCGGTTTATCTGGGTGATTGGAGAAAATTTGTAAGAGATAAATGTGCACTTGTTTTTGGCGGGAGCGTTAATCTTTCAACGGGTTACAGGGTATTTAAAGAGGGTTAGTGGTTCATGTTGTTGTCTTGATAAAGAAACGTTGATCTTTATTAAAGTAACTTATTTCAACATTGAGTGCTGATTTTAAGAAGATTATTACATGGATTATCTGGCACCCGGGCTATAACGCCATGTGTTGAGAGTGCATCCTTTGCATCTGTGTGTGTGTATATGTATATGTGTGTGTGTGTGTGTGTGTGTGTGTGTGTGTGTGTGTGTGTGTGTGTGTGTGTATATATATATATATATATATATATATATATATATATATATATATATATATCACACACACAGTTTAGTAGAAGAGCCTGTATACAGTGGCGTGTGGTCGCGGTGCAGTCATGCCCAGTAGAGACTGCCCGCGCCTCAGCTAATACAGAGCTGGACGCTGCGAAGTCAGACCTCCGGTTTGCCTTCGGAGCGCCCAGCTCTGCATCAGCCTCGTCACTGGCAGTGTCTACTGCGCATGACTGCAGCACGCACAGCAGTCTCTACTGGGCATGACTGTGTCGTTACAAACTTTGTAGCGAATTATTGTATAGGATATCTCCTTGAACTGTATGGTACTGGCAAGCACAGGACTAAGTGTGAATGGCCTACTAGTTCATGTGTGCTAATTAATTAGGTATAATATAAAAATATTTTTCTAAAAATGGGCAGGCTGTATTTGGCCCACAGGCCGCACATTGGACACCCATGATATATTCTTTGAAAATTTTTTGCAGCTAAGTCTTCCATGTGAATTAATCGTATCTGTGTTAATACACACACCTGTCATTCTGGTCAGAGCATTTCTTTAGCCGTGTGTAACTACTTTTTTATTTTATCCACACAGAGAGTTTATCACTCAGATTATAACAATGAACTGACACATTTCCTACCTCGGACTATACTCCTGAAGAAGCCACCTGGGGCACAGGTTAGAAGAGTTTTCTGAGACTTATGTACTAAGATGAACTAGATCATTTCTAGAGCAAACCAACTGCACAATAGAAACAAACATTCCCATAATTCTTATTGATTTAAATGTCTTTTTAACCCTCTGAATGTAGAGAAGCCTCCATACATCCCATTGGAGACCTCTCTAGCCCCATTTAAAACAATGAGGTGTTTAATTGAGCTCCGTGATGTAGTTGGTTTGCCCAAGTTCTTACCAGCTTTTGTATGTCTAGCAATATGCACCAGTTTGACAGATAAAGGAAATGGAGCTATGGCAGGGGTGGAAAAATCATTGGAGCCAAGGACTAAAACTTTAAAGGGATAGTAATATTTTACAATAAAAGCAGCTCCAATTAATCTTCATAGTATTTTGGCCATGGAAAGTTTTATTTCAATACTGTAAAAGTTGTAGTTCAAGAGTAATTGAATGATAAAGTATCCCCTTCCCACCCCCTTTTACCTAGTGTAAGCCACCTCTCCTCAGATGTAGAATCTGATCACTTGACCAGACAGCTCACAGCAAGGGACAATCTTCTTACTGTGCGCATAAGGAAAACCCTGCCCCCTTGACAGGTTTTTCTTATGCTCCCTGAAGATTGTCCTTCTCTGCGATCCATCCGGACAGTCTTGCTGCTCTGAGGTGAGCAGTGCTACATCAGTAAAAGGGGAGGGAGGGGGATACTTTATCATTCAATTACTCTTGAACTACAACTCTGACAGTTTTGAAATAACAATCTCCATGGCCCAAATACTGTGAAGTTTAATTGGAGCTTCTTTTATTGTGAAACATCACTATCCCTTTAAACTTCTGTTTGGTTCCTAAAACAGCCATCTGGCTCCAAAGATTTTTGTATGTCGTCCATGTCTCATAATCTCTTTCAGACCCAAGTAACCTCTGATTTTTGTCTCCGCAGTTGGGATTTAACATCCGTGGTGGGAAAGCATCACAGCTTGGAATTTTCATCTCCAAGGTTTGTCTGAGTCCCATTATGAGGTCTTGGAGTATTACTATACCTTGTCTTATCAGATAAGTCTCAAGTTGTATGCTGTTTATTGTTATACCTTTTCTGTGTCTGCAGGTTATTCCTGACTCAGATGCTCATCGGGCTGGCCTGCAGGAGGGGGACCAGGTGTTGACTGTAAATAATGTGGATTTTCAAGATATTGAGCATGGCAAGGTACAGGGTGGAACTTGAGACAGTAGTAGTAGTTCAGTTGTACAGTAGCTGTGGTGTATTGGACATTCCCTGACACACACACACACACACTATGGGGATTGATACAAAATATAGATTAAACGTATCTTGTCAAACCATGCAACGGAAATCTTATATGAAAGTGGTATAATATATGCTTTACACAGGGTTCACAATTGGATAGTTTATATGGAGTTGTGCGGGTTTGTTTATTGTTTTTATCTCAATGGCCTGAAATGTTACAGTGGCAGTGTTGCTACACCATCCTATGCACAGCTCTGGCGGGTGTAGCAACAGTGCTACTGTAACATTTCAGACCACTGTGATACAGCACCTAAAAAAAAAATTAAAGTTTGAGCTTTAATAACGTTTGCGTAACACACCTCTCAGCAGTTTTACTTGGGAGGATAAACCCTACAATATATATTTACTATATAGTAAGTATTACTATCTCTTTAAGCAAGAATAACTTTAGATCCTGGCTTGCTGGGAACCCCTGGTTGAGTAGTTGCTGCTGCCGCCACCATGTGCATTTCAAAGTAGGAGGAGGTTAATGTTTTTTCTGTTACTGTTCTTCAGGCTGTGGAGATTTTGAAAACGGCCAGAGAAATCTTCATGCAAGTCCGCTTCTTCCCATACAGTAAGTCATAGCTGATTTAATATGGGAGCATGGAGAAATAAGGGCTGATCTCAGCCACACTTAAAAAGGCTATATTTTGCCATTTTTATATTTTCCAACCCTCACTTTTTATTTGAAGTTTTTCCCTTCTCCTTTGAATGAGCTGGCCTGTTTACTGTACATTGGATCTGGAGTTGCTGTGGCAGCCCTACCCAGCAATCGGATTGAGGCAGTTCTCTCTGACTTGAGTGTTGCAAACATGTGCTGAGCACTAACTATAATACAGCTAGTGCTCAAGACTCATTTACATCGTGACACAAAAGTACCTCATTTGGCAGATTGCTGGGTAGGGTTGCCAAGGTAACCCCAGATCTGAAGATCCTTCTTTCGAGTCACTTCTTCTAAGGAGAAGGGGCAGATGTCAGAAAGGACGAGGGTAATAAAACTGAAATAACTGGCAACTGTAGTGTTTTGGAAGGTGATCGAGATTAGCCACATTCTTAAATTACAAACTGTTGCATGAAAGGGATAGTATCCCTTTCTTTTAGGTTTGATGTTCTGCAAATGTAAATTAAATTGCCAGTACTAGATTTTGAGAGACTAACTAATTGATATCTGATGACTAGAGGCCACTGTTAACGTAAAAAAAAAACCCCTCTATTTTTCTTTTAAAAAAGGTCCAGCGTGTGTGTGTGTGTGCGTTAAAATCTCTTTAACTTAAATAGCTTCAGCATTACAGTATGAGCACAGTGAACTTAAAGTATTTTGTTTCATGTTGTTTGCCCTGCAGATTACCAGCGTCAGAAAGAGAGAACCGTACACTGACGTTGTGACTCACGTTTGTTCCCTTGTTCCAACCATATTTGTAAGAAATGTTTTTGGGGCCATGCTTGTAATGAGTGAAATCAAAGCAAACACTCCTCAACCCTGAAAAATATTTACAGTCCTGACTCATTCCCATTCAGACATAGGTATTTAAAGGGAAAAACACTTATTAGGAAAAAATATTTACTTTATAAAGCTTTTCCTGCAGAGTTAAAAAATGGTACATCTGCTGTTCAGTGCTTCATTGAAAATTTGTAACATTTGAATTTGATACGTGGAGTTGAGTTTTTGTATTTTGTGGGTATTTAGTTTTATTGGGGAGTTGGTACTATTGTATTTGAGTTTCAAACAGATTTACACTGTAATAACTTCGTAATAGAGCATCCCCCAGCAGTGAGGGTACCTTCAATTTTATCAGCTGTAAAAGCCCAACAACACTATTTTTCCTATTTGTTTTCTGTCCCTTTTAACCCTTTGAGTGCCAGAGGGGTACAGAACGCATTGCTCTGCAATGTGTTCCGTACCCCTCTGGCACTCAAAGGGTTAATGATACATTCATCTTGGTTTAATTGTACCATACAATAAACACCATCAAATCTAAAACTGCTTTATGCATTTAAATATCCCATACCTCCAGGCAGCATATGTAAAAACTGTTAGAGGAAATCCAAATGTAGACATCATGCCTTTTGCATTGCTCTAGGATCCTTGTTTGTTTAATCCTTCGCATTACATTGCATACCCCTTCTGACACTCAAAGGGTTAAACTTGATGTCTACAGTGATAATTTAAAGCGGAACAACCATCACTAAAAAACTTCAGCTCCAATAATTCCCCATCTGGCGACTAGATGCTCAGTAGCGCTAGTCGGCAGAATTATTACCTTGTTAAATAGAATTATCCATTGTTCCTGGGCTGACAGGCAGGATGGAGAGCAGACATTTTTCCATAGTGACGTCTGCGCTGTCAGTCCCAGGCGGCTCTAGGAGGCATTGCTAGGAGCCGTTCGGCTCCACAAGGGACTGACAGCACAGGCGTCACTATGGAAAGATGTCTGCACTCCATCCAGCCTATCAGCCCTGGAACAATGGATAATTCTATTTAACAAGGTAATAATTCTGACGACCAGCGCTACGGAGCAGATAGAGACTTATTGGGGCTCAAGTATTTTAGTGGTGGTAGTTCCGCTTTAATGAGGATTGTAAATTGTCAGATACAATAACAGGCTCTGTTAATAGTGTGGGTAGTAAGGTGGTCAATACATGGACTGCCTTGCATCTTGGCACTCATTACAAGCTAGCATAGACAGAAATAACCACACAATGGATGAACAAAATTGTATAACATTTTTATACAAAACTTTACAAAAACAAATTTAGGATTATACTCAAGAGACCTAGAATGAAATAATTCTTACAGATGCTGACAGTAACCATGACATGTTCAATACGTTTGCCTTCAAATGTGTTGTATTATAGAAACCACTTAATACAACATGTGGAATCAAAGAAAATTAAAGACTAATATGCCTTATGGCCACCCTGTAGTCCTTTTATTTAACCACTGTGGCTTAGGGATACTCTAAGATACCTCCTTAACTTTAAATAAAAGTGGAACAATTCTGATGCAAACCAGCTGCACCACATGAAGACAAATTAAAGATTCCAGTTTATTTAACCCTTTCGCGACACAGGACGTACATGTACGTCCTGTGTGGCTGTCACTTAGTGACAGAGGACGTACATGTACGTCCCCGAAATCCGGCTCCCCGCGCGGCTGCACGCCGTTCGGGGACTCCGGATTCTTTTAGACAAAAAAAAAAAAAATGTTAGACGGGCGTTAAGTGACGGCCGCGTCTGCACGCGGCCGTCACTAAGGGGTTAAAATGGGGTTTCTAACCACTTGAAAGCTAGAGAAGTCTTCACAGTGCATTGGAGACATAAACCCTTCAAGGGATTAAAAGCCCTATTTACATCCAAGGCACATTTTTACATATGTTTCCTATAATGTAGTTTGTTTGCACCAAGAAGTGCTCATCCTTTCCTTTATAACATTTTTGATGAGGCTGGCAAGACACGTCCATCAAGTTCATCCCAGCCATATCACCCTTGTTAATCCAGAGGAAGGGAAAAAGCCCTGCTTGAAGCAATTTCAATTTAAGCCTCAAGTGTGTTTAAAAAAAAAAATAATAATAATTCTTGACTCTAAATGGCAGTTGGATATTTCTCTGTATCAACATTTTATCTGTATTGAAACCAACTGTCATCATTATCTACTGTTCTGCACTAGAAAGGTATTGCTGTAGTTGCTTAAAAAAGTATCTACATGCAATGCATCCCTTGACAAAGAACTTTACTGCCCTTGCTTTTAAAGAATTTTTGCCTTTGTCTATAGAATGTTAAAGGGATAGTAATACTTCGTTTTAACTTTATTTTATTTTGTAGGCATTAAAAAAACATGAAGAATGATATAAGTCTTATCTCTCAAACCTTTATGGTTTATGAGATATTCACAAGCAAAGTTTCCCCCTCCCGCCCCTTTTACCTAGTGTAAGCCATCTCTTCTCAGATGTGGATCAGGTTGTATGACCAGACAGATAACAGCAGGGGACAATCTTCTTTGTATAAAAACAATGAAAGCCCTTCCCCCCTTGACAAGTTTTTCAGCTTTTTCCCTTATCTTAATTGAAGATTGTCCCTCTCTGCAGTCTACCTGGGCACCTCCCTTCTGATCTGGTTGAACAGGGAAGGGATACTTTGTTTGTGAATATCTCTTAAACCATAAAGGTTTGAGAGATAAGACTTATATCATTCTTCATGTTTTTTTAATGCCTACAAAATAAAATAAAGTTAAAACGAAGTATTACTATTCCTTTAACTCTAGTTTTAAAGGATGACCTTGTTTTTTGCTCAGGTCTTTCAGTAAATAGTTCCTTAGAGAGTTCCTTGTACTGACCTCACATATTTGCAAATTGTAATCGTATCACCCCTTAGACATCTCCTTTATGATGTAAATAGACCCAGTTTTACTCTTATTGTTGGAGAACTTTTGTACAATGGTACAGCAGACCTTGTTACTACACTTCAGTCATAAAAATCTAAAATACTTTTAAATGGACTCCATCACCTAAAACAGCTTTGGTGACTTTGAAGGAACTTTCAAAATTATTTATGTTGTCTTGGCCAATTTGTATTTAAAAAAAAAATCGGTTTTGAGTTTTTAGATATATGGATAATAATAATCAAGGCATATTGGGCAGGCACTCATTGTCTTAGTCTTACATTATCTCCCACATTCACTGACCTAGCTGAGCAAAACATTGTCTGCCTTTATAGCACTGAAAGGATTAAGTGCAAGTGAGTGGAGGAGGTAATGTAGGACTAAAACAGGAAGTGCCTATATGTCATGCCTTAATTTAATTAGCATAACATATTCATGTAACTCAAAAACAGTTCTTTAAATTAAGTGGACAATACAACATATAGCTGATTTGTGAAAGCTCTTTCAAAACCACCACAGATGTTTGTGTTAGTGTCCCTTTAAAACCCCTTAATAGCCATGACGTGCCAGGACTGCCATGGGTTGGACGTGCGATAAGGGCCTATGACATGCCAGGACCATCATGGATTTCAGGGCTCCCCACATGGCTGCAATCTGTTTGGGGACCCCTGCGTCAGATAAGACAAAAAAAAAAAAAATGCTCCGTGGTCCTTAATTGCCGGCCATGAGCGCACGTGGCCGGTTCTTAAGGGGTTAAAGGTGATGCTTGTATTATTTTATTCTGCAGCATAACCAGTGAACAACAGTAATTTTCACATTCTATTGTATTTAACAGTTTAAGGACCAGAAGGGTGTTTAAAACGTTGGTTTGCAATGCATTGCATACCCCTCTGACTCTTAAAGGCTTAATAGCAGGTTAGCTGGAAACACTAGCAATTCATAAATTAAAATCCACTTCTAAATGTTTCTCTTATTTTTAGTTTCTGTAACAGTTTATTTGCTTTAATGTATTTTTTAATCCAGTATTTATATTTTTGTGCTCTAAGATTGTAAACGTAAATAAAATGCAAGTAAAATTTCATGACTAAGATTACTGTGTCATTGTTTAGTAGAAGTTGAATCGGATGTATTGAGGCTCTTATGCTAAATGTAGTTTGGGCATTTCACTATCTTGGTATAAGTCTACACAAAGCTACGATGACTAGACTCCCAAAATAGATAAAGAGTGATATGCAAAACTAAATGGAACAGTTTTGGAACTACAAATACAAATACCCATTTATTTAAACTGGTCATGCTGTCAGCTTTTACCAGAGGGTTAACTCCGACCTCAGCCTATTGGATAGAATGTTTCCCAAAGTTTTAAATTTGATTAATTCTTCATTTTGAACATCTTTTTTTGGTGTTTTTTTTTTTTTCAGAGTGGAAGGAGTAGTTCTCACTTTGCGGATGCCTTTTTCTTTTAAAATTGTACCGGACCTGTTTGGTCCTCTTCTGCTGCCTGGTCTCTCGCTATCTGGAGGCGAAACTCCTCCTTGATGCCCCCCAGTCTAGGGCTTGCAGGAGAGAAGGACCCTTTACTAGTATCAGATTAGCTCCTGCATTTTGCTGTTCAGTCTACAGCAGACACAATCTTCATTCCTCTCTTTGGGTCCGATGATATCATCGCACAGCTACTCCTTTTCTAGATTCAAAAAGGGGGAGAGAGAGGGGTTGGTAACTTATTTAACACCACCTCTGTACAGGTGTTCAGACATTTAGGTTCTTTGTTTTTGTCCCTTTGCTTGAGTTTGCTTCAGAGCTCTGTGGCCTCCTGTGTTAATCTTCCTCTGATGCTCCTGCCTTGGCTCTTTGGCCCTCCTGGAGGGCTGGGCTGGTTATTTGGCTTCTTTCTTTTCCTCTAGCCTTCTTTTACATTTTGTTTTGCAGTCATCTTATGGACGTTATGGAGCCTGATCCTGCCTCAGACTTTTCCGTCTGAAGTTTAGGCCTACACCTCAAAGTCCCGGCAGTCAGACATCATAAGATTTTTCCGGGGTAAAGTTATCTTCAACCTTCACTCAGGTTACGTATCAGACTATTATCTATCAAGTCGTTTCCATCTAGTAGAACCAGAGTACTGACCTCTTGCATTCCAGATCCTACCCCTACCAGTGGAACTTGGAGAAGGACTCTCTATCCAGCTTCCTTATCTGTTGATATCCTACCATCGGTAGATTCCACACAGACTTGACATCATCACTGTGGTACAGTTGGGGAATTGGATGTGTTCCTTAGACCTACAAAAATGCTTTCCTTCACATTACTGTGATTCTTGCCTACCGTAAGTTTTTGTGTTTTTCGATTAAATAGGCATGCCTTCCATTTGCTACAGCCACTAAGACATTTACAAAGGTACTAGTTCCAGTAGTGGCAAAGCTAAGGAAACCTCTCGACTATCTTCTTATTCTGGCAAAAGATCATAATTAGCTTCTTCATCAACAAAGAACAATTACACTGATGGACCAACTTAGATGGTTGATAAATTTATCCAAAAGCAGTCTGCTTTCTTAAAGACAAATTATATAATCTGAGGGCACACATCAATATTCTGTAAGCCAAGGTTACCCTTCCCACAGATAAAAGAATCCTCCTTGTAAACTCTATCTGGTAGTTCAGAGTGAAGGATGCATGGTTAGCAAGGGACTGCATGAAAATATAAATTCTTATGCCTTCTGCTATTCCTCATCAAAAAATGGGCAAGATGGAAAATGAGGCCCATTCAGCTAGCCCTGTTTCTCTATTGGGACAGTCCATTCAGTCCTTTGGAAGCTCTAGTTTTTCATTCCTCCAGAAGTTCACCAGTTCATTCTGTGGTGGGAAATGGAGGACAATCTAGCAAAAAGATTTGACTTGACCACTCCTCCTTGGAAGACTATTACTACGGATGCCGGCAGCAGAGGCTGGGGAGCCATTTATTTAAAAAGCCAGTTCAGTGTTGATGGAGCACATCTTGCTCAGATGTGCCCACATATTTTGGAGCTAAGAGATGCTAATGTGGTTTTAAAATACTTGTTTGTGAGGAACCCTCTAATGTGGTGACTAACATATCAGTGCCAGAATACATCCAGAAACAGGGTGGAAAAAGAAGCTGAACAATTCTGGTGGAAGTCATTTTCTGATCCTGGAATGGGCTTTGATATTTGCTACAGACTTCACTGCAGAGTATATATGGGGGAAGCTAAATGTACAGGCAGTCTGATTTGCACTCAGCTGGATCCCAATTCCTGGACCTTGCACTGGACGGCCTTTGGAAACATAGTCCAGAGATGGGAGTCTACCTTCCATTGATCTCATGGCAGATCCTCACAATGCGAAGGTGGAAAGATTCTGTGCGAGGACCTTCTCCCCAGAAGTAATGGGTGTGGATGCTCTGAGTCATTCCTGGATCGGGGAATTTGCTTACATTTTCCCATGATTCAAAAGGTCCTCCAAAAGATTCAGAAGGACAGAATATAGGCCAGTGTGATATTTGTTCTGCACAGGACCTTCTTCTCTCTGCAGCTCTTATTACATTCTTCCATTCCTGATTACAGAACGTCTCCCATGCTGCATCTGAGCTCTGGAAAACACATCCTCAGGAAAGCCTATCAACTACCCCCATAACCTTTATGAGCAAGGCCAGATTAACAGATTGTCCAACGTCTCACTCTCTGTCCCTCATACAATTTTTCTACTATCTACACCATCACAACCTCCTTGTTCTCCTAAGCAGACCCACTACTTGACTACCACTGCACTCAAAAGCACGTCTTTCTCCCACCCGCTGCCTGGCATGTGACAGGAAGCACACCCCACAGCACTTACTCCTTTGTCCTATGTACCTTCAGCTAAACTGTAAGCTCTCTCGAGCAAGGCCCATTGATCTATTTTGTTTTTTATAATCATTTTGTAGCATTTAATGTCTCTGTATGTGTATTCCCTATTGTATAGCTCTGCAAAATAAATTGGTGCTATATACATAAAAGAATAAATCTTGGCTCGATCTGGTTAGGTGTTTAAAGTCTTACCTGGAAAGAACCAGTATCCTGAGAGACTTCCAAGGTCTTCATAGTTCCTATGGGATTCTGGAAAAAACAGACGGCGGTTAAATCTGTCAGCTGGTGGATTGTCTGTTATGTCAGGAAGGCATGCAAAGTAAAAGGAGTGCAGCCTTCTCCCAGATTGCAAGTGCATGCTTCCAAGGCACTGGTAGTATCAAATTCATATGCAGCTCAAGTGGAAGTTTCCTCAGATGAGATCAGTAAGGCAGCAGCATGGTCATCCATTTCTCCCCTAATGAGACACTACAGTCTGGATATTTGAACAACCTTTTTTTTTTTTTTTTTGGGGGGGGGGGGTGCGTCTTCAAGCAACTACAGAAGTAAAGTCTGTTTGATTACATGCCTCCTTGTGTCCCATGTCTCATTTTTCCCTCATATTTGATTGTTCTTGGTTTACCGATCAAGTACTTCCCTTTGGTGCAGTCTGAAAGTATGACCTGGAAAGTGGAACATTTTATAACCACTTACAGTTATTTGCACTTTCCTGGTCAGAAGTCAGCTTTCACCACTCTCCCCCACCCCCCTTTTTTCCCATTCTCTGTGTCTGTGCTATGTTATAAAATAGATGTTCAGACCAAAAGATGGTGCAAATTCATAATGTTGGGAGACATCACGGGTTATGCACTGAAGTGCGGTAAAGTCGAGATGACTTCTCCCGTGATATCACTTCTCCTGTTCCTATGTTATTCTATAGAGGACAATGCACTATAATAGTGCCTGTTAACCTTTTAGGCACCAAACATGATAGTAATGTGAAAAGGTACTCACACTTAGAAGTGGCTGGTTAGTGACGTACGTCAGAAAGCCAGCAATAACAGCATGCAGGGAAATTGGACCTGTCCCGGCTCAGGATAATAACAGGATCTTCACCAGTGGTATACAGGGGATGCCAAAAACAAACAAGCTGCTTCCAAAATCTATTTATTTGTATATAAAATATATATAAAACCAAATAGAATAAAAACCAATTGCTACAAATAAAATAACGTTTCACAGCTACAAGGCTGCTTCTTCAGATCAACTGGTTTAAACAAATTTCAAAAAGACAAAAAAAATATATATATTTTTTTTTTATGTATATTTTATATAGAAATAAATATATTTTGGAAGACTGATTTTGGAGCAGCTTGTTCGTTTTTGGCATCCCCCATATACCACTGGTGAAGATCCTGTTATTATCCTGAGCCGGGACAGGTCCAATTTCCCTGCATGCTGTTATTGCTGACTTTCTGACGTATGTCACTGACCATCCACTTCTAAGTGTGAGTACCTTTTCACATTACTATCATGTTTGGTGCCTAAAAGGTTAACAGGCACTATTAGAGCGCCTTTTCTGTTGTTTTTTGTCTTGTATATGCTTCTAAGCCGGTGACCGGTTGATGATAAGGAGCAGCTCATATAATCTCCAGAAGATTGAGAATCCTGGAAAGCTGTTTGTGGGGGCAGTTGAATAAATCCCACTGCTTGAAAGTCCAGTGGGCCCATATGTGCAACACTGGTCACTTTAAATTGTGAGTATATCAATTGAGATCCAAGGGAAGGGGAATATTTAAACTGAGGATACTACACTAGGAGCGCCTTCTGTTTGTGCTTTTTTCACAACTCTTTATTAAGCACTAGTGCATCTACCCCATCCTGTCCAACCGTCTGAGTTGGCAGTTAACTTGTGCTTAACCCAGAGGGGTACGCAACGCATTGCAAAGCGTTCGGTATACAGCTTCCTGGATTAGAACATGCACAATATCTGTCTCCATAAGAAAAATGCCTTTAGCGCATTTGTTACATCCTGACATTTATTCCATGGTTCCACATTAGAGGTAAGAGAAAAGTGATTTTTGTGGGGATGGCAACAGCATCAATGTTATAAACAAATTTGTTCTACTTAAATCTTCCATTATATGCGTCTTTGTGCTGATGAGACAAAAAGATTGTCCCTTGCAAGATACTCTATGGCTGGATTATCCCAAATCATGAATGACTGTGATGTCTTACAGGCAACTAAAGTAAATTTAGTTTTGCTAATGGTATTTCCATTTACCCTCTATGGCTGTGAAAGCTGATCAAGGAAAAGTGAAAGGAAAAAGATTTAAGCTTTTGGACTCTGGATGTGCAGGAGATCATGGAGAATTCCATGGACTAAAAACAGACTAACAAATCCATTCTCAAATGTGTCAAGTCAGCCTGCTCTCTGCAAGTCACCATGTTGAAATACAAGTTAAAATATTTTGGACATGTGATGAGGTCTCACGATTCCCTGGAGATGTCTCTTATGCTGTACAAAGTAGCATAAAGTGTATATAGCCATGAGGTACAACAAACATAAATTGTTGATCTGTATAGTCTAAAAGAGGATTTTAGTCTTACCTGTTAAATCCTTTTCTTAGTCCATATGCCATACAGGTACCATCAGGAGGCGACAGCTCCTCCCTGTAGGCTGGAACAATACTAGAAGAAGTTGTGGTTGGAGCCTCCCCTTCCTCCTTATCAGGCTATCCCACGAGCTCCGCCACAGCTAGACTTGAGACAAGCCTACTAAGTAGGACAGCAAGAAGGAAGAAAGGAAAACTCCTGTGAGTAATGAACCCAAGAGGACTACCACGTCCAGCACTAGCAGACCCAGCATATTTCCTTTCACCGGGTGGGAGACCTGGATGTCATATGGACTAAGAGACAAGGATTTAACAGGTAAGAATAAAATCCTCTTTTCTCTGTCGTCCAAATGACATACAGGTACCATGGGGCTGAACCAACAATAAGCTTCCAGGGTGGGAAGAGAAGGAAAGGACCAAGCGCCTGTCTCCATGATACCAGAGTTCCCAAGGACTATCCAGGACAAGGAACAGGCCAAACATAACTGTCAATGGACACTGACTAACTGTATTACAGCACGCAAGAACAAGAGACAACGAGGCTCAAACAGTTAAAGAACAGTAAGGCACAGGAATGAAAGTCCTAAACAGGCAGAACTGCCTCCAGGACTTTCCTGCCAAAGCTGGCTTCAGCAGAAGCCAGAACATCAACACGATAGTGTTTGGCAAAGGTGTGAACAGAGGACCAAGTGGCCACCTTGCACAGCTGTTCAGCAGAGGCCTGATTCTTGTAGGCCCAAGAGGCCCCAACAGACCTAGTGGAGTGTGCTGTAATGCAGAAAGTTCTCTTGGACAAAGTTATCAAGTTCTCCAAGTGTGGGAATATGAAAAATAAGAGAACAGAAAAAATAGAACAGATCTAAGTGTAATATTCCGTACACGGTGTGTGTGTCTCATTAAAAAAACTTGGGAAATCTGTTTAATGATATATAACTGTGTGAAAAAATATGTAATAGAATTATATCCTTCCACAGAATAATTGTATAAAAATATTTTATTGAAAAACTTAAAAGGCACAAAATGCTATTCGTATAAAACAATAGTGTAAATATAAAATATATATATTTAGTAAAACATTAAAATGTATGATAAAACATAGTGTTAATACAGTCCGTTATTAGGATAAATGTGATGGTATAATAGAATAAACGGGGTAGGTTAGTGCTTGTAACTTGCTCCAAGCATTTAGAGCCACGAAACGCGTTGGTGCATGTAAGGGTTCTTATGATTGTCATTTTTATCTTTAATTTTTAATAAATATTTTATTATATTGGAGCTGCTTTTCTAAAAAATTTGTTTTAAGTTTTTTTTGTTTGGCAGCTGTTTTTTGTAAGCCGTTATTCCTGTAAGCTGTTGTGTCCCAGTCATCACTGAGTCCCCAGAGCGGAGACTGGGTATATTTCTCTGACTGTGCGATTGTCAGCTATCATGTGCTGACCAAGATCTATGCGAGTACCCACCATTATAGCTCAATTATTGTTGTCTACTGTGCTTCACTATCTGGCGCCTTTCTTCTTTGTTTTCTGCATATACTGTACTGTTTCAGGAGAACAGATCCTAGAAGTGCAGCCTCTTTTGAAGTTCAAGCAAGACCGATCCGGGGTAGCCACTATATATTGACCCCCAATGCGCATTTGCTGTTTACTACATAAGTAGTCTTACAGCTACTCTTTTTGTGAGTATAACTCACTGTGGTGTACAGGTGGAGGTCATTTTTCTCAGGTCATACACAGGGGGCGCATCTTTTTCTCTTTCCCAGAGTGTTTTTTTTTCCACAGATAATTAATAGTAATGCAATTACCCCATACGGAGTATAACAGCACAATAAGGTCCAGTCTCGGCAAGTGATTTGATCCACTTCCCCCACACATCGTGTACTGAATACTACACTTTGATCTGTTTTATTTTTTCTGTTCTCTTATTTTTCATATTCCCGCGCTTGATAACTTTGTCCAAGAGAAAATTATTCACACCTGGGGATCCTGGGGCTTTAACTTGATAGGCGCCCAGCAAAGAAATAATCACCTCTTAATTTACTTCTCATTTTATCACGCAAGATTCATATTGATATTTCATTGCATCATCCATCTCCATAAGAATATAAAGAAGGTTTGAATTTCACTGTATTAACTTTCATTTTAACATCACTAACTCCATCTCATTCCATTGACTAACTGAACTAACAAAGAACTTTTTTTTTCCTTCATCATTTTCACCTGTGTTGCCATTCTAATGGACTAAGTAATCTATTTGTCTATGTACACAAGTGTATATTGTACTTATGTACTGTTAAGTTTTTGACTAACAATTGAGATTGATATATAATCAAACGATATTTCTGTATGTATACTAACATATAGGATCAGCGATATTAGAGTTTGATAAACTTCTTTCTATCACCTCTCATCATTTATCTGATATATTCATGTAAAGCCAGGAAGTTCCAAACCAGTAGGACCTATTTCTATTGTGCTCCATACCACCCCTACGAGAGCGCTTGAAACTTCAATATCTCTAAGTAATGCAGAAAGGAACAGGTTTCTTTCTGAGCTCAAAAGCATTGCGAATGGTACTTAATCCTAGATGCAATAGTGACCTTGAATGCAGCCATACCCGCCCTAGGACCCTCCGGGACGACAAGGCAACAGTCTCCCGCAAAGACTCAGTACTGTGCACATAGAACCTAAGGCAGCACACCACATCCAACAAGTGGAGATCCCTCTCATTGTCAGATCTGGAGTCAGGACAAAATGAAGGCACAACAATCTCCTGAATGATGTGGATCTTGATGACCACCTTTGGAAGGAATTCCTGGGAGGTACGAAGAACGGCCTTATTCTTGTGAAAAACCAGGAAAGGTGGTTTGCAGAACACTGCTGGAATTCAGTGACTCTGTGGACAAACACCACAGCCAGAAGAAAGGCCATCTTCCATGTCAGAAAGAATAGAGGAATGGAAGCCAAGGACTGAAAGGGAGGCCGCTGCAAAACTCCCAAAACCAAATTAAGGTCCCACTTTGGAGTGGGAGGCTTATAGGCAGGGAAGGCATGAGTGATGCCATGAAAGAAAACCTTGACATTTGGCAAGATGGCAATGCATCTCTGGAAAAGACCAGAGAGAGATGAAGTCTGAACTTTCAAGGAGCTAAGACTGAGCCCTTTGTTCACACCTTCCTGTAAAAAAGACAAGATCACTGGGCGATCAAACTCTTGTGAAGACAGGTCCCTGTCAGCACACCATGACTGAAAAACTGACCAAACCCTATGGTAGGCTCACAAAAACACTTGCCTTTGACACTGTCAGAATTAAAATTTTGTCGTAGGTTGGAAGCCTAAGATTAAACCTATTCAAGCAGACCCCCTCACATAGGTTTTAAAGGGATTGTAATGTCTGTGTTCATTAAAATGTAATATTGTAGCTATTACAACAATAAACTAACCAATGTAAGTCCCATCTCTCAACCCTTTATGGTCTGAGAGATATCCGGTGATAAAGTTCCCCCCTTCCACAGACGTCAGCGCTCTAGCTTACAGCAGGATTTCCTGGTCCCAGGACCGGCCGGAGGCTATTCAGCAGAGCCGAAATAGCACAATCTAGAAACCAGTACTTCATTGGAACAGTCTACAAAGTGTGCTTGCAAACCAGGCACAATTTGTAGACCTTTCCAATGAAGTATTTATTTCTAGATAGCGTTATTTTGGCTCTGCTGAAGAGCCGTCGGCTGGTCGCTCAACCAGAATCTCCTGCTGTCAGCTTTACAGCTGACATCAGTGAAAGGGAAGGGAGGAGAGAACGTTATCATTGTATAGCTCTCAAACCATAGAGGGTTGAGAGATGGGACTTACATTGGTTCGTTTATTGTTGTAATAGCTACAATATTACATTTTAATGAACACATACATTACTAACCCTTTAAAACCTATGTGAGGGGGTCTACATGAACAGGTTTAATCTTAGGTTAGAAACTGTCTAATGAGAAAGCTTGCATAACACTGAAAGGGTGAACTTTAAAAGACTGCTATGGAGAGATTTGAAATATGGGGATATTGAATAGTTTGACATTAGCCTGCTTTTAACGTCACTGCAAACTTATGCATTTAAAATTAAGAGTTGTGGGCAAAATTTATGCATATATCAAACCTGTGACTAATCTCTCTTCCCTACCCATAAATACATCATTTGTGCATCTAGCAGTGTGAGCTCTGTAAGATGTTATTTCTCTCCATACTTCCCCACACACATTTCACCTCCATATCAAACCTTAGTGCATATACTCCCAATACCTGAGGATTTTCCTGATTGAGCATAGGTGAGTAAATAAAAAGAATAAGTCTTTGAGCGAGCCATTTGAGTTCAAGCAGGAAACTCCCAAAGTTTGGTCTGTAAGAAAGTCTATGAACCAGTGCTCTAGACAGCTCCACACAGGAACTAAGCTGGTGTTCAAAGTGGAAGTGTGCTTATATTACATATCCTGTCCAGTAGATGGAGGTAAAACAAAACTTGTTTCACACACTTTTCATCAGGGAATCTACAAAGGCTAACCACAGAATTCTCAAGCACAGCCTTCTATACACTGCACAAATGAACACATTTGCTTTGCTGTCACATCTTGGCCAGGATCAATGTATACAGTAGAACACTTTATGCCCTCTCTGGATATACACTTACTGTAATGATTAGTGGTGGTCTTTCCTCTGATTTAAAAGGACGTATCACTCTTCACAATACCAGCTATTTACATATACTGTATCAATGTGCTGTTATGCATTTGTATTATTTGTGCAATTCATTTGGATATCCCTGGCTAATTATTTTTTTTTTTAATTGAGCAACATTGAGAGTTTTATGCTAGCACTAATATTTTGGGTTAGGGATGACTGTTGTGTTTGCGGTGTATTAGAAGCATATGCACTGGCATTATGGGTAAAGCGTGGTAGTGTGTTAGCTATAGAAAAAGCAGGAGACTAGTACATTAAAAGTGATACCTTTATTGGCTGATTGAGTGGCTCTAGGATAAAAGTTTTCAAGACAACTAAGTCTTTTCTTCAGGCATAATCAGAATGAAGGCAGAATACACAATACATGACAGGTTAAACAATTATGCAAATTATTTAATATTTAAATTCTACTGGCAGTGAATATTCTTATCTGTATGGTCTATAATTCATTCCCTAGGCTCTAGTAGAGTCTCTTTAAAGTGAACTAGACAATACAAACAATATGTATTACCTTTTTGATGCTCCAGTAAAATCTAAAGGGATAGTAATACTTCGTTTTATCCTTATTTTATTTTGTAGGCATTAAAAAAAAATGAAGAACGATATAAGTCTTATCTCTCAAACCTTTATGGTTTAAGACATATTCACAAGCAAAGTAACCCCCCCCCCCCCCCGCTCAGCCAGATCGGAAGGGAGGTGCCCAGGTAGACTGCAGAGAGGGACAATCTTCAATTAAGATAAGGGAAAAAGCTGAAAAACTTGTCAAGGGGGGGAAGGGCTTTCATTGTTTTCATTCAAAGAAGATTGTCCCCTGCTGTTATCTGTCTGGTCTTACAACCAGATTTATATCTGAGAAGAGATGGCTTACACTAGGAAAAAGGGGCGGGAGGGGGAAACTTTGCTTGTGAATATCTCTTAAACCATAAAGGTTTTGAGAGATAAGACATATCGTTCTTCATGTTTTTTTAATGCCTACAAAATAAAATAAAGATAAAACGAAGTATTACTATCCCTTTAAAATAATCAAAAAGCACAAAATTCAGTTATCTCAGGGTACCACAGTAGTATTTGGGGTGCCTGTGTAACTGAGAAGAGATCAGTTTGGTTCTTAAATTGCCCACTTAGGATGTTGAACTGTTTAAAACAAATAAACTTTATTACTAAATAGTTAAAAACAATTGTATGTGTGTCCCCCTTTAAATGATGCAATAGTACTGCTAGGACGTTTAAAAAGGTGGCTTGAATTGTGACAAGGAATTTATGACATATTCTGGTTCTTTTGTTTACCAGGGGGCTGTACAGCTCATTGCAAGCAATGAGTTATGCACCCCACTTGCTCTTGGAGGGTTAAAGTGTTAGTAATGTCTAAAAAAAAGTTTTTTGCATTTAGAAGAGCTTAAAAAGCTGATCTAACTGCAAACAAACGTATCTCTCAAACCACTATGGTTTAAGAGATACTGGCGTTTAAAGTTCCCTGTTTCCTTCTGACAGCTGTAACGCTGTCAGCAGGAGATTTGTGTCGGTCGACACGGAGGTGCTTGAGAAGTGCCGAGATCTCGTTACTTGCAAGGAATCCCTTCATTGGAATGGTCTAAAACGTGTGCCTGAACACCAGAAGCTTTATTTGAGTAGACCAGAGGTTTTATTTGGCATGTGGACCGGAACTCCTCCTCCAATTTTGCCATGAGTAGGTTGTTTTATTTTGGTGCCAGTCACTTTCCTGTTGCAGCTCCAGTCTTTTGTATGTGGGTTCGTATAAAGTATATTAGCTGGGTTACAGGTTCTGTGGGTAAGCCCTTTTGCTCTAGGAATGTTTTACAGGCTGCCATCTTCATGTGGAATGCTGGTGCGGAGTGATTCCACATCCATAGTGGCTAAAATGGTTTCCCTTGGGATGGAGCCACAGTCAGACAGTTGGTTTAAGAGACTGGTTGTGTCCTGTATGTGGCTGGATGTTTTTTGATCAATGGGTTGAGAATACTCTCCACCCAGCTATTTTATTTGAGTGTGCGTGTTCCACATATTGACCTTCCACAATTCCATTCCTTGTGTATTTTAGGAAGTATATAGAGGCATCCTACCCTTGGGTCTTCCAGAATGAGGACCTCCAGGTGGTCTATAATGTTAGAAGCAGGTCTTTTCATGATTTTTTTTAAAGGCCTTATGTGAGATCTTCTTGTAGTTTGCTGTTGCATCTTTCATCCATAAATTGCCTGTGTGCCCCTTCAATAGTCAGCTGTGTTCATATTTAGACCATTCCAATGAAGGGATTTGTTGTAACTAACAAGATTGCGGCTCTGCTGCAGAGCCTCCGTGTCGACCGACACAGATCTCCTGCTGAAATCGTTACAGCTGTCAGTAGGAGACATCGATCTTTAAATGCATGTATCTCTCAAACCATAGTGGGTTGAGAGATACATTTTTTTGCATTTAGCTCAGATTTTTAAGCTCTTCTAAATGCAAAAAAACCCTTTTTTTTGGACATTACTAACACTTTAAAGATCTTTTGTGCACTGTCCTACCCCATCACACCCTCTTCTTTTGTATAGAAACCACAGAGGGAGTAAATGATCAGCTAGGTATATACACTGTGATATTACTGGTGTATATTAGCACATGCTAACACAGCAATAGGCTACCTTTGGCTCCCCAGCTGTTGGGGACTACAATTCCCATCATCCCCAACCAGCCATTGGCTGGTTGAGAATGAAGGGAGATGTATTCTCCAACAGTTATTTAACTTGTGCTGAACACCTACGTTCGTTCTAAGGAGGTGTTCCATAGTTACACAAATGTCAGTTTGCAAATCTATTGGCCTCATTCATTAACCCCTTATGGACCAAGATAATCTGTGGTGGTTTGCAGCTACGGACCGGAGCAATTTTGACTATGTCTTTGTTCAACAGTCTCTTCCCTCCAAGTCTTTTATTCCAGCCGCACAAATTATATACCTTTTTTTCGTGCACAAGTAGGGCTTTCTTTTGATACCATACTTTTTTTCATTGTTTAAAATAAAGTAAAAAAAAACAAACAAAACCCCCCCCCCCCCCAAAAAAAAACCAAAAACAAAAAAAACACAACACTTTTTATTAGTTCTCTCATGATCATTTGTGCCCAATTGATACATTTTTTTATGGAGACTGTATGAAAGGTATGACTGTTTCATACCTACAAAATATGCCCTTTTAGGGAGGCACTGTCCCTCTGAGGTGAAAATCCCTATGTCCCTCTTTCCCTCCTGGAATTTCATTTTTTTTTCTACATTACTGTGTGGTGTGTATTACTATGCGCCACATTAATAAAACTCACGTTACTTTTTTTTTTTATTATTATTATTACATTGTGTAAATAAAATCCTTTGATCTTGCTCAAAATATTTTTTTTAAATACACAGAATGGTGTTAGTAGGTCATAAAGGGGCCTACATTTACCCTGCCCCCAGCAGTGGAACTGAAAGGGTTAATACCCCCAACTTTGGCCTCTGTTTTTTTTTTGTCTGTTCTCTGCTTCTCTCTTCCTTACTCTCATAGTAAGGAAGAGAGAGGCAGAGAACAGCCACAAAGGCGGTGTGTAAAACACCTTGCCTTTGTGACTGAAGAAGCTGGTACATGTAACCACTGTAGTGATCAAATGTACTGGCAAAACAGTGAATGACTGAAACTGAGCTCTCCGGTCCTGGAACACTCAGTTTCAGCATCACGCCATGATAGAGGCACTCAGCTATCATTTAACCCCTGACGTGCTAGGACAGTCATGGCTCCTTAAGGGAAGTTTACCTATGATGGTCCTGGCACGTTATGGGTCCTGAAGGGGTTAAAAAAAACAAGTAGTTAGTTTGCTCCAGAATTGCTATCTATGGAAAGAAATAACAATCCCCCCCCCCCCAAAATTTCCTTAGCTCTAAATAAGCCTTTTAAACCCTGGAATACTGGGGAGATCTCAAATGTATTATGAAGCAATATGCTGGAGATTTGTCCTGCATTCCAGGGGTTGAAAATAGCACTTAAATGAATGGAAAGTTTAATTTCTCCCCTATAGTGCAGATGGTTTGCTCCAGAATTGCCTTTCTTTTATGAACAAGACACTTCATGTCTTACCCAAAATAATGCAAAAATTTGACTGCTAACAGTTTTAGAACTGCCAGGTTTAAATACTCTAAAGTTCCCCTGCTTAGTGTTGGCCTCTCTCATTAGTTCTATCAGCACATGTCCAAAGAAAAAGCCTAACATGGGTCTTTTCCTGTCTATTGATCCAGGATTCTGTAGAGTTGAATATATGGAGATAAAATGACAAGTATATGTACACAGTTTTGGAGTTTGCACTTAGCAGATGCTGACAATGAGCTGTGGCAAGACTATACTGCAGGATTATTATTTGTGTTTTTTTAATTAGTTAAGTGTATATTCACATGATAGATTAAAATGGCCAAGTTCTAAAGGAAAAAACAAAACATGAGAAAAACTAAAGAATTAAGGCACAGATATCTGGAATACGACAAGCCTTGGGGTGGGGGAGGACATGCACTAAGATGAGAAACTCTCCAGTTCATGTGCTGTTCTATGAAGCCTCTTTTTCAAACCGAGATCTTAAGCAGGGCTGGGCAAACGGCAGCCCTCCAGCTTTGGAGAACCACAAATCCCATCATCCAAGGTTAACTGCTGGCTAGGAGTGATGAGAATTGTAGTACTCCACAGCTGGAAGGCCTCAGGCTGCCCACCCTTGTCTTAAAGGGATAGTAATGTTTCACAAAAACAGCAGCTCCAATTAATCTTCATAGTATTTGGGCCATGGATAGTGTTATTTCAATACTGTCAGAGTTGTAGTTCAAGAGTAATTGAATGATAAAATAAGCCACCTCCCCTCAGATGTGGAATCTGATCCACAGGCCAGACAGCTCACAGCAAGGGACAATCTTCTTACCATGAGAAAAATAAAAACCTGCCCCCCTTGACAGGTTTTTTCCTTATGCTAAATGAACATTGTACCCCTCTGCAAGCCATCTGGACACCACCCTGCTGCTCTGAGCTAAGCAGCGTTACATCAGTAAAAGGGGTGGGAGGTGATACTTATCATTCAATTACTTTTCAGCTACAACTCTGACAGTATTGAAATAACACTCTCCATGGCCCAAATACTATGAAGATTAATTGGAGCTGCTTTTATTGTGAAATGTTACTATCCCTTAAAGATCAGAGTAGGGGTAGCCAATCCTGGTCCTCAAGAGCTACCAACAGTACCTGTTTTCATGTTATCCCTGAATGAGCACATGCAGACCAATTCAAGTTAGTTACTGAACCACTACCTGGTACATCTGAGCTCCAGTAGGATATCTCGAAAACATGCACTGTTGTTAGCTCCTGACGACCAGGGTTGGCTACCCCAAGAATAGAGAATAGGCTCAATAGAATAACATAGGGATTGGTTTACCTCACCTAACTGAATGCCTGCCACACTGATATATAACATATCTGTCTTAAATCACATCCTTCCTCTTCTGCAGGTGTGAGTAGACACAAGAGGGCACATAACTAGGAAAATATGCCAATACATTGCATCAGCAGTCCTTAATAACCGATTCAAGTCTGGCTATATTAGCCAGGACACCTCTAAGATGCTACCGCACATTTGTGTGGTGATATGATTTGAGAATCTTACACACACAGTTATGATGGGAATCACTGCTTGAAGCTGATAATTTTATTCACTGAATCTGTGCAGTAATACCACCTTTAATGTACTGTACATTGCATCAATGACTGTTCCCCCAATGACAGCATGTAGCAGGCTTAACTCTAAAATTAGCAACAATCCCTTAATCAAGGGTTAGTCAACTGTAGGATCTCCAGCAGCTGGGAACTACAATTCCAATCATCCCCAACTAGCCAATGGCTTGTCTGAGAAGAAAGAAACACTGGTGCGCTCCTACTGGGCAGAAAACTGAGTCCTATATAAGAAATATAATGCAAAATTATAAAAAGTCAGTAAATGGACCCAAACGATATGCAGGAAACTGATGTATATGCAGACGTGTCCAGATATGCAGCTTCTACAGATGGTGTCCTGAACAGCACCCACGCAGAACTAATGCACAAAAAGAAGAAGAGAAGAAAAGTGCAACATCTGAGAGCACCTCCGCATATAAAGAATGTTCAGAGTGCTACAATGTATTGTACTTACAAGATCAATTCCTGTAAGTCACAGAAAGCCCAAGTAAGAAAATGTTTTCATCATAGGATATTCTTCCAAGGCGTTCAGGGGACTCCAGAGACCATCAAATCTCTCCTATACCCTCCAGCAAAGGACAAAGAGAAGAGGACATCCTCTAAGGTTAATACTGTTAGATATATAATAAAGAATACCCCCAAAATGAATCTTACTCCCCAAATAAACCTAAGTATAAGCAAGTAATAAACAAGTGACATACCCCTGACGGATCACGTTCAGATGCTTTATTTCCCAACGCGTTTCATACGCCTCTGCATACTTCGTCAGGGGATACAATAAAATTTTATTTTATCCCGACAAAGTATGCAGAGACGTATGAAACGTGTTGGGAAATAAAGCATCTGAACGTGATCCGTCGGGGGTATGTCACTTGTTTATTACTTGCTTATCCTTAGGTTTATTTGGGGAGTAAGATTCATTCTGGGGGTATTCTTTATTATATATCTAACAGTATTAACCTTAGAGGATTTTCTCTTTATGTCCTTTCCTGGAGGGTATAGGAGAGATTTAATGGTCTCTGGAGTCCCCTGAACGCCTTGGAAGAATATCCTATGATAAAAACATTTTCTTACTTGGGCTTTCTGTGACTTACAGGAATTGATCTTGTAAGTACAATACATTGTAGCACTCTGGACATTCTTTATATGCGGAGGTGCTCTCAGATGTTGCGCTTTTCTTCTCTTCTTCTGCTTGTCTGAGAAGACTGGAGATATGGTCTCCATCAGCTGGAGTCATTCAGTTGAATACCCCCTGTCATAATTTGTATTGATCCAAGAACCCCCCCCCATCTCTACCCATATATCAGTCCAGACATGTCTGTTGAACGAGAGTGCTACCTGAGACATTTAGGTTTGTTCAACTGTTGGCATCTATCATTCCTTAAGCTTGGGAAGTTCATCTCCTAACCCCTCATCATCATCTTCACTCTTATCCACTCTCTCCTCTGCCACCTCACACAGACGACTCTCGTCTACATGTTCCAATGACTCGGCTCTCTGCAGGGACAGCTCATCCAAGGAAATGCGGGGCAGTGTATTTTGCTCTGGATTAAGCCATGGTTTAAATCCGGGCTGGTTCTTCTTTTTCCAGGCTGGGTATTGCACACAAGCTTTGTGCAGTTTCTTTAAGATCTAGGGCAAGCGGGGACATAATGTAGGAGAAAAGACAGCTTGAAATGGGTTCAGTTATTGAGGTATGAGTGACAGAATACTTTGAAGGACAAAGAAAGGATGAAAAATTATTGGGTTGGAAGTGGGCAATTTAGTAGGAGATGCAGTAAAAAAATGGGGAGGTTGAAAACAGAAAAGGTGATGTGGAGTAGGTGTGGGTGAAAAGTGTTTTGTTTTTTTTTTTTGTCACAAACTTTCACAGAAAACCAGGAATTTACTGCTTTTCCTGAGAAAAGTTCAGCATCTTGATAATATCTAAAATGTTGGCTTTTTATTCTATCCCCCTGAAGTTTTCTGCAGGAGCTTTGCAAGTTCCTGCAGGGAGATTGGAGTCTGAAGTGAATTTCTATGGCTACCAGTGCAGCAGAACGTGAGCTGCAAGTGTGGTTATTTTATGGCTACCATGAGGCAATGCTGGGTATACGTGTGTGGTTCAATGGCTACCTTGGGGGCAAGGCTGGGAAGGCAGAGTGTGGCACTATGTTTACCTTGAGATAAGGCTGGGGGGCAGTGTATGGTTCTATGGCCACTGTGGGACAGGGTTGGGGGGGGTCAGTATGTGTGACCAGTACACTTGGAGTTGCAGCAGTAAAACTACACTTTTCGTCTGATTTCCCTCCAAAAGCAAAAAGATGGAGGGCAAAAAGGATAGCAGGAGTCATGACCGAGACATATGGTTAATGGAAAAGTGAACAAGATTGTCACGTAGACTTCTCATGCTCACCTTTGGTGCCAGGTACTGTGAAGATTTATTGACTACCCACTTTGGCAATGATCCTGTATAAAAAAAAAAAAAAAAAAAAAAAAGTTACATTTAGAAGTTAAAAACCATCTTTGGTCTCCACATTTCTACCACCCCTCTCCTCATCTCTAGAATTCTCACCTCTTGGGTCCACCTGTGCCAGGTATGTGAGTATGGAACTGCTGGAGCCAGTGCTCTCAATAAAGTATCCAGCAAGAAGAGAGACTGCACGGACCACATCCTTGCGTGGGGGGTACATCTGCAGGGTAAGAGAGAGTTATCAGTAAGAGCACAAAAATCCATATAATGGGAGGAACATTTAAATTCACAAGTTCAGCTCCAATGATGTTAGCCTCCAATGCAATTGGCTGCACTTGGGAGTATGTACTACTGTACGGATGTCTAAGTTGGATCCTCAAGGGCCACTAACAAGCCAGGATTTAAGAATTTCCATGATTAAGCATAGTGGAGTTAATCAGTGGCCCATTTATTTTGATTGGCGTGCCTGTGCTCCATCAGGGAAATACTTACATCCTGGACTATTGGTAGCTCTTGAGGACTAAACTTGGACATCCCTGCAGTAGAGAGTATATGATCACTGCAGTGCATACTGACATGAAGACTCCGCAGCTATAAAGATGTAAAGCCAGCTAGCCCCTTAAAACTTCCCCAATAGTATACATAAGAAAATGAACTTATGTGAGTATCCTCTGGTGTTGTTAGTACATCACCATACCTTGGAACCTTCTTATTCATGGATCCCAGAGAAACACCCAGCTCTAGGGAGAGGAGTATCCATATGAAGCTTTGAGTCATACAGTGGTGGTGCTTGCTCAGGGGAGTGTCCAAATGATGCAGTGTCATAATGTGTGTGGGGCGTAATCGATGCTACCAAGTTGGAGGGATAAGAGGAGGAGGTTTTCATATAAATGGCAAGGAAAACGGGAAGAAAAATTTGACAGTGGGCAGAAAAATAGGCGAGGTTACCACAGAACTCTCCATTCCAGAAAATCTGCTTCTTTCCCTGGAGACCTGGGAATTGAATCTGAAACCAGAGTCTCTGGGGCAAATCCAGAGAGTTCCTAGGTATGTACATCACATACAGCAAAGTGCAGAGGAAAAGAATGTCCATACACTGCCCTCCTCTGTGCACAAGCAGCATTAAAGGGTGAATTTTAAGCATAGTTGGCTTAATAAATTCGCTTTAGGCACGGGTAAGACCAGAAGATGTGGCTTCTGTCCTTAACCTGTGGATTCTCTTTCCCTGCATATCCTACGGCAGCACACTATAAGCCTCCCATCCCCCCTGAGCAGGACAAAACCAACAAAAAACCCCACACATATCCACCCACTGTTGGGCTAATTGATACAAAGGAATGGAAAAAATTAAACTTAGGGAGGAAAGTCCTATGCTGTCTTATGATATGCAGGAAAAAAAAAGTCACAGGTAAGGATGGAATTCACCTTTTTCCTGACATGCAAGGCTGCACACTGTGAGATTACAAAGATTAGGATTGGGCTGGAATAGACATAGCCATTGACAGGTTGCCTTTGATGAAAGCTGCCTCTTCAGATGCTTTACCATTTACTCTGTAAAGCTTGAAGAAGGTATGCAACCTGCACCATGTTGCTACTCTGCAGATTTCTGCTGGAGAGACATCCTCTTTTTCTGCCCAAGAAGCTGCCACAGCCCTTACTAAATGGGCTCGTAAACCTAGGGGTAGTTATTTTCCTGAGGTCCAGTAAGCCTCTGTAATGGCTTGTTTGATCCAATGGCTTATTGTCCTTAAGGAGTCTTTAAGGCCTTTCTTGGCCCCTGGGAATATTATAAAGAGGTTGTGATCTATATTCCAATCTCTGGTCCATGGGAGGTAGATTTAATTTCTCTTATTATGTATAGTGTGTGGAGTTTCTCTATTGTTTCATCTTTAGAGTTGGCACGAAAGCTGGGTAAGAGGATGAATTAGTACCACTCTTTTTCCGAAAAGACAGAACAGACCATCTAAAATGACAGAACTTAAAGTTCCCAAATTCTTCTTGCTGAAGTCATAGCTATCTGGAAGGTGGTCTACATAGTGAGCATTCTGATAGGAATCTATAGATGTTCAAAAAGAGGTGCCATTAAGGCACGGAGGACCAGTCTTACATCCCAAGGACCCTCCCTTTTAAGCATCGTTGCTGTTTGTTTCCTGCATTGTAGGTCCACATGTGGCATTGGTGCCTGAGATAGCAGATTGTGAAGGTTTATTGGCTCACTGATGGAGAGTCAGAGTAGTTCCAAGAACCATGCCCTTCTCAGCCAGTATGGGGCCATTTGGTTTAGCTAGATCGTTCCCTCTTAATTTCCTCAGAACTCTGGGAATAGGAGCAAAGATGTATCCCAGAGCGAAACTCCATTCCTGGCAGATAGCATCTATTACTAAAGGAAAGTCGATGTAGGGAAAAGAACCTGATGTCCATTCTTCCTCATAGCCATGAGGTGTATTTCTGGCACCCCCCATCAGTCAGTTTTCTGTGTGAACACTTCTGGGTTCAGACTCCAGATTCGGGGCCTGATGTCTGCTGAGGAAGTCCACTTGTGTGTTTACAGTTCCTTTTATAGATAGCTCAAAACGACAGAAGATTGTCCTCAGCCCTTATGCAGATGTTGTGAGACAGGTGGAATAGGGGTAGGCTCTTGGCCCCTCCTTATCTGTTGATATAAGCGGCAGACATTTTGTTGTCTATCTGGATTTGGACTGCTTTCACTTCTATCTCCTGTGTAGAGGCACAGACAATTTATTCTTAAAGCACAGTAATCTCCCATAAGTAATATAAGAGAGACTTACCCACTTGGGTGACTCTGGTGTCCATCACAGATCAACAGTTAGGAGTTTGTGGAGAATACTATCCTATCTCCACTTGGGCAACTAACTACAATAAAATCCAAGAGGAAACCAGGGTAGCAAAATAATACAATTTATTAAAAACAATAGATACAACTCTACACATTTCTATTAAGTAAGGACGATTTTATCAGAATCCATTAAGAAAACTTTTTTTTTACCATAATGGCACCTAATGAAGCATAGTCCCTTAGCAACTATGTTTCTATTTTATTTAAAGGCATGGTGATACTAAAAACTTAAAAATATATATTTTTTTATAACAGGGTTTATCCGCTTGAGTAAAACTAAGGTAGTCCCACTGCTGAAAATTATCACAGCTCAAACCTGAAATTTTTTAGGTGCTGTATCTCAATGGCCTGAAACTGGACAGTGGCAAAGTTGATACCCCATCATATAGAGATTTATGGTCAAGCCATGGAGATACTGCACCTAAAAACAAAATTCAGGTGCAGTATCTCCATGGCTTGAAATTTTAATGGTGATGTTGCTACTCCAGCCATCCTATGGACAACTCTGGCCAGTTGACCATAAATCTCCATATGATGGTTTATCAACTGGGCCACTGTCCAGTTTCAGGCCATTGATATACTGAACCTAAAATGTTTCAAGTTTGAGCAGTGATGTTTGAATAAAACAATTCTTAGCAGTTGGAGTACCCTTGTTTTTCTTAAGAGGATACACCCTGCAATATATATTTTTTTGCATCTTAAGTGTCACTGTCCCTCAAACAAATTGTATATTCCGCAAGTTTGCTTTCCTGGTGGATTGTTTTGCCATTTGTTGCACAATTGGAGACAAGATGGTATTCTCAACAAGCTCCTAACCGGTGATCTGTGACAAAACAGAAGGGTTAACCACTAGGTTAAGTCATTATTTATGAGGATTACTGCAGTTTAAGAATAAATTGTCTGGGCCCCTCCATCTGTTTGTTCCACCAAAAGCCTTTTTGTCACTCTGAGGAACTTCTTTTACTCCCTTTAGTAAATAATGATCAATGGGCCATACTCACATAAAAAAGGAGTAATTATGGTCAGGGCCGGATTTACATCTCAGGAGCCTGTAGGCACAGATATCTGAAGCACCCCCCGGCCATCTCCACAATGCTCCAAATCTCCATATTGCCCTCACATTGCCCCCCCAACATCTTCACATTGCACCCCATCAGCTCCACATTGCCCTCATATTGCCCCATCATCTAAACACTGCCCCATTCAGCTCCATATTGCCCTCATTTTACCCCCATCAGCTTCATATTGACCCCATCAGCTCCATATTGACCCCATCAGCTCCATATTGCCCTCACAATGTCCCCCTTCGACTCCAACTTGCCCCCACCATCTCCATGTTGCCCTCACATTGCCTCCCTCCCACTGTCCGTTTCCTACCTCCCTGGCAGATCTGTCGTCTGTGTCTCCTTTGGCACAGTCAGTCCTGTAGCTCCCGCGTGGTCTCCTATTCGGGAATGCAGAGCGCTGGGAGATGATGTCATCTCCCAGTGCTCTGCATTACTACAGAGCCGACGAGGGATCTCAGCACTTACAGGACTGACTGTGCCAAAGGAGGAACAGACGACAGATCTGCCAGGGAGGTAGGAAATAGACAACGAAGGGAGGTGCAGTGTGAGGGCAACGTGGAGTGGGCGCCAGCGCAGCCAGCGAGGTGTTTTTTTTTTTTTTTTTTTTTTTTTTTTTTTTAAAGAATTAAAAAAAAAAAATCCAATTGGCAGGCGCCCCTCTGTGGTGTGCGCCTGTAGGCGGGTGCCTACTTTGCCTTATGGCAAATCCGGCCCTGATTATGGTGCAAATAAGAAAAATAAAATTTTCTATTGATTTAAATGAAGCATGTTTGAAGGTCAACAGACTAAAAAGGGACAGAATGAAGCATCAAGGAACAAAGGGTTAATAGGGAAAACCGTGATGCCCTGTTGGGCTAGGACTTACCCATCTCTCTCTTGAATCCAGTTATAGCCTAAAGACCTCCAAGAAAGAATACAGGACAAATATGTAATATAATGCATTTATCTGCCCGAATGGGTTAAGCAGGAGACTGGTAGAGTAAAAGTGATACATTTATGAGTTGCTTTAGAATGCAACCTTGCAAAAGAACTTTGGTCTCTTCATCAGGCATGTTTAGAATGAAGGCGGAATACAATATACATAACATAGGTTGTGCATTTATTCAAATTCCTGGTTAATTTGAATTCCTGTAGAGGCATCTCTTTGCAGCTGGCCATGTGGTATAATATTTATTTTCCTTTTGACATGTCGATAGCGCCAGTAAATTTAGTTTGTAGAAAATTTGTGACTTGCAGCCAAAGATGGGTGAGTATATTGAATGCATGAGTTAGCCCTCCGAATGTAATTGAGTGCAGAGGTAGGATCCTAGCTAATGGCCCCTTGTACAGGAGAGAGAGAGAAAAAAAAAAAAAAAAAAAAAGGAGTCTAAGAGATAGACTGCCCTGATCCATTTCCTGTATATATCGAACAGGCAAATCCGTGCGCCCTTCACTAGTATATTTACAGTATATTTATATAAAAGACACACACTGTTCTGGCAGGCTTCTGGTCTCCCTATTTGCCCATTCACATTTTCTTCAAATTTATGGCTTCATTCAACCGGATATAGTGCACAAGTATGAATACCAGCAGAGAGAAATTTAAGATGTTTTATGACACCAAGAAAATGCAGGGAGCCTGCAAGGATGGAGGTTTCATATGTTCCCCATGGGGCTGAAGTGGAGGAAAGGTTCATGGGTATGGAGCACTTGGAGAACAGGTGGGACCTCTCAGCATAATCAGAGACAAAAATTAAAGAAAAAGAAGACTGATTTCTCAGTCTTCCAGAACTTATTTCAAGGCTCAATGAACAAAGATACATAATATCTGAAATATAGATGTTCTCATAAATTGTTAAAACACAAATCATATATCTTGCAAACAATCCTGAAAAAGCATCAGACCATTGAGCAAATACTATACATACATGTGCTTATATTCAAAATATTATAAGTTCCATATATATCCAATCACTTTTTAGTGTGTATCAACGAATACAAAGCTGGCTTGGAATTTAAGACAATATGTTTAAAGGGATAGTAATACTTCATTTTAACTTTATTTTATTTTGTAGGCATTAAAAAAACATGAAGAATGATATAAGTCTTATCTCTGAAACCTTTATGGTTTAAGAGATATTCACAAACAAAGTATCCCTTCCCTGTTCAACCAGATCAGAAGGGAGGTGCCCAGGTAGACTGCAGAGAGGGACAATCTTCAATTAAGATAAAGGAAAAAGCTGAAAAACTTGTCAAGGGGGGAAGGGCTTTCATTGTTTTCATACAAAGAAAATTGTCCCCTTCTGTTATCTGTACTGTCATACAACCAGATTCACATCTGAGAAGAGATGGCTTACACTAGGTAAAAGGGGCGGGGAGGGGAACTTTGCTTGTGAATATCTCATAAACCATAGAGGTTTGAGAGATAAGACTTATATCATTGTTCGTGTTTTTTTAATGCCTACAAAATAAAATAAAGTTAAAACGAAGTATTACTATCCCTTTAAAGTCACAATCCTTGTTATCCTATATATCAATCATCACCAACTTGAATAGAAATGTAGAGACATGATAACAAATCGGACAGATGATGGAGATGAATGTTTCAAAGAATAGAAATGGATTATGATAAACCACCACAAATATTTCACTATGTAGAAAAGAACCCTTAGTCCTGCATATTCGGCAGATCCCTCCGGTATAGCTTGTATCATATTCCAAAATGGGAAGAAAAAAAAAAAGGGATGGAATATTAACTCTTTGAGTGCCAGAAGTTTTCATATGTCTATATTTTTTGTGTGTATTGGTGTTTTACTTGTTTTATTTAACCCCTTAACGACCCTCGACGGTCATAGTACGTCAAGAATCGATCTGACTGAACGACCCATGACGTACTATGACCGTCATGGAGTTCTGGGCTCACCCCGCGGCTGCATGCCGTTCTGGGAGTCCGGAACCGGGAAAAAAAAAAATGCTCCGTGGTCCTTAACTCAAGTCGCTGTGCCGATCATCTGGTCGTTAAAGGGTTAATCTTTTATGCATTTGACTTTGATACCTTTTTGTTTTCATTTACTATAAAAGAGGATTTTAGTCTTACCTGTTAAATCCTTTTCTCTTAGTTCATACAGGTTACTGGTAACTTTGGGTAGGCGATCAGCCCCATTAAGTGGGCAGGAACAATTCTGAGAAGTGAATGCAGGGGGTGGAGCCTACCTTCCCTCCTTGGTTGCTGCTAGCCAATCAGCTCCAGTAAGATTTGAGACACTAACTATTGTCTAGGTAGTGAGAAGGAAAAGAAGACTCCTGTGAGAATGAACCCAAAAGGACCCCCACGTTCTGCCACAAGACAGCCAAGCATGGTCCCTTGAGAGGGTGGGAGACCAGTAACCTGTATGGACTAAGAGAAAAGGATTTAACAGGCAAGACTAAAATCCTCTTCTCTGTCGATCAATACAGGTTACTGGTAACTTTGGGATGTACAACCATTGAGTTTCCCAGAGGAGGAAAGTAAGGCAAGGACCAGGCGCAGGGCCCACAAAGTCACCAGAGCATATATGAACCATCAGATCAGAGATAGCCCAACAAAACAAGTTAAATGTCAACGGACACTGAACAGGGATAACAACACCCCAGGAACTGTCACATAGCATACTGAACTAGAGCCAACAGGGCTCAAAAGTGAAGGAAGCACCAAAGAAGATCTTAGACAGGCAAGACAGCCTCCAGGATCTTCCTCCCAAAGCTGGTGTTAACCAATGCCAGCACATAAACACAGTAGTGCTTCGAAAAGGTGTGCACAGACGACCAAGTGGCAGCCTTGCACAACTGATTGGCAGAGGCCTGATTCTTGTAAGCCCAAGAAACCCCAATAGATCTAGTAGAATGAGCCTTGACCCGAAAGGGAACAGGCTTCTTCCTTAGCTCGTAAGCCTTACGAATAGTGGACTTGATCCAAGACGCAACAGTCACTTGGATGCAGGTCTCCCTGCCCTGGGGCCCTCAGGAATGACAAACAGCACGTCATACTGTCTAATGGACTCAGTGCGATGAACAGAAAAACTTGATACAACGCACCACATCTGCCAAGTGGAGATCCTTCTCCTTGTCAGAGGAAGGGTCAGGGCAGAAAGGAGCCACAATCTCCTGATTAATGAGGAACTCAGAAACCACCATTGGGAGAAACTCCTGTGAAGTGTGAAGCACTGCCATGTCTTAGTGAAACACCAAAATGGGTGGTTTACAAGACAGAGCATGCAACTCCACGACATGTCGAAGAGACACGATCTCCAGGAGAAAGGCCAATGTACCACGTCACCAGACGTAGAGGAATAGTAGCCAAAGACTCAAAGGGAGGGTGCTGAAAGACGCCCAAAACCAAGTTACGATCCCACTGAGGAACGGGAGTCTGAAATACAGGACGAGTATGAGCAACGCCCTGGAAGAAACCCTAGACATCAGGAAGAATAGCAATGCGCCTCTGAACGAAAAACAGAGAGAGCCGATGCCTGAACCGTAAGGGAACGCAGCTGAGGCCCTTGTCCACACCTTCCTTTAGGAAGGCCAGGACCGTAGGAAAATCAAAATCCGGAGATAGGTGAGGAAAGATGAAGCCAAAGGAAATAACCAAGGAATGTCCAAATATTGTCATAGAACCACACTTATTCATACAAATATATTGACTCCAGACCTGATACGATAACATATAGATACTTGACACTCTTGAAATAAATTCTAGAGATATTCAGATCGAGTCCGTCATTATTTCTTTAGAGTTAGCTACTCATATCAATATTATACAGTATTTGGCAATACCAGGTATTGAAGGGAAAAAATGGATTGATCTCACCCGCTGACTACGTCCACTAGGTACCCTCTCTCAGGTCCGAATTTGTGGACTGGAACACCTCCGGTTCACCATTCGTCAGTCACATCAATTGATGTTTATATGTTTTAATAAGAAATAAATATTTTTAGACTCCGACTCCAGACCTGTTTGGATTTATTGTATATCGATCATCATAATGGATTAACGGGATGTGACTGACGAATGGTGAACCGGAGGTGTTCCAGTCCACAGATTCGGACCTGAGAGAGGGTACCTAGTGGACGTAGTCAGCGGGTGAGATCAATCCATTTTTTCCCTTCAATACCTGGTATTGCCAAATACTGTATAATATTGATATGAGTAGCTAACTCTAAAGAAATAATGACGGACTCGATCTGAATATCTCTAGAATTTATTTCAAGAGTGTCAAGTATCAATAACCAAGGAATGGACATGGCATCCACTGCAAGAACTAGAGGATCCCTCCAGCGAGAGCAGAACATCGGAGTCTTCCGGTTGTGTCTTGTCGCTATCAGGTCGATGCATGGAAGACCCCACCACCTCTGAACAATGAGGTAGAACACCTCAGGATGCAGTTTCCACTCTCTGCTGTCCACTGTGTGTCTACTGAGGAAGTGTGCCAGGACGTTGACTATGCCGGGAATGTGAACTGCGGATATGGCAGGAACCTATTCCTCTGCCCAGGACCAAATAGTCTTGACCTCTAACCAAGCTGCAAGACTTCTTGTTCCGCCTTGCTTGTTGATGTAAGCCGCCTTGCTTGTTGATGTAAGCCACTGCAGTGGCGTTGTTGGACTGAACCTGGACCAGGCAGTCCTCCAGCTGCCGTGTCCAGTGACGAAGGGCATGTAATATCGCCTGAAGCTCCAAGACCTTGATGGGAAGGAGATATCTTTCCAAAGACCACCATCCTTGAGCATTCAGGTGACCCAAGACCACTCCCCAGCCAGATAGGCTGGCATCCGTCGTCACCGTGGTCCAGAAGGACATCAGGAAAGGCTTGCCCTTCAGCAGATTGGAAAGGTTGAGCCACCACGACTCAGTTCCACATGAAGAGGAAGGGACACAGACATCTTCAGGAGGTCCGGCGAACCCCTGCACACCTGGGCCACAAACCTTTGGAGTTACCTGGTGTGAGCCATGGCAAACGGGACTGCTGCTATGGTGGAAATGAACTACCTCACTAGAGAGGACAACTTCTTGGCTGGAACTGGATCGTGAGCCAGAACAGCGGAAACCCTGTGGGCGAACTGGTGAGCCACCTCATCAGTGAGAAACACCATGCTCTGCTGAGTGTTGAAGAGAAGGCCCAGGAAGACCAGTCGCTGGGATGGGACAAGATCCAACTTGTCCATGTTGAAGATCCACCCATGATGGGTGAGTGTATGAATGCAGTCCTGAACCTGCTGCTGAATGAGTTTCAGAGAAGGGGCTTTCAGAAGCAGGTCGTCCATGTATGGAGTGACTGTTGCCGCTCCGATGGAGGATGGACGCTAAGGTTCCCAGGACACGATTGAAGACTTGAGGAGCTGTAGTCAGACCAATGGGAAGAGCAGAAAACTGAAAATGCCCGTGGTCGCAGGCAAATCTGAGGTACTGCCGGCTCTCTGGATGAATGGCGATGTGCAGATATGCTTTCTGAAGATCCAGAGATGCAAGGAGTTCCCCAGGGGACATGGCAGCAATCACCATCCTTAGGGACTCCTGGTGATAATGAGTCTTGACCACAAAGGAATTGAGCTCCTTCAGGTCCAAGACTGGACAATAGCCACAGTTCTTCTTGGAAACCACAAACAGGTTTGAGTATAAACCCAAACCCTTGTCCTGAACAGGAAATGGCTCCAGAACCACCTTGTCCAGAAGGGTCTGGATGGCGCTGTTGAACAGACAGCATTTCTTTACACCCTGAGGAGTGCGAGAAGGGAAAAACCTGAAGGAAGGAAGAGAGGTGAAAGGGATCCTGTACCCCTCTGCCACTACCTGTATAACACAAGGGTCCATCACGGAGTCCTCCCAGATGCTGCGGTAGTGGTGCAGACGACCACCCACAGCAGAGTGGGGACCTGGGTTCGGCTAGTCATGCCGAAGAAAGTGTGGAAGCCTTGGGCTTGTTGGAGACCTTAGGCTTCCACTGTGGTTTGGGCGTGGAGGAGGAGCGTGGAGCTGGGGGAACCACCTGGTTCGCGTGGCGTGTCTCAGTCCGGAAGCATGAAGAAAAATGATTACGTTTGATAAGCATCTGCTTCCTGGAAACCACAGGCAGGAGGGTACTCTTAGGCTTGTGGCCTCACTTATCAGATCCTTAAGATCTGGCCCAAACAGAGAAGTGCCCTGACAGGGCAAGGAGAGCAATGCTTTCTAGAAGCAGTGTCAGCAGACCACATCTTCAGCCAAAGAGCTTGTCTGGCAACCACAGACATGATGGAAACCCCTGCCACCAACAGATGTCATCAACAAGGCAGCAGAGACCTAATGCTGGGCTTCAGAATGTTGGCAAGAAGTCTCAAAATGGCAGAAGCAGGAGCTCCCTTATGAACTGCAAGCGTAAGCTGTTCAGTCCAAACCACAATAGCCCTATACCCAGGCCGCAGCAAATGCTGGATTACGGAAGTACCAGCAGTGGCAAAAATGGACTTGAGGGAGGCCCCAAGTTTCTCATCAGACCAGTATTTAAGAGCAGAGGCATCAGCAACTGGCAAAACAGTGGACTTAGCTTAGAAAACAGGGGCATCCACCTTGGAGGGATGAACTGAGCTAGCTCCACATCAGAAAAGGGGGTAAGGCTTAGCAAACTCCTTGGAGACAGAAGGCTTTCTGTCAGGAGACTACCACTCAGACACTAACCGGTCAAGAGTGGAATTAGGTGGAAAACAAGTATGGGGCCATTAGGTCTCCAGAAGTACATCAGAGGGGTCCAAAGAAACCTCTTGAACCATGGGAATGTTTAGGGTGTTTAAAATGGCTCTGATCAGGCTCTCAGCAGAGGGATCAGGGTCAGCCTCAAAGGGGGGTCTCCAAAGAACTGAGATGAGACCACAGCAGAACATTCCTCAGCGTCAGAATCCACCAACAGTTCCTCATCAGAGGAATCCGATACGTCAGGTACTCCCTGCGGTTTCAGTAGGGAAGATCTGACAGAAGCAGGGGTCTGACAGGAGCGGAAGAGCCCCTGTAACTGGGATGAAAGAGTTGTGTATACTGGAGGTCTCTAGTAGCAGCATAAACTCTTGCACCCAAACTGGCTCTAATGCATGGCTGGAGGTCCCTGGGGGAAACTCAGGGACAACAGAACATGGTGGGCATAAAAATGACCTAAGAATTCTCTAGGTAACCGTGACTGACATGAGGATCAATGTGCAAAGGTGGACACAGAGACCCCAGCATCCTAGCCCCAAACTCCAAAGGAATAGACATTCCCACAGTGTCAAAACTTTCAAAGTATAAGGAAATACCCAAATACAGTGTGTGCGATTAAAATCTCACCCCAAATTGCTAAAATACACTTATCTGGCAGGCGAAGGGTTAATTTGCTGAGAGAAGGAGGGTCCAAACCCTGCATTGGATACTCGTTCTGGGAAGGCACAAAATGGCTGCCGCAACGGGAGCCAATCAGGAACGAGCTCTCATGGGAAATGCAGTTTTCCCAGAAAAAGTACCCCAACAGCGCCCGAAGCCCCCTGAGCCCCCCAACACACGCTAAACGTTGACAGGATAGCAGAGCAGGGGCAGACAATTAAAATGAGCCGTTCCTGAAGTCGCTTTGTTGAGCGGTTGCAGAGAAATGTCCCAAACTGTACAGTCCCATAGAAGTGAATGGAGCAATGGCGTCTATGCGGTAAAAGCGTGCCTTACAATTTTTGCAATGTTGAAACTGTGAAGTAAACTTGGACAAAACAGCACTAAAACATGTCACTAGACACTGAACCCAGTAGGGAAAGTGCTCAAAACCCCCCAAAAGATGCTAAACCAAAACTTGAAACCAAGATTTTCCCCCCAGGGCTTAAGGTCCACAAAAGCACCTAGAAAACTGAGCTATCCACATTTTGGTGATGGGAATTGTCAGTGATGATAATCCACCTAATGGTGGTATCCCATATGTAACAGAAAATAATAAAAAGCTAAAACTATAGCAGAACTGTTCTCTTGCCTTGTGTCTTCACCAAGGAACAAATCTTACTGGAGCTGATTGGCTAGCAGCAGCCAAGGCGGGAAGGTAGGCTCCACGCCCTGCATTCACTTCTCAGAATTGTTCCTGCCTACTTAATGGGGCTGATCGACTACCCAAAGTTACCAGTAATCTGTATTGGATGACAGAGAAATTAGTATTTAAAAAAAGGTTATCAAATTATATATATACATACACACTACCGTTCAAAAGTTTGGGGTCACTTAGAAATTTCCTCTTTTTATGTTATGGGAGCAGCTTGACCATATGGTACGTAAGAAGTGCCCATCAAGGCAATCCAAATTGTGGGAGGAGCTTCAGGAAGCATGGGGTGGACTAAGTTGACAACTGGAATGCCAAAGGTCTGAAAGGCTGTAATTGCTGCAAATGGAGGATTCTTCGACCAAAGCAAATGTTTGAAGGACACAATTATTATTTTATATTTAAAATAATTATTTCTAACCTTGTCAATGTCTTGACTGTATTTCCTATTCATTTTGCAACTGATTTGATGGAAAACAAGGACATTTCTAAGTGACCCCAAACTTTTGAACTGTAGAGGACAGTAGTGGTCAAAGGTTTTGAGAATTACACAAATATTAATTTTCACAAAGTCTGCTGCCTCAGTTTAGATTATGGCAATTTGCATATACTCCAGAATGTTTTGAAGAGTGATCAGATGAATTGCAATCAATTGCGAAGTCCCTCTTTGTCATGAAAATGAACTTAATCCCAAAAAAAACATTCCACTGCATTTCAGCTCTGCCCCAAAAGGACCAGCTGACATCATGTCAGTGATTCTCTCATTAACACAGGTGAGAGTGTTGATGTGGACAAGGATGGAGATCACTTTGTTATGCTGACCGAGTTAGAAAAACAGACCGGAAGCTTTAAAAGGAGGATGGTGCTTGAAATCATTGTTCTTTCTCTGTTAACCATTGTTACCTGCAAGGAAATATGTGCTGTCATCATTGCTTTGCTCAAAAAGGGCTCCACAGGCAAGGATATTGCTGCTAGAAAGATTGCACCTATATCAACCATTTATCGTATCATCAGGAACTTCAAGGAGAGAGGTTCAATTGTTGTGAAGAATGCGTCAGGGCACCCAAGAAAGTCCAGCAAGCGCCAGGACCGTCTCCTAAAGTAGATTCAGCTGTGGGATCAGGGTGCCACCGGTGCAGAGTTTGCTCAGGAATGGCAGCAGGCAGGTGTGAGTGCATCTGCACGCACAGTGAGGCAAAGAATTTTGGAGGATGGCCTGGTGTCAAGAAGGGCAGCAAACGAGCCACTTCTCTCCAGGAAAAACATCAAGGACAGACTGATATTCTGCAAAAGGTACAGGGACTGGACTTCTGAGGACTGGGTAAAGTCATTTTCTCTGATGAATCCCCTTTCCAATTGTTTGGGGCATCTGAAAAAAGGATTATCCGGAGAAGACAAGGTGAGCGCTACCATCAGTCCTGTGTCATGCAAACAGTAAAGCATCCTGAGACCATTCAGGTGTGGTGTTGCTTCTCAGCCAAGGGAGTGGGCTCACTCAAAATTTTGCCTAAGAACACAGCCATTAACAAAGAATGGTACCAACACATCCTTCAAGAGCAACTTCTCCCAACCATCCAAGAACAGTTTGGTGATGAACCATGCCTTTTCCAGCATGATGGAGCACCTTGCCTTAAGGCAACAGTGATAACCAAGTGGCTCGGGGAACAAAACATCGAAATTTTGGGTCCATGGCCAGGAAACTCCCCAGACCTTAATCCCATTGAGAACTTGTGGTCAATCCTCAAGAGGCGGGGTGGACAAACAAAAACCCACAAATTCTGACAAACTCCAAGCATTGATTATGCAAGAATGGGCTGCCATCAGTCAGGATGTGGCCCAGAAGTTAATTGACAGCATGCCAGGGCAGATTGCAGAAGTCTTGAAAAAGAAGGGTCAACACTGCAAATATTGACTCTCTGCATAAACTTAATGTAATTGTCAATAAAAGCCTTTGACACTTATTAAATGCTTGTACTTATACTTCAGTATACCATAGTAACATAATCTGACAATAATATCTAAGAACACTGAAGCAGCAAATTTTGTGAAGACCAATACTTGTGTCAGTCTCAAAACTTTTGGCCAGTACTGTATATGTATGTATATATATATATATATATATATATATATATATATATATATATATATAATATTCTTCCAGTAGCATTTTTACTACACTTAAATAATTACCCATTTGTACACTGTTCACTCTTTTTTTCATACCTCTCACTATGCCATATCTATGAAGTTTTAAAGTGAATATAGAAGACAAACTAGATTTTTGCACAGAAAATATATCATTCCCCTATCCAATGTGTCTAAGGCAGTTTCAGGATACTTAGTATCGCCCCCACCTAAGCGAAAATGTAATTGAACAATCATTTAACCCCTAGTGCCAGCTACTTACGGCGTACGAGTGGACACAGCTGTACCTGCTGTGCCACGCTCGTACGGCGTAAGAGTGAAATGCGGTCACTGCATAAGCTGGTATAACCGGCATGCAGTGGCCGCATTTAAAAAAAAAAAAAATAAAAAAAAAAATGCCTGGCACTCGTGGGGAGGCATGAGGATCACTCCTCATGCCTCCCCAGTTATTGATCTCCCAGCCGATCGCGCAGCTTCTCCTCTCCCGTCTCTCCTACCCGAACCTCCGGGTAGGAGTTGGCGGGACCGGGGGAAGCCTCCCAACGTCATCGGTGACATGGTCACCGATGACGTTAGGGAAGTTTCCCTGGTCCCGTTCACTCCTACCGGTGGTAGGAGAGAAGGGCAGGAGAGCTTTTGCTCTCCTGTGGTCGCCTTATTGATCTCCCAGCCTATCGGCTGGGAGATCCATAACTGGGGGGACGCCAGGAGGGGTCCTGATGTCCCCCACGAGGTCTGAAAATGTAAAAAAAAAAAAACGTACAATGTTCTGGAGACCCCTGTGGCACTCACAGGGTCAATTCTTTTGGGGTGATTTTTTTTTTTTTGGAAAGACCTCATTGGGGGGGATCAGGAGGATCCTGATGTCCCTCAATGAGGTCTATATTTAAAAAAAAAAAAAAAATGTAACCCTGTGTGTGCCACGGGGGGGGGGGGTCCAATGCACCCCCCCTCCTGTGGCACACACAGGGCTTTTATCATTATTTTGTTACCAGAGATTGTTGGGGGGCCATCAGGATTGGTCCTGATGGTCCCCCCAACAAGCTCTGATTACAAAGTAATGATAGAAAAAAATTAACCCTCTGAGTGCCACAAGGATCCAATGCATTGCTTTGCAATGCGCTGGAGACCCCTGTGGCACTCACAGGGTCACTTCTTTTGTGGACATATATATATATATTTTTTTTACTAAGACCTCATTGGGGGGGGGGATCAGGGGGGTCCTGATTCCCCTCAATGATGTATATAATAAAAAAAAAAATAAATGAAAAAAAATGTAACCCTGTGTGTGCCACTGGGAGGGGGGGTTCAATGAAGACCCCCTTCCTGCGGCACACACAGGACTTTTTAATCATTACTTTGTGATCAGAGCTTGTTTGGTGGCCATCCGAATACAGAGTAACGATAAAAAAAATTAACCCTTTGTGTGCCACAGGGACCCAATGCATTGCTTTGCAATGCCCTGGACACCCCTGTGACACCCAAAGGATTATTTTTTTCCCCTTTTATTTTTTATTTAGACCTCATTGTATGGGTTCTGATGCCCCCAACGAGGTCTACACAAAAATATTGGAGAAAAAGCCCCAAAAATGCACGTGCCACGGGGGGGGGGGGGGGGGGGGGGTCCAACGCAGTGCTTTGCAATACGTTGGACCCCCTGTGACACACACTTTTTTTTCATTATTCTGTTTTTAGACCTTGATGGGGGACACCAGGAATGTTCCTGATACCACCTCCCCAACGAGGTATGAATACAAAATAATAATTAAAAAAAAAAAAAAAAAAACTCTGTGTGCAACAGGGGGTCCAACGCATTGCTTTGCAGTGCATTGGGCACCCCTGTGGCAAGTACAAAAAATGCCTCCGATCCCCCCCACCACGTACCGTATCCCCCTGCCTGGTTCCACAGCCAACTGGCAGTCCCATTCCCCAGCCTGACTCCCAGCCTGTTTCCACTGCCTATTGGTAGACTCAAAGTACCAGCATGCACTAGATTCAGGCTGGGAATCAAACTTTGTATGAGGGGGACATACAGTGCACACTGGTAGTCACAGATCCCCCATACACACTATCAGACACTGCCCCACAATCACCACCATCCTTGCTCCTCTGCTCATACCCACATATACTGCCTAATCCCTCGCCCTCCCACACTGTTACACTGGTAGTCACAGGTCCGCGCGTACACTGGCTGACACCCTAGCTTCTTTCATCTGTTAGCCATAAAATCACACATACACTGTTTGCTTTCCCATTCCTGTTTCACTGGTAGCTACGCTCCTGTCACCCAAATTGGTATATCAAACCACAGCGGTGGGGTATCATTTTTCTTAGGCTGGCAAGAAGTCCTCCTAGGAAATCACATGCCATTGAACCATTTTAGTTTGTTTTCCTGTAGTACCACATTCTGGAAATAGTTGTGCCAACTAACTTAGGGGTAAAAAGGCAAGTGACCCCTCATTAGATGCGGCATGTTGTCTTCTTTCCAAAATGGTTTAGCTACCTTTTCTTCACTTCTGAAGGTGTTATAGCCATTTTCATACAGGCAAGTCAGGTTTGAGAAAATGTTAGAAACATCAGAGGTTGTAGTAGGTGTAGTTTTCTACTTCTAGCACCCCCTAAGGTGGTTCAACTCATACCAATGGGGGTGTCATTTGACTCCTAAGAGCACTAGCTAACGAATGCAGTTGAAAATTCCATGGTTTTCACAGAGCTCCATACATTTGAAGGGGCAGAAATGTAAGAGAATGCCTTTTTTTCATTAGCGCCACCTCCTGGAAGCATTTGTGCGTACCAGCCTTTGGGTATGAAGGCAAGTGACCCTCATTAGATGCGGCAGGTTGTTTTCTTTCCAAAATGGCATTGTTTTCTACCTTTCCTGCATATCTATTATGGTTATAACCATTTTAGTGCAAGGAGATAATTTAAAAAACAAAAGTGTCAGGTTTACGTACGTGTTCCTAGCACCCACACAAATGGGCTACCATTTTTCTCATGTTGGTAGCAGGTACTGAATACAGCAGGAAATGTTATGGTCTTCAAAGATTTTAGTATCTTTGAAGTGGTGGAAATGTAAAAAAACATGTATTTATTCCCATAGCGCCATCTTTTGGAAATATTTGTGCACTTCAGCCCAGGGGGTAGAAAGGCAAGTGACCCCTCACTTGATGCGGGAGAATGTCTACTTTCCAAAATGGTATACCTTTTATACCTTTCCTTCATGACTCTAACAGTTATGAACATTTTAGTTCAAGCAGCCATTTTCGAAGAAGCAAACAGGTAGGTGTAGTTATCTGCTTCTGGCACCCCTAAGGTATGTCGATTCATTCCAATGGGGTGTCATTTTTCTCCTAAGAGCACCAGCTAATGAATAGAGCTGGAAATTCCATGGTTTTCACAGATTTCCGTACAAATGAAGGGGCAGAAATGTAAGAAAATGCCATTTTTTTCTATAGTGCCACCTTCTGGAAGCATTTGGGCACAACAGGCTTGGGGTAAGAAGGCAATTCACCCCTCATTAGATGCGGCAGGTTGTCTTCTTTCAAAAAATGGTATGGTTTATGTAGCCTTTCTTCACTTCTCCAGTTGTTATAACCATTTTTGTACAGACAAGTAATGTTTGAGAAAATGTTAGAAAATGTAGAGGTTGGAGTAGGTGTCTTTTTGCACTTCTAGCGCCCCTGAGGTAGGTGAACCCATACCAATGGGGTGTCATTTTTCTCCCAAGAGCACTAGCTAATGAATATAATTGGAAATTCCATGGTTTTCACAGATTTCAGTACAGTTGAAGGGGCAGAAATGTAAGAAAATGCCATTTGTTTCCTATAGTGCCACCTTCTGGAAGCATTTGGGCACAACAGGCTTGGGGCAAGAAGGCAAGTTACCCCTCATTAGATGCGGCAGGTTGTCTACTTTTCAGAAATATATAGTTTTATATAGTTATTCCACTGTTTTAGGGTAGTTTTACCACAAAAACCCTAGAATGCACATTTTAGTTTATAAAGTTGAAAATGTCATTTTGCGCTGCTGGTGATTAGGGCTCTACGCTAGCCATGGACGTAGGTAAAACTATACAAATTTGGTATTTTTTTTTTACTCGGGGCTTTTTCAAATAATTGAAACTTTTTCAATCAAGGTAAATGTTTTTGATACATAGTATGTGATTTTAGCAAAATGAGTACATTTTCACTTTTTTTGTCATTATGACATCATAGCTTTTTGCACGATGTAAAATTCTCTTCATGTAAGGTACCACAAGAAAGCTCAATTCGTTCAGAAAAAAACAATATATAGTTTTCCATATTTAACTAAAAATCCCCAGAGGAAATCAAGTTTAAATGGAAGGATAGCAAAAATGCTGAAAAAGTGTCTGGCCTGCAGGGTACAGACAATGGCCCAAGCCGCTGGCACTGAAGGGGTTAAAGAATCAATGCATCCAGGGTCCTCACACAAATGCGTACAATGTAAAAAAATTATCCCTAAAAATTAGGGTTGCACCGATACCGATACTGGTATCGGTGCCGATACCAGCATTTGCGCGAGTAATTGTACTCGCGCAAATGCGGCCGATGCCAGCACCGATACCCTGTGTCAGGGTCGGTGCTGCAAAGAGGGAGCCCGGGTGCTCCCCGGTCACCTCTCTCACTCCTGTAGAGTCGGATCGTTGCCGCGGGTTACCATGGCAACGCTCCGACGCGGACCTCTGCCGGGGCTCGCGAGAGAACAGCGAGCACCCGGTAGAGGAGAGTAAGGGAGGCAAGATGGGGCAGCGGGTGGTGAAAGAGGCAGTTAGTGGGGTCAAGAGGGAGAAAGAGGCAAAGGGAGGGGGGATCAGGAGGGAGAGAGAGGCAAAAGGGTGAGTCAAGGAGAAGGAGGGGGAGAAAGGGGGATCAAAAGGGAGAGAAAAAGCCAAGGCAAAAGAAGGGGGTTCAAGAGGGGGAGAATGAAGCAAAAGGTGGGAATCAAGAGGGGTAGAAAGAGGCAAAAGGGGAGAAATCAAGAGGTGGTGTGTGTATGTATGTATGTATGTGTGTGTGTGTGTGTGTGTGTATATTTCAAGTACTCACCAATACCAATACTTTTTTTTGTGGTTATTTGCCAGTTTTCCAAGTACCTAAAGCATATAGGTACTTAGAAAACTGGCAAATGACTGAAAAAAAGGTATCAGTAATTGGTATCGGTGAGTACTTGAAAAAAGTATCGGTACTCGTACTCGGTCTTAAAAAAACGGTATCGGTGCATCTCTACTAAAAATATATACAGTGTAAGTGGTGCACCAATCCTGACAGCACACTGTCCGGGATCCCAGTAATTAAACCTTCGCTCCCCTACAGTGCTCTCCCAAGCCAGCCCACCACAAAATATAAAGTATAGTAATAGAAATATACTATGGTTTGTATCAGAACCACTCCAGCTAAGTATATCAGATCACACCAAAATAGATCTCAATATAACATAAAGAGTGTAATAAAATAAATCAATAGAGAACTGTAATAGTGGCCAATAAATATATCTCAATATATAAAAAATGAATAAAAAAGACAAGTTAACTCACTGATATCTGAAATGTATATATGGAGTTCATCCAATAAGTAGACACTACCATATAAGGTTGATCAGTTTGATAGTATAGTTTGCTCAAAACAAGTAAGCAGGTGTCTTCTGAAATGGGTTGATGATTTACCCAGCATTCTTTTACAGATTTTTTTATTCACTAATATTGAATTACTAGCATGGATATCAATAGTGTGTTACACTGCAATTTATGCTCAAGAGTTTGTTTTTTGTGGATCACACAACATTGTGCTTTGCCCATATCCATTGCACTATTTGCCAACAAGGACATTTATCCTTCATTTATAAGTCACTTACAATCAAAAGGACCGAAGAGGAAAACAATATACATTGTATGGATTATTGAAAACCAAGTGAAGACGGCAATGGTGAGTGCACATGGAAGGTTATATCCATTTCATATGAAGAGTGCCATTTCACCGATGTTACTATATATTACCTATTTATTTATTGGTAGGAATTAACCCTTTAAAGGGATAGTAATGTTTCAAAATAAAAGCTGTTCCAATTAATCTTCATAGTATTTGAGCAAAAGAGTGTTATTACTGTGAGCTTTGTAATTCAAGAGTAATTGAATGATAAACTATCCCCCTCCCGCCCCTTTCACTGATGCAACACTGCTCACCTCAGAGCAGCAAGACTGTCCAGATGGATCACAGAAAGGGACAATCTTCAGTGAGCATAAGGGAAAAGCTGTCAAGGAGGGCAGGGTTTTCCTTATGATCACAGTTAGAAGATTGTTTCTTGCTGTGAGCCGTCTGGACCCAGGACCAGATTCCATATCTGAGGAGAGGCAGCTTACACTAGGTAAAATTCAATTACTCTTGAACTACAACTCTGACAGTATTGAAATAACACTCTCCACACCCCAAATACTATGAAGATTAATTGGAGCTGCTGTTTTTGTGAAACATTACTGTTCTTTTAAGGACCAGCCGTGTGGCTGGCAGTTAAAGACTACAGGGAATTTTTATTTTTTTTGGCATACGATTCAGGGGTCCTTGAGTGGGTCCAGATGCATGGGGATCCCCGAATTCCATGATGTGCCAGGACAATCACTGGTCCTTTAGTGTAGGCCAGCCATGATGGTCCTGGCACGTCATTGGTCCTTAAGGAGTTAAAGACTGGTCCAGTGACTTTGTTGATTAATTTATTCATATAAATATTTACATAATTTACATCGAGTTGGCTGGACAATTACAGAGTTTATATCATCTGGTACTTGGGATATGCTAATAATGCATTAACAATCTGGAAATCTGTATCCACATGATATGAGACTATTTATTGGATGATCTCCATATATACATTTAGATATCAGTGTGTCAATCTGTCTTTTTCTCATTTTATATATTATATATATTCTGAGCTATATTAATTGGCCAGTATTACAGTTTCCTATTTATTTATTTATTTTTTAGTTTATTTTATCACACTTCTTATTTTATAATCGAGATTATTTTGGTGTAGTCTTGGAATGCTACTTGCCTATGATTACTAGTCAATAATAATATTATGAAATGTCACTCGCCAAATGTCACACTGTTTGCGGGTCCGGAGCACCCCCCCACAGTCCCAGCCAAGAGACTACAACAGACAAGACGACACAGGCGGGGAGAGCTACAACGGACCCACTGAGACACAAGAGGGGAGAGCTACAACGGACCCACCAATCACCGTGCAGCCATCAGAATCCAACTCACATCTGTGAAAAAAAACTCTTTATTGTAATCAATATTTAAAAACATAAGACCCAAAGTCTTGTATGAAAATTTAGAGTACAGCAAAAAGACATGTTCACACACTGAAAACGCAAACACGAGAGCACTGCTGTATCTTATGAACAATCTCAATAACTCCAGAACAGATACAAAGTAAATCCATGCACTTACTTGAAAAGCATGAAGAGCAGTGTTGGTTAATTCACTACTGGACTAATGGCTTGTGGGGACAGATAGTGCTGGTCCTCCCCACACAGAACTCTCCACGAGCAAGACCTCAACACTTTTTATGATCCTACTGACCATTTCTTCAGGAAGCTCCTGAGGAAATGGTCAGTAGGATCATGAAACACGTTGAGGTGTCGCTCGTAGAGTGAACAGATTTGCTTTGTATCTGTTCTGGAGCTATTGAGATTGTTCACAAGATACATCAGCGCTCTCCTGTTTGTGTTTTCTGTGTTTCATTTCGAGGGATGCCTAGCTAGGATCCATTCAAGTTTGAGGATTGAGCAGCTGAACCAGAACACCTCTATGCTTGACACTCTACTATAAAGATTTATTAGTAGACATGTCCAAATGTGAGTATAATTCTCAATAATGATTTACTGACTTGATCTTTCTATTTGAAATACTACACCATATTATGTTCCCTTCTCTTTTTTTGTTTTTTCCATATGTTCACACATTAGCCGCCTAAATGTTTCGAGCGGGTTGCACTTAATCATAGGACTGTCAGTCCTATGTGAACATGTCTTTTTACTGTACTCTAAATTTTCATACAAGACTTTGGGTCTTATGTTTTTAAATATTGATTACAATAATGAGTGATTTTTCACTGATGCGAGTTGGATTCTGATGGCTGCATGGTGATTGGTGGGTCCACTGTAGCGCTCCCCGCCTGTGTTGTCATGATATCCCCTCTTTGCTATATATATATATATTTTCAAACTGGTGTAGATTTTTTGGGGCCCTGCTGCACCTTAGCTGTAGTGGTTCCTATACACACCATAGTATATTTGTATCATTATACTTTTTATATTTTGTGGTGGTCCGGCTTTGGAGCACTCTTTGAGGGACTCAGGGTTTAATTACTGGGACAGGCTTCTGTTGGGATTGGTGCACTGCTTATATGGTATATATTTTTGGGATAGTTGTGTGTATTTTATAAAGAAATATATTTTTAAAAAATTGTCTTTGTAAGAAGTGCTTGGACACGTTGAGTCTTTTTAAGGTGAACTTGGCTGGGACCGAAAGGAAATTAGAGCTCCCCTTTACTCACTTTGTGTTTAACAGAGAAGTTGATGATCATGTAACAGTCAGGCAACACAAGCCAAGAGCGCAGAGTCACCACATCACGATTCTTTAAGGGTTTGGGGCATTTCCCTAGAGGGAAAAAAAAAAAAAAAAAAAAAAGAAGAGGATTTTAGTGAACTTAGCATTAAATCCTTTGCTCTTAGTCCATGTGGAATACAAGAACCATGGGGGGTATAGTTTCCTCCTCCTGGAGGACAGGGCATTTCAAAAAAGGTAAGACATCTAAGGTGAAAACTCCCCTCTTCCCTCCATCTTTACCCCCACCTACTCAGTTTCAACATACAGCAAAGTGAAAACAAAGATGCAAGAGAACAGAATGAAATTCACTGAACAAAGACCCCAAGAGGCCCCCTCTGTCCGAGGACTTAAACCAAATGTTTTTTTTTTCTCTAGTTGGGAGTTCTGTGTTCCACATAGACTAAGAGAAAAGGATTGAACAGTAAGTTCACTAAAATCCTCCTTTCTTTCTCATCCATTGTGGAAGATAGGAACCATGTGGATATATCAAAGTATCCACAAAGATTCCAGAGAAGAGAAAAACCCCTCCAATGGAGATCGGTATTCCACATAACTAACTGGTACAGCATGAACTTCAAGATTCAATGGACAAAAAAACAAAAAAAAAAAGAAAAAAAAACAAACAAACAAAAACAAACAAACAAACATGGAAGAAAAACCATCAGGGTTCAGCATTCTGTAGTGAAAAAAAAATAAAATTATCCTTATGCAGGCATCACAGTCTGAAGGACCTTCTGGCCAAAGCTGGAGTTGGCAGAGGCCAAGACATTCACACGGTAGTGTTTGGTGAAAGTGTCCAAATATTACTACATCACTGCCTTACATAGCTGCTAAGCAATGGCCCAATTCTTGTAGGCCCTAAAGGTGCCTACGGACTTGGTAGAGTGCACAGTGACTCAAAAAGGAAAAGGTTTCTTCCTGAGGACATATTCCTTACAGATAGGCGCCTTGATCCAGGAAGCAATGGTAACCTTAGAAGCAGCCTGGCCTGCATGCGGGTCCTTGGTGATGACAAAGAAAGAGTCAGATTTGTGGAGGTTGTATGAAATGAACATAGTACTTAAAGCAATGTGTCACATTCAACAGATGAAGATAGTGTTCCTGTCTGCTGAAAGGAGATGGACAGAAGGAAAAAAGGAAGAACAATTTCCTGTTTTATATGAAACTCTCAAACAGCCATGGGCAAAAATCCCTTGGTAGTAGGCAAAACTACTCTATCCTAATGAAAAAACAGAAAAGGGGACTTGGAAGAGAAGGTCTGAAGTCTGGCTACTTACCAAACAGAGACAATCAATGACAAAATTCTGTCTTGAGCCTCAGAAGAAGCAGAGATACAACTGAAAGAAGCTTAAAAGGAGGCTTCTGAAGCACTTCCAATACCAGATTCAAGTCCCACAGGGGAGTGGAATCCCAAAAAACAGGGTAGAAGAGACACCAACTACACAAAGGGCTTATCAGGAAGCAAAGCAATTCATCACTGGAAAATAATAGCTCATAGATCTGTACTTTAATGGAACTAAGGCCAAGACCCTTGCAAACACAATCTTGAAAAAAAGCCAAAACCACCAGAAGACTGCAAGCCTGTGAATGAAAACCACAATCAGAACACCACTGATAGGCTTTGGATAAAATAGTTTTTCTACCTCGGAGCACGATAGAGGTGAAATGTCCAAAAAAAACAAAAACATTTTCTTCAAGAGCCAGGCCATCAAAGCAAACTTCTCCACCTATGGGAGACATACTGGGCCTTGTGTCAGAAGATACAGACTAAGGGTGAGGCAAAAAAAAAAAAGGTTCAGCAATGGATAGATCAAGATTCGAGAACTGGGCCTGATGGGGCCAGAAGGGAGTAATCAGGAAGACTTGAACTCTCTCTGTCTTTATGTTTCTAAGCAACTGGGGAATCAGTGAGATTGGAGGAAACACATATGCTAGATGAAAATTCCAAGGTATGAACATTGCATCCATGATGGACGTCAGGTATCCCTTGATCTGGCACAGAGGAACTTTTTGGTTCAAGTGGGAGGCCATGAGGTCCACTGACCCCCGGGCATGTATGATCATGTCGAAAACATCCTGGTTGAGTTCCCAGTATCAAGAAGCTGGTGATTTAGAAAGTCTGCAACAATATTTACTATTCCTGGGATGTGAACTGCAGAGATAGCCGGAATGTGAATCTAAGCTAAATGTCCTAGGACTCTGATGTACTCTCTTACTGTCAAAAGCTGCCAGGCAATTGCTCAGGACACCTGCAGAGACAGACTAACTTGTCCTCTGTAAGAAATACCCTCCCTTGGAGGGTATCAAATCTCATGCCCAAAAACAGCAGAACCGAGAGGTACCAGAGAGGGCTTCCTGATATGGAGTATCCAACTGTGTTACTCCAGTATGCAGACATACTCCTGAATATTTGAGTGCAGGATCACCTCTGGAGCCTTCAGTAAGAAGTCATCTAAATAAGGAGTCAAGGAAATTCCTTGAGTGTGAATGTGGGCTGCCAAAGTGGACAAAATCTTTGTGAAGATCCTTGGAGCAGATGCCAAAGTATAAGGAAAGGCAGAGAACTGAAAGTGACTGCTCTGAAAGGCAAAGTGCAGAAAACGCTGATGATCTGGATGAATCAAAATGTGTATGTAAGAGGTTTTGAGGTCTAGGGAGGAAAGGAATTCCCCTTGACACATAGCAGCAATGACAGTAGGCAGGGATTCCAGTTGGAAACTTGGAGCCAACACAAAAGTGTTCAAGTCCAGAATAGGACGGCAGCTGCCATCGTTTTTGGGGAACATGAACAGACTTGAGTAGAATCTGGTGAAGTGCTCCTGCTCTTGAACAGGGATCAGAACCTGTTTTTCTAGTAAGGAGGATACCAGTTCTATGACCAGACACCCCTGAACCAGAGGAACTATAGACAAAAAGAAATGGTGAGGAAGAAGGGTTTTGAATTCTATGCAGTACCCTTCTGGGATTACCTGCAAAACCCACTGATCTTTCACTTAAGCCTCCCATGCATCTCAAAAGAGATGGAAGTGACCCCCAATGGGCAGAGATGGACCAGGACCCAATGATTCATGGGGAGGTGGACTTTTCAACCTTGGGCTTCTGAGTAGCCTTTTTGTCTGGCCAAGCCAGGTGCCCCATACTGGTGTGTGTGTGGGGGGGGGGGTAACAGGAACACACATCTTCTTAGGGGGGGAAAGGCATACCGTGGCAGAATTTGAGGCAAAAGGGTGCTTTTGCCTCTGGTAGCATGACTGATGAACTCTTCTAGGTCAGGGCTAAAACATTGTTTCCCATCAGACACCAAGGACTTTTTGGAAGACTGGTCAGCTAACCAAATCTTCAGCCACAAAGCACGACAACCAGCTAATGAGAAAGCTGAGGCTTTTCCAGAAAATCTGGTGACATTAAAAGCCACTTTAGTAAGGTATTTGTTTGCCTCCACAATTCTGGCAAGCAATACCAACAGTTCCTCTTTGGGAACGTCACCTTGCATGACACCTGAGAGATGTTTGCCCCAGATGGCTATAGCTCTCAGAATAAAAAAAAATTGGGTAGCAGTACAGTACCAGTGGCTACGAAATTGGACATTAGTAAGGAATCCAATCGCATATCTGCCTGATCCTTAAGCGCCACAGCGTCTGCAAAGGCAAAGAGGTCTTCTTAGCAGGGAGAGCTATTGGGGATCTACTGCAGGTGGGGTTACTCACAGCATCAAACCCTCAGCTGAAAAAGAAGCATCCTCCATTCTTCCAGGAAAACCTGGTCTAAAGAGAGATTGGAAGGAAAAATAGATGCCTCTTTTTTGCTTCTCTGGAAGATGTCTGAAGAAGAACTAGATTCAGAGGCCTGAGAGACCAGAATCGCCTCCAGGACCATGCTGATAAGACCCCCAGCCGATGCACAATGATCCTCCTCACAGACCTCTCCCTAGGACAGACAAGAATCCTGTTTATCTTTAAAAGTCTCAACTTCATCCTTAACCAACTGGGAATCTCTCCCAATTCTAGTGCTTAAGTGTCTATCGAGGGACCTAGGTGAGGGAATAGAGGCTTAACCCAAACTGGTTCCTGTTCTGCAGTGGAGTGCTCCAGAGTTGGAGGCCACAGTGCAAGAAGAGACAAAGACAAAGGTCCTAAATTATTCCTGTGAACTGGAAAATAAGTGACTGAGAAAGCCAGTGAATGGGAGTCCGCCTAATGGGCGGTTATACAGCCCCATATCACTAAGTAGAAAATTAAAAAAAAAGTCTAACTAAGAGAACAGTGCCCAACAGTCCTTTCTTGAGGCAGGTCTCTTGAAACAGAGAAGGCTGGGGTAACATAGGGTAGTTAAGGAGTAGAATGTTGGTGTTTTTCATGCAACTATGTTTCCAGCAATCTGCACCAAAATTGTGGCAATATTTTATTTGTTTGAATTTTTCAATTTACATTACAATGTTGCTATGGATTTCAAGCACAGGATATTTGCATACATAAAAATGCATTGATTAGTGTTCAGCTATTTCCTCTGAGTACACCAATGCCCCATTTGCATAGGTTTGTCATGGTTTGGGGGGGGGGGGGGGGGGGGAACTACTGGGACCAATTTGGAACATATGCACGTTCCCATTTTCAGACATGGAATTTTCACAACTTGCTTAACTGGGGCTGTTTGGCAGTGCTGCAGTTCAAATTGTTTTTGAATATGAGTACACAACCCAGACTGTGAACATGTTGTATACAGCAGTCTCAAAAAATGTCTCTCTCATTGCCTGTTAGACCCTCTGCAGTATGGATTATGCTTTAATCAATCCATTGAGACTGCTTGTTCTCTGCTAATTTAAAAGGCCACTTCTCCCTCCTCTTTCTCCTGGATCTGTCAGCTGTCTGTATTACAGTGGATCATGTGCTACTCCTCAAAGCCCTACACTCCCAAGGCTTCTTTGACACCACCCTCTCTTGGCATTCATCCCACCTCTCCAACCACTCATTCAGTGTTTCCTACTCTAGCTCCACATCTTCACCCAACCACTGACTGTTGGAGTACCACATGGTTTTGTTGTGGGCCCCTTGGTCTTTTCAATCTGCTCTTTTTCACTTAGGAAACTATAAACATGTTCTCCCATCAGGTAAAAGTTAGTCCAATTAAAAGTGAACTTGCAATATTCCCTCCCACTCCAATCAGCCTTTCCCCAGATATATATCTCACTGCTAACACCACTACCGCACTATCCTGCCTGGAGTTAATCTTTGCCCTATCCATCATTCCCCCACATTCAGTGAATCTCCAACTCATGCACCCTCCATCTATGTAACATCTCTAAAATTCAACCTTTTCTCGTGCAAGAGAAATCAAAATCCGAATCCAAAAGCCAATCATGCAGCTCATATGCAGCTCATATGCAGCCAATCATGCAGCTCATATACCTTCCTCCAGACTGTTAGCTCTTTTGAGCAGGGCCCTCTGCTCCTTTTGTTCTGTATACTCCATTTGTACGAGTAATGTCTCTGTATGTATATTCCCTTTTGTACAGAACTGCGGAATAAGTTGCACTATACAAATAAAGCATAATCATATTTCTCTGTCATTCAGTGTGAAACACAGGAACTATGGGGTAACACCCTCTGGCGAGGAGGGCAGGACACTTGCCTTAAAAGGCTCTCTGGAGCCAGAGACTCCCTCTCTACTCCATTTTACCCCACCAGTGTAGCTCAGTTTTAAAAGTGACCTCAAATTGAGGTGCTTCAGGACAAAGATACTCCTAGTTAGCCTTTTTTTTTCCTCCCTGCTGGAATGGGGCTGAGTAATCCCATATGAGGTGGGACCCCATCTCTGGCCGCCATTGTCGGTTTGAATCAAAGTACAAACTGTTGAAGGCCCTGGGTCTGCTAGAGCATGGCTTGTTCTATCAGACTTTTTCCTTTAATTTCTGCTTGCCTGAGCACGATACACTCATACAGTTGAATGCAAATGGTTGCGCACCTCTGGCCAAATTATGTATTTTTTTTTCTAAGTGAAAATAAGTTATCATAACCTCTGCAGCAAACAAACTTGACATATCTCTGCAAATTGTATTGCACAATTACTATTTATTTGCTGAAATTACAGAATGGAAAAAACAAACAAACAAAGAAAAACGTGGCATATGAAATGTTTTGGGCACCCTTTCAGTTGATCCAATTGTGTTATTTTTTTAAAAGGTCTCAGAGCCTAATTGACTAGTTAGACCTTAATCTAAGTTCAGTGACTACAACTCCAGAGCTTAATAAATTCCCTGACTCTTCAAATCTCTGTGTTGTGCTTAAATAACCACGGGCTCCTCTAAGTAGCTGACTGCGTAAGATAACAGACTCCTTCAAAGTAGGGGGAAGGCTGTAACAAGATATCTAAATGCTTCCTGCTTGCAATTTCTACTGTCTGAAATGTCATTACAAAATGAAAGTTAACGGGAACTGCTGAAGTCAAGACGAGTTCTTGAAGACAAAGAAAAATCTCAGATATAATGGTTCATAGACTGGACAGGAATGCTAAGCAATACCCCCATATCACTGAAAAGGACCTGCAGGAAATTTTAGCCGGCATAGGAATAGTGGTGAACCAGTCCATTGTGCAGTGTTACTTGCACAAACAAGATCTACATTTGAGAGTTATCATAAGGAACCTCACCCACGATCTCATCACAAAAGTCAATGTCTGAAGTATGCAACACAACACTTAGGGAAGCCAGAGGCATTTTGGAACCAAGTGCTGAGGTCTGATGAAGTTAAAATTCAACTGTTTGGCTACAATCACCAAAGGCATGTTTGGAGGAGAAAAAAAAAAGATAATCATTTGAACAGAAGAACATTTTGCCAACTGTAGGGTGGATCTGTCTACTGTGCTTTGGGGTTGTGTGCCAGCCAGTGGCAGACAAAAAAACTGTGTTGGTACAGGGAAGAATGGATTCTACCAAGTATCAACAAATCCTGGAAGCTAATGTCACACAGTCAGTGAAGAAACTGAAGCCGAAAAGAGGTTGGATATTACAACAAGACAATGATCCAAAACATAGATCAAAATCAACCATCTATTACTTCAATAAACAAAAGCTTAAAGGGATAGTAATACTTTATTTTAACCATCTTTAATATTGTACATGTTAAAAAAATGAAGTAAATGGTCTAAGTCCCGTTGCTCTGACTTTTATCGTTTTAGCGTAATATGCTTCTAAATTTTCCCCTCCCGCCCCTTTTACCTACGTCAGCACTCTAGCTGACAGACTTTGATCCTGGTCGGCACACTTTTGTAGACTATTCTCATGAAGAATTTCTTTGTATACAATGCTATTTTGGCTCTACAGATGAGCCATCCGGTCCCAGGATCAGGATATAAGTCTGTCAGCTAGAACGCTGAAGTAGGTAAAAGGGACGGGAGGGGGAACTTCAGAAACATATTACACTAAAACTAGAAAAGTTAGAGCAACAGGACATAGATCATTTATTTTTTTAAATACAATACAATATTAAAGATGATTAAAATAATGTATTACTATCCCTTTACGGTTTTTGAATGGCCTTCACAGGCCCCAGACTTGAATATCATTGAAAATCTGTGGGTAGATCTTGTGTAGTGAAAGCAAGATGACCTAAGAATGTTTCTGAAGTAGAAGAATTCTGCAAGGAAGAGTGGGGAAAAAAGCAAGAATAGAAAGACTGTTAGCTGTCTACAAGAAGTGTTCTGAGGCTGTCATTTCTGTCAAAGGAAGTGTTACTAGGTACTGACTGATAGAGCGCCCAAACTTTTGCACAGGTCCCATTTTCTGTTTTATCTTTTTCAATCTGTTAAATTCAGCAAATACACAGAAAATGTGCATTACTATTTGCATAAATATGTCTAGTTTAAGTTTGTTCACTGCTGAGTGTGTGTTAACTTCTATTCACCCAGAAAATCAACAAAATATGTAAATTGGCCAGGGTTGCCCAAACTTTTGCATACAACTATTTTTGTATTATATTGGGAGCTTGAATATTTAATTGGCCCATGGTTTCCAGTATTCAGAGTGCACAGGTCCTGTGATTATGTCCCTATCTACCAGCCTCATTCACATTGTCTGTGGTAAAATCTCTAGTTCTGCACACTGTTCTTCCTTTCGGTTTGTTCCAATCCTCTCTCCTTCCTGTCCACAGATGAATTCTTTCCATACTTTGCCTGGTTTGCAAAATGTTACCTAATGTTAGTACATCTTCTTTATGGGTCCATGGTGCCGTTAAGAAACAGGCGTACACATTGGCCATACAATTAGGGGATGCCCCTTGGGATCTGCACCCCTCACTGCAGGATGACGGCTGAAGGTGATGGCTGGAGAGCCATAAGGCATGGCTTCCCAGGCTTCAGATGTTCTAGCCTTACACTGCTTCTCTTCATGCAAAGTGAGTTTCACGAATTTGCATTCTCACTCCTGATATTCTGCTTTAAAGGGATAGTATTACTTCAAAATTACTATCCCTCATATTGTAGCCCTTAATAAACTGAGTTAAATGGCACCAGCGGCATCTCTCAGACCTTTATGGTTTAAGAGATAGCCGCTTTCAAAGTTCCCTCTCCCCTGTTATCAGCGTTCTGCTGCCAGCAGGAGAATCCGGTCTCTGAATCAATCAGAGGCTCTTCAGCAGAGCCGATATCTCGTTATGGAAGGAAAAATTATTAATTGAAACAGTCTTCTACGTGTGCTTTGTAAACAAGCACACGTAGAAGACTGTTTCAATGAATAATTTTTCCTCCCATAACAAGATATCGGCTCTGTTTAAGAGCCTCCGCCTGTCCCGGGACCGGATTCCCCTGCTGGCAGCAATACGCTGACAGCAGGGGAGAGGAAACTTTGAAAGCGGCTATCTCTTAAACCATAAAGGTTTGAGAGATGCCTCTGGTGTCATTTAACTCAGTTTATTAAGGGCTACAATATGAGGGATAGTAATTTTGAAGTAATACTATCACTTTAACCCTTTGAATGCATATGCATTGCAAGGTTCAAATTCTTTTTTTCCTCAGATACACTTTTGACTTCTGCTAGTGGCCCATCGGTTCTGACCTGGTGGTTCTGAAGGATGGTACACTGCCCATTTGGATACTAGTTATTCCCAGAAGATTCTGTCTTCAATTCCTTCTCTATTGCTGACCTACTTCAGTGGGCTTTCTCCCCCAACTGTGGCATTTCTGTTTTCTCACCTCTTGAGCTTACAGCTCTGCTGCTTGAGGATGCTATGGCATTTCATTATCAGGCAGATTAGTGCCTCTAGGGGGAGTAATGGCTGTCTGTGCAGACTTGCCGGGACAGAATGATGTTTTCTGAGCTCCATGAGGCTAATGCGTATCTTTCTCAAGTGGTCTGCGATTCTGCTGTGCTTACTGGGAAGGCTTTAGCACTCGCTGTTGCTGCTCATTGTACCCTTTAGCTAAAACTGTGTCATAACAGCAGTCTTCCAAGCAGTCCTCAGGCTTTGCTTCTATTCATGTGCAAGCAGTTGTTTGGCTCACACTCTGAGAAGGTCATGCGGCTGGGTGCAAGACTGCATTATTTCCTTTGGTTACCCCCAAGCCTTTTTGTTTTTTTACCTCCACCAGTCTGGGTATGTACCTAGAGTGTCTACTTTTAACATCGGCCCAGAAGCATGCTCCACAAAAACCCAAACTGGCTTGGGCAGGGAATTTCTTTGGTCCACTACCCGTATTGCATGGGTCTTGAATAAGTCATTTTTATTGATTATTAAATACACATTTTTCCCATTTTGCATGCACATTTTATATGCGTTTTAGTTCTATTAGTGATCATTGTAATTGTGTGCTAGACGTTGTTATCAATATACATCATTTGGTGGAAAGAGGGTCAGCACCAAGTCCTGTATAGAGGATGTGTTGAACAGGGAAAATACCTTCTTGACTAAAAGTGTAACTTATACTCACACTTGTGGTGCCACACAGGTTTTCACTACACAATTATTAACCCCATAGGTCCTAGATACACATCTCCATCACAGTGCTTTGTAATGCTTTTGAGAAGGACACTTGGCAATGTGCACAAATATGACTTCACCAAGCTGCACAGCTGGCACGGTTATTTTCCTGCTGGATAGCTTTGCTATATTTCCTGTGTTCCACACTGGATGAAAGAGTAAAGGGGACTTTCGTGTGGTTACTGATAAATGCTTTTCTCTTAGTCCATGTGGAACATAGACTTACCTCTCAGAGAAAAATGAGTTGTTGGAGTTCTGGGCAGGGGAGTGGTCCTTTGGGTTCTATGGATCAGTGACTCCCTTTTCTGCCTTTCTTCTGTTTTTTATCTTTTCTATTTGTTAATACTAAGCTAGATTGGTAGGGGTAAAATGGAGCAGGGAGGGACTATCTGCCTCCAAAGAGCCTTTTAAGGCAAGTGCCCTGCCTTCCTGGATGAAGGATACTTTACCCCAAGATTCCTGTGTTCCACATGGACTAAAAGAAAAGGATTTTATCTGTAAGTACACAAAAAGTCCCCATTTATGGAATACATTAATTACACTTAAAAAACCCGCAATGCCCTGCAGATTATTTAAACCTACTCCGAATAAAAAGAACAGTAAGACTGCAGAGAGCATAGCACCCTTCCTAGTACTTACAGGAGTAATATCCAACATCTGCATTTACAGAGATCTGAGCAATGTCCCGTGTCTCGATCATGTTCATATCCCATTTCTTACGATATTCTGTATCATGCAGAACGTCATACACGGTGTCGGCTGCCACATCTGGGAATGCCATGCGACCCTGAGAGGAGAGAGTTAAAGGAAACCTGTTTTGCATCATGATATGAGCATGTATATGAGGCTTATAATTTTAAGTTCTTTGCTACTAGCCAGACCTGAAAAGTTACTCGCCTCTGCAAGCCATAACATACCCACCAGGGCTGGATTTCTACTCGCCAGGGCTAAATTTTAACTCGCCATTGGCTAGTGGCGAGGGGAAATTTTGAGCCCTGATGTATGGATGGATCATCTAGAGCAGAGTCCATTGAGCTGCCCCAGCCAAACATCGTAGCGACCAGCTTCAACAAGAAACATCAAACACAACTGAGTGAACAGAATGTTTTATTTAATAGTGATGGTACCATGGCCACGTGAGCTGTGAAACACGAGAGCAGACACCATGCCTCTTGCTGTGTTTTATGAGGCCCACTTACATAGAACATACACAAGGAGGCTGATGTACTACAAGTGGTGCATTGTGGAGCCAACCAGTATCATCCTATGGAAGGAAAAACAATTGCCATTTATTTAAATGGGGCTTTTAGCACAATGATTGTTACAGGAGGTCTCCAGCTTATTGCTTCACAATGCTTTGGAGACCTGTAGTATTCAAGGGGTCAAGTCCCATTTAAAATCAGTGAGAACTTTGTAAATGTGCAATTGTCCCTTATGGTATAATTGATTGGACCCAGAATTACACCACCTTCTTAAGTCTATGTGCCCTGCCAACAAGCAACACGGAAATGAATAATTACCTGTGCACAGGAGATTTAACCTACAGACGACTACAGAGGTGTATAACACACTGTTTTGCAATATGTTACACATTCGTCTGGTATTCAAGGAGTTAAAAACTCTATAGACTGTAGAATGAGGATGGCTGATGTACTATGAATGACTATAGTAAGTCTAGAGCAAACCGGTGGTACCAAAGGGGAGAAACAATTCAAATTGATTTAATTTGGAATTTTAATGTCCTACATTCTAGTAAAGCCTCCAACACATTGCATAGAGCTCTATTTAATCCTAGAGACTGGTGGAGTAAAAGTGATACCTTTAACTAAGACAACTTAGGTCTCTTCTTCAACCATATTTAGAATGATGGATGAATACAAAATACATGACAGGTTATACACTCATACAAATTGTTTTTACATCTAAAGGGATAGTAATGTTTCACAAAAACAGCAGCTCCAATTAATCTTCATAGTATTTGGGCCATGGAGAGTGTTATTTCAATACCGTCAGAGCTGTAGTTCAAGAGTAATTGAAGTATCCCCCTCCCTCCCCTTTTACCTAGTGTAAGCCACCTCCCCTCAGATGTGGAATGTGGACCCTGGACCAGACAGCTCACAGCAAGGGACAATCTTCTTACTGTGAACATAAGGAAAATCCTGCCCCTCTTAACAGGTTTTTCAGGTTTTCCCTTATGCTCACTGAAGATTGTCCCTTGCTGCGGTTCATCTGGACAGTCTTGCTGCTCTGAGGTGAGCAGTGTTACATCAGTAAAAGGGGCGGGAGGGGGATACTTTATCATTCAATTACTCTTGAACTACAACTCTGACAGTATTGAAATAACACTTTTCATGGCCCAAATACTATGAAGATTATTTGGAGATGCTTTTATTGTGAAACATTACTATCCCTTCAAATCCCAGTGCGAGTGAATTCCATATCACCATACCTAGGAACTTTGCTTTGTAGACTCCCAGAGCTTACACATAGTCCCACCAGAGGCAAGAGTGGGCATCCTGCCCACTACACATACTGCTGGACTACATAAAGGTTCCTTGTATCTTTTAGTCCAGACAGAGGAGCTGGGAATGGCATCCTAAGAGATTATCCCCTGCCACTTTCTTTAGTTTTGGGCCTTAGCCACCAATGTTTAGCTTCCTGGCCACAATCCTTGTGGTGGGAACCTCAGGGTACTTTCTGTGGCTGTAGCCACCTTGACTTACAGCCCGCAACTGAAAAGGGCACCTGTCCACTACAGTGCCCACGCACAGTCCCAGTTTCTCCAGTACTCCTTTAGGAAGCCCATGGACCCTAGGCCTCCCACCATTATGGAGAGGCCTTCTCTCCTCTCCCTACATTTTTCAACTCTGTCCTCTCTCTCATCTTAGGCTTTTTCTACCCACCCCCTACAGGATTTGATGTCACAGTTGACATTTTCTTTTTGCTTACCCTGATTTAAGGGGGGAAGGTACACACATTCCACACACAGATTTGCCCTACCCCCCCCCCCCCTCTATCTGATCAACACTGGCTATCTCATAACACAATCTCTGTGGTCAGTTAGACTGGATGGCACCATTCCTCTGCACATCATACACAGTAACCAACCCATTCAATGCTGGTAAAATGGCCAACACTCTCTAATGCATGCACACGCAGGGGACATTAATGTTTTCAAGAATGGGAACACATATGAAATAAAGGAGATCACTGAAAACAGACAGGGTTCATTCTCACGGTGACAACCATTCCGTCACAGTAACATAGTAAAAAAGGTTGAAAAAAGACAAGTCCATAAGTTCAACCTTTGCCTCAAAACCCAGAAAAATGAAAATTATAAGCACCTTCCTGCTACCAAATGAGTGTTAGTCTATTTACCATAACTTACTGTTTTACCTACTAATACACAGTATAACCCTGCATGTTTCCACTTGAAAGAAATGTATCCAATCTTCTCTTAAAAATGTATCCATTGTATCTGCCATTACCACACCCGTGGGCAAGAAATTCCACAAGTTAACAGACCTTACAGTAAAAACAAAAACAAAATCCTCCTCTGCTGAAGTTGAATCCTCTAACCTTAACCCCTTAAGGACCCTTGACGTACCAGGACCGTCACGGTCCTTGAAATACTCAAAGACCGATGACGGTCATAGTACGTCACGTACTTTTTACTTACATCGCTCTACCGGGAGAGCTGTAAGTAAAAATATGGCCTGAAATTGACCGCTCCAAGATCGGAGCGAACTCTATCAGGCCCCATAATGACGAGCCGATACACGCGACAGGTCACGTGTACCGGCGCGTCCAAGTGCGCCTATGCGGTCATTATGGGACGGAAATGTCCCATGACCGCCAGTCCTTAAGGGGTTAAGTGGTGGCTCTTAGTTATTTGATCAGGACTTGGAATGAAAAGTTCACTGGAGAGATCCTTGTATTGACTTCTCATATACTAGTACATTGTAACAAGATCTGTTTTTAGTTTATTTACCCTATAGAAAAGACGACTACGTTTGTCGTTCGCCATTCCTCATATGTCAAGTCCTCCATTTCCTTAATTTTGTTGCGGTTCGTTGTACGCTCTCCAGTTCTAGAATATCCTTTTTCAGAACTGGTGCCCAAAACTGTACTGCAAATTCGAGGTGAGGTCTTCCAACAATTTGTACAGTAGAAAAATTAGGTTATCCACTCTTGCTTCAATACCCCTTTTTATGCAAGGCAGGACTTTGCTGTTGCCAGTGGTTACTTTTTCAAAATGTATAGTTCACAAGGATTCCCGTTCTCTCTCTAGCAAGGAGTCTCCTAAAATGATTCATTAAGTTCATAAGTAGCATTGGGGATTTTGTTCTTCCCAAATGCATAACTTTACACTTTTCCAAATTAAACTTCATATTCCACTAGTTTGCCTAATCTGCCATATTATGTAAATCCATCTGTAGAGCAAAAACATCTTGTTCTGAATGTATTACCCTACATAATTTGTAATCTGCAAATATTTCACTTTTGCTTTCTATATCTATTTCCAGGTCATTTATTAACATGATAAAAAGCAGTGGACCAAGTACTGAACCCTGAGGTATTTCACTCTCAACTTTAACTGTATTGGAGAATTTTACATTTACAACACCACCCTGTTCCATATCGTTCAACCAGTTTTCTATCCAGTTGCAAAGGTTATTCCCAGCCCTAACTTCTCTATTTTATACCCCAGCTTCCTGTGTGGCACTGTATCAAAAATCAGTCTTCTGCTTTACCAATATCTAGGCTTCTGCTTCTTAACAGACGCTCATAAAGATTAGTTTGGAAAGATCTATTCCTAATAAAACTATGATGATTTCTGTTAATAATCTTTTTTCCACTGTGTGATCCTGAATATAATCCCTTATTATCCCTTTTAGCAGTTTTCCTAAGACTTTTGTCTTGGCTGCTGAGCCATGCCAGGCTCTGAGGAGTCAATGTCCTTCTGATATAAGAGTCTGACTGTTCCCTTGAGTCTACCACGATTAAATTTGATGCCTTGCTCTCTGAGAGATTCTAGAGCTACAGCTAAAACTATGGTGATGACTCTCAGTGCTGTGGAGAGACCAAATGGTAAAGCCCTGATATGGAAGTGCTGATCTCCCAGTGCAAACATGAAGAACCTGCAATGGCAGGGCCAGATTTGGACATTGTTATATACATCCTGCAGGTCTATGGAAGTTGGAAAACCGAGGATGGATGGCCTTGAATGCTGAAAGGGCGATTTCCATTTTGAAATGCTTCGATTTCATGAACTTGTTGAGATATTTTAAGTCCATAATGGTTCTGAAACCCCCTGAAGGCTTTGTCACCATAAATAGAACAGAGAAGATACCCAAACCTTTCTCAAATTGAGGGACTGGTTCCATTACCCTCTTCTGGGTTAGATGATTCACAGATTTCCTTAATTCTGCTGCCTTCACAGGGTTTGATGGGATAGTGTAACGGTTTTTCAGACACTCAGACAGAGGATTAGAATAAAACACAGTTTTATTAGCAAAAAAATAAGAACAAGATCACCCTCTACAGGCAGTACAGTAAATAGCAGAATGTAGGCTACATATGCCTTCTCAGGACCAGGATACAGGAACAGGGATAATACATATACTGTCACAGGACAGGCATAAAACAGCGACTGGCAATGAATAGTTAAGTACAAAGAATCATCAGTCTCAAATGTGGTGTTAGGCACACCCAAGGTGATACGAGGCAGCTATAGGTGCTAGATCACACAACACCTTAAGTCCGTTTATGTAGAGAGCTGCTAGATAGGGCTGAGTCAGAAGCAGAAGCTGCAGGGTAGTTGGTAGATAGCCCCCACGGGCGTATAACGGAGACCAACAGTATCGAGATCGCTTGAGCCAATAGCTCCCATGGGCGTATAACGGATGCTGTACCACAAGAGCGTGAGCCAAATTTACCCCTTGGGCTTGTAATGGAGACCAACAGTATCATGATAGCTTGAGCCAATAGCCCCCACAGGCGTATAATGGAGACCACCATATTGTGATAGCTTTGAGCCAATAGCCCCCACAGGCGTATAACGGAGATCAACAGTACTGAGACAGCTTGAGCCAATAGCCCCCATGGGCGATAACGGGAACCACCTGTTGCTGCAAGTGCTTGAGCCAATAGCGCCTCCCACGGGCGCTTTAACGGAGACCGACTGCTCTGTGGATGACAACGAACCGCCGACTAACTGAGGCCCACAACGCGGCCGACTCAGCAGAAGGAGTGGATAAAGTAACGGCTCAGCAAGGGTTAACAATAGCAGCAAGGTAGAGGAGTAAGCACTACAAGTGATTGGAGGCTCAGTGAGTAGCAGAATAGCACAGTAAGTGCCAAATAGACTCAGCTATACATAGTACAGTGCACCAGAGGAACGGAAGACTCAGCTCAGGAGACACGGCTCAGCAGGAGTTAATGCAGCAATCTCGATCGGTTCTAACACACACGCTGCAGCGATCAGAATGTCGCCGTGGCGACAACAGGAGCTGTAAACAGGAACAGTAGCAGTCCGGTACAGGTAACGGAGCAGGAAGTCAGCCAGGCCGGGTCAGATCACGGAGGAGATTCGCAGACAAGCCAGATCAGCAACGAGCAGGAACGTCAGCCAGGCCAGGTCAGATCACAGAACAGTAACGCAGAAGCGTAGTCAATACAGGCCAATTCGGTACACAGGAGATCAGGAACGCAGGAACACATCAACAGCACACTGGCTCTGGAACACCACGAAAGGGCACCTGACAGGTGCCAATGGACAGAATAAAAAGGTCACCAGGGGCGGGCCAACCACGCTCAAACAATAAGGGAGCAGCACAAGTGAGAGTGACAGAAATCACTGTGATAGATAGTTGATTTCCTGAACACATACTTTAGAGGGGTCCCTGAATTCTACCGGATACCCTGCCTCCAAGTCCTACCACACACTGCCACACCCACTTGTCTGGGTTTAAGGATAGATCTCAGGCCTCCAAAAATTGCTCTAGGCAACCCACCCCCCATACCTGGGCTGGAGACAGAGCCCGCTGCCCTTCATCGGAATTCCTTCTTGAACTGAGCTTTTGGGAATGCCCTTTCCTGTATCCCCCTTTTTAAGGCTGAGGAACTGTTGGCTACCTTTGGTTGTAGGATCTTCCTGAGTTGAAACGGAACTAGCGCACAAATTAAAGTTACACCCAAATCATTATGTATATTGCAATACTTATATCCATACTAGTATTATCCTGAATAAGTTCAGCATTTTTTGAGAAATCCAACTTGTTCTGAAACGCACAGGCAGGCATCTTGCAGTACCAGCATCTGTGCGCCTGCACCGTCAGTCCCTTCCTGTATCTTAAGATACAATGCGACCCCTCCTAGATGAGACCAAGACGGACAGCGCAGGCGCACATGACTCTTTGGCAAGATGTCTACTCTGACACCTGCCTGTTCGTCTCGGAACAAGTTGGATTTCTCAGTAACGCCGGAATTGGTCAGGATAATATTAGTGTGGATATGCATATTGTTATGTGCACAGTGATTTGGGGCTAACTTTAATTTGTGTGATACTTCCGCTTTAAATCTTCCTGACTTACAAAAAGAATAATTTCTAGCCTTGAATGTGCCTAATGGGACGTTCCCTGGATTTCCTATCCTGTAGAAGGACAGAACTCTTCCCTCCTGATAGTTTTCTGATGATTTTTCCAGGAGTTCCCCAAAAAAGCATATCTCCATCAAAAGGGCAAGGCAACTAGCTTATTCATGGATGAGGCATCCACCCCCCATGATCTTAAACACACAGCTCTTCTTGCAGTTACTGAAAGAGTAGATGATTCAGCAGATAACCTAACTAAGTCCAAAGAGGCATCAAATAAAAGCTGTTTCTTTGATGACAGAATCATCATCATTTATCTGATGTTAACCCCAGCATGTCATGTTTGTCCATGTGGTGACTGCCCCTTTTCTCTCAACTGTTTAAAATGCTGTGTTGGTTAAAAATAAAGCAGTTCATGATTTACCAAGAAGGAGCGTGCTTGTCTCTCTGAAGTATCCAGGATTACTGCTGTTTTGTCATCCACTATAGAGCAGTTGCTCATAGAGAAGTGCCAGGGGACTAGATAGACAGGATATCCTACACGGACCGGATCTATCAATGCAGTATAGCCTGCATTGTCGGTGGATAGACAACTCAAAGTACCGGCGCTTAGTATAGCGGTTAGCTGTGCAGGTTAGCTAAAGAAACCCATGGACGATAATGTGCCTGAACTGCTATACTTTCTGGGGCAGAGACACCAGCGCCGTATCATCAAATGCATGGTTTTGGATTTGCATGGAAAAGCTACCTTGAGATTTTGCCCTACAAATAAAAACTGCTTTTTGAGGGTGGACTTCATCCTCCTTTCCATTGGATTCTTAAGAGACAAGCCATCCTCCATGGGAATGTAGTATGTTTCACAAAATTGGCAACTGGAGCATCCACCTTTGGAGGGGTGAGCCATAATTTCACCTCGTCCCAAGAAAGCCTCTTGGTGACCAACTACCTTTTTCCCCTCTATGACATTCAGATTTGATCATATCTGAAATGGAATGGAGAACCAGGAATATTGAAGAGATCTTCTTATTCCCCAGTAAAGCTGCATTCAAAATTTCCAATTCCTTTTGTTCTTCTGCCAAACCTAAAGGTTTTCCTCTGGCATTTTCGGAACATAATCAACCTTTTTCCAGGTTGAATGTGCCAGATTCATCTCTAATTTCTCTTTATTCAGAAGAGTACTCTAATGCTAGATCATGAGTACTAGTAGTATCTTCTATCTTCATGAGATTCCTTCCCTACGCTGTCTCTTCCTAGGACTGGCTGCCTCTTGCATGGCCGAGAAACCCTCCTTTCACCCATAAGAGAAGATTCTGGAATCGAGGAGGCATTTCTTGGCTTGCTGTCCAATTCGGACATAACTTGGATGACTATGTATCACGGTGCCTTTTTGTGTCTATCACCTGTAGGGGGCTCCCATTGGCTGTCTGCCTTTAGCCCGCATCACCTTGCCTATTTAAACTGAGTTTGGGCACCCTTTGGTTGCCCTTTCGTGGTGTCTCTGGCTGCCTCCACTTTCATTGTGTTACTGAAGATTCATGGGCCTTTAGCTGTGTTCCTGTTCACCTGAGTTCGTCCAGTTCCTGAGTCTCCTGCTCAGCCGTACCTGTTCCAGTGCCTGTTCCGGTTGGAGTCGTCTGATGTTGCTGTTTCCTGCTGCCAGTCCTCGTTGCCGTTCCTGATCCGGTTGACCACCGTTGTGCTGGTTCCTGTTCATCTCCTGCGTCCAGTTTCCTTTATCTGTGGCGACATTGTTCCTTGGTCACTCAGGCGACATTTCCATCCTGCTGGTTCCCAGCGTGCGGACGCTGGTTTGCTCCATTGCCTTACGGCTTACTATACATCTAGTCTGTTGGTTCCCAGCGTGCGGACTCTGGTTCGCTCCACTACCTCACGGCTTACTATATATTTAGCTGTTGGTTCCCAGCGTGCATGCGCTGGTTCGCTCCATTGCCTTCCGGCTTACTATTCATTCAGTCTGTTGGTTCCCAGCGCGCGGGCGCTGGTTCGCTCCACTGCCTGACAGCTTACTATCATTGAATCTGTTGGTCCCCAGTGCGCGGGCACTGGTTCGCTCCACTGCCTGACAGCTTACTATAATTGAATCTGTTGGTCCCCAGTGCACGGGCACTGGTTCGCTCCACTGCCTTACGGCCTACTTGTAATTAGAGTTTGGTTCCCAGCACGCGGGCGCTGGTTCGCTCCATTGCCTTAAGGTCTACGGTACATTTAGTCTGTTGGTTCCCAGCGCGCTGGCTCGCTCCACTGCCTCACGGTTTACTATTCATTAGTCTGTTGGTTCCCAGTGCGCTGTCCAGTCCTAGACAGCTAGTTTCTCTCTCAGTACATGGGTACTGATGTGTGCGGACTACCTGGTATTACCATTAGCTCTCGTAGCCTCTACATACCATCTCCATACTGTCATTGTCATCTGACAGTCATTGAGGTGCTAGTGGTTGGCACCATTTCCTCTAAGGCTGCCTTGCCCAGTATATTGGTAAGGCCGGTAGAACCTTCTAGTCGTTTCCATTTTTGAGGTTGCCTTACCCGGTATTGGCAGGGCCGGTAGAGCCTACATCTATGGTGTTCCGTTAGGCTGCCTTGCCTGGTATATTGGCAGGGCGGGTAGAGCCTGTATACTCCTGATAGTCCTATACGATGCCTTGCCCGGTATATTGGCAAGGTCGGTAGAGCCTGGTTCTCCTCGTTATCCGATAGGCTACCTTGCCCGGTATATTGGCAGGGTCGGTAGAGCCACCTTTCCATTGCTTGCCCAGGCTGCCTTGCCCGGTATATTGGCAGGGCCGGTAGAGCCTTACTTGCTATATCATTACCTACCTGTCATTTCTACGTATTGTATGTATGTGTATGAAATCCTATGGGATTATCTTAAACTTTTCAATAAAGTTTTGTTTTTACCTAACTTTGCGTCCGAGAGTCTTAACAAACCGTGACAGTACGAAAGGGCCATGACCTCAGACAATAAGAGTGATGGTAACACACAGAATATCCATTGGAGGATGGATATGCATGAGCAACGTTTGGATCAGCTAGCGGTTGCAATCCAAACTATTCTTGAATGCACTGTGCTTGCTGACAAATCTGGGTCTAGCCCGGTGATCTCGCCAAGTCAGACACCGGAAAATGACACGATGCCCTCAAGGGGCTGCAGTTAAAGGGTTAACTGCTTTCGCACCTTTGCCACTCAGATATGACGGTGACCCTAATCTCTGCAGAGGGTTTATCAACCAACTTGAAATATTTATGGAATTGACGGCACATGTGTTCCCCAATGATCGTAGTAAGATCGGGTTCATGATATCCCTGCTGACTGGCAGAGCATTGGCATGGGCCAACCCATTATGGGAGAATGCAAAACCATGCACTAAGAATTTCAGAGAATTTGTGCAATCCTTTCGGACAGTGTTTGAGCCTCCTGGTAGAACCACCTCTGCTGCTAAATGCCTTATGGAGATACAACAGGGCAGGCGCACGGTGGGCGACTATGCTATCGAATTTCGCACCTTGGCAGCAGAGGTAGGGTGGAATAACGAGGCATTGTTGGCAGCCTTTGTTCAGGGCCTGAGTGACCAGATTAAAGATGAGATTGCAGCAAAAGAATTGCCTACTGATCTAGATGACTATATTGAGTATGTTATACTAATTGACACCCGGATACGTGAGAGATTAACTGCTAGAGATCGCAGGATACGGTCTAAAAACAATGGGGCTAGCAGTACATTTTGCCCACCCATCCCTCCCGTGGTATCTATGCCCAGTGAACTATTATGGGAACCAGGTGAACTGATGCAATTAGGTTTCACTAGGCTAACCAAGGAGGAGAGATTACACAGCAGAAAACAAGGGCTGTGTTTATACTGCGGTAAGAATGGGCACTTGCTAAGATCTTGTCCGGTACATCCGGGAAAAGAACACACCTAGGGTACCTTGGGGGACAGGCCCTAGGTGGTGTTCAATCGTCCACAGTGTTGGGCACACTGAAACCTATCTTACAGGTGGTACTTTCTTGGGCAGAACGCTCAGTGGAGGTTTTGGCCCTGGTTGATTCTGGTGCAGCTGGGTATTTTATGGATAATACCTTTGCTGAATTGCATGGGGTTCCAGGAATTGAAAGAGAAACCCCTCTTGCTATTGAAGCAATCGATGGCAGACCCTTAGAACCTGCTCAAGTTACCTTTGAAACTATGCCATTATCCATGACTATTGGGGCTGTCCATAGAGAAGAGCAGCAGTTCCAACTTATCAATTCTCCTCACCATGCTGTAATATTGGGATTTCCTTGGTTACAGTTGCATAATCCACAGTTTGATTGGTAAAAGTGCGAAATCTCCGCTTGGTCTCAGTTTTGTATGGAGAAGTGCTTTACTCATCCAGGTAAGGTCTTGTGCACCTCCCCTTCACTACCAGACGTATACCAGCAGTTTGGCGATGTATTCAGTAAGGGAGAGGCTGGCACCTTACCTCAGCACAGACCATATGATTGTAGTATTGAGTTGCCTCCTGGAGTGGTGCCCCCTAGGGGACGCACGTATCCATTGTCTTGTGAGGAGAACCAAGCTATGGAGGAATATATTTCTGATGCCCTTAAAAGAGGGATCATAAGGAAATCTACCTTTCAGGCTGGGGCTGGGTTCTTTTTTGTAAAAAAGAAAAATGGCGAACTGAGACCATGCATCGATTACCGTGGCTTAAATAAGCTAATGGCAAAGAACGCTTATCTGATACCACTCATCACCGAGCTATTTGACAGACTCAAAGGTTCCTCCATCTTCACCAAATTGGACCTGCGGGCTGCATATAATTTGATTCGGATCAGAGCCGGTGGTGAGTCGAAAACTGCCTTTAACACTAGATCTGAGCACTATGAATATCTAGTCATGCCATTTGGTCTGTGTAATGTACCAGTATTATTTCAGGAATTGATCAATGATATTCTCAGAGATATGCTATAATCATGTGTCGTGGTTTACCTTGACGATATACTTATTCATTCCAAAAACTTGTCACAACACATTAAAGATGTGTCTGAAGTATTGCTCCGTCTGTGTAAAAATAAGTTATTTTGCAAACTGGAGAAATGTGAGTTTCACAGAACTAGTGTGCCATTCTTGGGTTTCGTAATTGGCAAAGAAGGCATTGCCATGGACAAAGAGAAGTTAACAGCAGTCCTACAATGGCCACGGTCTAAGAGTCTTAAAGCTATCCAGCGATTTTTGGGCTTCGCTAATTATTATAGGAAGTTTATTAAGAACTTCTCTTCCATTGTTAAACCGCTGTCTGATCTCTAATGGTAAACGCCCCTGGTCTCACGTTTCCATTTATTTTATGGGAGAATTGCCCATGTCTAGAGGGTATTCCTTCATACTGATGGTGGTGGACAGGTTTTCTAAAATGGCTCATTTCAAGCTCCTCCGTGGCCTTCCCTCTGCTAAAGAATTGGCAATGGTGTTTGTTAGGGAAGTATTTCGGTTGCATGGAGTACCCACAGTACTGGTGTCCGACAGGGGGAGCCAGTTCGTGTCCAGGTTCTGGAGGGCATCTTGTGAACAGATGGGCATACAATTATCCTTTTCCTCCGCTTATCACCCCCAGACCAATGGGGCCATTGAGCGTGCCAATCCAGGTTTGGAACGGTTCCTACGCTGTTTCGTTACTGACCATGATGACAACTGGGCCGACTTGTTGCCTTGGGCAGAGTTCGCCAAGAACTGTGCAGTCAACTCCTCATCCGGGAGTTCTCCGTTTCTGATTAATTATGGGTTCCAGCCCTGTTTGCTCCCGGATTCCTTTCAGACACAACAGATTCCAGCTCTGGATGAGCATATCGAGCAACTCCATTCCACATGGGCACAAGTTCAGAGAGCACTTGGTCAGTCATTTCAGTGCCACCAGCGCTATGCTAATCGCAGAAGACTGCCAGCGGTCTCCTTTCAGGTTGGGGACAGAGTGTGGCTTTCCTCTAGGAATCTTAAGCTTCAAGTCCCATCTAATAAGTTGGCTCCTCGGTTCATTGGTCCTTACAGGGTTATTCGCAAAATTAAAGGGGAAATTTCACCCCGCAATAACTTAACGTTGACTTATTGCTCACCTGGCGACTAGCTGCTTAGTAGCGCTAGTCGCCAGCAATATTACCCGGTTCTTCAGATATCGGCTTTTTGCCGATGGTGACAGGAGCAGGAAGCACGGACGTCTCTTCACAGTGACGTCCGTGCGCCTGCGCTGTCAGTCCCTTTTGCACCACACGGTGTAAAAGGGACTGACAGCGCAGGCGCACGGACGTCACTGTGAAGAGACGTCCGTGCTTCCTGCTCCTGTCACCATCGGCAAAAAGCCGATATCTGAAGAACCGGGTAATATTGCTGGCGACTAGCGCTACTAAGCAGCTAGTCGCCAGGTGAGCAATAAGTCAACGTTAAGTTATTGCGGGGTGAAAGTTCCCCTTTAACCCTGTTTCCTATGCTTTGGACATCCCTGCGTCCATGCGCATTCATGATGTGTTCTATGTGTCTCTCCTCAAGCCTCTCGTGTGCAACCGTTATACTACTAACCCTGTGGTGCCAGGGCCTATTGAGGTTGACGGTCAGGAGGAGTATGAGGTTCAGAGTATCATTGATTCCCGCAGGCTTAGAGGAAGGGTACAGTATTTGGTGCATTGGAAAGGTTATGGTCCTGAAGAACGATCTTGGGTGGATAGTAAGGACCTACATGCACCTAAACTACTGCAAATTTTTCATTCCAAATACCCTCAGAAACCCAGACCCTATTCTAGGAGATGGGGTCTTTGAGAAGGGGGTACTATCACGGTGCAGATGATTGCTGCCTTTTTGTGTCTATCACCTGTAGGGGGCTCCCAGTGGCTGTCTGCCTTTAGCCCGCCTCACCTTACCTATTTAAACTGAGTTTGGGCACCCTTTGGTTGCCCTTTTAGTGGTGTCTCTGGCTGCCTCCACTTTCATTGTGTTACTGAAGATTCATGGGCCTTTAGCTGTGTTCCTGTTCACCTGAGTTCGTCCAGTTCCTGAGTCTCCTGCTCAGTCGTACCTGTTCCAGTGCCTGTTCCGGTTGGAGTCGTCTGATGTTGCTGTTTCCTGCTGCCAGTCCTCGTTGCCGTTCCTGATCTGGTTGACCATCGTTGTGCTGGTTCCTGTTCATCTCCTGCGTCCAGTTTCCTTCATCTGTGACGACCTTGTTCCTCGGTCGCTCAGGCGACATTTCCATTCTGCTGGTTCCCAGCATGCAGATGCTGGTTTGCTCCATTGCCTTACGGCTTACTATACGTCTAGTCTGTTGGTTACCAGTGTGCGGATGCTGGTCTGCTTCACGGCTTACTATACATTTAGTTGCTGGTTCCCAGCGTGCAGACGCTGGTTTGCTCCACTGCCTTACGGTTTACTATACATCTAATCTGTTGGTTACCAGCGCGCGGGCGCTGTCTCGCTTCACTGCCTCACGGGTTACTATACATCTAGTTGTTGGTTCCCAGCGTGCGGACGCTGGTTTGCTCCACTGCCTTACGGCTTACTATACATCTAGTCAGTTGGTTACCAGTGCGCGGGCGCTGGTTCGCTTCCCAGCCTTACTATACATCTAATCTGTTGGTTACCAGCGCGCGGGCGCTGTCTCACTTCTCTGCCTCACGACTTACTATACATTTAGTCGTTGGTTCCCAGCGTGCGGATGCTGGTTCGCTCCACTACCTCACGGCTTACTATATATTTAGCTGTTGGTTCCCAGCATGCGGGCGCTGGTTCGCTCCATTGCCTTCCGGTTTACTATTCATTCAGTCTGTTGTTCCCAGCGCGAGGGCGCTGGTTCGCTCCACTGCCTCACGGTTTACTATTCATTAGTCTGTTGGTTCCCAGTGCGCTGTCCAGTCCTAGACAGCTAGTTTCTCTCTCAGTACATGGGTACTGATGTTTGCGGACTACCTGGTATTACCATTAGCTCTCGTAGCCTCTACATACCATCTCCATACTGTCATTGTCATCTGACAGTCATTGAGGTGCTAGTGGCTGGCACCATTTCCTCTAAGGCTGCCTTGCCCGGTATATTGGTAAGGCCGGTAGAACCTTCTAGTCGTTTCCATTTTTGAGGTTGCCTTACCCGGTATTGGCAGGGCCGGTAGAGCCTACATCTATGGTGTTCCGTTAGGCTGCCTTGCCCGGTATATTGGCGGGGCCGGTAGAGCATGAATCATATGGTGATCCGTTAGGCTGCCTTGCCCGGTATATTGGCAGGGCCGGTAGAGCCTGTGTACTCCTGATAGTCCTATAGGCTGCCTCTTGCCCGGTATATTGGCAAGGTCGGTAGAGCCTTACTTGCTATATCATTACCTACCTGTCATTTCTATGTATTGTATGTATGTGTATGAAATCCTATGGGATTATCTTAAACTTTTCAATAAAGTTTTGTTTTTACCTAACTTTGCGTCTGAGAGTCTTAACAAACCATGACACTATGACATGAAGGTAGTACTTTCTGCAGAGAGGCTTCACTAGAAATTGCCAGCATGACAGCCAGATGTTCAGATATTGAAGTATCAACACAAAGATCTATTTGGCTCAAAACTGGATCAACTTAAATGTGGTTGTCATGAAGTCGTCAGGAGGGGGGGGGTTACACTCTTCTCCCACAAAACAGATCACAAATCTTTGACTCTCAATTCATGGAGTTCATGAATCTTTGAACTATAATTTTTAATATCAACAGAGATGTTATAACAGCATTTTCCAAGCAATACCCATCCCAGACACCTTCTGCTAGAGACACCAACACTTTCTAGTCTTCTTGGAAAGGCATTCCCAGCTTCCTTCTAACGCCTTTGAGAAATTACTCGATTTGGTCAACAATGTGAGGGAGTCAACCACAGATGACAGGTACTATGAATACATTTTATGTACCACCTTCAATTCAAGACTATGCTGCCAACAACATTCTCTACGTCTTACGTTCCAAAGTAAAATCAAAGAGGGATCGATACTCATCTTGGGGAAAAAAGAACAAACAACAAAACAAAAACAAACTTGACCCCCAATCAATGAAACTGACCCAACTGAATGGAACTCAAGCAGAAGATCATTAAAGAACTGAAAAAAAGATGGAGACTTCCCAAAACATACCTCATGACATCCAGACATTATACAAATCTACTGGTGTTTTGAGCTAGAGTAGAAGATCCCAAAAGCAGCTGCAACAGAAGACATAGTAACAACATGGGATTACAATATATCTTATAGTTCCTCAAGTGGCCCTTATTCCCAGGGTAATTGCAAAAGCTCAAACTGGAAAAAGTGCACATAATTCTCCTAGCACTTACACTGCTACAATAAGAATGGTTTCACATATAAAAAAAACTATCTACCATGGCATCTCCTGGTAATTCTGGTCTTATTAACACTGGACCTTCACTATATCTAAGTCAACAGAAAGTGTCACTGGGGCTATTTTATAAAGTGAGAGCGCGTGAAAGTGCTCTCCCTTTGCTTCCATGACCTGGACGAACATTGGGAAGAGAATGCCAGGTCACATGATTATTTGACACTCACTGAGAGGTGAGGAAGGATCGAGGCAAAAGAGAGTAGTTGGAGGCGAGATAGCCCTAAGATACTGAACTGTATCGCAGCAATGGCCCTTTATGTCAGAAGGTAATTCTTTATAATCTTACTAGTTGAACAGCCCGTTACACGGGCCACAGTGCCACTACCACCCGGTCATGGGGCAGTCACGCACAGTAGATTAAATTGTGGTAAAACTACTGTAGCTCCAGGTCAATAGTAAATTCAGTGGTATCCCTAGAGTAGCACCCTTTCCATTGTAAGCTCTGTGGTCTCCTCATCCTTCCCTTAACCCCCTCCCTCTACCTTTATTTGGGGCATTTGCCTGCTTCACTCTGGTCTTTGAGGGCCAGCTTTCAATGAGCACTCATATCGCACAACCAGACTTCCGGTCGTACCATTGCAAGATAGGACTTGGCTGCAGGTCCTGAAAGCATAGAAAATCAAGTAACAAAGAGGGTAGCAAGTTAAATAATGTGGTGGATATTGTATTGGGCTGCCCGCCAACTGAATAGGCAGCCTAATTTAAGTGCTAGGATGTAGCCCACTGGTCCAAACATATAAGTGGCCTTGGGGGCAATTGCCCCAAGCCAGCCCTTCCTTGAATGCATATACCTGTAGAAATGTTTTAAGATTTTTCTCTCTTTTACAGTACTTTTTTCATTTACAATTTTAGCTATCCTAATTGTGTGTCTGTAGATTCTGCTGCATTCTCAATATTTTTAAATGATGCATCAGACTCTAACTTATAGAAGGTGAAAGCCTGCTTCTTATGCCTTATTTTCATGAAAACCCCATTGTTAAGCCACATTGATTTGCTCCAGAATTAACAGTTTTCTTTTAAACACAAACCCAATAAAATACTGACAGAGAAAAGTAACTACTCCTGCCTATTGATACTTCTATTACTACCACGTGAATTCAGTTACAGTTCCTCCTCCTTTCTGCTGCCATTTACAATCCTGACACGGGCTGGTCACTCTTCCTTAATAATACTAGTATCACTATATAGAATCCTGACAAAGGACAGTCATGCCCCAAGTCAAGTATTGGTGACACAGGAAAGTCACGCCTCACTACAAAGTGGGAATTGAGATAACTCCAAGAATCATTTACCAGCTGAACAAACACAGACACATGCAAAGTAACTGCTATTGAAGAGACCAAACCCAATTTAAATGTGTCATTTTAACATATTGGACACTTTTCAGAGTCCAATCTTAGATCTTCACTTCTGAAAAGCACTGTAATATTTTCAATGAGCAGATAAACCCATATATTATCCATGTGCAGTAGATGAGGGTAAGACTTGTGGAATAACCAGTTTTTAAACAGAAACTGTCTTACATTAATAGAAAAGAAAAAAAATTGTTACCCTTTAAGGACCATATGGGTTTGCAATGTGTTAACCATTAAAGGACCACACCCTCTCATATATTATATATACACAAACACACATACATGTTTGTAGAAGTGGAGTGTAAGGCTAAAGTGACTGTGGGAGGGCAAATCGTAGCAGGCATGGACTGGCACTGTGTGACAGTAAGGAAGGTGTGTATGATTAGAAGGGAGGTGTTAAAGGAGGCAGGCGGGAATGTAATGGTGGGTGTTGATAATTGGTTATGTATGTGAAGGTTATATGTGTAATTTAGAATGGGAGGGAAAGGAGCCGGATGTGTTGATTGTGAATATGGTGCGAATGTCAGGCTAACCCGAAGCATGGTATGGTTGAGGATAATGCTGATGAGTGGATTTGATTTATATGACTAGGTGGCACTGAATGTACTGTTAGTGCTGCGTATAGGATAGTTGTTGTAGGGTAAAAAGGAGTATGATTCTATTGTAATTATAAAGTGAATTGTGTTTCCAATATTACAGGGATTCCCCCCCCCACTGTGTGCAGGGGTTATGTAAGTAAGGTGTGGTTGGGAGGTGCTACGGAAGACAGGGTGTGAATGTAATGCAATACTGATCATTTAAAAATTATATGGTTATAATTCTGGTAAGTATAAGAGTACGAAGTTGTATATCGAAGCGGAGTGTATGGAGAATGTGCCTGTGGGAAGGTAGACAGTAGCAGATGTGGACTGGCATTGTTCGGCAGTAAGGAAAGTATGAATGGGAGGTGTTACAGGAAGTTGAAGCAAATGTAATGTTCAGCATGGAAACATCAAGGGTGAGGACAGCATTCATTGGCTGATATGATTTCAAAGATGACATTATGTCGAATATGATGTTACTATGATGAATGAGATAGTTATGGGAAGCAGAATGCATGGAGAATGTGACTGTGGGATGATAAACATACTGGGTGGGGACTGGCATTTGTTCCATATGATTAACGTAACCAGAACACTTTACCTATGGTGTGTACTGTAGTTCTCCGCTTCAGAGTTTGTGGATGGGAGGTGTTACAGGAAGTTGAGGCGAATGTATTGTTCAGCATGGAAACATCATGGGTGAGGACAGCATTAATTGGCGGATATGACTGCAAAGATGACAATATGTCAAATGTGATGTAGCTATGATGAGTGAGATAGTTATGGGAAGCAGAATGCATGGAGAATGTGACTGTGGGAGGGTAAACAGCAGCGGGTGTGGACTGGCATTGTGTGTCAGCAATTAAGGTGGATGGGGAGTGTTACAGAAGTTTTGGGTGAAAGGGATATTGGGAATGGAAACATTATGGGTAAAGATGGCATTCATGGGAGGATGTGATTTCAAAGTGGACTGTGTGCGCCGGATGTCAGATTACTAAAACAGGAAAGATGGTTGTGGGACGTGGAGTGCAAATTTGTGAGAGATGTATGTTTGGTGAGACGTGAGAATTGAGGGAGGTGAGAATTCTTTAACAGATTTTGCCAAGAGTAGGAAACATTTATGCCCCTTCCTGTCAAAAAACACACCTGAAAGTGTAAAAAAGGCCCTGTAACTCCTTGCAGAGATTTTCACTGGGGGGCTTTTCCCCCTGGCCAATCCTGTGAAAATTACACCCCCATGCACAGACCTATGGTGGCACTAGTACAGAGGAGATTTGAATAACTTCTCTTTCTAAATGCCTCGGGGGGGGGGGGGTGCACACGCCAGGAACCCAGAATGTTCGTCATATGGCCCTCTACTATATACATTATAAAATATTTATATATAGATATCTATATCTGCACAATCGCACAAACATGGTGGAAGGAAGCACCCACAATACGGTCCCTCTGGGTGCTGTAGTTGAATGGAACAGATCCAACACACACAACAAAGTATAAAGTTCAACCAGCACTCACAGCAAAATGATGTGAAAAAAGTATTTAATTCACTTACGTCAAAATTTCAAGTGCACCCGTGTGCATTTCCGTACATATATACATATACACAGCTTACCTTGACAGTGTGTACAAGGGATGCTTTTCCTGTGGGGGGTTTCATCCACACTCCAATGCTTGATTTCGTATATGAGCAAATCCAGCCCTCTGTAGACTCACACTGTGCACGAAAAGACAAGAATAAGGAGTCATCAGGAATATGTGGGGCTTCTTCTTCCATTGAAAAGAGGGTTAAATGCGTGTGTTTGATAGTCTGGATCTCTTTGATAAGAAACCTTTTTTTGTGAAAGTGAAGATTGTCTTTGGTGATCCAAATTGGATAGACTGGATTGTTCCTTCTGTAGGTCTTAGTATGTACTCTAAGAAGTCTTGAGTTGTTGCTGGAGTGTATCTTGGTTAGATGAATGATTCTCAAGTAGTCTTGTTAGATGGGGGTAGAAGTGTGTTATTCTGGAGAGTTATAATTTTACCCCAGTGGTCCTAGATAATAGGATGGTTCAGGAAACAGTAAGCAGTGATCAGTCTCAAGTATCACAAAGTAATTACACTGAATATGCAGGAGAAAAATTAGTTTTAGGAGATATAATATATATATAATGACTTGTATCTCATAATTAAAAAAAGCTTATAGTTTTCTAACAGATTTAGCCACAGTAATTTGATCTCAAGAGACCAGCTGACAAGTAAACAGTGATATAGTATGCACTTTTTAAGCTATGTATGAAGATAATTCCACCAACAATATAGTATGAATCCCGATAATCCCAGGTAATCGTTGGTAAGTATCCAGATGACCCCCTCCGGCAGGTAAACTATTTAAAAAGACACTCCCTATGCTCAGGTAAGTGAGGCGTACAGATAATCCTCCTCACAGGTAGGTAAATGCGTTCGAGAGATCATTTAGTGGCTGTGTGCCTAAGTGAATGTCTCCCCAGGTAACAGGTGTTCGCCAGTTGGTAGATTCCGGGCTATTTTCTAAGTCCCGCCCATTTGTTTGGAAAACCTCCCCATTGGCTCAAAGCTTACCGGCTCTCCTGTCAATTAGCGATGAAAGAATACGATTTAAAGAGACACTTACCAGATAAAAACTTTTCGCAGCAGTAAGCCGCGCTATGTGTTCGGTTCCAGTACTGTAGTTTCCAGACTGAATTATATTTATTTTAATTTAAGTAAGTAACTGTCTTACTTGTCACTGGTGTTGGCGTTAATAAGTAACTTGCAGGTGAAACGGGAGTTGTAGAGACTGCGCCGATACTACGTGACGTCAGTCAGTACATGATGGCGCAATGAGCACACACCATCTTATAGGAACACATACATAAAAAGAATGGTGGTTATTCACATCAGTGCTGGCCTCTGTAAAACGTTTATGTATCCGAGGCCTAGTCTTACATGTGCTGTGTGGGGACTTCCGTTTCTGCTTTTTATTCCGGAGTTCTTGGTAGTAAGTGCTCGTGTCTATTGCATGCATATCGGCTAAAGCAAATGATTAGCCTTTATGGATAGAAAGCACTGGGTACTAACGTCAATAGTTTATAACATTGTCTATTCACAGGCAACCACAATATTTCTAAATAGGCTAGGATTGCCTGCACATGCATTAACACTGCAAGTTTAGGATTGGATTTATGGATCTAAAACAACTGCATTTTACAGATGTTAGCTGGAAATACATAATATTTAAAATTATGCAGCCTGATTTAATTTTTCTTGTTCCTGTTCCTTTAACCCATTGACAGGCAGTGGTTCTGATGCAGTAGGAAGTGCGCAACCCTCTGGCACTGAAAAGGTTAAGAGCTTGTGTTCGCAAACTACAAAGCACATTGTTACCCGTTTAATGACCAGAGCGGTATGCAACGCATTGCAACCCATGGCTGTATGTACCTAACATGGGGTAGAGTTAGTTTTCCAGGAGATGTTAGTGAGGGTACATATAGCCATATGTACAAAGAGGAGTAATTGTGAGGCCAGTTAACGGTGTTGTAAAAGACAATTGAATTAAACCCCCTTCTAAAGTAAATTAAATGCTGGGAATTTTATTTGTTCCAGATGCTTAATTTAACCAGAACACTTTACATATGGCGTGCTTGGGTTGTTCTGTAGTTTCTCAACTTCTGAGTCTGTGCATATGGCCCATAAACCTTCATTCTCACAAATATCAGAGGAGGAGATGACACCAGCTTCAGGGAGGTGCTGCTTGATGGACAGGTGTGGCGCTAATGACCACATTGTGCTAGATGTGTCATCCAGTCCACAGGGACTGGACTGAATTGGTGCAGCAGGTGTGAAGAAGAACCAGGGCCCAACCAAAGTTAGGGGTCCATTTACTTTGAAAATTGAAAATGTTTAAGATTTTTGCATTGATCTTGAGGCCCAAAAATTATTTTGCGCCAGGGACCTCCTTTACTAGATTCACTACTGCATCTGAAACTCAAAGGGTTATTGCTAAAATATTTTATAATGTATTTTCTTAAAAATGTAATATTTTATGGATTTCTTCCTCTCCTCTTCCTTAACCCTTTCAGTGCCAGAGGGGTACGCGATGCATTGCTTTGCGTACCTCTCTGGCACTGAAAGGGTTAAATGCACCAACATCCAAGTCAAATGAGAGAGGCAATACATGAGTTAACCCCTTAACCCTTTGAGTGCCAGAGGGGCATTTAACACATTAATTTGAAATGTGTTGTGTAACCCTCTGGCACTCAAAGGGTTAAGGACCAATGACTTGCTAGGACTATCATCGGTGAATTTGACTTAAGGACCGATGACTGTCCTGGCACATCACTTATTTCTTGCTCACAACGCTCTGCGGGAGCCTTGTAAGCACTGCCAGAGTCTGAAACTGATCTTTCCAAGACTGGAGTGGTCTGTATCAGACCCTAGTTCGTCAAGCCGGCACACATTATCAGTCACATCTGTCTGCTCACTGAATGAGATCAAAGCAGTCCTTAAGGGGAATCAACTCCCTAGGACCACCGTCGTTAAGGAGTAAGAAAAATCAAACTGAGAAGCTACAGATCATGCCAGTTTCATTGTGTAAGGATTATGGAGAAGGAGGGTGGATGACAGGCAATGAGAGAGGTAGAGAGACAAATCCAGTACTTGCAGGATGGCTATGGGAAACTGGCTAATCAATCAGAAAAGTCTAAACGTAATAAGGCTTATTGATTAGCCAGTTTCCCTTATCCGTCCAATGAGTGGGGTTTGTTTGGGCCCATTCTACATTTGGTATATTGCAGTTGGCCCATGTTGACCCATGTGTCTCTGGACTTGTTTTTCCATTGAAAGTATACAATATATACATTAAGAAGGAGGCGACTGAAAAATCCTATTGAGGGGTTCAGTCAGGTTCATGTTTCAGAAGCTACAGATTATCTTCTTTTATGTATATTTACACAAAATTTCCACATATCAAGGGGTCCACCCCTACAATTTATTACTCTGCCCAATGCCAGCCCAGTGGTGTGGCTGGCTTAGATCCAGAAATATATAATCCGATTTCTAAATATCAATTTAAATAGAGAGATGGATGAACTGCCTCAATATTAATTGCTAATACCCAGGTGCATGTTCCTGAAATATTAATAATTATAGAAACAAGCAGGTGGCAGTGGGCACCAGTGAGACTTTTTAAGGAAAGAAACAAGCTTTATTGAATGGTCAGCATTTCTGTCCAAATATGGACCTTTGTCAAGTGTGTGTGATGTTTTTGGTCATAGAGCTGGCCTTCATCAGGGTAACCAGACAGGGGAGAACATACCTTTAACAAAATGACCAGACCACCGCTAGCAGCAAGGAAACCCGCCAGGTCACTCTCCATGTCAACATATTGAATAACGGTATGTGACACTGCACAAGGGGATTGACTGGTGTGTGTATCTGTAGGACCACCTCTAAAGAAAAACAATGTGTATAGTAGATGCAGTGAAAAACAAAAAAGCAATAAGTGAACAAAATAAATAAAGAGAGCAAAATACACAAATAAAGAATTGCAACAATGAGGTGCCAACTGGAAGCATCGCTATAAGACCTAACTGAATGTGGATTTCTCATAGAGTATAGTGAGATACCAGCAGTGCAATAATCACATACATTACTACAGTTAACAAACAAATGCCAGTGCACTGCAACACAACTAGGAGAACCAAAGAAAGGGCAATACATGTTACAATGCAATGCTGGCTGAAGGAATTGTTATAGAACTTGGGTGAGTTAATGTGTGGTGTCTTTGTGTATACTCATATGATGACTGTAACAATGTTGCATAGCATAATTATATTCAATGCCCCAGAGTAAGAGCAGTGTTTGAATATATTGCAACACAGCTCAAAAGGTTCATTAACCGACTGTGTCTAAGCTACAAAATTAATAGTGCAGTAAATGCTCTGAAAGAGTGCAAACATTGTTGCAAAGGAACAAAGTCCTGAAGATAAATAATAGAAATCTTAACTGTTATGAAAATATAAGAGAACAGTACTCCATTATATGGCAGTGCAGCATAAAGAGATTGTCCTTGTTCATTTTGATAGGTTGATAGTTACAAAGGATGCAATAAAGATCCAAGATAATGGACTCATACTTGTGTAGTTAGTCATCCCATATACCATGTATAATGTATTGAAATCTCCAGGTGATGTTACTCCATATCTGCATATATGACTCACATAAATCATATAGATCCTAATGCTAACGGCAGTCTAGAAACCACATTCGGCATGATTAATTGAGTAAATGGCAACTCAACAGTGTAAATCCAGTGTCAATAGATCTAGCAGTCTGGCATCCATATGGACTAAATGTGAGTGATCCAACTGATATGTAGAAAATATTAATAAGGGATCTCCAAAATTTGACCAGATAGACTTGTCACCAAAGGAGCAAACCAATGGATGAGGTAGCTGGATGTAGAGGCCTGTGGTAAAGCCACAGGGGAACCACCTTGCATACATGCTGACTCATACATTGGTGTTCCAGAGAGGGGCACACTGTCAAGGTTTTGCTGAACTGCTCCCATTATGCCTATTGATTCTGCTGTCTGAGCTAATGTAGTGCTCTGCTATCCACTGCTGCTGTCTTCTGAGTTTCTGGCTCAGGCTGAATCAGCTGACCTCTCTGATTACTCACCTGACTGTTATCAGCCAACCCTCTCAGGGTATTTATAGCAGCTTGGCTCACTTCCTGATTGTCCTTGTGTTTGTTTGCTGACCTGTTGCTGCTGTGGATTTTCCTGCGCTCCTGTTTGCTGTGTTCCAGACCCTTGGCTTGTTCCAGACTTCGTTGACTTCTGTGCTTCTGACCCTTGGCTTGTTCCTGACATCGCAGACTTCTGGTTTCCTGACTTCAGCTCGGCTGAGTACCTGTCTTGGTTCCTGACCCTGGCGTGTCTTTTGGTTTATGCTCTTGGATCATGCTTCTGTTTTTGTTGCAGTAATAAAGGTGTATTGCATTTTACCTTTTTGTGTCCTGTCTGGTTCCTGGTCCCTAACACACATTAAGTCCACAAACTTATAGAAACAAGCCCAACTGTAATTCATAATCGAGTCGCATCAGGTGGAGTTTTTAGATCACTCAAGTTTCCATTTGTAGCAAAAGCTGATTCTGGTTGCCACCTCTCCTGGGTATGTGGATTTGAACAAAGTGCATACATTTGAAATCCGATAATTTATGTTGTAAGATACTGAAATGGAGGTCCACAGGCTGCCTGGCACTTTCCTCTTTATCCAAAGTTCCTTCCAAGGCTTTCCTAAGATATTATTTGTGGCTATTAATGTATTCCTTAATCATTGTAGTTGTTTTTCCCACATGAAAAAGTCAGCATGGGCACATGATTATGTATACCACAAATTTACTGTTGCAATTCAAATAGTCTTTAAAGTGATAGTAATGCTTCACAAAAACAGCCACTCCAATTAATCTTCGTAGAACTTGGGACTTGTAATTGAATGATAAAGTATCCCCCTCCTGCCCCTTTTACCTAGTGTAAGCCACCTCCCCTCAGATGTGGAATCTGGTCCTGGGACCAGACAGATCACAGCAACATAAGGAACATAAGAAAAACCTTCCCACATCGACAGGTTTTTCCTTATGCTCACTGAAGATTGTCCCTCTCTGCAATCCAGCCAGACAGTCTTGTTGTTCTGAGGTGAGCAGTGTTACATCAGTGAAAGGGGTGGGAGGGGGATACTTTATCATTCAATTATTCTTGAACTACAACTCTGACAGTACTGAAATAATGCTCTCCATGGCCCAAATACTGGAAGATTAATTGGAGCTGCTTTTATTTTGAAACATTACTATCCTTTTAATTGGGAATGTTTTACCACCATGTGGGTAAGTTTTGACTTTGATAAGGTTACCACAGTAGGTATAGCCCCCACACTTGAAAAACCCCATGGGATGTGACAACCTACTTTTGCCTTCATTGTATTTCCCCACAGGGTCAACCTGAACAAGCACATCTCTCAGATTCCTACTTCTGCAATAGCAGAACTGAGGATTGGGATATTGTTCTCCCAGTCTGGAGTCACCTGCCAGGATGGGCCAAAACTTAAGGATAGATTGCTTAATCTTGTACGAGGTGGTGGTAAAGGTGGTCTGTAACCAAAATGGTACATTACTGACTGCATTCTAGCCTATTTCTGCATCCAGCTACCTGTATTGTTGCCCCTCTGCTTCTTTGTGATTGTTTTTTTCAATTTCTACTGTCTATTAATCATTATCTGTGTAACTGTATTACAACCGCACGGGTAAAGTTGTGCCAGTGTATATAATATTCATCTTATAGACAACATTTCTGTTTCTATGTTGGTATACAGTACTTGCAGCAACTGAATAAACATACAATAACTTACTGCTTGATTACTGTCTTGAGTGCCATCCAGTAGTACCTGCTTGTTCAGTGGGATATTGGACCAGTTTTGGAGAGAAATGGTGCCTGAGGCAGGAGAGCAGCTGATTGGTAGATTTTGCCTTATGCTGTGCAACTAAATAGAATTTATTCAGCAAATAAATAGTAACTGTGCATTACAATTGGCAGAAATATGTCAAGTTTAAGTTCATTTACGGCAGAGATTGTGTTAACTTCTTTTCACTTAGAAAAATCAACAAAACATGTAATTTGGCAAGGAATGCCCAAACTTTTGCATACAACGGTACATAAAAAGAGTGATGATCTTAGTACAGCTATACATAAGCGGGGAATGAAAATTACAATGAAAGGTCAATCAACAATAGTAAGTGTACATTTCTGTGCAAGTGTTGCCCAAAGATTCTCCTGTCTGCAAATGCAGCAGATATATCCCGGGTTGTTGCTGAGAAATTGCATGGTGACATTTCACATAAAACATAGTAGTTAAGGCTGAAAAAAGACATGCGTCCATCAAGTCCAGCCCATGCCAAAAACAGCCCTGTTGATCCAGAGGAAGGCAAAAAAGCCCCCTGGAGCCATTTCCAATCTAGTCCCAAATGTGCGGGGGGTATTATTCCTTCCTGACTCCAATTGGTAGTCAAATAGTTCCCCAGATCAATATCCTATTTGCTTTGAAGCCATCTGTCATAATTGTCAATATTGTTCTGTGCTAGATAGGCATCCACTGCTTTTTTGAATGCAGTTGCATTATCTGCAAGCACAACATCCCGAGGCAAAGAATTCCATAGCCTTACCGCCCTTACTGTAAAGAATCCCTGCCTTTGTTTTAGTTGAAAGCGCCTTTCCTCTAGTCTTAATGGATGACCTCTTGTTCTTAGCTCAGCTCTTTGCAGGTGGGTGAGAAAGAGAAGTAGAATACATTTTCTCCTCTCTTTGAGTGAGAGTGGAATAAGTTGTAGAGTGCTTTTGGTCACATTTTATATTAACCCATTAAAGGGATAGTAATACTTAAGTATTATTAATCCCTATATTAAAGTCCTATTAAAAATAAATGTATTGCCCCCAGTGTCATCTCACAAACCTTTATGGTTTGAGAGATGATCGCTCCTAAAGTTGCCTTCTCCCTCCCCCTTCCCCATAGTCAGCGTTCTAGCTGACTGCAGGGAAGCCAGTCATACGACTTTCAGGCGGCTCTCCAGCACAGCCAAGATTGCGTTAATAAAAAGAAAACTTTTACTGAAATGGCCTTCTATGTGTACTTGGTTTGCAAGCACACGTAGAAGACCGTTTTAGTGAAAGATTTTTTTTTTATTAACCCGATCGCGGCTCTGCTGAAGAGCCGCCTCATGATCTATGACCGGATTTCCCTTCAGTCAGCTACAACGCTGACTTCGGGGAAGGGGGAGGGAGAAGGCAACTTTAGGAGCGATCATCTCTCAAACCATAAAGGTTTAAGAGATGACACTGGGGGCAATACATTTCTTTTTAATAGGACTTTACAATAGGGATTAGTAATACTTAAGTATTATTATCCCTTTAACATTAAAAAGATGTGCCAGGATCGTGACAGATTTTGGTCCTTTAAGGACTAGTAACGGTCCTGGCAATCAGTTGTTAAAACGGAACTTTCACTACACTAACATAGCACCGTAAATGATTATTACATTAGTGCTATGCACACACTTATTATTATTTTCAAGTATAATTGCTGCTTTAACGAAAAATATAACCTTCTATGCAGACAGGCACCGGGAAACAGCTCAGACATCTTGCAGAGCCAGCATCTCTGCGTCTGTGTTGTCCGTCCCCTTCAACTCCACGATTGGTGGGTTGAATTCCTTTGTGCTGAAAGGCACTGGAAGGGACTGACAGCGCAGAGAGCTCCTACTGCAAGGTCCCAGCCCGTGCCTGTCTGCATAGAAGTTTATATTTTTCGTTAAAGCAGCAATTATACTTGAAAATAATAATAAGTGTGTGCATAGCTCTAATGTAATAATCATTTGCGGCACTATGTTAGTGTAGTGAAAGTGCCACTTTAAATGATCACAGTACGCCTCTGCACTTATGACGAACCTGGCAAATAGTGTTAAATTATCACAGCGCACTTATGAAGCACTTTGGCTATATTTGGCATATATAATCTAAGTCCTTTATATCTTTAGTTAGATTAGATGGATACCTAAATATTTTATAGGTTGTGGCCTAATTGAAGAGAGTTTGAAGGGAGGGTGGTATCTGGTTACTTGTCTACTAGAATGACTCCGATTTTCAAGGTTTATACGCAAACCTAATATTCTTCCGAAAACTCCAGCACTTGTAATATGTTTGGGATGGCTGCTTTGGGATTACTAGTAACTACTAGCACTTAACAAATTCCATTATTTTGACCCCCTTGTTTCCCACAAAAAATGTCTTTGAAGGACAATAAACTATTAAGATGATGTATGAGTGGGTCAAGTGCTAAATCAAATAGCAGAGGGGACAGTGGGCAGGCCTACTTAGTGTATTTTTATAAGCAAAAAGAGGGACGAGTTGATGTTGATGACAATTATTGCTTTGGGGATATTGTAGATTAATTTAATGTAGCTTATTAACAGTGGGCCAAACTGGTTCTGACATAAGATACAGTAAAGGTCATTTTATGAGATGCCATTGAAGGGCTTCTCCTTGTCAAGGCTGAGGAGCATATTAGAATTATTGTGGGAATCTGTTTGGTTTTGTTTTTTTGAAGGAGGCTACCACTTTGCAGACATTTTGTTACTGAGTGTCTAGCATGGAAAAAATTAGTATGTTCCTCAGATATTATGCTAGGGTGTATAGTTTTAATGCTTTTGCTAGGATTTTATGTAATATTTTTATATTTATATTTAGTAAAGAGGTGGGGTGATAGGAGGAAGCCAGATGTGGGTTTCTATTGTTTGGGAAGGATTATGATCCTAGAAAGGTTAAACCTTATTGGTTAAGATGTTGTTAACGGAGATTGTTAGTTACTCCAGATTTTCAGCAGATATAATTTTGTAGTATTCTCTTGGAAGACCACCTGGGCTGGGAGACTTCCTGTTTTTAAGTTCTTTTATTGTGAGTATTGCTGTGCTATTGTCAGTGCTGGAAGGTCAAGATCAGTGATATACTTGGCCCCCAGGGAATCATTTTGTCTTTGCTATATAGGTTTTCATTGTAAGATGTGAACATTTGGTTTATTTCAAGATGGTTATTTAGGATTTTATCCCCTTAGTGAAGGCTATGTATAATAGTTTTCTCTCTAGCCGTTTTAATTAAATGTGGCCAGGAGTTTACACTGTTTATTACCATGGGCAGGCCAGTTGCAGGATTGCATAATGAGTTCAAATTATGTGGCTTCCAAAAGAACGGTTTCATATTAGTGTTCAAGTGTACCATAGGCTTTGGATAAGGAGTGCTGTATTGTGTTAATTTAGATTTGGTTTCTCTTTTTTCTTTTGGTTGCGTAGAAAATGATATGCCCGAGTACAACAGTTTTGGAAGTTTATAAAGATAAATTAGTCAGCATTGTGGTATTCATTTGTTAAGTTATAATCCTGCCACACTTGCTGCAAGCTTTGTATAAGGTCTATTAATTATGCCAAATATGAATTAATGTACCAGTTAAAAGAAGGGTAAGGGGATTAGTTAAGAGAAGTGTTATCAAGACAGAAGCGTGGTCAGAGATCAGAATATTATGTATGGAGCATTCAATTACTGTATTTATTGTTGAAGTGTTACTAGGAATATGATCTATCCTAGAGAATGTGTAATTGGGGTGGGAGCACTAAGTGAAGTCTCGACCTACAGGGTGGGTTAGACTCCAACATCTACTAGACCAAGAAGGTCTTTTAAATAAGTGATGTGTTTTTTTGTTAGCTGGTAGCAACTGTCATTTTTTTGGCTCCTGTCGAGTGCCTGGTCTGCCATATCATTGAAGTCCCCTCTATAATCAGAGAGAAAATTGGAAAGTTCATGATCTGGTAGAAAATTGAGGAAAAAAAAGAAATGATAGGACCATTTGGGCTGTACAAATTGCGAATAGTAAAATGAATCATTTAGAAAGCAGTCAACTATTGGGTATCTACCCTGACGGTCTTGAATATGATCGAGTGTGGAGTAAGACACTTTTTTATTTCTTAAGATAGCCACCCTCTCTTTTTGACTTGTAAGGGGCTGAGAGGTATTCCCCCCCATGCATTATTGTTTCAGTTTTTGGTGTTTTCTCAGTTGTTAGCGTGTTTCCTGCAGCAGTGCAATATGAGCATCCAAGTGTTTAAGATGTAAGAGAATTTTGTTGTTGTTGTCTACTGGATTTTTTATACCGCCAACAATCCATGTAACAACTTTTAAGTGAGTGGGTTGGGTAGCGTAAGTGGATGTAGTAAAGTTAACCTGTGTTCCACCTGGGGGATGCAATACAGTATAAGGTATCAATATCATCTTACTAGGAGATCTTTTCCAGAGAGGAGATCCTCTTGAGTTCTCTGCAGTAAGGAAAAATAGTATAATTGACTGCTAAGCAGGATTTGGAATATAGAATGGTGCGTTGACCCAGTTAGAAACATTGTAACGTAACAGAGATCCCTGTCCAGAACTCAAATCATTATTTTTTGTCTGGGAGGAAATCCTGTGTTAGGCACAGACTAAGAAAAAAGGACTAAAATCTGTAAGTACACAAAATCCCCTTTTGTTAATGTCCTGTGTGGAACACAGAAACTATGGGGATATACCAAAACATTCGCCAAGATTCCAGGGAGGGATGGAGAAAACCCCCTCCAAACACAAACCAATTCTAAAAGAAATTAACTGGTACAACATGAACCTCAAATGTCAATGGAACCAGCACTACACACCAAAGAGGAGGAACTAATAGATTACTGACCAAAAATTATATCAAGAAGGATACCTACACAGGCACAACAGCCTGTAGCAAGTTCTGGACATAACTGGCCTTTGCTGAAGTCAGCACATTAACACAGTAGTGTTTTAACAAATGTATGGAAAGACAAAACCCTTATCACTTTACACAACTGCTCCGCAGAGGCATGCTTATTGTCGGCCCAAAAGTCACTCACCAACCTAGTGGCTTGAGTTGTAACCTGAAAGGGCACCAGCTTCTAACTGAGAATATGAGCCTGGGAAATGGTAGTCATAGTCCAAGAAAGCACTGTTACCTTAGACTCAGCCAGGTCTACTCGAGGGTCCTCAGGGATGAAAAAAATTAATGACATTTCTGAAGACGATGTGTGTGATGATCATAGTACTTCAAACACCTAACCACATCCAAGAGATGAAGCTCTTACTCTTGTGTATTAGATGGAACTGGACAGAGGAAAGGAAGAACAATTTCCTGGTTGAGGTAAAACTCTGAAACAACCTTAGAGAGTAACCAAGGGGAGTCCACAGAATCACATTATCAAGGTGGAAGACCAGAAAAAGAGGTTTACAAGACAAAGCCCGAAATTTGCCCATCTGCCAAAACAATATAATAGCCAAAAGACTATTTTGAGGGTCAAATACTCAAACTGAATTCAAGGCCGCAAAAGGAGCCTTTTGAAGCACTCACAGAACCCGCTTCAAATCCTACAGAGGGGTGGGATCCTGAAAGACAAGTAGGCATGAGCTACTACTTGGACAAAAGTTTGCACATCAGGTAATAAAGCAATATGTCTCTGGAAAGGGACAGAGTTGAAACCTGAACATCAATAGAATTAAGACCAAAACCATCCTAAAAGAAAAGCCATGCCAAACAGAATCCAAAAAAAAAGGTCACTGTCTCAATTACTGGTCTTCGTACCACTTATCGAACAGGGACCATATCCTGTCATATGCCTTGGAACAGTGTTTCTCAACCAGGGTGCCGTGGCACTTTGGTGTGCCACGGGCATCCACTTAGAGTGCCCCTTTTTTTATAATTACTTTGACAAAATAGAAATGCTGAGTTTAATTTTTATGCACATCGTTTGTTTTTGCTATTCTGACTGAGAAACCTAAAAAGATCTATTTCTCAAGATGCTAGCCTTAAGAGCCAAGCTGTCAAACCATCTTCTCCACCTGTGGATGACAAGCAGACCCTGAGACAGAAGATCCTGACAGAGAGGGATTACTAAGACAAATTTGGTATTTTGGATGCTGTATGGATTACAGAGGGCAAATTGAGGGATTGTGTAAGGCAATTCAAATTGTGAGTTCAGATGGGGTAGGAAATGCAGAGGTAGTTGAGGGCTATATCTGGGATGTTGTGACTGATGGTAGTTATGGAGTAATTGGGGCTGTGGTGGTAGAGGGGGAGTGATTTCAGAGGAACTGTGGGCACTGATGGGGATGTGGCAGAGGGCTGTAATGGAGGGAAGGAGCCTTGGAATGTGATTGTGAGGAGATGTAACTGGGGGGCAATGGAGTTGCCTTATATTCAGGCCTTATCTTTTTTTTCTTTTCCTTAAGTTCCCATGTCATGGGGACCACCTTATATTCTTGCAAATACAGTAATTCTGCTACAAATATGCATAGAACAGTCTATATCACCTAACACCTGCTCCAGAGATACTAGTGAATTCATTTTCATGCCAGTAATTGACAGTGAAATATGACCACCTCCTCGTGTCAAAATTGAAATTTCAATCTCAGCCTGACCAACTACCAGCAATGTTATTAAAGGTCAGTGCCTCTGACACTACCCATCATATTGTATCCCTAATTAATGCTTCCCTGTCATTTGGGTATATGTCCAAAGCCTGGGAAGTGGCTAGAGTTTTACATATCTACAAAAGTGGGGATAAAAAAGTATTACCAAATTATAGACCAATATTCCACATTATCTAAAGTCCTAGAGAAATGCATCCACAAGCAGCTATAGAAGTATTACTAACAGTCCGTTTTTTACCCTGCTTCAATAAGGCGTTTGTCCAAATCATTCAACAGTCACTACCCTCCTAAAAGTATGCAATGATATCCAGACTGGCATGGCAAATGGTGAACTCACTGGAGCCATTTTCCTCGATTTTGCAAAGGCCTTTGATAAGAAGACCATAATATTCTGATAAGTAACTCCAAAGTTCAGGATTGGGTAATCATTCTCTAAACTGGTTCTGATCCTATTTATCAGACAGAATGCAACGTGTGTCTGTTGCTGACTGACAATATTTCACTTCCACTCAAAGTAACAGGTGGGGTTCCCCAAGGCTCCATTCTTGGCCCTCGTCTATTTTCTCTATTTATAAATGATCTGCCCTTATATTGCAAAGGCATCTTCTGTTCACATGTATGCATATGATACCAGAATCTACTCTAAATTAAAATATATCTGGATAGCTAAGAACAAATGGTTGCACCTCAGTAGCATGGTAAACGGAGCTTGCTTTAAAGGGATAGTAAACCCACCCCCCAAAAAAACTGTAAGCCAAATGATAGGAATAATAAAAACATACTTAACGCCCTCATTACCATCTCTCAAACCGTTATGGTTTGAGAGTTGTAAGAAAATAAAGACCTCAGCTCCCTCCCCTTTCTGCCTGATGAGCTGTAAAGCTGGAAGACGCAGAATCCGGTTGCCCGACTGTAGGCGGCTCTTCAGGAGCGCTGTCAACTCGCCTGGCTTGCAAGCACACATTGTAGACCATTCCGATGAAGTAATTAAAGTTAGATATCTCGATGACAGCACTCCTGAAGAGCCGCCATCTGGTCCCGGAAGCAGGATCTCATGACGTCCACTATACAGCGGATGCACAAGAAGAGGGAGGGAGCGGAGGTCTTTATTTTGTTATATCTCTCAAACCATAATGGTTAAACCAAACAGGAGCTCAAATGGTGAGAACCCTGTGGACTCTTGCAGAACCTCACGGTACGTGAACAATAGCAAAGGGAGCAACTTCTCCCAATTCGGTTTGCGATCAGCAAGTCCATTGGTCTGCGGGTGGTAAGGAGCAGACCTGAACTGCTTAACACCACAATGTTGCCAGAGCTGATGCACCAGCTCTGACATAAATTGAGTGCCCTGGTCGGATAGAATTTTGCTAGGTACCAAGGCGTCCGCCACTGTGGCCGCAGTAATCCGGGACAGAGCTACAGCCTCAGGGTATCTAGTGGCATAGTCCATGACCATGAGGATGAATCTCTTGCCCGACTTACTAGGGTAGGCCAAGGCCCCCACGATGTCTATTGCAACCCGTTGAAAGGGACCCCCCACTATGGACATAGATTGGAGTGGTGCCCTTCCCTGTCCCTTCCCTTTGCCGATCCTCTGGCAAGCATCACAGGAGTTGCAGAACAGAGAAACTGCCTGTGAGATGCGTGGCCTTAGTCAGCCTGGCCCTGGTCTTAGTGACTCCCATGTGGCCTGCCAGGGGAACCTCATGGGCCAGGGTCATTATCTGGGTTTGGCAATACGAGGGGACAATGAATTGGCAGGTCACCTTCCACTCCTGTCCCGTCTCCCTGACACTGGTCTCCCTGTACAGTAGTCCCACATCCCAGAAAATGCTCTCCCCCTGTGGCCCTACCTCCCCAGTCTCTGCTTTTTCCCTCATCCCAGCCAAGCAAGGGTCTACCAGGGTCTCCTGTCTCAGTACAGTATGGTCAGTCCAGGCGGTCTTGGTCAGGTCAGGGGTGTCTTGCTTTACCTGGTCCTCGGCCATAGTGGGAGTGCCGCCTTCGTGGGTGGAGGGAGGAAGGGTAGGATTAACTTAGTTGTAGACAAAGCAGAGTTCAGGTACATAAGAGTCGTAGGAGCAGGATAGTTATATACAAGGCCGAGGTAGAATACCGGAGGGCTGTAGCAGAAGGATAATTGTGGACAAGCAGAATTGTTGTAACAGACCAAGATCAGGTACCGGAGAATCATAGAATCAGGGAAGAAGGTCAAAACAAGCGGGGTCAGATATGGGCCAAGGTTAAAATGGTGGAAGATTATCTACCTGCATGGAAGCCAGGAACCAGGCAAGAAGTTTCAGAGGTGGAGACACAAAAGAGAAGCAAAGGCATCAATGTGATGGTCTCAAACATAAAATACACACATACACTGAAACATCCACAGAACCACAATAAATTAACTGGCAGGCCAGGCTTGTTCAACTGGTAGGCACAGAAACACATTACACTAGCTTGCAGAGCAGCCTTGTTCCACTTTTAGGCACAGGACCATATTATAGTATCATCAGGCCACCCTCGTTCTACCGATAGGCACAGAACAACATCACACAGTAGGAGTTTGCGAGTGGGAAAGATTGAGAAAGACAGTGAGTGGTGAAAAGGAGAAAGTGTGCGGGTCAGTGAACATGTTCCTTCAGGGATTTTGACTGGATTAGGTATGGTGGCTTTGCACGTCCGCCAATCCTGTCCAAATCTCCACCTCAGTAGCCATGTCCCTTCAGTAATCTGGACAGGATTGGATAACGGAGCATAACCATTTTCTCTGTCCTTTCAAAATCATCTACTGCACAGATGCAACTCCTCCTTACTCCCACCCATTGGTGTGCATGGCAGGGAAACAAGACTCTCATATACCTATCAGGTATACTCAAGGAGGACCAAGTTGCAGCCTTGCACAATTGCTCAGCAGAGGCCTGGTTCATGTAGTTCCAAGTTGCCCCAACAGCCTGGGTGGAATGTGCTGTAACTCTGAAGGGAGCAGGTTTCTTCCCGAGTTCGTACCCCTACGAATGGTAGACTTGATCCAAGAGGCAGTAGTGACCTTGTAAGCACATCTGGATGGCAAGTCTCTGGAGTTCCCTGGTGTGCACCTGAGAATAAGGCACCGCTTCTAGGGTAGACGTAGTTGGCACAGAACCCTCATGTACTCCTGGTGGCTGACAGCCACTCCAGAGCCTGAGACACATCCTGCATGATCTGCAGAATCTTGTTCTCCATAAAGACCTACGCCAGGTGGGTGTCGAACCTCATGCTGAGTAACACCAGCTCCTTGGATGGCACAGGAGAGGACTTTGACATGTTTGGAGTTCACCCATAGTGGACCAAGAGTCTAGCACATTCTTGGACCTACTGAGCTCCTCTGAAGGAGCCTTGAGTAAAAGATTGTCCAAATAAGGAGTCATATGAATGCCCCGGTTGTGCATGAAAGCTGACAAGGACCCCCATGACCTTGATAAACACCAGAAGAGCTGAGGCCAGGCCAAAAGACAGAGAGATTAACTGACAGTGCTCTGAGCAAATACGCAAACAGCATTAACTGTCCGGGTGGATCAGGATGTGTAGATACGCATCCTGAAGGTCCAGAGATGCCAGATACTTCCCCGTGTACATTGCTGCGATGACAGAGAGCAAGGACTCAATCTTAAATCGAGCAATCTCCACATACATGTTGAGACACTTGAGGTCCATAATGGGATGGCAGGCACTGTCCTTCTTCAGACAGGTTGGAATAAAGACCTGAACCTTGCTCCTGGGGAGGTACTGGAACCAAAACATTGTCCAGCAGTGGTAATTGCACTTCTTTCTGGAACTGCAACTTGACCGGAGCCAAGAGGACTCTGGACTATAAAAACAAAAAAGGGAGGAAGGGATTGAAACCTATTCTGTACCCTTCTGAAATCACCTGCAAAACCTGAAAAAGGAGAAGATGCACTCCTACTGGAACCTGTGGACCAGGATTCCAAGAGTCATGCAGAAGCTGACTTGACAGACTTAGGCCTTGAAGCTGTTCCCTTGGGCTGCCACTGCTGTCTGGACTTGGCGGGGGGTTGGAGGCCAGCAAAGTTCGCTGCCTTTGCACCTCTATTTGGTGGGGACAAAAAAAAAAAAAAAAAAGACAGTTTCCGCGCCATAGTAGGGTACTTGATGGACATCTGAGGCAACAAGGTGCTCTTGCCCCAGTAGCATCACTAATAATCTGCGTTAGCTCAGGTCCAAACAGACTTGCCCTGAAAAGGTAAGGAAACAAGTGACTTCTTGGATGATTGGCCCGTAGACCAAATCTTAAGCCACAGTAGTAACAGTGATACCTGAGGCTTTGGCAGATAGCCTGACCACATCAAATAAGGCTTCCGAAATCTATGTGTTCACCTCCTTCTTGATGGCCAAGAAGAACAACAAATCCTCTTTGCGAGTATCTGCACGGACAGCTTCCATCATCTGTTTACCCCAAACAGCAACAGCCCTGTTGACCCAGGCAGATGCAAAATTAGGCATCAATGCAGTTCCAGTGGCTGCAGAATTAGAACGGAGGATAAAATCAAGCTTCTTATCCGCCACGTCTGGGCCATGCTGCATTCGCCAAAGGTAGCCTAAAGATTGGGGGATCCATAGAAGGGGGAGAGGTCCACTGCAGCAAAGGTGCCTCTGAAAAGGGGCACAGCTTAGAAAATCTCTTGGTGATAGATAACCTCTTATCTAGTGTCTTCAGCTCATCCAGAAGAAGGTGATCAAGAGTTGCATTAGGGGGAAATACAGTAGAAGATTTTCTGTGCCTCTGGAAGACATCTCTTGAGGATGATCCCTCATCAGGGGTGTCAGGGACCTGAAAGGTCTCCAGAACATCCCTAATAAGCCCCTTAGCCAAGGGGAGAGGGTCAACCTCATAGGTGTAGGAAAAATCCTTATGTTCCTCCTCAGAGGAGGTCCCTATGAGCGCAGGCATACTCTGAGCTCTAGGGGCCACATACTAAAAAGTGGTAAATGCCTTACAAGATTGAAGAACCCCTTAGGTGGAAAGAGGGAAATTGGGCCATAGTGGACAACAGTATTTTGACACAAGCTGGCTCTTGTTTAGTGCTGTAGTGGCCTGGTGGAGTAGAAGGGGGCCACAGCACAGGATGGGCAGAGATCCAGAAAACTCTCTATTGAGCCCCGTTTGACATGAGGAACAGTAGGCAAGGGGGGGGGGGGGGGGTCAGCGACACCCTTGAATCCTTAGATCTAGCCCCATGTCCCTTAGGATCTAACATCCTGACAGTAGTGCCTACAACTGCTAAAAATCACTAGTAACTGTTCCCCGTCCTAATAGTACACAGAAGGAAAGAAAGAAGAAAAAAAGGAGGAAACCCCCCCCCCCCCCCAAAAAAAAAACCCAGAACATACTTATATGGCGGGTGAAGGGTTAATTTGGAGGAGAGTCTGTGTAGGATAAGCACGAGAGAAGTAAAGTGGCGACTGCAAAATGGGCAGCCAATTGGGAGAAGGTCTGCAAAACTGGCATTCTGGACAATGAAGTCTTATTGTTACCTAGCAAAGCAAACAACTCTGTCCAAATGCCCTCATGACACTCAGTACATGGACCGGTTGAAAGGGCATGAGGAGGCAAGAAGAGCTCACTCTGACCACTGTATGACAAACAGTTGCAGAGATAGGTCCTAGAGAAGGCTGCCCATATAAGTTAATGGAGCAAAGATGGGAGTGGCGCAGGAAGCATCCTTAAAGGAACCATGAACCCAAAAAAAGACAATTTCTAAGTACCCCAAATTACCCACTGACCCCAGGGAACATGATGGGAGAATTAAAGACAGGTCCCTAAAGGAAAAAGCCTTCAATCCGATGAAACTGGCAGAGAAGGGGGTTAACTAGTCCCAATGCAGCCATCCAGGCTCCACAGCTCAGGAAGGAACATAAAATACCCAACATGAATATAAGAGCCTCAAGGCTTTGAGGGAAACCTTGTAAGAGTACAAGTAGTGACACAGTGGAACAAGGCAATTAAAGGGTTAATTGCAAACATTCAAATCTTCTGTCTTCAGGTTACCATTGTGAAGAAACAGTACCCCAGAGAGGCAATGTTGGGAGTGAAAAGGGTCCAAATAGCACCTGCCCCCTGGTCATTCCACTCCAAGTAGAGCCCAGTACTGATAACCCTCCTCATGGGGAAATTGTAACTGTAAAAATAATAAAGAAATGAACAGGAAGATAAGTATTCTAAGCTGTCCTCACAGACTAAAGAACAATAACTGGATGTAGGGCAGGGTTGGCCTGCAGAAGGAGCTGGGAGTCTCCAACCACAAGACCTTGTATTTTTGATTGTGTTCTGCCTTCCAGTGGAGAAGCTCAACCCCACCATGAAACCTTTGTCCCATATTGGACAATAGAGAATATATATATTATAGCTCAAATATGTCATCATAAACAAATTATAGGATTCTGCAGTATAAATATATAATCATGTACTGTTAAGATACCTTTAGATTACAATTGCAGGAGAATTGTTACCTGAAATGTTAGCATATTTCAGAATTAAAGGGATAGTAATGTTTTACAATAAAAGCAGATCCAATTAATCTGCATAGTATTTGGGCCATGGAGGGTGTTATTTCAATACTGTCAGAGTTGTAATTGAACGATAAAGTATCCCCTACCGCCTCATTTAACTAGTATAAGCCACCTCCCCTGAGATGTGGAATCTGGTCCTGGGACCGGACGGCTCGCAACAATGGACAATCTTCTTACATAAGGCAAAACCTACACCTCTTCTCCCCCCCCCCCCCCCCCCCAAAGGTGTTCCATTATGCTCAGTCTTGCTGATCTGAGGTGAGCAGTGTTACATCAGTAGGAGGGGGATACTTCCATTCAATTACTCTTGAACTACAACTCTGACAATATTTAAACAACACTCTCCATGGCCCAAATACTATGAAGATTAATGGGAGCTACTGTTTTTGTGAAACATTACTATTCCTTTAAAGGAACACCACCTTCTACTACACACCTCCTTTTACCTTGATCTGGGTAGAAATTTAGCATGGCCTGGTTCAACAAAATGAATATTTAGTGATGGATATCATGTCCCCCACCCCGAGCTAAACATGATTCTTTGTTGCAAAACACCTCTCACACCATGACTTACTTTTTGTTTTTAGTTGGCGAGCTCAGATCTTGTCCCAAATTTCCACTGTGGCCCTGTTAATATATTTAAATATCTTGGATAGTTTGCCATGTGTAATCATTCACCACAGGTATTGGAATATGTCAGTAAGCACTGCCTTAAAAGAGGATTTTAGTCTTACCTGTTAAATCCTTTTCTCTTAGTCCATACATGTTACTGGTAGCTTTGGGTAGACTATCAGCCCTTTTAAGTAGGCAGGGGGTGGAGCCTACCTTCTCTTCTTGGCTGCTGCTAGCCAATCAGCTCCAGTAAGATTTGAGACACTAACTTTTGACTAGGTAGTGAGAAGGAAAAGACGACTCCTGCGAGCATGAACACGAAAGGACCCCCATCTTCTGCACCAGGATGGGAGACCAGTAACCTGTATGGACTGAGAAAAGGATTTAACTGGTAAGACTAAAATCCTCTTTTCTCTGTCATCCAATACAGGTTACTGGTAACTCTGGGATGTCCAACCATTGAGTTTCCCAGGGTGGGAAGGAAGGCAAGGACCAGGCGCAGGGCCCCCAAAGTCACCAGAGCATATATGAAGCATCAGATCAGATCAGAGATAGCCCAACAAAAACAAATGAAGTGCCAACAGACACTGAAAAGGGGTAACACGCCAGGAACTGTCACACAGCACATGGAACTAGAGCCAACAGGGCTCAAAAGTGAAGGAAACACCAACGAACCAAAGAAGATCTTAGACAGGCTCCAGGATCCTCCTCCCAAAGCTGGCGTCAGCCGATGCCAGCACATCAACACGGTAGTGCTTCGTAAAGGTGTGCACAGACGACCAAGTGGCATCCCGGCACAACTGATCAGTGGAGGCCTGATTCTTGTAAGCCCAAGAAGCCCCAATAGATCTAGTAGAATGAGCTGTGACCTGAAAGGGAACAGGCTTCTTTCTTAGCTCGTAAGCCTTACGAATGGTGGACTTGATCTAAGAGGCAATAGTCACTTTGGATGCAGGTCTCCCTGCCCTGGGGCCCTCAGGAACAACGAACAGCGCGTCAGATTGTCTAATGGACTCAGTGCGATGCACATAAAACATGATACAAAGCACCACAGCTAACAAGTGGCTATCCCTCTCTTTATCAGAAGAAGGGCCAGGGCAGAAAAAAGGAGCCACAATCTCCTGATTAATGAGGAACTCAGAAACCACCATCAGGAGAAACACCTGTGAAGTGCGAAGCACCACCATGTCTTAGTAAAACACCAAAAAGGGTGGTTTACAAGACAGGGCATGCAACTCTGCGACACAGCGAACAGACACAATCGCCAGGAGAAAGGCCAATGAACCACGTCAGCAGATATAGAGGAATAGTAGCCAAAGACTCAAAGGTAAGGCTCTGAAGGACACCCAAAACAAAGTTAAGATCCCACTGAGGAGTGGGAGTCTGAAATACAGGACGAGTATGAGCAACGCCCTGGAAGAAACCATAGACATCAGGAAGAATAGTAATGCGCCTCTGAATGAAAAACAGAGAGCCGATGCCTGAACTGTAAGGGAACTCAAATGAGGCCCTTGTCCACACCTTCCTGTAGGAAGGCCAGGACCATAGAAAAATCAAACTCCGGAGATAGGTCCTTATCAGCAGAGAAAGGAAGACCAGACTCGATGGTAAGCCTTCGAGGAAACAAGCTTGCGTGCACCAAGCATAGTTGCCACCACACCAGAAGAAAACCCTTTCTACCACAGTGGTGAGGATTCAATGTCCAAGCCGTCAAAGCTAGATGATTGACATCCTCCTTCCACAGGTAACCTTGTAGAAGACGATCTGGATGGCAAGAGAGCCAAAAAGGCTCCGCCACCGATAGATCCAGACGCACCGGAAACCAAGCCTGGCGAGGCCAGAACAGACCAGAAAGACTGGACAGCGCTCCAGTCTCAGTTCCCTTATCACCCTGTGCAACATGGGAATGGGAGGAAAGATGAAAGCCAGAGGAAATAACCAAGGAATGGACATGGCATCCACTGCTAGTGGATCCCTCCAGCGAGAACAGAACATCGGAGTCTTCCGGTTGTGTCTTGTCGCTATCAGGTTGATGCATGGAAGACTCCACCTCTGAACAATGAGGTAGAACACCTCAGGATGCAGTTTACATTCTCTGCTGCTCACTGTGCGTCGACTGAGGAAGTCTGCCAAGACACTGTCTATGCCGGGAATGTGAACTGCGGATATGGTAGGAACATATTCCTCTGCCAAGGACAAAATAGTCTTGGCCTCTAACCAAGCTGCAAGACTTCTTGTTCTGCTTTGCTTGTTGATGTAAGCCACTGTCGTGGCGTTGTTGGACTGAACCCAGACCGAACAGTCCTCCAGCTGGCACGTTCAGTGGCGAAGGGCATGTAATATCACCCGAAGCTCCAAGACCTTGATGGGAAGGAGATATTCCTCCGGAGACCACCGTCCTTGAGCATTCAGGTGACCCAAGTTGCTCCCCAGCTGGATAGGCTGGCATCTGTCGTCCCCATGGTCCAGAAGGACATCAGGAAAGGCTTGCCCTTCTCCAATCTGCTGAGGTTGAGCCACCACGACAGACTCCGTTCCACATGAAGTAGAAGGGACACGGACATCTTCAGGAGGCCCGGCTGACCCCTGCACACCTGGGTCAGAAACCTCTGGAGTTGCCTGGTGTGAGCCATGGCAAACGGGACTGCTGCTAAGGTGGAAATGAACTTCCCCGCTAGAGAGGACAACTTCTTGGCTAGACCTGGATCATGAGCGAGAACAACGGAAAACCCTGTGGGCGATCTGGTGAGCCACCTCGTCCGTGAGTAACACCATGCTCTGCTGAGTGTCGAAGAGAAGGCCCAGGAAGACTAGTCGCTGGGATGGGACCAGATCAGACTCGTCCACGTTGAGGATCCACCCATGATGGGTGAGTGCATGAATGCAGTCCTGAAACTGCTGCTGAAGGAGTTTCAAGACCGGGCTTTCAGAATCAGGTCACCCATGTATGGAGAGACTCTGATGCCGTTCCGATGGTGGAAGGCTCCCAGAACACAATTGAAGACTTGAGGAGCTGTAGCCAGACGAAAGGGAAGGGCAGAAAACTGAAAATGCCTGTGGTCACAGGCAAATTTAAGATACTGCTGGCTTACTGGATGAATGGCGATGTGCAGATATGCATCACGAAGATAAAGAGAAGCAAGGAATTCCCATGGGGACATGGCAGCGATCACCGTCCTTAGGGACTCCTGGTGATAAGTCTTGACCACAAAGGAATTTAGATCCTTCAGGTCCGAAATTGGATGACAGCGGCAGTCCTTCTTGGAAACCACAAAGAGGTTTGGGCTTGGTGGAGACCTTAGGCTTCCATTGTGGTTTGGGCTTGGAGGAGCGCGGAGCTGGGGGAACTGCCTGGTTCGTCTGGCGTCTCAGTCTGGAAGCATGAAAAAAACAATTACGTTTGATAAGCTTCTGCTTCCTGGAAACCATAGGCAGGAGGGTACTCTTTCCCCCTGTGGCCTCACTAATCAGATCCTTAAGATCTGGCCCGAACAGAAAAGTGCTCTGAAAGGGCAAGGAGAGCAATGCTTTCTTAGAAGCAGTGTCAGCAGACCAGATCGTGAGCCAAAGAGCTCGTCTGGCAACTACAGACATGGTGGAAACCCTTGCCACCAACAGATGTCATCAACAAGGCAGCAGAGACCTAATGCTGGGCTTCAGAATGTTGGCAAGCAGTCTCACCATGGCAGAAGCAGAAGCTCCCTGACAAACTGCAAGCGTGAGCTGTTCAGTCCAAACCACAAGGGCCCTATTTACCCAGGCCGCAGCAAATGCTGGACGGAAGTACCAGCGGTGGCAAAAATGGACTTGAGGGAGGCCCCAAGTTTCTCGTCAGACCAGTATTTAAGAGCAGAGGCATCAGCAACTGGCAAAACAGTGGACTTGGCTTATAAAACAGGGGCATCCACCTTGGAGGGATGAACTGAGCTAGCGCCACATCAGAAAAGGGGGTAAGGCTTAGCAAACTCCTTGGAGACAGAAGGCTGTCAGGAGACTACCACTCAGACACTAACCGGTCAAGAGTTGAATTAGGTGGAAAACAAGTATGGGGCCATTAGGGCTCCAGAAGTACATCAGTGGGGTCAGAAGAAACCTCTTGAACCATGGGAATGTTTAGGGTGTTTAATATGGCTCTGATCAGGCCCTCAGGAGAGGGATCAGGGTCAGCCTCAAAGTGGGGTCTCCAATGAACTGAGATGAGACCACAGCAGAACATTCCTCAGCATCAGAATCCACCAACAGTTCCTCATCAGAGGAATCCGATACGTCAGGTACTCCCTGCGGTTTCAGTAGGGAAGATCTGACAGAAGCAGGGGTCTGCCAGGAGCGGAAGAGCCCCTGTAACTGGGATGGAAGAGTTGTGTATACTGGAGGTCTCTAGTAGCAGCCTGAACTCTTGCACCCAAACTGGCTCTAATGCATGGCTGGAGGTCCCTGGGGGAAACTCAGGGACAACAAAACATGCTGGACATAAATGACCTGAGTATTCTCTAGGCAACCCTGATTGACATGAGGATAAATATGTAAAGGTGGACACAGAGACCCCAGCGTCCTTAGTCTTAGTCCTAGCCCAAAGCTCCAAAGGAATAGACATTCCCACAGTGTCAAAATATTCAAAGTATAAGGAAATACCCAAATACAGTGTGTATGATTAAAATTTTACCCCAGAAATCACTAAAATACACTTATCTGACAGGCGAAGGGTAAATCTGCTGAGGAGAGAAGGAGGGTCCAAAGCTTTGTATAGGATACTCGTTCTGTGAAGGCACAAAATGGCTGCCGCAACGAAAACCAATCAGGAACGAGCGTGCAATGCAAGTGCTCAAGGGAAATGTAGTTTCCCAGTTTCCCAGAAAAAGTACCCCAACAGTGCCCGAAGCCCCCTGAGCCCCCCGACACACACTAAACGTTGACCGGATAATAGAGCAAGGGCAGACAATTAAAATGAGCCGTCTCTGAAGTCGCTATGTTGAGCTGTTGCAGAGAAATGTCCCAAATTCTACAGTCTCATAGAAGTGAATGGAGCAATGGCATCTATGCAGTAAAAGCTCGCCTTTAACACAATTTTTGCAAAGTTGTAACCGTGAAGTAAATTTGGACCAAACATCACTAAAACATGTCAATAAACCCAACACTGAACCCAGTAGGGAAAGTGCTCAACCCCCCCCCAAAAAAAGATGCCAAACTAGCAACCAAAGGGTTAAGTTACCACAGAAACTTGCTCCGAAACACCCAACAGACACAGATAAACCCAATGAGTGCAGGAGTATGCTATAGGAACTCCAAAGGAGACCCCTGTGAGAGGGGCAACATGGGACATGTGGACCTCAGCACTCAAAGGGTTGCTCACCTTTCCTGCAGATCTTCTGTCTTCATATTATCATGTACCAAGAAGAATCCTCAGTGGACAACTCCTGAGGAAAGAACTTGCAACCACGATTTCTCCCCAGGGCTTAAGGTCCACAAAAGCACCTGGTGATGGGAATTGTCAGTGATGGTAATCCGCCTAATGGTGGTATCCCATATCTAACAGAAAATAATTAAAAGCTAAAACTATAGCAGAACTGTTCTCTTGCCTTGTGTCTTCACCAAGGAACAAATATTACTGGAGCCGAATGGCTAGCAGCAGCCAAGGAGGGAAGGTAGGCTCCACCCCCTGCATTCACTTCTCAGAATTGTTCCTGCCTACTTAAAGGGGCTGGTCACCTATCCAAAGTTACCAGTAACCTGTATTGGACAACAGAGAAATATATATTGGTTATCATAAAGATCTTCTTTGTGGCATACCTAATGTGTGTCATACCTAGGAGCTCACATTAGCTGGCCCTGAGTCCACTGAATTCAACCAGACTAATTTAAAAGCAAATGTTTTACATGCAGTCTTTTTTTTTTTTTTTTTTTTAAAACAGTATTTTTTTCAATTAAGTATATAAAAACTACCAGCTTGAACACTGTTGGGTTATACAGGCACTGCAATACTACTATGGACAGAAACATCCATGTAGCTTAAGAAGCAGTCAGAATGAAGAATGTGAAGGGTGTGACTATGGACTGTATGACCCAGAGAGGTTGGATACAAAGTGAGAAACCTCTGTGTGTATTCAGTAATCCAGTGCTTATCTTGCCAGTATATACTTGCACTTTCAATGTCCAGTGAAGATCCGTCTCTCAGAGGCAGTGGACTATAGCTTTTCTTATAGTCTGTCAGACTTGTATTATATTCCCTCTCAATGCGCAACACACGCTAGGCTGTATTCATCTTTATGATTCTCTAGTCAATCCTGCCATTTCCACCCATCTTTCAGCAATGAACAAGGTCCATTACTCAACCATACAATCTCTATTTGCACATGGCTGCCACTTTGCAGTCTTTTTCCCTCCCTATATATGGTCTGTGTAAACATGTCCAAACTACCCAAATAACCCAATTAACTGCAAGAATGCTCTTGTATGAACAGCAGTCCTGCACCCCACACACTGCTCAAACAACTACTAAGACAAACAGTTTGAATCAATATTGTAATTTACATTTACCTCATTGCAGAAGACTAGTACATGCTACGGGCCACTGACAGAAAATGGTAATATTAACTATGTTGATGTACTGACATATTAGTCTATATACTTACTAAAACCAGCAGCCTAGAGCCAGAAGAACCTCCGACACTTGAAAGAACACTCAAGAAACCAGACTGAGACAAAGAGCACAAAGTGATAGGTGAAGTTTTTATTTAGTGATACACAGCTGTGTTCATATAGTAGATACTCCGTAATATTCACACCTACTTGGTTAACAGCTATGGCGAGGTAATATGGGGCAGATACGCATTATAAGACATCCAAGGAGTATTGACGTGGAAAGAACATTTTCACTATAAGTTATCAATTATCAATATTTTTTTAAATATATTTTTACAATTCAGAGATTTGCAATAACAATACAACTGACAGATCAGAGGATCCGGCCCAGAGTGCAGGACCAACCCTATATACAAAGAAACAGCAATGTGACATGACACAGGATGTAGCACAGGGCGTGTACAGGAGCTTTACAATGAAGAGAAAATAGGTGGTGTGCAAGAAGCAATAATGTCCAGTCAAAGGTATATGCATCACTGTTTAGCCTACAATGTTTTCAGAGTAAAATAAATCCCAAAACTGCTCCTCTCATTGAGCGTAACCATTTAAGGACAAAGGGTGGACAATGTATGATTTGCAATATGTTGCCCACCTCTTCAGTCCTTAATGGGTTATGACCTGTCCCCCTCCAACCCATACATTAACAGGTAAACAACAGTAGCAGTTGTTCTGGTGACACTGGCTGGACTGTATAATATAGCTCAGAGCATGTTTGTGGATGAAGTAGATATTCACACACGTCTTCATATATTTGGAACCAGACACCTGCCTTTCCTTACATATATATGGGTGCAGAGGAAGGAGAGGGAATTTGGAGAGCCATATGCACTGGACAAACAAGTCTTATTAAGAGACCTTCATTAATACAGAGGAACGAAGGACTCCCTAACAAGTTCCTAAAGATACACGGCCTTATTGTTTGGGGTTTCTTAACTGCTTGATTTTTGGATGGGACTGTGCAAGGATCCTATTATGAACAGAAATACATTTTGAAACAAGTAGAAGTATAATTGTTTAGGGACTATATAGATTGTATATAATTGTATATATACTGGATCACTTAGGGCTGTATGTGTGTTTGTTTTGTTTGATCTGTAAGAGTTAGATTTAACCCAGCGATGAACCGCTTTTCCTACAAATCACACTTTATCACTACCTGGTGACCAATCCTACCGAGTGCACTTAGAATATATAGCACTCAAGTTTCTTATTTTATCATTAACCCTTTTCAGCACTAGGAATGGAGAAGCACATATGTTTAAAACCAAAAAAGCCAAGTCGACTACGAAAACAGTTTACCCGATAGGAATAAGCTTTTCCTGCGTACACGTTAATTCCATGACTTGATCACATTACACAACCTAGCGGACATGGCCTTAATAAAAAAAAATATGCAAAGTTGTCCAGTTGCTATTCTTTCAGAGGATACTGTAACATGAACCATCTCTCCAAGACTAAACTGAGCAAGATTATCTGAGTGTAAACATCAACATAAAGATGAGTGAAAATAAAGGGCTACAGCGCAAAGAGCTACAAAACATGCCAAACAGATAAAGGTGGGAATTGCATGTAAATCATAAAAGAACGAGAGAAAGAAATGTAAGACAGTATGAGCAGCCTAAAAGGAGGGTAATGAGACCCTTAATGCCTTCAGGGCAAGAATATAATAGATAGCCCAATGCCTTCAGGGCAAGAATGTAGCAGATACCCCAATGTCTAAAAATCTTTATTCTTGCAGTGGATTTATACTTCCCGTTGCATAAGCAGGACACCTTTCTTAGATTAAGGGAGTTTAAGCCAGTCTGAGATCAATTTTACTTCCTGTTACACTACTGCATCCTGATGCATTCACAGTAACAAACAAGAACATGTCAGCACAACTTTTCAATAAAGTTTGTCACATTGAGATAATTGAAAGGGCACCATCTGAGTGCCTACAGTGCAAGAAATAAAATCTATAAATACATAAAATTCTCATTCTCCAACCGTACACAACACCATGCAGTTTGAGTGAGATGAGGGGGGCTGTGTTTTTTTTTTCCTGGGGGCCCCCTCACCCCCATAAGATGATGGAGCACACACTGCATCCACACACTGGAAATCTAAGATAAATAGAGACACTTTTCTTTCCTTTCTGATGTGTAAGAATGGCAGCCATGACCTCTGGGAACGCGGGAATGTTAGCAAGAGCAGCCACTCTCAGTCACAGGCTGCTCAGGTGGCTTCTCCAACTTGATGTCTATCACTGGAAGAGGAAGGATGGTGAAGGAAAGTATAGTGGTACAGGCAATGCATCCATCCATCACAGCTCATCTCCCTACTCAGCTGTCACCCCCCCTACATTACCAGCAGTTTTACTGATCTCTGCCTTTTACTATTTTTTTTGCCCTTGCTTGCTGTAATATGTCACTATAGATAATTCCAGTGATTCCCAAGTTTACACAATGCTCAACCAAGTATAATTTGTAAATAATATGTGTATCCTAATTCAGGGCTTATAATTTTAAGTCCTTTGCTACTAGCCAGACCTGAAAAGTTAGTCGCCACTGCAAGTCAAAACATACCCACCAGGGCTGAAGTTCTACTCGCCAGGGCTAAATTTTCACTCGCCATTGGCTAGTGGAAATTTTGAGCCCTGTCCTAATTACTTGATAGTTTTACTATAATTAGCAGGTGCCACTTTTATCTTCACTTATGTTACTCTGATGTAATATCTGTCCCGCTGTGCCAGATAAAGGATACTGTCCTCTTTGCTCTTCTCAGGTGTGCTATCCATGCCAGGCAATGCAGCAGCAACACGGCGGAAGAGCTAGAAATGAAGCAAAGACCAAGGTTATAGCATTGCTTTGTCCCACACTGTTCACATCTACGTGCAGATTAGAACATTTCTAATTAGCAGTCTGATCCACACCATTTCCCTTTAAGAGCCCTTGGGTAGTTGAACATGAATTAATGTAATACTAAAGAACAAATATGGGGCTCTCTCTGCATTGTAAAATGAGAGTAGGACCATTATCAGAAGATGCTTTTAAACTTTATTACAGAGCCCAACAGCTTTTTATTTTGTTTACATTTAAAGGGGAAATGTACCCTAGAAATAAGTGGCTCATTTTATTTTAAAAAAATAATAGCAGCAGCAGCTTCATGTATGAAATGTTTGCTCATGAACAGGAAGAAAGATGGGCCCTGCAAGATTGAAGACATTGTTCAGGAAGCCAAAAAGGAGTAATTCTACAGCAAACTAGAGGATACATTTCCAGCAAATTAAAGGGATAGTAATACTTAAAGAAGCAGTAAACTTTTTTTTATGAAAACACATTTTACAGAGCATTTCCTGCTGAATAAAACAAGGTCACTCCCATTGCTGTCAGATGTTTTATTCAAAATTTATAGCAGTTTAAATAATCAGGAAGTGAATTTACTGTGTTTACTTCCTGATAGTTCTAACTGAGAGGAAGTGACAGGCAGTTTCTATCAAAGTCTATGGAGAACTGTTATGTCTCTGACTTTTCTGACTTTCCTCTCCATTAGAATCTAACAGGAAATCTAATTAGAATTTGACCACTAGAGGGCACTGCTAATATAAAAAACCATGGGTTTAAACTGTAATAACTCTGGAAATATAAATCTCTCGGCAGTGGGAGTACCCTTATTTTACTCCCTACAATATATATTTTTTCATAAAAAAAGTTTACTGCTCCTTTAAAATGTAAAAAATTATGTTGTAGGGTTTATCCCCCTGAGTAAAACAAGGGTACTCCCACTGCTGAGAGATATTTTATTAAAAAATTAAAACAGCTCAAACTTGATTTTTTTTTTAGGTGCAATAACACAGTGGCCAGAGCAGTCCATCAGATGGTGTAGCAAAAGTGCCACTGTAAATTTTCAGACCACTGTGATATTGCACCTTAAAAATACAAAACAAAACCAAAAAAAAAAAAGTTTGAGCTGTTATAATTTTTAAATAAAATCTCTCTCAGCAGTAGGAGTACCCTTATGTTATTCATGGACATAAACCCTACAACATATATATATATTTTTTTACATCTTAACTATTACTATCCCTTTAAATGGACACCATAATGCACTGGAAGCCTAGCATTCCTATACATTTTGGGAAGTTTCCTTTGTCCCCTGTGGTTCAGCTGGTCTGCCCCAGAATTGCTCCTCTTTACTTACTGAATATGACCTGAGTCCTGAACATAGAAGAAAGGTTGTTGACTTCAACCAACTGCCAGGAACACATTAGTGAGAGGACAATTCAATGGGCTTTATGTATAAAAGTATAATCTGGGGGCAAATTAAGTGCATAACAGAGAATGAATAAAACATTTCCCATTTATTTAAATCTGTTTTTTTAAATAGAGAGATCTCTAACACAGTGAAATGCAGCGAATATCTCTCTATGATTCCAGGGATTAAAAGCCAAATTTAATGTGATAGGAATTTGTATTTAAAGTGAGGCCCACTAATTTACTCTAGAAACATGACATGCTGCAGAAAGCCACTGTTTTCTTGGAATTTAATATCCCTTAAAGGAATAGGAACGTTTCAAAATAAAAGCAGCTCCAATTAATCTTTATACTTTTTGGGCTGTACAGAGTGTTATTTCAATATTGTCAGAGTTGTAGTTCAAGAGTAATTAAATGATAAAGAATCCCCCTCCTGCCCCTTTTACTTAGTGTAAGCTACCTCCCCTCAGATGTGGAATCTGGTCCTGGGACCAGAGAGTTCACAGCAAGGGACAATCTTACCTACAGGTTTTTCCTTATGCTCACTGAAGACTGTCCCGTTCTGCGATCCATCCGGACAGTCTTGCTGCTCTGAGGTGAGCAGTATTATATTAGTAAAAAGGACAGGAGGGGGATATTTTATCATTCAATCACTCTTGACCTACAACTCAGACATTATTGAAACAACACTCTCCATGGCCCATATACTATGAAGATTAATTGGAGCTGCTTTTATTTTGATACATTACTATCCCTTTAAAAGGTAAGTAATATCTAACATTAACTAACCCTAATATTGAAGGTATTCAAAAGATAATGTTACTGTGCGAAGTTGGATCTCTCAAACCTTTATGGTTTGAGAGAGATAAGTGCTTAAAGTTCCTCCCTCCTGCGGACGAGCTGTAAAAGATGTCAGCAGTGGATCTGAGTTGTGCAACTCGGCAGCTCTTCAGCAGAGCTGAATGAGCGCCATCAAAAAACAGATACTTCACTGGAATGGTCTACAAAGTGTGCTTGGTTTGCAGGCACACTTTGCAGACCATTCAACTGAAGTATTTGTTTTTCAATAGCGCTCATTCAGATCCGCTGAAGAGCCGCCGGCTGGTGTGGGACCGGGATCTCATGACGTCATCTACATGCTGATGTCTGGAAAAGGGGAGGGAGGGGGAACTTTAAGTGCTTATATCTCTCAAACCGTAAAGGTTTGAGAGATACGACTTGGCACATTAATATTATCTTTTGAATACCTTCAATATTAGGGTTAGTTAATGTTAGATATTACTAACCCTTTAATGCTGAGTGCTAGAGGGGTTTGCAACACATTGCTTTGTAATGCATTGCGTACCCCTCTGGCATTCAAAGGGTTAAAGGTTAGCAGAAAATAATATAAATTTATACATTAGTAAGACATTCTGCGTATTAATGCTGTGACTGTAACAAAGATATTAAAGCATAATTACTGGTAAGACAGTAACCAGCTTTCTCCTCAACCCACATTTAAAAGAATTGTAGTTCAAGTGATTAATGGAGGAGCAAATCAAGAAGAAAGTCAGGACTCCCACATGTTATGCTATGTTCATACAGGCAGCTTTATGCCATGTTAAAGCTGCATTAAACGCTCCCCTGTGAGCCAGCTGGGTTCCAGTGGTGCTATTCACACTGGAGATTTTTGCCTCAAAGAATGCACCAGAACCAGAGTTGAATGTGCACGATCTATCTCCCCCGTACAATCTATGACAGGATAAGCTACTTTGCTGAATGTTCCCAGTCACTCAAGTTACACTGCTGAATGATTCCAGTCACTCAGGCTACACTGCTGAATGACTCCGGTCACTCAGGCTACACTGCTGAATGACTCCGGTCACTCAGGCTACACTGCTGAATGATTCCAGTCACTCAGGCTACACTGCTGAATGACTCCGGTCACTCAGGCTACACTGCTGAATGATTCCAGTCACTCAGGCTACACTGCTGAATGATTCCAGTCACTCAGGCTACACTGCTGAATGATTCCAGTCACTCAGGCTACACTGCTGAATGATTCCAGTCACTCAGGCTACACTGCTGAATGATTCCAGTCACTCAGGCTACACTGCTGAATGATTCCAGTCACTCAGGCTACACTGCTGAATGATTCCAGTCACTCAGGCTACACTGCTGAATGATTCCAGTCACTCAGGCTACACTGCTGAATGATTCCAGTCACTCAGGCTACACTGCTGAATGATTCCAGTCACTCAGGCTACACTGCTGAATGATTCCAGTCACTCAGGCTACACTGCTGAATGATTCCAGTCACTCAGGCTACACTGCTGAATGATTCCAGTCACTCAGGCTACACTGCTGAATGATTCCAGTCACTCAGGCTACACTGCTGAATGATTCCAGTCACTCAGGCTACACTGCTGAATGATTCCAGTCACTCAGGCTACACTGCTGAATGATTCCAGTCACTCAGGCTACACTGCTGAATGATTCCAGTCACTCAGGCTACACTGCTGAATGATTCCAGTCACTCAGGCTACACTGCTGAATGATTCCAGTCACTCAGGCTACACTGCTGAATGATTCCAGTCACTCAAGTGTTCTCACCAATTAGGCCAGTTGAAGTTAACTACCACTTAAAATACACAGCTGGGGTTTCTTAATGTGGGTTCTCATTCATTGTACATGGGAGATATATATACTATGTACATTCAATACTATTCTTCATATGTGAGTGGATTGTAGCATATTTACTAAGGGTATACCTACCATACTGCACCGTTTACAGGTACCCCATGATATACAGTGCTTTTAAATAGAGAGGCATATAACATAATTGACATCCTCTCTGGTTTTAAATGGATCCATAGTCTCACTCATGCTTGTGGAGTCATGTATATAGCCCTTGCTGAACCCTGGAATGAGCTTTTCTTAAAAGTTACTAATACATTTTAAAGGGATAGTAATACTTAATATACCTTCCTAAAGTTGCCTTGTGAGAGGAGTCAGCGCTGTAGCTGACAGCTGCAGAATCTGGTCAGTTGACCGGATGGAGGCTCTTCAGCAGAGCCGAAAACGCACAGTCTAAATATTAATACTTCATTGGAATGGTCTACACAGTGTGTCAAGTCATCTAGCAGTCGGCAGCCTATTTTGTTATATAGGTTTTCAATGTTTAGAGTCTCCGTACGTTTGCTTTCCAGTAATGAAAGCGATGTGGTTTAGTTTACTGTTCTGAGCACAACTCATCCCTTGGACATTGACGTCTTAGCGTTCCAATGTGAGACGTCACGTGCGTTCACTTCCGGGATGGCTACCGGGTTAGATGTGTTAAACAGTATGTTTTTATGTTTATGCCTTTTAACCAATTCACCACATCGCCTTGATCAAAAGGGAGACATGACAATCTCGCACTGCTTGATAGTGCGAGATTGTCATGTCGCCTACCTAATAGTCACATACGGAGGTGATACAGCTAAAAACATCTCTTATTTAAAATGTTGTAGCAGCTGGAGTGCCTCCACGTGCTGCAGATAATACTTTTGCATGAGTTCAAAACGATGATCACCACTGTATAAATTGAAGGAGACAGAGTAAAAAATAAATAAATAATTTCAGAAGGGGATATGGAGGGAACGGGGGGGGGGGGATTGCCTCGGAACTCAAACAGCCCATTCCTACAGTATTATCTGTAGCACATGGAGGAACTCCAGCTAAAAAGTGTGCTGCAGATAATACTTTGATCGTGCTTAATGTGATGATATCCAGGGGACATTTCCAAATATGATTCCAGTTCTTCTGAGCAAGCAGTCTAAAACTGCAGCCTAAAGACAACTGCGGGTATGACTGCTGATTACAGATCACTAGGCTGTACTGCACACCATAGACTAAGCGGGCTAAGATAGCCACAAGCAAGAGACTGTCTAAGAAGACAGTAAAACAGAGCAGAACTATACTGTGGCCTCAGCTGGGGCTCCACATAGGAGGCCGCGCTAAAGCTGAACAGCCGTTTTCCACCAGAGGAAAAAACTGGGAGACAGCGCCAGCAAGGCAGCCAGAGTGCAGCAAGACACAGCCCCATGATGGAGGCGGGAGCTGCTACTGAAGAGTTGTGCAGGAATCAAACAGCCAGAAGTCAATCAGAGGAAGTGCCTCCGTATACAACCATTAGGTAGGCGACATGACAATCTCACGAAGTGCGAGACTGTCATGTCACCATTTTGATCATGGCGACGTGGAGAATTAGTTGAAATGTCACACGCTTAAGGGATACCATTTTCTTACATGGCATATTTTTAATTATTAAACTTTTACAAGTGATTGCGGATTCGAGACTTCATTTTCTCTTGGAGATATCATTAACCGTATCAGGGCAGGAACATTACCCCGTTGCAACTCTGCCAGCTGTATCTACAACAGTCATCCCTGTGGGCCTAGTGCGAGTATTATACAGACAGTGAGATCTTATAAGTTAATACACTAGTGTACTTTGCACCCCTTCTGGTTCTGTGTTTGACCAAATCCAAGTGGGTGCCAAACAATAGCAGGAACATAAGAGATAGTACCACCAGACTTCAGACTCCCATTCAAGATAAAGAACTACAGAGAAGTTCAATGGTGAGGCATAGGCTTGTGATACATTCAACACCAACGTCCATAAATACACCGGTGAACTGGTCAAAGCCAGTTAACGGCTATCAGCTAGTGAGGGATTATACAGCCCCATAGTCTAGGAATAAAAAAAGAAATAAAGAAGTCTACGAAGAACAGTGCCAAAATGGCCAATCTTGAAGCCAGGTAACTTGAAACTGAGGAGGAGTCTGGGGGGAGTCTCCACCTCAGAGGCCTTGCCTGTGCAGAAGTGTCCTGCCCTCTGGAGAAGGGAAACTTTATCAGATGATTCCTGTGTTCCACATTGGACGTAAGAGAAACAGGTTATCTGACAGAACAAACACGGCAGCCTGCAAGACCTTCCCTCCAAAACTGTCCTCAGCCAAAGCCATAACACTGACATGGTACCGTTTAATAAACTTGTGTAAGGACTACCACATCGCCACCTTACACAGCTGCTCAACAAAGGCCTGGTCCACCACTCTGGTGGAATGAGAAGTGACCCTTAATGGCACAGGCTTTTTTCCCAGAGGTCCTAAACCTGGCAAATGGTTGCATTAATCCAGGATGCTGTCGTCACCTTAGATGCAGCTTGGCCTGAAACAGAATATATGTACTGAATACCCAGCATTACACTTTTATTGTGCTTCTCTGCTTCTTCTCCATTCTAACAAACATGTTGGGGGTTAGAGTTTTACCTGCTTGACATTGTAACCTGTCTTAGCACTAGTCTCAATGAACATGACACTCAGCTCCTTGGCTCTCTGCTCCCCTTCTTCAGTGGTGATTTGTCTGCATACAGAGAGGAAAGAAAAACACATGATACACAAATTATAAGATTTGCAGTGTGGACATAGACTTCATCAAAACATTCTGCTGCAAGGACTCCAAGGGCCTTATGCAGAAAGAAATTTAGGCAATTCTAGAGCACACAAACTGTACAGCAAGGTAGGGGATTTAAACTTCCAATTCATTTTAACAATTCAAAGAATTATGAAACCATGTTTAGTCACAGTGTTAAAATGACCCATTTAAAAAAAAAAAAATGGGACTTTTGAGAAACTGTAAATGTTGCATATAGTGCATGTGGTACACTCCAGAATGGCTCCTCTTGCTTTCTGCATACAGCTCTAAATCACAATCTATCCAAGACAGGAACAGGCAAGCACAGAATTTAATATCTTTTAAAGATTATACACCAATATAATAATTAGAAAGGTTACAATCACATTATCTTAAACGCTGCCATGAACTCTTTTTATTGAATGTTGCCATCTATGGAGCTACAGAAGAAAGCTAGTAATAGTTATACTTCGTGGTATCATATAGACAAACACTGACATGGTTCTTTCATAAAATAGTGCCAGGCACAAACCACAACTCAGGTGCAGTTAAAGCTGTGACTACAACCATCATCCCAAACCAGATAATGTCATGTATTGCCCTAACAGTGGGAGGTCCATATACTGATTGCCCCTAAACAGAAAACACACACCTCGAAGAAGTGATTGCCGGTAAGCAATTCTTAAAGAACAGAATACTGATGCTCTTATTTTTCAATAATACTGGGTTACAGAATATGAACAAAGAGGAAAAGTAAAAAAAAACAAAATAGGATTTTATAGTGTTCTTACCTGTTAAATCCTTTTCTCTTTATTCCATATGGAACACCGGTACCATGGGGTTGAGTCCCTCCACTAGGGGGCAGGACACACCTCCAAAGAGTCTTGTGGGTGAAGACTCCTTGCTACTCCTCCAGCTCAAACCTAGCCCCACCTCCAATATGAATGTGACCGAAGTCACACTAATCAGGAAAACAAAAGAAGGAAATCTACTGTGAGAACAAAGACTCTAAAAGGACTCCACAGCCCCGAAAGGCGAGAGCAGAGGTCCCTATCTCTGGGTGGGAGACCTTGTTCCAAATGGACTAAAGAGACAAGGATTTAACAGGTAAAAACACTAAAATCCTGTTTTCTCATATGTCCACTATGGAATACATGTACCATGGGGATATACCAACACTGAGCTTGCAGGGTGGGAAGAAGGTGAAAGGACCTCACCCTGTCCCCATGATACTGGAGTTTCCAAGAACTTATCCAGAATTGGAACAGCCCTAACAGCATAAAGTGTCAGACACTGGACAAGCACAACACACAAAAAACAAAAGCCAGCAAAGCTCAAACGTCTGAACAACAGTAAAGGAAAAAACAAACTAAGGTCCATAGACAGGCAAGACTGCCTAAAGGACCTTCCGGCCCAAGCCAGAACATCAACATGGTAGTGTTTTGCAAAGGTGTGCATGGAGGACCAAGTTGCTGCCTTGCACAACTGTTCAGTTGAGGCCTGATTCTTGAAGGCCCAAGAGGCCCCCACAGACCTAGTGGAATGTGCTGTGACCTTGAAGGGAATATGTTTCTTTCTGTGTTCCTACACCTGGAGTATGGTAGCCTTGATCGAAGAGGCAATTGCAACCTTGGATGCAGGCCCTCAGTCACGACAAAAAGAGAGGAAGCCTTACGGAAAGGCTCAGTACAGAAGCACAAAATTCAAGGCATTGCACCGCATCTATCACCTGGAGATCCCTCTCCTTGTTGGACTTTGGGTCCAATAGAATGAAGGCAAAACAATTTCTTGATTGATGTGAAATTCAAAAACCAACTTGGGAAGAAACTAGAGAGGTTTAATGGACAGAGTTGTCCTTGTGAAAAAACAGAAAAGGTGGTTTGCAAGACAAAGCTTGCAGTTCAGCAACCCTGCTAACAGCCAATTGGCTCCAAAAGGGACTGACAGCGCAGGCGCACGGACGTCACTATGACGAGATGTCCGTGCTTCCTGCTACTGTGAGCCTCCGAAAAAGTGGAATATCTTGTAAACTGGGTAATATTTCTGGCGACTAGCGCTACTAAGCAGCTAGTCGCCAGATGAAGAATTGAATAATGTGAACTTATTGCGGGGTGGTAGTTCCACTTTAAGCGTCAGCTGGCGCAGAGGAATGGTAGAAAGGGGTTAAAAGGGAGGTTTCTGTTAAATTCCCAAACCAAATCAATGTCCCATGGAGGAGTAGGAGCCTTAAAGATAGGCGAGGCATGAGTCACCACCTGACGGAACACCTTGACGTCCGGAATGTGGCGTATACCACAATACAAGAAAGAAGCAGGATGATTTTCCTTCTGTTTCAGAGCTCTGAAAGCCTAGAATAATCTACCTGAAATAATCAGATCTTCTCCCAGTCTAAAATCCTTAAAAGCAAATGCTTCTTTATATCTAAAAACAGTAACTGTATATGTATTTTTTAATACGTAATTTACGTGTGTGTGTATAATGTTTCTTAATTTGTATAAATATGTAACCCTTTACAGAAAACTATCCAGCACATACTTGAAAACGAGAGAAATCTCAATGTATTCTTCCTGGTAAGACATTTTCTAAATAAATAATACATCTCTGAAAGAACACAAAGTGCTGACAGGAGCTCAAGCCAAGTTCCTTGTTAGAGCCATCCTGGAGGAAGGAAAACCCCAAAGGAAGGTTAAACTCCAGAGAGGACAGAGACCTGTTCACGCATCAAGAATGAAAGGCCAAATCCTAGGATACGCTATGGAAGACACAGGCTTGCGGACTTGAATCATAGGAGAAATGACCTCAGTGCAGAACCCTTTTATCCTCAAGATGTGGGTTTCAATAGCTATGCCGTCAAAGCCATTTTTTCCACATCCTCTATCCACAGGTAACCCTGGAGAAGGAGGTCCAGCCTGGGAGGGAAGTGTAATGGATCCAGAATGGAAAGGCTGACCAGGTCCACAAACCACTCCCTCCAGGTCCAATAAGGAGCGACCAGAACCACAGTCAAGTCGTTCATCCTGATCTTCCAGAGTACCATGTGAATGAGAGGGACTGGAGGAAAGCCATAAGCTAGATAGGTGCGCCACGGAACCAATATGGCATCTGTGGCAAAGGCCAGAGGACCTCCATTCTGGAAGAGGAAGGTTGGAATCTTCCTGTTCTCTCTGGTGGCCATAAGATCTATTGTGGGCAAACCCCACAGCAGCACAATCAAGTAAAAGGCCTCCGGACTGAGTTCCCACTCTCCCAAATCCACTTCCTGGCAACTTAGGAAGTCCGCCGGCATATTTTTTATTCCTGGAATTTGCACTGTGGAGTTTACCGCAGGGAATGGGGTCCATTTCATAGGAGTCCCCTTCAGACAATTCCTACTCTGAGAAAACCCCAAACAACTGAGGATATAGGTGCCACATATTTAAAAGTAGTGGGGGCTTCCAGTATTGGAGAAAGCCTTGAAGGGAGAATGTGATTTGAGCTACTAAGGACAGAAGCGTTTTTACCCAAGCTGGCTCTTATTCAGTGCTGGAGGGCTCCGGTGGGGTAGAAGGGACCACAGTACATGAGGGTCAGAGAGATCCGGAATACTCCTCCACAAACCCCATCTGACATAAGAAACAGTAAGCAAAGGGGGTAAGGGACGTCCCTGAGTCCTTAGTCTTGGATTTACTCCCATGACGCTTAGAATCTGACATCCTGACAGTAAAAAAGTCTTAGGTTAGTATAAAGCCAGTAAATGATATCTCCAGATTAATACATCCTCCTAGAAAGCCCAGAAAAGTCACTTATCTGGCAGGCAAAGAGTTATTCTGGAGAAGGAGTCTGCCTCTGCATAGCATAAGCAATAGAGAAGTAAAATGGTGACTACAAAACAGGCAGCCTACCAGAAGAAAGCCAGCGAAACTGTCTTCTCATTTGCTGTTGCATAGAAATGCCTACAACTGTCCGCAGATCGCCACGTGCCCCCAAGACACTCAGGACATGAACTTGTTGAAAGCGCAGGAGGAGACAAGATTTCTGTGTATCAAACAGGTGCAGAGCTATGTTCCAAAGAAGTTCAACCATAGAAATCTATAGAGCAAAGATGGCAGAGACGCAGGAACCTGTTCTTAAAGGGGCTGCAACACAATTTCAGTCTACAGTAAGAAAGTTACCCCAGAGAACATTTAAGAGTAGCCTAAAAATGAAACCCAAGCAAAAGGGAAAGTGAAAACATAAACACAACACCCCAAACGAGTGAAAACAAGCAGTGAAAGGGTTAACCCTGGAAACTGCAGCCATCCATGCTCCAAATCTCAGTGAAAATATAGTGAAAATAATAAAACTACCAAACATGAGTGCAGGAGCCAGCAAAGACTCAGAACAGCCTCTGTATGGGGATACACAGTACTGGGGCAATGTCGACCAAGGTACTCAAACTGTTACTCAACATTCTTCTGGTTACCAATGTGAAGGAAGACAAAGCCTCTGGAGAGAATTTTCTGGGAAGGAAAAGCTTGGCCTGCAAGATTTCTTCCACAGAGCTGTAAGGGTCCATACAGCACCTGTAAACTGGTCAATCCACTCCAGGTGAAGCTCAGTATAATGGTAACCTGACTAATGGGGGAATTTTGACAGCCCCATATCTAAAAGGAAAATAATAATAATAATAATTAAAAAAAAAAAAAAAAAAAAAAAAACCTACAAACTGCTCCATCTGTATTCTTCATATACTGGAGGGGGGGTAGGGTTCAGCTGAAGGCGTAGCTGGGAGTCTCCACCTACAAGACTGTCTTTTGAAGTGTGTCCTGCCCTCTAGTGGAGGGACTCGTTCCCATGGTACCTGTGTTCCATAGTGGACATAAGAGAAAATATATAATATTCACTTATCAGTGATTCTCCACTCCTGCCCTTTGGATGCATTACTACAGGGGTTTATTAATATCCCTAATTAAAGGGATAGTAATACTTAATATGTAAAAAAATATATATATAACATAGTGTTTATCCCCCTCAGTAAAGAAGGTTACTCTCACTACTGAAAAGGTTTTTTATTCAAAAGTTACTGCAGCTCAAAGTTTAATTTTTAAGATGCAATATCACAGGGGCCTGAAATTGTACAGTGGCGCTGTTGTTACACCATCCTATGGACAGCTCTGGCCCATAGACCATAAATCTCCATAGGATGGTGTAGCAACAGCGCCACTCTACAATTTCAGGCCACTGTGATATTGCACCTAAAATTTCAATCTTGAACTGTAATAACCTTTGAATAAACACCTTTCAGCAGTGGGAGTACCCTTATTATTCAGGGGATAAACACTACAATTTTTTTTTTTTTTTACATTTTAAGTAAAACTATCCCTTTAAGGACTAGTGGATAAATCTGTGACAGCACCGATTACTTACCTGTGACGATGCAGCGATATCCTGAAAGGCTGATTTGTTGGCTTTTCCTGAGAACTAAATTTGAGAAACCCTGCCTTAGATAACAGATTTCCTGTAGTAATGCACACTGGGCCTCGTGTAAAAGAAAACTCGAACAACTCGGAGGCAAAAACCAATGTAAAGCAATGTGTTTGAGACCTCTCTGGCATTCAAGGGATTAAAAGCTCCATTTTAAACATTGAGAATTTTCTTCTCTCCCACGAAGGGCAGTTTGTTTGCTTTAAAATAGCTCTGCTTTGCCTTTACAAACAAGGCCCATTTAAATAAGCAGTGCAGTCTGGCTAGAATGGGTAAAACAGGCTTTCATAGAGTTCATAAAGTCCATGTAGTGTCAAACTCTACAAGATAACCAATCTAGCGGGAGAGTGGACAGGAAAAGACAATGCACAAAACAAAACCACACCAAAACTAGTGAACGGGTTGTGTTCGTATATAAATCAACACATTTACTTGTGAACCCTGTTAAAGGGATAGTAATACTTCGTTTTAACTTTATTTTATTTTATAGGCATTAAAAAAACATGAAGAATTATATAAGTCTTATCTCTCAATCCTTTATGGTTTATGAGATATTCACAAGCAAAGTTCCCCTCCCCGCCCCTTTTTCCTAGTGTAAGCCATCTCTTCTCAGATGTGAGTCTGGTTGTATGACAGTACAGATAACAGAAGGGGACAATCTTCTTTGTATGAAAACAATGAAAGACCTTCCCCCCTTGACAAGTTTTTCAGCTTTTTCCTTTATCTTAATTGAAGATTGTCCCTCTCTGCAGTCTACCTGGGCATCTCCCTTCTGATCTGGTTGAACAGGGGGGGGATACTTTGTTTGTGAATATCTCTTAAACCATAAAGGTTTCAGAGATAAGCCTTATATCATTCTTCATGTTTTTTTAATGCCTGCAAAATAAAATAAAGTTAAAATGAAGTATTACTATCCCTTTAAGATCAGTGGGAGATTTTGATTTTACCCTAAGGTGCACTTAGTGTGCCACAGAATGGTTGCTCTTTGCTTTTCTACATTTAAACCAGTGTTACTAATAGATCAGCTTCTGACCAACTGCAGAGCAGCACAGACCAGTCAGTGAATTCAGGAGTTGAAACGAATTTATTTTGGGAATTAGCACTGCCTGACTGGAATCACACCTACTAGGGAACCCAAAACAGGCAAAAAAGGGCTATCAGAGCACTCACATCTTCAGAAAAGTCATAATTCACCATGTTAAAGTGATAGTAATCCTTAAAGCGGAACTTTCACCGTCATATAACAACACCTATTGTGGAAGATGTGCCCAACATGATCCTCTTTGTTTATATATAACTCCTGTGCTGTCCCCCTAAGTTAAGCAATTGTACCTTGTAAGTTCGTTGCAAGACCAGGGAGAGCGGCGCCATCTTGCCAAAAATGTTACAGAGCGCATGCGCCGGTTCTCCCTCTGTCTTGTCAGTTGTATGTGACGCGAGCTCGTGCACAGTGCGCATGCAAATTCTGTGTATGTGCACTAGGTCCTGTACTTCGCGATCTCACAGTATCGCAGACTCCTGCGTGCACAGCCATCCACTTCCCTGCGCTTCGTGAGTGCTGTACATAATCGAGCTGGCATCTGACAGACATGACCTGGACGCGCAGGATTCAAGGAGCGCGCCAGGTCACGTGGTGTACAAGGGCTTGATGTAGGATTCAGGGCCTGGACTGAGGCTTCCGTGAGAAGCCCTGTGGGAGTGTCTTCTGCACCATACGGTACACAGTGGGAGAGCTCTAAGCTAACATTGCGTCATCAGGTACTATTTTCATATTTGTATTGCTCAACTTAGACCAATTTTTACACGACAAGAGACACATCACTACAAACATGGGACACAATGGAAGGGAAGAGGGCACAATCATATATAGGTGAAAGTTCCCCTTTAAAGATTACCATCCTGCAACTTGTAGCCAGCAGAAAACGGAGTTAAATTAGCCCAGCAGCATCTCTCAAACCTTTATGGTTTGACAGACATCTGCTTTCAAGGTTCCCTCTTTTTGCCTTTTCCCCCAACGTCAGCGTTCTAGCTGACAGCAGGGGAATCAGGTCCTGGGACCAGAGGAGTCTGTTCAGCAGAGCTGAGATTGCGCTATGGAAGAAGAAATCCTTCACTGAAATGGTCCTCTATGTGTGCTTTCAAACCAAGCACATGTACAAGGCCATTTCAGTGAAGGATTTTTCTTCTTCCATAACGCGATTTCGGCTCTGATGAACAGACTCCGCTTGCTCAGGGACCGGATTCCCGTGCTGTCAGCTAGAACGCTGACATCAGGGTAGAGGGAACTTTGAAAGCGGATATCTCTCAAACCATAAAGGTTTGAGAGATGCCGCTGGGCTCATATAACTCAGTTTTTTACTGGCTACAATTAATTTTTAAGTATTACTATCCCTTTAAACCATTTATAAAAGGATAAAACTAGACATAGTGTACTATCTAACATGTTTCGTGTGGCATCCATGTTTCAGAAGAAGAAAATGTTCTAAAACTACAATTCATGGTGTAATTTTCCATATAGCTGAATATTCCTATAGTTCCTTCCTACATTTAAACAAATAGCCTTGCATTCAAGTGTTAAAGACCCATTTAAAATTAATTGGGATTTGTATTTGTCCCCTATGGTGGTTGGATTGTACTACACTTCTTTGGGTACATGGCCCTAAAACGTTATGGATTAACATCTTCAGGTATATTTGTTTAAACCCTGGCACACTTACCTACTCAATTAACAGGACAAATGTATTCTAACAGGGGTCCCTTTAGCAAAAGTGCATTATCATTTTACCATCCAAGTCTTTTTTTTTTTTCTCTACACTCAAAAGCTTTATTAGGCATGATGTTGGCATCATTCCTTTCCATTCTAAATGGCACAACATGCTTCTGGTAGCTGCTATGCAAAATCAAGCAATTATTTCAGAGCTGGGCAGTGCCATGCCCTCCAGCTGTTGCCAGATCACTACTTCTATCATCCTCCATCAGCCATTAGTTGGTGGAAGATGATTGGAGCTGTAATCTGGCAGGAGCTGGAGGGTCTCACGTTGCTCATACATGACCAACATTCTTTTGGGAGTAGATGAGCAATTACTAATCTATATCTCAGGGCTGCAAAACCTTTCATGGCCTGTTCCAGAAGTATGTGACTTAAGCCTAGAGGTATAAAAGAAAAGTGATACATTTCTGGAGAAAACCAACTGCACCACAAAGGCAAATATATATTTCCCAAATTGCAACTGATTTAACACCTTAAATGGTAGGGTGCCTAACACATTGCACTGCAAATGTTTTGGAGACCTTTCTGACATTCAATGAGTTAAAATCCCCATTTAAATCAAGATGTTCCCTATTTTGGTTTGTCCTAAAATTGAAACACTTCTTTTATACAGAAGGCTCACACTTCACATTCTAACACCAAGAACATTCTCTCCATTTAGCTTACAAGCTGTGGAGGGTGACACTTATGGTGTGGCACCAGCACGCAGATTAAGGTGTGCTGTTAATAGCCTGAAATGTCAAGTAACATACCTTTGTGACAATATGTCCTGCTTTAGTATTCTTTTGAATATATAAGACATTCAGTTCCCGAGTTGCCTCTCGCCCTCTGTCAGAAACCTGTCTACAGCAACGGAACAAAACCAAATGAACGCAAATAAAAACTGACAGCAAATCAAAAGGGAAACATGGTGAATAAATGAAAGAAAATGTGAAAAAAATAATAAAAAAAATAAATAAAAAAAGTGGAGGAAGAATACAAACTTAGGAAATAAGAAGCAATGAACGCAGACATACTAGGGAAAGTATGATTGTCAAAATCCCAGAATGCAAGGCTATCCCTGCTTGGGCAAAAGTAGAGGTAATCAGAGTAATCAACTGATTGCCTCACCTGTGCTGTAGCATGTTAATTCTTAGGTCAGGGATGGGCATCTTATTAAACCGCTGTAGGCTGCTCAAGATTGCCTTAGATGCCCACCTTTTTCAACAGGTTTTGAGAAAGGGATTAGGGCCCCCTGGAATAAATCAATGATGGCAGATAATTTTTGGTGAAACTACAAAAACAAACAAATGACTAAATAGATGTACAAAAGGCTGATGCCATAAAAGATACCAACTGCTAAAAAGTTCAAGTGCTGCCATAATGACATGAGAAAAAAAAAATAATGAATTAAGGAAAAAGGAACTAGCTTAAGGAAAGAAAAAGGATTCCAGTTTGGAAGCTTTCTGGCTAAAACACTATACCATGATCTGATAGAATCACTGCTGAGTGAAAGCTGAATATACCCCAGAGGGCTCTACATCACAGTCACAAGATAAAAGGTCATGTATAGTTTAGAAAGAATTGTCACATTTGATGCCATGCTCACCGCAGTGACCAAAGTCAGAATCAAAACAAGTATATTTCCTTTTAGGAGTCTGTAAACACAGACCTTCTCCCCCTCATGATGCTGCCTTTACCTCTTATCCGCCAGGTCAGTTTTGTTCCCCACAAGCATGATTATGACATCACTTCCTCTTTCTGTCCGGACATCGTCTATCCATTTGGATGTCTGTTGGAAAGAATTCAAATCTGTGTGGATGGCGAGAAGGGAGAGTCAAGGTGAGGAGAGGGAAGTATGTTCGTTACAGAATTTGTATTCTTTCCATATACTTTAAACCAAGCAGGCCTACTTGGTAAGCTTTGTGGGTACATAGGTTATTTGTTTACAAAATCACACTTTCATAGTATTCTCTACAATAAAAAAATGGGTTCTGTGTGATAATGATATTTCAGTAATAATACGAGAAGAAAATCTGGCAGACAATTTTTCAGCTGTACCAATCTGACATTCCCAAAAGGATTAGTTGAAATGCTGTAACAAAATTCTTAAAAAGAAAAACAAAAACACATGCAACCATACTCACATAATTTTAGATATAGTTAACCCTCTGGCACTCAAAGGGTTAAACTTCTACCTCTCCAACACATTCAGTGACTTTATGGCAGGGTCGCTACTCTGGCTTTGAAAGTTACTGACAAAACTTTAATCTCTGATCACATTCTGAAGTTCGGACACATGGGGGACTTTGTATAGTTTGTGTCAACCTGGTGCGATTTTACCAAGAAGCAGCAGGCAAAATTAAAAAGAAAAAAAAAAAAAGAAAATGGAAAGATAGTTGTACTTTCTGTAAATTCCTTTTCTTTGACATATAAATAGCAGCAGATGCCCATGAGTAAAGGCTGTGGCTAGTTCCAATCCAGTAGAAGGACCCTGTCCTTGCTGAGGATAGGAAATATATTTCTCAGTGTGGGTGAGCTAGTTCCCATCACCGGACAGCCCCGGATCCTTTCATTCGGGTGACAATGGCACTCTTAAGGGTTAAATGGGACTCTAAGGGTTAAATCCTTCTCCAGCAATGTTTTTAAATATTGACATACGTCTTAATGCACGACATGAGAATCTCTCTCTGTGAAGCAGCGAGATATTCTCATGTCGAGATCTGGATTACAGCTAATCCTATATAATAATTCGCTAAGTTGTGTGTAACGCCCGACATGCGCAGTAGACACTGCTGCGCATGCGGCAGTCATGCACAGTACAGACTGCCCGCGCTGCTCTGTATCAGCAGTGGCGCAGGCAGTCTCTACTGCGCGACTGCCCCGCGACCGGCTGCCAGAGGCACTGTGGCCCGTGTAACGGGCTGTTCAACTAGTTTAATATATTACATTGCAAACCTTCAATTTCAATGCTATTTTGTAAAATAATGTTTTGAAAAATTAAAACTTCCATTCAATTGGATTTCGATCATTAGTTCTCTGTACCATGTGACCAAACAGTCACATTGTCTGCCGACATCACCAGGGTCCTTCTACTGGATAGGAACTAGCCGCTACCCATAAGTAAACTCATCCTACCAGCTGATTATGAAAAATCAGCCTCAAGCTCAAACCTGGGAATATGACGGCCTCCCCCTTTTTGCCCGGCAGTATTAGCAAGGTCTTGGCAAACAGGGTGAGGACTGTTTGTTACAATCTATATGTCCAGGAAAGAGAAATTACAGTAAGTTATTTTTTTTCCTTAACATAGTATGGCAGCAGAAAATGATGGCATACACCAACATGGTCTATGTTTGAGTGTTTGTTTTCGAAAGTGAGTGAGAATGTAAATGCCATCAAGGACATACTTGAAAACAAGAAAAATCTCAATGTATTCTTCTGGGAAAACATTTTCTAAATAAATAAATAAATCATGTGCCTCCACAGCTTTCAGTGCTTCCCTGACAAATATGGCTTCTTCACAGGCAAAGACATCCAACTTATGGTGTTTAATAAAGTTGTTCATGGAAATCCATACTGGAACCTTTGTAGATATCAAACAACAAATGCTTCTGCCCTTACTGCCAGGACATCATCACTGCTCTAGTAGAACAAGCCCTGATCCATGTAGGGACTTGTCTTACTTGTTTTTATGCACCTTCTCTCAAACCCAGCTGACTGACATCTTTAAAGCTGCTTTACTTTGATTCTTTAAAGCATGTGTACAAAACAATCCTATTTCTTCCAACATATAGTTGAACTTTGGACCTTTATGCATTGCACTATGTCCACACGTGTTTCTCTTTAAGATTAAAAAGAGGAGGGCAAAATGAGGGAGCAATGATTTTTTTTTTTTTTTTATGAAAATCTGAGCCCACTTTAGGGAGGTCTCAGGATCACATTACCTAAAATACAAGGAATGGTTCATAATGTACCAAGTATTGCAAATCTCCACATCTTCTGGCACAGGCAATACTGACAAGTAATCACTTATCAGAGAGAAGTAGGAATCAGAACATTCTTCCAAAGGCTCAACTAGATCTTCCCATAAAGCTCTAGCACAAAAGGTAGGTCCCAGGCTGGTACAAAAGTTCTTTAAAGATTGTTCAGCTTGGAAATGGCTTTAAAGAGTCATTCCATTTATAATAAAAATCTTTATTCACACACAGACCAGTCATTACAAAAAGTAGACACTCAAACCTTTAAGGAACTGCAGCTTAGACCTTAGAGCTAGCTTGGAGACATTTCAATATGCAATTCCTGGAAGGCTGAAGCAACTTTTCTCTAAAGGTTTGGCACTATTGGTGGAACTTGTTCCAAACTCTGCAACTGACCTTGAAGGTAGATCATTTTCTGGAAGACAATGTCGCCTACAGGTGTATGGAAAACTCAGTATTGATTGAACAAAGGCAGGTAATCAGTTTCCAGGCCATCAAACTTGAAAGGTTCTGAAGATGGATGGCAAAGTGTACACTGCACTAGTAGCCTCGAAAATCTTGAGGTTGATTGGCTGGGCTACAGACATCAATAGGTTGAAAAACCACACACTTCAAGGCCAGGATAGGATGACAATGACTTGAGTCTCTGTCTGATCTTGTGTTATACTATTGGAATTAGAGGACCAGAAGGGAATATTTAACTCTGACATGGAAGCTAGTTGGCTGACAAGGCATCTATTTTCAATGCTTTGCGATTCAGAAATCTGGAACAAATTCTGTCCACTTGTTGATTCCCAAAAGGAAGCCAACAGATACATAAAAGAAAATCTCAATTTCTTCTGTGTCTCAGCACTTATTATTTTGGTCCTATTTAGCTTGAAGGCAGTTTTTTTATTTTAACCTCTCACTCAAGAATCTTACAGCCTTTTATATGCTTGGGAGTCACCTTCCTTGCACTTAAAGTCCTTGGAGCCTAGACTGAGCTAGCCAGGGAAGGAGCATAGTTCTTATCACCTCCATATCACCACAAGACATGGGTGAGGGTGCTTAGGAAGTATTTATGTTGCCTCCACCCCTGTCTGTACTGAAGACAGGATTTGGGGCTGGCATACAACACTCTGGAGGATGCAGTGTAATATTCCAAGAAACCCCTATACTTTTGATCATTGGTTAACGGGGGGGATGAGTTGTAACCTGAAAGGGCACTGGCTACTTCCTGAGAAGAAAAGTCTGGCAAATGGTAGGCTTAGCCCAAGAAGCCAATGTCACCTTAGATGCAGCCTGGCCTGCACAAGGGCCCTCGGGAATAGCAAAAAGTGAATTAGATTTCAAAAAAGGCTGCATGCAATGAACATACTACTTTCAAGCACCTAACAATATCAAAAAGATGATGCTCCTGTCCCTGCTTGTTAGATGAAGCAGGACAGAGAGAAGGAAGAACAATCTCCTGGATAATGTGAAACTCTGAGAAAACCATAGGGAGAAACACTGTAGGAGTCCGCAAAACCACCCTACTATCAGTGTAGAAAACCAGATTAGGAGGCTTACAAGACAAAGCCTGAAGTTTGGCAACACACTGAACTGACAATAGCCAGCAGGAAGGCCATCTTGAGTGTCAGGAAACACAGGGAAACCAAAGACAGAGCTTAAAAAAGGAGTCTTCAGAAACACTCCCATCACAAAGTTCAAGTCCTGTGGTGGACTGGGATACCAAAAGAATGGATATGCACGAGTCAACCCCTTGCACAAAACACATTTGGCAATATGGTGAAACTCTGTAAAAGGACAGAAAAAGAGCTGAAATATGGATTTTAATAAAACCAAATCTAAGCCATTTTTGTAGACCATCCTGAAGAAAATTCAAGATGACCAGAAGCCAAAAAGGTCACAGCAGTTACACTGTTCTTCACACATCTTATAAAACAAGGATCATACCCTATGGTACACGCCTTGGGCGAGACCGGCTTACAAGCCTTCATTATCAGAAAAAACCTTCTTCATTAGGATGACTCTTGTAATACTGAAAATTCAAGACAGAGTCCACGGCATATAAACCTACAGAATACAATATCATTGTGAAAAAATGTGAAATCCTTTGCCAAATCGATCCTGAGCAGGGCAACATTCATAAAAGCTGGTTCATGTGGAATCCAAGAGGAGTCACACCTACCCAATTTCCACTCTTTAAATATGTAAGCATAGATCCTCCTGGCTTGTACTGCTTGGAGTCTCTGTATGGATATTGTCTGTAAAAGATCCTTTTATCGGAGGACTGAAAGGCATCCTTTCTTCTCTTCCCATCGTGAAGGAAGAAAGACAGCTTTTCCTCCTGCTGTTTCCTCAATTATAATTTCCAATAACTCTCCAAAGCATATGTGCAGACAGTCATATTCCAAAAGAAATTCCCAAAGATGATATTTTGAGGAAGTATTTGTTGACCACAACCTGAGCCACAAGGTCTTCTGAAGGATAATGGACACCATTGCTTTTACAGAGGATCTAACAAAGTCCATTCATGCCTCTGGCAAAATCTTCAGCTGTTAATCTACTGGAGAGCATTAATTATAGCAGCCATTAAAAATTGCATCTGCCATATTCAAACCAGGGGAAGAACACTTTTCTGACTGTAGCCAGGGCAATGGAAGCGCTACATGTCACTCCTACCTTTCTGTATGCCAGGGATGTCCAAGTTTGGTCCTCAAGTACTACCAACAGGCCAGGACTGAAAGACTCCCCTGCTTAAAGGGATAGTAATACTTACAATTTACAAATCCCCATATTGTAGGCATGCTAAAATACATTTATTGCCCCCGTGTCATCTCTCAAACCCTTATGGTTTGAGAGATAATAGCTCACAAAGTCCACCCCCCTCCCCTTTCCCTGAAGACAGCATTGTATTGACTGCAGGGATATCCGGTCTTACATGCATCAGACGGCTCTGCAGCACAGCCGAGATCGTGTTAGTAAAAAAAGAAATCTTTAACTGAAATGGTCTTCTACGCGTGCTTGCAAACCAATCACACGTAGAAGACCGTTTCAGTGAAAGATTTCTTTTTTTACTAACGCGATCTCGGCTCTGCTGCAGAGCCACCTGACTGTCATACGACTGGCTTCCCCTGCAGTCAGCTTCAACACTGACTTCAGGGAAAGTGGAGGGAGGGGGGAACTTTGCAAGCTATTATCTCTCAAACCATAATGGTTTGAGAGATGACACTGGGGGCAATAAATGTATTTTTAGCATGCCTACAATATGGGGATTAGTAATTTGTAAGTATTACTATCCCTTTAAGCACAGATGGGTCAGAGAAAATGAACGAGTCACTGATTAAATTATCTATGCATATTCACAGAAATCTGGAAATCCTTAAAGTGTTAGTAATGTCTAAAAAAAAAAAAACCAAAAAAAAAAAAAAAAACACTTTTTTTTGCATTTAGAAGAGCTTAAAAAGCTGATCTAAATGCAAAAAAAACGTATCTCTCAAACCGCTATGGTTTAAGAGATACGGGCGTTTAAAGTTTGATTTCTCCTACTGACAGCTGTAAAGCTGTCAGCAGGAGATCCGTGTCGGTCGACGCGGTGGCGCTTGAGAAGTGCCGGGATCTCGTTACTTACATGGAATCCCTTCATTGGAATGGTCTAAAACGTGTTCCTGAACACTAGGCACACGTTTTAGACCATTCCAATGAAGGGATTCCGTGTAAGTAACAAGATCTCGGCACTTCTCAAGCGCCACCGCGTCGACCGACACGGATCTCACGAATCAAACTTTAAACGCCCGTATCTCTTAAAACATAGCGGTTTGAGAGATACGTTTTTTTGCATTTAGATCAGCTTTTTAAGCTCTTCTAAATGCAAAAAAGTTTTTTTTAGACATTACTAACCCTATAAATTCTGATCTGCCTTTAGGACCAAAACTGCACACGCCTTCTGCTTACCATCTTGAATGCTGCCTCAAGCCCTCTGTCCACAGAGCCTCTACATGAAGACCCAGATAAGGTAAGGAGGGATATAGTTGGCATTCTGAAAAGTTTACATGATCACAAAACGTTTCATACAGAAAACTAGGTATATTTCAACACTAGTCTCTGTTTTGAGCCTGCCATTGCCATGTCTAAATCAGCCTGTAGGAGTTAACTTACGAGGGTCTGCTGCAATGTTATGTTCAGGAAAGAAATATTTTCAGCATGAAGTAATCACTTATAATTCGCTAGGATGTTTGTCACGATGCAGGCAGCCTCTACTGTGCATGACTGCATCGCGTGAGTGAGGCTATGCATGACTGCATCGTGTGGAACAGTAGGGTAGCGTCCTCTTAACCCTTTGAGTGCTAGAGGGTACGCAAAGCAAATATGTTGCGTAACCCTCTGGCACTCAAAGGGTTAACATTACCCGGACCTTGGTCAGTGTACACAGGTTTTTACACTAGTTATGTTATAATTGACTTTTACTTTTTTCCTAGGATCATAATCCTTTTAGCCAAAAATGTCAGGCATAATCGGAAAGTAATTCATTCAAAGCAGTAATACTGCTTAAGAAAAGTCTATTTTTCATGATCGTTGGGCAAGCGCATACTTACTTGTGATGTCATACACCACCACTGCAATGGTGGAATCACGTATGTAGCTGGGGATGAGACTGCGGAAACGCTCCTGTCCGGCGGTGTCCCAGAGCTGCAGCCGCACCTGCTGGTACCAGGCCAGAGAGAGCAGAAGAGAGAGAAAGGAAGAGATTGGGGGCCATATTCAATAAGCTAAAGAGATGTAATTCTGGAGCAAACAAACTGCTCCATAGTAGACAAATAAAAATTCTCAATGACGTGGCTTGTAACACCTTGAATGTTACAGAGGTGAAGACCTTTCTAGCAATTAAGGGTTTACAAACCACATTTAAAATCAATGGTAATTCGGTAACTTTTAATGTGTCCCCTATAGTGGTGTTGGTTTGCCCCAGAACTGCATCTCTTTAGCTTACTGAATATGGCCATTGACGTGGGAAGGAAGAGTTGATCAGTGAATGCATTCTAGCTGTGTGAGCATGACAGTCTCTGGGCAAGAAGCACAACTTCTCCGTTAAGTGGAACGGTTACCTTATAACAAATTAGGTAGGGAAGAGTATGACTTCCTCTGAGGCCGAAACAGCAGTAATGGTGAACAAGGTAGTCACTTTTTTTTTTTATCTGTACATAAACAGTTACTTCAAAGGAGACCTACACTCCAAGAATAAGTGACTCTTGGACATTCTTATGTAGGTGTTCTTTATACAGCAGTCCAGTATATTTAGTTTTTACATTTGAACTGCACGTTGCTGTATATAGTAATTTTTACTGAAGTCAAGAGTTTATGACAAGTAATAGCCAGTAGCAGTTGTAAGACTGCAGACTACCAGCAGCAGATAGCAATAATGTACAAAATAAACCAAACTGATGTATTTGACTGCTATATGAGGGACACTCACAACATGATAACAAGACAGAACCATCTGCACTTAAAGGGATATTAATGTTTCACAACAAAAGCAGCTCCAATTAATCTTCATAGTATTTGGGCCATGGAGAGTGTTATTTCAATACTGTCAGAGTTGTAGTTCAAGTTCATGGGAGGACCAAGGCCATTCTATATTGCAGAGTGAATCACATGTAACAGCTCGCCAAGAAAGAGGCTGAAGCAGACTGCTTGGGTCTTGGAGCAGTCAATTTCAGCCTCCCAGCATTATCACAGTGTGCCCTCAGGCACGCTGTGATCAATCAACTCATGACATGCCAGGACAATCAACAGTCCTTAACAGACCGAAAGTTGAGCCGGTTCTGGCATGTACAAGGTCCTTAAGGGGTTAAAGGGATATATAATGTAGAGCGTATCCTCCCGAGTAAAACAAGGGTACTTTCACTGCTGAGAGGTGTTTATTAAATAGGAGGATTGCAGCTCAAACTTGCATCTTTTTTAGGTTCAATATCTCAATGGCTTGAAATTTTGCAGTGGTACTGTTGTTACACCATCCTTGACCATAAATCTCCATAGGATGGTGTTGCAACAGTGCCATTGTAAAATTCCAGGCCATTGGGATATTGCACCTTAAAAAAATTAAAGTTTGAGCTGCAAGGAGTTTCGAATAAAACAACTTTCAATAGTGGGAGTACCCTTGCTTTACTCAAAAGGTTAAACCCTACAATATATATTGAGATTTTAAGTGTTGCTATGCTTTTTTAGAGGTTAAACAATGAATAAATCCCCTCACAATTTATAGAATGGCTGAAGGAACGAGACACAGAGTCTGGAATACAGCAGTCTACACACTCACCGTGCGGTCCTCCAGATACATGGTCTTGGAAAGGAAGTCTATTCCAATGGTAGCCTGCAAAAGAGACAAGCAATGTGATATACTTCACAAGCCAGACCGAAATCTCTTCTGTCCTACCTCTTCATCTAAATGCATTCAGTCTTCTTTGTCACATAGACCTGTTTCTCTTCAATCTCATCAAGTACCCCAAAATCCCAGTACACATAAGCAACTTTACAGCAAATGCTTTACCATAATAAATATCTGGTATGGGGTCATTCACAAGAGTGATCTAAAGCTCCAATAATTTTCAGTGGCACTTGTGTTGTAACACTGTTGCCAAAAAGTAATTCATGTCAAAAACTGCATGTTTTATGGATTTACCTGTCTGATCACTGGTGTGAAATAAGTGGATTTATCACTATATATGCCACTTGTGCTCAGGCAGGGAGATATTCAAAAAGAGGATTTTAGTCTTACCTGTTAAATCCTTTTCTCTTAGTCTATACAAGTTACTGATAACTTTGGGAGGCGATCTGCCCCTTTAAGTAGGCAGGAACATTTCTCCAAATGTATGCAGGGGGTGGAGCCTCCTCTCAGCTGCATCCCAGTCAGCTAACTCCAGAATGATTTGAGACACTAATAACTGACCAGAAATAGGAAAGAAGAAGACTCCTGTGAGCATGCCCTGAAGGACACCCACATATTGCCACAGGAGAGCCAAGCATGGTCTCTTAACCGGGTGGGAGACCAATAACCTGTATGGACTAAGAGAAAAGGATGTAACAGGTAAGACTAAAATCCTCTTTTCTCTGTCGTCCAATACAGGTTACTGGTAACTCTGGGATGTCCAACCATTGAGTTTCCCAGAGGCGGGAAGAAGGCAAGGACCAGGCGCAAGGCCCCCAAAGTCACCAGGACCTCTATGAACCTACCGGTCAGAGATCCCAACAAAACAGAAGTGTCAACGGACACCAACTAGGGGTAAAAATAGACCCCAGGAACTGATTGACAGCACACTGAACTAGAGCCAACAGGGATCAACAGGAAGGAAGCACTGAGAACCTGAGAAGACGACCCTAGACAGGGAAAACTGCCTCCAGGACCTTTCTCCCAAAGCTGGCATCAGCCGAGGCCAGCACATCCACAGGGTAGTGCTTTGAAAAGGTGTGCACAGAGGACCAAGTGGCCACCCTGCACAACTGATCAGCAGACGCTTGATTCTTATAGGCTCAAGAGGCCACAATGGATCTGGTGGAATGAGCCGTGACCCGAAAGGGAACATGCTTATTCCGTAATTCGTAAGCCTTATGGATAGTGGACTTAATCCATGACGCAATAGTGACTTTGGATGCCGGTCTCCCTGCCCTAGGACCCTCAGGAATGACGAACAGAGCGTCAGACTTCCAAACAGATTCAGTGCGATGGACATAGAACTTGAGACAATGCACCACATCCAACAAGTGAAGGTCCCTTTCCTTGTCAGAGGAGGGGTTAGGGCAGAAAGAGGGCACCACAATCTCCCGATTGATTCGAAACTCGGAGACTACTTTAGGTAAGAACTCCTTTGAGGTGCGAAGCACAGCCTTATCCTTATGAAACATCAAATAAGGTGGTTTACAAGAAAGAGCTTGCAACTCCGCCACTCAGCGAACTGAATCGCCAGAAGGAAAGCCATCTTCCACATCAAAAGACGTAGAGGAACAGTAGCCAAGAACACAAAGGGAGGATGCTGGAGAACTCCCAAAACCAAATTAAAGGTCCCACTGAGGAGCAGACTCCGAAAGGCAGGACGCACATGAGCAACGCCTTGGAAGAAAACCTTGACATCAGGAAGAACAGCGATGCACTCCTGGAAGAAGACAAAAAGCGCCAAAGTCTGAACCTTAAGAGAACTCAGACTGAGCCCCTTATCCACACTGTCCTACAAAAAGGCTAGGACAGTGGGAAGATGAAAGTCATGAGACAGATCCCTGTCAGCACATCAAGACACAAATGTCGACCAGACACGGTGATAGATCTTGGAAGAAACAGGCTTATGAGCATTCAGCATAGACACCACAGCAGAAGAAAACCCTTTCTTCTTCAAAATCGAGGATTCAACCTCCAGGCCATCAAACTGAGATGATGAACATCCTCCTTCCACAGATAACCTTGCAGCAGAAGATCTGGACGAGAGGGAAGTGGAAAGGGCTCCGCTACAGACAGGACCAGAAGGTCCGGATACCAGGACTGACGAGGCCAATTCGGAGCGATCAGGATGACCAGACAACGATCCACTTTCAACTTCTGAATCACCCTTATCAACATTGGAAGGGGAGGAAAGATGTATGCCAGGGAGAACGCCCAGGGAATGGACATGGCGTAGACTGCCAAGGCTAGTGAGTCTCTCCTCTGGGAGCAGAACATCGGAACCTTCCTGTTGTGCCTGGTTGACATCAAATCCACTAAGGGTACTCCCCACTTTTGTGTTAGGAGCTGAAACACCTCCGGATGGAGTTCCCACTCTCCGCTGTAGACTGTGTGACGACTGAGGAAGTCTGCCATGACGTTGTCTACGCCTGGAATGTGCACCGCGGAAATGACAGGAACGTGAACCTCTGTCCAGGACAGAATGGCCTTGACCTCCAACCAAGCGGCGAGACTTCTTGTCCCGCCCACGTAAGCCACATCGGTGGCGTTGTCGGATTCCACTTTGACCGGACAGCCCTTCAGCTGAGATTCCCAATGGCGCAGAGCATGAAATATCGCTCGAAGTTCCAGAATGCTGATGGGGAGAAGAGACTTCTCCAATGACCACTTCCTCTGAGTGCTGATGCGACCCAGGACAGCACCCCAACCCGAGAGGCTGGCGTCCATCGTGACCTTGGTCCAGTAGGGGATCTGGAAGGATCTCCCCTTCAGGAGATGGGAAAGGTCCAACCACTACTCCAAGCTCAACTCAACATGAGGAGGAAGAGATATTGACAGCTTCAGATGATCCGGTCGGTCCCTGCACGTCTGGATCACAAACCTTTGAAGTTCCCTGGTGTGTGCCATGGCAAACGGCACCACCTCTATCGTAGAGATGAACTTCCCCACCAGAGAGGACAACTTCGGAACCGGAATCCGATCGTGGGCCAGGATCTTGGAGACCCGTTGAGGAATCTGATGAGCTACCTCCTCCGGTAGAAACACCATGCACCTCTGAGTGTCGAACAGAAGACCCAAGAAAATGAGATGCTGGGACGGAACCAAGTCCGACTTGTCCAAGTTCACAATCCAACTGTGACGAGTGAGGACTTGAATGCAGGTCTGGACCTGCTGATGAAGGTGGTACGCAGACGCAGCCTTCAGAAGCAGGTCGTCCATGTACAGAGTAACTCTGATCCCATCCCAATGGAGGACAGATATTAACACTCCCAGAACCCACCGGAAAACCTGGGGAGACGTTGTCAGACCAAATGGAAGAACTGAAAACTGAAAATGACCTCTGGCGCATGCAAACCTCAGATACTGCCTGCTCTCTAGATGAATTGGGATGTGAAGATACGCATCCTGAAGATCCAGGGAGGCAAGAAACTACCCCGGAGACATGGCAGCAATGACAGTGCGCAGAGACTCCTGTCAATAGTGAGTCTTCACTACAAAAGAGTTGAGATCCTTGAGGTCCAAAATAGGACGACCTCCACCGTCCTTCTTGGTCACCACAAAAAGGTTTGAATAAAATCCGGAACCTTTGTCCAAGGGAGGCACCGGCTCCAGGACGTCTTTGTCCAAAAAGAGCCTGAATAGCATCGAACAGACAACATCTCTCTGCATCCTGAGGATATATCACACAACTATATATACATAAACACCCAATGAGTGCCAGAGTGCACAATGAGAACTCCCAAATACAAGCCCAATGAAGGGACAATGTGGGACAAGTGGACCTTCAGCACTCAAAGGGTGGCTCACCTTTCCTGCAGATCTTCTGTCTTCAGGCCACCATGTAAAGAGAGTACTACCTCAGTGGGTAATCCCCGGGGAAGCACTTGAAACCAAGATATTCCCCCATCAGGGCTTAAGGTCCACCAAAAGGCCCTGGACACTGAGCTAGCCACTTTGGAAAGGGCATTTGTCAGTCATGGTAACCCGCCTAATGGTGGTATTACATATCTGACAGAAAAATAATAAAGAAACTAAAACTAATGAGACATGTTCGCCACCTGGTGTGTTCACACCCAGGAACAAATCATTCTGGAGTTAGCTGACTGGGATGCAGCTGAGGGGAGGCTCCATCCCCTGCATACATTTGGAGAAATGTTCCTGCCTACTTAAGTGGCGGATCGCCTCCCAGAGTTACCAGTAACCTGTATTGGACGACAGAGAAATCCAAACTGTTAAGGGCACTCGAGAACTAGGGATGATTAACACTGACCCCACAATCTGGACTACTGCACAACATTGTATGAAGAAGGTGCAAGCATGGTAGCAGACTAACCACCACAACAAGTAACTGTACAAAACGAAAATCAGCAAGCCACTTGGGCTCAATCCAACTGCATTATAGATATGAAATTACAATTATGTACATTTCATTGAGGTAAATGGGGCTTTTAACTCCTGCACACTGCTATGGATAACATTCAAAGGGTTAAAGTGTTAGTAATGTCTGAAAAAAACTTTTTTTTGCATTTAGAAGAGCTTAAAAAGCTGATCTAAATGCAAAAAACGTATCTCTCGAACCGCTATGGTTTAAGAGATACGGACGTTTAAAGTTTGCGGTTTCCTACTGACAGCTGTAAAGCTGTCAGCAGGAGATCCGTGTCGGTCGACACGCTGGCACTTGAGAAGTGCCGGGATCTCGTTACTTACACGAAATGCCTTCATTGGAATGGTCTAAAATGTGTGCCTGAACACTAGTCACGTTTTAGACCATTCCAATGAAGGGATTCCATGTAAGTAAAGAGAACTTGGCGCTTCTCAAGCGTCAGCATGTCGACCGACACGGATCTCCTGCTGACAGCTTTACAGCTGTCAGTAGGAGAAATCAAACTTTAAACGCCCGTATCTCTTAAACCATAGCGGTTTGAGAGATGCGTTTTTTTGCATTTAGATCAGCTTTTTAAGCTCTTCTAAATGCAAAAAAAAGTTTTTTCAGACATTACTAACACTTTAAAGGGGAACTACCACCCCTTAAAAACTTAACCTGTGCTGATTCTTCATCTGGCGACTAGCTGCTTAGTAGCGCTAGTCGCCAGAAATATTACCCGGTCCTGAAGATTTCTGCCTTTTTCGGACGGTCACTGGAACAGGAAGCACGGACGTGTCTTCACAGTGACGTCCGTGCGCCTGCGCTGTCAGTCCCTTTTGAACCGCCCGGTGCAAAAGGGACTGACAGCGCAGGCGCACGGACGTCACTGTGAAGACACGTCCGTGCTTCCTGTTCCAGTGACCGTCCGAAAAAGGCAGAAATCTTCAGGACCGGGTAATATTTCTGGCGACTAGCGCTACTAAGCAGCTAGTCGCCAGATGAAGAATCAGCACAGGTTAAGTTTTTAAGGGGTGGTAGTTCCCCTTTAAATCACATCTAATTTAAAAGGAATTTTAATTTCTCTCCTTTGATGCAGTTGATTTGCTCCAAAACTGTACATCTTTCACTTAATGAGTAAGGACCGAGTCTTTTCAATGGAGACAAAGATAAGAGGAGTGGAGAGGGGTTTATTGTGGGTGCAATGTTTAAATTAAATATTAACCCTGACTAAGCCCTGTAAACCAGAAGTTAATTGCCAGACCTCCAGCTGTAGGGGTCAACAATTCCAGTCATTCCCAATCAGCAGATGGATGATTGGGACTACAACTATCATCCTAAAACAGCTGGAAGTCCAGTTACTGACTAGCCCTGCATAAGCTATAGCCTTTCAACACCAATGGTCTCTTAAAGGGATAGTAATGTTTCAAAATAAAAGCAGCTCTAATTAATCTTCATAGTATTTGGGCCATGGAGAGTGTTATTTCAATATTGTCAGAGTTGTAGTTCAAGAGTAATTGAATGATAAAGTATCCCCCTCCCGCCCCTTTTACTGATGTAACACTGCTCAGCCACAGTAGAAGGGAGGTGACCAGGTAGACTGCAGAGAGGGACAATCTTCAATTAAGATAAGGGAAAAACCTGAAAAACTTGTCAAGGGGGGGGAAGGGTTTTCATTGTTCTCATAGGAAGAAGATTGTCCCCTGCTGTTATCTGTCTGGTCTATGGACTGGATTCCACATCTGAGAAGAGATGGCTTATACTAGGTAAAAGGGGCGGGAGGGGAAACTTTGATTGTGAATATCTCTTAAACCATAAAGGTTTGAGAGATAAGACTTATATCATTCTTCATGTTTTTTAATGAAGAACGATATACATCTTATAACAGTTAAAGGGATAGTATTACTATACTATAGTATTACTATCCCTTTAACTGTTTAAAGACCAGAGGTATGTGCAATACATTACAAAGCAAACAGCTGTCCCTCTGGTCCATAAAGGGTTAAGAACATCCGCATGAAGAAGATACAAATACAACAGATGCAATTTATTACTGGGACACTGGCACTTGTATACAAGAACTACTGCTTGTGTCTGGTACGTGTATACAACATACATAAGGTGAGCGAAGCCAAACAGTACCACTAAGCCAAACATACAGCTGGTGGAGAATTAGAAAAGACACTAAGAATATTAACTACTGTGTAATCCATTTGCTGAATTAATCTCTTAAAACTATAATGAGCATCTTAACATTATCACTCTAGTGTCAGAGGTCAGTCTGCAACGCTCACCTGGTACGTGTTGTCAAAGCTGTCATACATGAAGCGGGTGATGAGGGAGGTCTTCCCAACTGCAGGGGAAGAAAGAAAGAGGTTACTATGCAGAGTTAAGCTTAGATTGTAACCCCCCCCCCCAAGTAACAGAATTCCATCTGTACGTCATAAACTCAAACAAATATTTGTACATGAACAGTATATATAATAACCCTTTGAGTGCCAGAGTGGTATGGAATGCATTGCTCTGAAATGCATTCCATACCACTCTGGCACTCAAAGGGTTAAAAAAAACAACTGTACATTTATGTATAAAAAGGACAGAATGATCCTGCATCCCTAGCACACACTTCCAGGAGCAGAAGTATAGAGGAGATATGCACATTCCTCCCTACTTTCATCTGCAGGATTCAGCCTCTCTTCCAGTCAAATCTCAGTGAAGAGATGGCTGGGGATTTCAAAGTCCCCCTGCCAAATAACTACAGGAATAGTACCCTCTGTGTCTTAGCCTCTCCCAGTTACTTTGTGTCCTGCAGTCTCCTGTCCCCACACTCCTATCTCTCATGCCTCTTCACCTCCCTGCTCTCCTGAGGGCCTAATGCACGATTATCATCATCAACCCCCTGTCGCTGCCAGCACAGATACTCAAAGCACTGCTCTACATGCATTGTACAGTGCCTGGGACTGAAAGGATTAGATACCATTACTCTGTCCCTGTGGTGTCCTCTGAGTAGTGGGACCTTATGTATAAATGCAAACAAGAACAATCCTGAGGCAAACCATATGTATTATATAGAATAGAGAAAACATCCCACTGACCTAAATGGTGCTTTTAAATCAGAGGTTCTCATTATTATAATAAATATATATATTATATTTTTTTTATTTAGTTTTTTGCTCAAGTCACCCCTAAGATTTTGCATCAATTGGCAAGGGTGTAATTAAGGTTGCAAACAAACAAATATCTAGTTATTCTTAGCTCTCACAGTCACAATAACTAAAATAATGTGCATTACTACTTCCATAAATATTCAGTTGTAACAACATTCACATTTCTGAATAGACAAAATGGGCACTCTAAGAGGATCTCTGTAGAACACCAAAATGCTATGACACCCTAGTTGAGTTAACTTGCTCTCTATGGAGAGCATCATATTGCCAGCATGCAGACCTTATTTTAAGCCTGCATGTTTGGCATGCCTGGTCTATATGCACATTACTTTATCCTCCACATTACACTTGTGCATCCAGATCAATTTCCTTGACATCAAAACACATTAAAAAAACAGGAACGAGAGTACAAACTATGCCACCCTCTCTAAGAGTCCTATGTTAATAAAAAAAATAAGTAAATGGCTGCACGGAAACGCTTATCCTTAAAAGAGGTTTGTCAATTTTAGCTCCACAAAAAGTGCATTAATTCTTGGGCAAAACAGCAGCATTATAAGCAACAAATAAAAATCCCCACTGATTTGAACAGGACTTTTTAACACAAAGAATGCTGAGGGAAACCTGTAGCTTTCAAGAAGGTACAAAAAAAATCCCCTTGAAATCATTAGGGATATTGGGAATTTTTATTTCTCCCATATGGTGAGGAGAAAAAAAATATTCTGGAGATAAAAATAGCATTGCTAAAAATAGCATTATTATCTCTGACTATGCCCACCATTAAATAAATTTCACGGGGTGATCTAGTAAAAAAAATTAATTTGTCTCTATGAAAGTGTTTTAAGGAAAAAAACGCTGGTATCTCAAGACACATTTCTTTTGTACATCACACCCTATGTGATTAGTTTGGATAGGTTGCTAAAAGACTGATAAGGTGCCCATGCAAGAGACCAGCTATTATTTTCCATGTCATCAACAGATAAATCCTTCTAAATAAATTCAAATGTATGTATAGACCTGAAACCCCCAGAGCCACCTTGTTAATCCAATAGCAAGGATACAAGGAAGATCAGGTACTTGTTTTCCTTTGACACACTGTGACCTTCCAGTCCTGCCAATTAAAGTACGTCAAACAGCTTACCGAAAAGCTTCAGGATCTGTCAATAAAAAGGCGACAATTCTACCAAACGATTGAGAATTAAATGTAGGACCCAATGATGAAGTTTGTAGGAAAGTAGTATGTTGCTTTCAGGTATGATTATTATTACCACTTTCTGACAGAGGCTATGCAAGTCTAGAGTGTTTATTCATCAGAATATTGTATTAAAGGGATATTAATACCTAAATTTTACTATCCCCCATCTTGTAGCCCTTAAAAAACTGAATTAAACGAGCCCAGCGGCATCTCTCAAACGCTCATAAAGGTTTGAGAGATGCCGCTGGGCTCATTTAATTCAGTTTTTTAAGGGCTACAAGATGGGGGATAGTAAAATTTAAGTATTACTATCCATTTAAAGTATGTACACATTTGCACACACAAAAAAAAAAATTTACATAGTTCATAGTAGGCAGTTCAGGCTTTGCCTTTCATTTAGTCAACAAAAAAGGAGGTATGGCAAACAAAACCGCACTGAAGCCATTTCAAATTAAATGTCCCAAGTGTGTAATGGAATTCCTTCCCAACTCCAAAACGCAAATTTGATTTCTTCTCCCTGGAATAGCATTCTGGATTGAAACCAACTGTCCTAATTCTCAATACAGCTTTTAAAGCAAGTTAGAAATAGATTTATGTACAGCTACCTGGATACAGCCTCCTGAGGTAAAAATCCTTACTACCCTTAATTTAAAGGGATAGTAATACTTCATTTTATCTTTATTTTATTTTGTAGGCATTAAAAAAACATGAAGAACGATATAAGTCTTATCTCTCAAACATTTAAGGTTTAAGAGATATTCACAAGCAAAGTATCCCCCCCCGTTCAGCCAGATGAGAAGGGAGGTGCCCAGGTAGACTGCAGAGAGGGACAATCTTCAATTAAGATAAGGGAAAAAGCTGAAAAACTTGTCAAAGGGGGAAGGGCTTTCATTCTTTTCATACAAAGAAGATTGTCCTCTGCTGTTATCTGTCTTACAACCAGATTCCACATCTGAGAAAAGATGGCTTACACTAGGAAAAAGGGGCGGGAGGGGGAAACTTTGCTTGTGAATATCTCATAAACCATAAAGGTTTGAGAGATAAGACTTATATCGTTCTTCATGTTTTTTTAATGCCTACAAAATAATATAAAGTTAAAACGAAGTATTACTATCCCTTTAAATTATTTATAACAAATCTAAAACCTTTATCAATTTTGAAGCATGTCTGCCAGATTGTGTTCCTTTAAGATAAATTGCCAAACAACAAAAATTAAATTGGGTTCTTTACTCAAATGCTCTGCATTTCATGCTAGCATATAATTCTCATTTCTCTGGGTTATAAGGAAAAGTTTGAACTTGATGGACTTGTGTCTTTTTTTCAACCTAATTTACAATGTTACTGTCTAGAAACATTCTTTGAGGCCTAAATTCTAGTCTTCCATAATATACGAAGCCGCAAACCTTTCTTGTCTATTCCAGGACTCCCTTGATAGAGTGCCTAATATTAATTTTGTCGCCAAAAGTAAATGGACACCAGCTCGAACATATCACTCAAAAATCACGAGTATTAACGCCTTAAGGTCCAAGGACGTACATGTATGCCATGGGTCAATGTGCCAAAAGGACCCATGTTGTACATGTAATGGATTTCAGGGCTCCCCACGCGGCTGCACGCCGTTCGGGGAGCCCTGAATTGGATACAAAACAAAAAAACACACACAAAAAAATATGCTCCATGGTCCAAGTGCTGGCCACGACCGTGTACACTGGTCCTTTTGGGGTTAATATGAAGTTGGCCCCCCCTTTGCTGCTATAAACAGCCTCCACTCTTCTGGGAAGGCTTTACACTAGATGTTGATGCGTTGCTGCAGGGAATTGCTTCCATTCAGCCACAAGAGTATTAGTGAGGTCGGGCACTGATACTGTGCAATTAGGCCTGACTCGCAGTTGGCGTTCCAAATCATACCAAAAGGTTGATGTCAGGGCTCTCCCAGACAAGACAACTTCTTACATATCGATCTTGACAAACCATCTCTGCATGGTCCTCACTTTGTGCAATGAGGCTTTGTCATGCTGAAATAGGAAAGGGCATGTGACAAAGTGTTGCCCCCAAGTCGGAAGAACAAAATCATCTAGAATGTCACTGTATCCTGTATCTTTAACCCTTTCAGTACAGGAGAGGTACACAATGCATTGCTGGGTAATGTGCGGCATACCCATCAGGAGCTCAAGGGGATAAAGTGGTAGTAATGTTCCACAAAATCATCAGATCCAATTAATCTTCATAGTATTTGGGCAGTGGTGAGTGTTATTTCCATACTGTCAGAGTAGTAGTTCAAGAGTAACTGAATGATAAAATATCCCCATCCTATCCCCTTTTACCTAGTGTAAGCTACCTCCCCTCAGATGTGGAATCTGGTCCTGGGACTAGACAGCTCACAGCAAGGGACAATCTTCTTATTGTGATCATAAGGAAAACACTGTCCCCCTTGACAGGTTTTTCCTTATGCTCACTGAAGACTGCCCCTCTCTGCGATCAATCCAGACAGACTTGCTGCTTGGAGGTGAGCAGTGTTACATCAGTAAAAGGGGTGGGAGGAGGATACTTTATCATTCAATTACTCTTGAACAACAACTCTGACAGTATTGAAATAACACTCTCCATGGCCCAAATAATATGAAGATTAGAGAGGAACTTTCAGCTATTACTAAGGCGGCATTTTTTTTTTTTTTGAATCCGATTCCGGACTCCCCGAACGGCGTGCAGCTGAGCGGGGAGCCCAGAATTCCAAGACGGTCCAGGACCGTCATGGGTCCTTAAGGAGTTAAGCGCATGGCGACTAGCCTGGAAATCCATCTCTTACCTTTAAAAAAAGTGCAGATTCTAAAGAAATCCTTCCTTTTGGAGACCAGAACCCAGGCTACAGTGCAGACATCCTGTCTGCTCGCCTGCGCCGTCAGTCACGGTCTCCATTGAGTAGCATTGCAGAGTACCACACGGTCACCGGAAGGGACTGATGGCGCAGGCGCGCAGACTGCACTAACCTGCCCGTCAGTCTCCAAACAGCAAGGATTTCTTTAGAATCTGCGTTTTTTTTTTTTTTTTTAAAGGTAAGAGATGGATTTCCAAGCTAGCTGCCATGCGCTTAATGAATGCATGGCAACTTAGTAATATAGCTTAAAGTTCTGCTTTAACTGGAGCTGCTATTATGGTGAAACATTACCATCCCTTTAAGATGCCCTTTCAGTTGAACCATAGGACCTAGACCGAACCATGAAAAACAGCCACAGACGATTATTCCTCCAACCAACAAACTTTACAGTTGGCACTATGAAGTCAGGAAAGTATTATCCTGACATCCGACAAACTCAGAGTCATCAGTCGGACTGCCAAATGGCAAAGTGTGATTTATCGCCCCTGAGAACATATTAACACTGCTCCAGACTCCAATGGCAGTGAGCTTTACTCCACTCCAGCCGACACCTGACATTGCACATTGTGATCTTAGGCTTGTATGTGGCTGCTCTGCTATGGAAATCCATTTCATGAAGTTCCAGAAGAGTTCTTGTGCCTACATTGCTTCCAGAGGCAATATGGAACTTGGTAGTGAGTGCTGCAGACGAGAACAGAATTTTTTTTCCTACAACAGCATTCGCAAATCCAGTTATGTAAGCTTGTGTGGCCTACCCACTTCATTGCTGGGCTGTTGCTCATAGGAGGTTTCCACTTCACAATAAAAGCACTTAGTTGACCAGGGCAGCGCTAGAAGATCAGAGGACTGACAAACTGACTTGCCGGAAAGGTGGAATCCTGTGACAGTCATGTTGAAAGTCACTGCGCTCTGGAGTACTGGCCATTCTAATGCCAATGTCTATGAAGACTGCAAGGCTGTGTGCTTGATTTTATACACCTGTCATCAATAGGTGTGGTAGAAATACCCAAATCCAATAATAAGAAAGGGTGCCCACATATTTGACCATGTAGTATATATTAGGGGTGCTCTAAAAATTCTAGATTGCGTGATAGTGGTGCCTCAAAAAAATATAAGAACCACTGTTCTTTTTGTTTAATATTTCTTTATTGAGTTTTCAAATAAATGTAACAAAAATACAGAAAAAAAGATAAACAGCATACAGGTTAGAAAACAAGGTGAAGATAACATCATACAAATCCTGACCTCGCATGCCCAGGCATATACATCAACAGTAAAGACAAGTTCTGGGACAGCGGGGGATCAGCTCTGATCCAATAGGAAAAGAGAGATTTTGGCAAACAAGAGGGCCGAAGCCCTAGGTTCAGTTAAATCAACTGGCTCCATGGGTTCAGGATGGAGGTAGAATGGGGATATTCAAAGAAGCAGAAGAAAAAGAGAACAAGAAGAGAGGGGGTGAAAAAAAAAAAAAAAAAAAAAAAAAAGAGAGGGGTGGGTGCAGAAGTGGCTGAAAGTGAAGAACCACTGTTCTAAATAGAGCTCTTGCTCCCTCCCGCAGAAGAACGGTAATACATCTGCTTTCATTCAATCAAGTGGCACTGTTCTTGACGTACAAATAATGTTAGTAGAAAATATGTATAGCCACTATAGTAATTCTGCATGCTCTAGTTCTCCTGACTACTGCCTGTATTCATGTCCATGGTGGAAGACATGATTATTTGCTGCAGCCCTCAAGGACCCATAACTCCTCACACTGAAGGCATGCTTCCTACAATCACTTAAGGGGGGGTAGCACAGGAATCATGCTACCTCCAGAGCCACAATGTCCAGTACTAATGAAAGAGTAATCCCAGGGAACCAATCTACTCAGAAATCATTGATAGCGCCATTGGTAACTCGCGCCCCGCATAAGGTATGGAGTTTATTATTAAGGTGTTAATGTTCCTTTAGAGAGGAACACTTTATATTGACTTGAGTGTTTTTAAAAGAGCTTTCAATATCACCTATGTGTTAGCCATTCTTTACTTCAAACTATAGTTTGAGATATTTAGTGCCATTTATCATTTAATACAAATTAGACAATACTGACCGACATTCTGGTGTGTCAGATACTAGCATTCCAACTCCATCCCAACTGCCACTTAATTCCAGGAAGTACTGGGTAATCTGCTAAAACTCACAAACAAAAGGGAAAAATATATCCAGTTTCTTTGATTTGTAACAATCCAAGAAAAAAAAAAATCATAAAATGTATCACAAAAAGCTTTAAAAGCAATATTTAAAGAAAACACTGCGTCTTAGTAGCAGATATGCTCCATAGGGAGCCAAACTGGAGCTGCATTGACAGCCCTGGCAGAATAAAAAAAGAATGGGGTTGAGAAGAGACTTCTGGGGGTTCCATGAGAAGATACTGAACTGCAAGGCTCAAGTCACACAGCTCAGTCTTGGCATGAGCAACACAGTGCCTATAGACCATCAATGTCCGACTTGAAAGCTCACCTAACCCACAAAATCTATAGCCTATAGAAATGTACTTCCAGGTTGTGCTGCAGCAATAGGAGCAGACTTAGCAAAGCAAGTTAACTACCATTGAAGTAATACTTTCTCAAAACAAGAATATTTTCTTACCATTGGTTTTAACCAGTCCATTGTCATTACTTGGCAACACAATGCACTCCCAGACAGATTTCTTAGAAGCTAACTAGGAGTTTTTAGAGTCAGTAAAAAGTCTTTGCTTACTTAAAAGGAGCAGTAAACTTTTTTTTATGAAAAAAAATATATATTGTAAAGATTTTCCTATTGAGTAAAATAAGGGTACTCCCACTTCTGAGAAATTTATATTTCCAGAGTTATTACAGTTTAAACCCATGTTTAGCAGTGCCCTCTAGTGGTCAAATTCTAATTAGATTTCCTGTTAGAATCTAATGGAGAGGAAAGTCAGAGACATACAGTTCTCCATAGAGTGCGAGATAGAAACTGCCTGTCACTTCCTGTCAGTTAGAACTATCAGGAAGTAAACACAGTAAATTCACTTCCCGATTATTTGAACTGTTATAAATTTTGAATAAAACATCTGACAGCGATGGGAGTTACCTTGTTTTACTCAGCAGGAAAAGCTCTATAAAATATGTGTTTTCATAAATAAAAGTTTACTGCTCCTTTACAGACTTATCCAGCTGACACTCATAGGCTGGCTCTTGTCATATCCCCAAAGCAAGAGGATTTTAGAAAATTAGTGATTAAACAGGTGGCTGAAAACTGCTGAATCATAGGGCAGTTTATGTCGCTGGTGTGAACCCAGCCTAAATCAAAGAGTACACCATTAATATTTTAAAATCACATGTGATTGTGTTGATTATGAAGTTGCCATAATTACAACAGTTTGGTGTTTTTATGTATAGCTAGATCTAGCTACAGCTCTACACATACACATGCATTATGTGTGGCTCTTGACTTGTCAGACATTTTCTATTACTCAGCAAGTCAGTTTTTGTCACACAACTCAAAGTGCAGTTCTCCCACTATAATGCTTTGTCCTCTCCATATAACCCAGATGTCTGGGATAGCGGTAGGCTTGTGTAAGCCAGTTCAGGTCACTACTGATGTTGGCAATGAGATAACCATCTTTTTCCAGCCCCTCATGCAAAACACAAGTTCAGGTTGTGTGCAAAAGCAATAAAGGCCTTTTGTTGCATGTATTGATCTCTCACCTTGATTGGACAGGTGATCAACAACATGTGGGGAGGTGTCATCAGGAGAGTTCTGATACCCACCGTGGAGATGAAGAGAGTGTGAGTGTGTGTCTTTATCTGGATGAATTTCCTAGGCACCACTGTGACCCAGTTTTGCCTACAACTTAGAGCAGCAATGTCCAGCAGCTCTTACTTCTAAAGATGAATGGAAGTACAGATAAATAAGCCATAGCCTAAAATTTCATGTGAAAGAGTCCAACATTTGGAATGTGTAGTCTCCAGGTAAAGAAACAGGACTTGATTGTATAAGTGGGTGCTGTGAGGGGCCTATCGGCTCACAAATCACTGAAGTTTAAAAGAGAATCACGCACTACCACAAAATCTCCCAAATAAGTACATGTGTAAAATCATCAGGCACTTTATTAATAACCAGAAAAACTGCCTCATTCATCTTTTGGTCGTTTGGTTATCGAGTGGAGCGACTTCAAAGCAATAGGATACATTCAGTCAGATGTGATTAAATGCCATCCTGAGCAGATCAACGCGTTTTGCAATGAACGTTTACTCATGATCTCTGAAGCAGAGATCAGAGCAGGACTAAGCGTTGTACACACAAAACGAGTTAAACTGCTCAGGATGGCATCTGATCACATCTAACTGAATGTACCATTTCGTTTGAAGTCTCTCCACTTCAAAACAGAATGGCCAAAAGACAAATTAGGTATTTCTTAAGGTTATTAATAAAGTGTCTGATGTTTTTACAGATGGACTTGTTTTGGCGATTTTGTGGAAATGCGCGATTCTCTTTTATACTTACTCCAGTTTTGTCTAGCCCTGTTTTAACTAATGACTAAATGAGACCTGAAAGTCACAAAGCAATAAGTACATATGATTATGAAGCAAAACCTAAAAGCATTTAAATGTCTGAAAAGTTCTAAAAATCATAAGACATTTGGAAATTTGAAAGTACAGCTGTATGTTAAAAGAGCAACATGAAAATAAAAAATGAAGTATAATGTTAAAGCTTAGGTCTTTTACTTGATAACTGCCAATACGTACACCACTGCCATTAGTTATTGCATTTGAAAACATACAACCTCTCAATGTTCTTCAAAGTACTTTTCTCCCCAGAGCCGGTACTGTGAGCTTCAGAGAGACAGACAATTATGGTTGGCTGCTGTGATATTACACCCTTCTGTATACCCAAATGAAATGAGGACGCCACTGGCAACTTCAGTGGTTGCAATGACTACTGGGGATTCTTTACTCTCAATCTCTCCCACTCTGGTAATGTCGGCTGCTATCACCCAGACCTCTCAGCTCATGTTGTTCCTTGCTTAATGTAACAGTAACATAGTTGACAAGGATCGTGTACAACAAAAAACAAACAACAAATAGCAGTGCGCACAATCTACCATAAACACCTTCAGTCAATGTCCAAGTTTCAGTGTGAAAAATTCACAATACAGTCCAATCTTTTTCTCTCCGGTCTGCAGCTCTTTTCAGAGTTGACAAGCATGAAAGACATGTGTCCATCAAGTCCAGCCCATGACAAATCACCCCTGATATCCAGAGGGGGTGGGGGGACGCAAATGCAAAGCAATGCGTTCCATACCCATCAGGCACTCAAAGGATTAAGGCTCAAGTGGGTAAAAAAATTGCTTCCTAACCAAATGTATCCATTACGTTTTGAAAGCAGTTACAGCACCTGCAAGCACAGCATCCTGAGGCAAAGAATTCCATAGCTTTACAGCCCTTACTTAAAAAAAAAAAAAAAAATCCCTGCCTTTTAGTCTAAAGCATCTTTTCTCTAGTCTTAATGGATGACTCTTGTTCTTGGCTCAGCTCTGAGTAAATAAATCATTGGAGAGTCCTTTATATTGACCTTGAATATATTTATAATTTTTTATCATCTCAACCCTTAGATGTCTCTTCTGTAATGTAAAAAAAACAAAAAACAAAAAAACCCAAAAAAAACAGTTTAGTCTCTCTCGAACTCAGATCCTCCAATCCATTCATCAGTTTTGCCGTACGTCTCTGCACTTTTTCTAATTCAATAATGTCTTTTTTAAGAACTGCTGCCAAAACTGTACTTCATAGTCATCAGTGGGAAGTATATATGAAGGCGGCAAGGGCAGAAAGAAAAAAAGTTCAGCCTAATCTCTTACTACAATGTTGCTGCCAAAGAGAGCAAACAGATCCTAGTTTTCTATAATTTCGGGTCTGTTATTTCTAGTCTACTCTAACCATACACATGGCACTTTGCAACCCAGGTAGATTATTTTACACACCAAGTGGCTAAGTGTTTTAACTTTGCACTTATACACAGAAATCTCCATACACAGTTAAAATGACACTCATTTGGGGGTGTACAAAAATGACCAAATTCCCTTAGTTTCCTTTTGATTGCAACAAAGAAAACTTCAAGTAGCCCTTTAGCAACATCCTTTTGCCTTACATTGTAAGTAGCGAGTTACAGCATAAGAGAGCCAGCACAGCCATGTGTCTAGAACTGCACCGAGCTGGGCCCGCTCAGCCTTTTGCCCCTACATTCAAAGAAACTAGAGGAATTCTGGGTCAAACTAACAGCACCATACGGGACAAATAAAAAGGCTTATTGATTTCAATTGGACTTTTAACCTCTTGTATGCTACAGAGGTCTTCAGAGCTTTCACAAGCAGTGTTCTGAACACCTCTAGCAAGTGGTTAACCACCCCCCATTAAAATCTATGGGAATTTTAAGAATTATTTTTCCAACATATTGCTACCGATTTGAACCAGAATGCCACCCTTTTTAATTTTGAACACAGGGTCTGTACAGAGTTGGGCCAAAACCACCACTTGTATTGGTTTGTTCCTGAATTGACTAATTTTTTTCTCTTGTACTGCAAAGATGTAAAACATCTCAAAATATTGTGATTTTACAAATTATGGCTAAAAATGAAAGGCTTCATTACCTTCACAAATTATAAAGACTAGATTCATTTCCAGTCATTATGAATCCAAGAATAGTAGTGTCATAAAACATTAAATAAACATAGGTGTATAAGCTGTCATGACCTCATATACAACATGAAATCACAGAATCCATTGGATCATTTATGAGGTCATGAAAACGAAGGCTAATTAACAGCTTTATAGCGTACATAAGTATCAACATGAAATGTGTATATACAGATAAAATATGGTTATGGTATTCTATGTATAGCCCAATCTCCATAAGCAGTAAAATTTCTAATACGAACAGTGAAATACTGCACGAATTTACAAATAGCTAGCTATTCACGTACACTGATTATTAGGACATTTTATAACGCATCACAGCCTAAGGATCAGTTTAATGCAATGCATTTATCACCAGCAATAGCGGACACACTGAGAAAGAGGAGGAACTAAGAGGCCTTCTATTTACATTAGTATGTGCTCCATCCAGAACACACAAATGTACGCACATAGAACAGGACACTGACATATATGCTCATCATCAAGCATCATAACCATATGCTTGAATTAAATGCCCAGGTTATTTACATAATGCATCCCTTTTCTCTACATACACACCATCATATATATTTCAGGTTCGTATGTGATCAAGCACAGGCCTCAACTAGAATACATATACAATACAATATATCGTTATATGTATGTACAGAAGGTAGTCGCTACATTGACTATATTTATCTATTCTGCCATTCCCTATGGAAAGACTGACAGGCCCCTTTTTTTCAACCCATGTCTGACCGCTCTGTTCGCCCAGGAAGACCAGCTTGAATTTCCGCAAAGGGTTCCCGAACTCTCCACCGCCTGCCGAGCTCATGACGATGGCGTCAATTCACCGAGCTGGAGGAGAACAGACCGGTACCGGAGCGCGTACACGCAGCGTTCGACGAGCGCGTAAAGTGCACGTATACGTGTGAGGGAGGGGTCGTGCGCGCCCCCGCCTGTATGTTAATTCACTGACTACCATATTGGTACACCCATGCGAAGACTACGCTACAAAAGCTCTCAAATGTGTTTATTCTTTGACACCTGCATACTTCTGTCACTCTCTCCCACTCCTCTTTTTAGGATAGCATACTGTGTGCTATGTATAGACTTGCATACCTATCTAGTGTCCCTCTTTGAGTCCAAAATCCCTCTGTCCCTCTTTCCTACACTGGTGTCCCTTTTTTTAGGAGATCAGACTGTGTGGTGCGTGTGTATATAAGTGTATCACGTAGCTCCACAGCAATAAAACTCACATTAATGTGTATTCAAACGTAAAGGGATAGTAATGTTTCATAATAAAAGCAGCTCTAATTAATCATCATAGTATTTGGACTTTGGAGAGTGTTATTTCATTTCTGTCAGAGTTGTAGTTCAGGAGTAATTCAATGACAAAGTATCCCCCTCCCGCCCCTTTTACTGATGTAACACTGCTTAGCCAGAGCAGAAGGGAAGTGCCAGGTAGACTGCAGAGAGGGACAATCTTCAATTAAGATATGGGAAAAACCTGTCAAGGGGGGCAGGGATTCCATTGTTCTCATAGGAAGAAGATTGTCCCCTTCTGTTATCTGGCTGGTCTTACAACCAGATTCCACATCTGAGAAGAGATGGCTTACACCAGGTAAAAGGGGTGGGAGGGGAAACTTTGCTTGTGAATATCTCTGAAACCATAAAGGTTTGAGAGATAAGACTTATATCGTTCTTCATGTTTTTTAATGCCTACAAAATAAAATAAAGATAAAAGTGATAGTAATACTTCATTTTAGCTTTAATATTGTAGCCATTTAAAAAACATTAAGAACAAATAAGTCTTAAAGGTTTGAAGCTATTCACAAGTAAAGTTTCTCCTGACTAACATCAGCGCTCTAGCTGACAGATTTGGAATCTGGTCTGCAGACCAGCCGGCGGCAAGAGCCGAGATTGCAAGATATAAAAGTAACTACTTCATTGGAATAGTCTACAAAGTGTGCCTGGTTTGCAAGCACACTTTGTAGACTGTTCCAGTGAAATATTTATTTTTATATCTTGCGATCTCGGCTCTGCTGAACAGCTGCCAGCTTGTCTGTGGACCTGATTCCAAATCTGTCAGCTAAATGGCAGATTTGACCGAAACGGGCAGGGAGGGGGGAAACTTTACTTGCGACTATCTCTCATACCATAAAAGTTTAAGAGTTAAGACATATCATTCTTAATTTTTTTAATGGTTTCAATATTAAATAAAGCTGAAATTAAGTATTACTTTAAGTACATGCGTTTATAAAGGGATCTGTGTAAATAAAATAATTTGTGTAACTGAATATATAAATTAGATCAAGACCAAAGCAGCATTCTAGTAGTTAAAACCCCCATGTAAAGCAATGGGAATTGCTTTACAATTACAGCTACATTGCAGTAATGTACAACTGCAGTTATGTAACGCCGTGTGTATGCAGCTACTTACAGTTTAAGGGTTTGGACAATACAGTGTTATAAGTGCTTCATACCTCCCAACTGTCCCTCTTTAGGAGGGACAGTCCCTCTTTGAGACCCAAATCCCTCTGTCCCTCTTTTCTATCCTTTTGTCCCTCTTTTCAGGATATCAGAATGAGTATTGTATATTACTTTGCTCCACAGCAATAAAACTCACGTACATGTATAGTTAATCTTTAATATATATGTTTATAAATTAAGCTGTGTAAATAAAATACTTTGGTATTGCAATAAATAATTTATTCAGTTAAACAAAGAGGAGCCAATAGGTCATGAAATATCCTAAAACTTCTCAGTAATGCCCCTCCCACCAGCCACACCCCCATAAACACCACCTAAAACAAAAGTGTCCCTCTTTGGCCATTTGAAATGTTGGGAGGCATGGTGCTTTGTAATGTGAAACACTGGAATGGGGTTCCTGCTTGAAAGTTTACAATCTAAAGAGGTGAAAGGAGACATGCAGGGAGTACATATGTTTTAAATGCCATGTGCATTAAAATATGGGACAAGACCAGAACATGCAGAGACTCAGATAAAATGACTTATAAAATGACATATGCCATGATTAATTCTCATCCATGCTCAGACACACTTGTATCCACTCTCAGATGCACACATGCATTCATTCGTAGAGACACACAAACTCACACACTCAGATACAAGCACACAGATGCGCATGCAGATTCAGACATATATTAAAAAACATGTACATTCAAGACACACACAACTCATACCTCACAAGATTAGTAGGAGTATGTGGTCAGTGGGACATTAGTTGGAATCAAAATGCAGAAGGAATAACTGAGAAGTGAAATTCGTCAAGCCAGAAGCTAGGACTGGCAGCAAAGATTTTTAGGCAGTTTACAGGGATTAGGTCAAACCGGACACAGGACTTAAAAAGATAAACACAGGAGAAGTATACCCAGAGAAGACAAAGCAAACTGTTTGCATGGTTACTGACAAGCTAGTTAAGTGGAAATCTATATATAACTGGGGCGTTCAAACCCATTGTGTCAAACACATGCTTTATGGTTGATTCTGCCATAAAAACATGCACTTTCACAGACCTTACGGGTAATGTCAAGGAACATAACTGGACCGCGAGTGCTTACAGACCACTGTATGCACTTTGTGAGTATGTTCTAGGAATCCCTAGACAAATCAGAGAGACATCTAGAGTAGGTGTGACACCTTTTTAACCTTGCTTCCAGGCATCTTAAACTGATCTGGTTGGAGACATAATCAGAACCAGAAAGCACCAGACAAGTATATGAAGTTGAATAGAAGAGTGGTCAAGTTTAAAGGGATAGTAATACCTAAAATGTAAAAAAAAATATGTTGTAGGGTTTATCCCCCTGAGTAAAACAAGAGTACTCCCACTGCTGAAAGATGTTTCATTCAAAAGTTATTAATTTTCAAAGTTGAATTTTTTAGGTGCAATATCACAGTGGCCTGAAATTGTAGAGTGGCGCTGTTGCTACACCATCCTATGGAGATTTATGGTCCTGAGACCAGAGCTGTCCATAGGATCGTGCAGCAACAGCACCACTCTACAATTTCAGGCCACTGTGATATTGCACCTAAAAAATTCAACTTTGAAAATTAATAACTTTTGAATGAAACCTCTTTCAGCAGTGGGAGTACTCTTGTTTTACTCAGGGGGATAAACCCTACAATATATTTTTTTTTACATTTTAGGTATTACTATCCCTTTAAGGGTAGGAGGGTTTTCAATGTGACACAGGGTTTTTGAACAGAAAGAATAGATAAATTGTTTTGAAATTGGTGGCATTCATTCCAGTGATATCGCTTTCAATTTCTCCAAGCTCTGAATAGTGGGGGCATTGGAACAGGCCATTACTGTATTACACGGGAAGGGCCAACAGATTTAAATAAATACTAAAACCAATATGAGTATATGTACATGAATACATCATGTACACTTGGCATCTGTTTAAAAAATCTATTTGAAGATACAGCCCATGTGCTTTACTATTATGCCTGTCTGGCAGGCAGAAGTCATTTATTTATATATTTACACTGTTTCTCCAGCCGTGATCCACTGTCCACTGGTAATCACAGAACCAATACACTGCTCCCCCTATACTTAATCAACTGATAATCACAGAACCACAGACACTGTTTCTGCAGCCTTGATTCACTGTCCTCTGGTTATCACAGAACCACATACATTGTTTCTGCAGCCTTGATCCACTCCTCTGGTTATCACAGGACCACATACATTGTTTCTGCAGCCTTGATCCACTGTCCTCTGGTTATCACAGAACCACATACACTGTTTCTGCAGCCTTGATCCAGTGTCCTCTGGTTATCACAGAACCACATACACTGTTTCTGCAGCCTTGATCCAGTGTCCTCTGGTTATCACAGAACCACATGCACTGTTCCGCAGCTTTGATTCACTGTTCTCTGATAATACAGCATTACAATTGGGGGGTCCTTTGACCATGCTCATATCACAGCCCCCACCTCCCAATTCCTAATATAGCAGTTGTACCTTTTTTGGAAAAGGCACAGTCTCCTTTTTACAGCAAAGCTAGACATGAGTGGGTTAATACCAGGTAAAAATCTGGTATTAATGTATACATATCATTTATATTAGGAGCTGGGGTCTCCCTCCTTAAGAAACCCTATCTCAGCCCCCCAACTCCATCATGACTGGAATATTCTTGTTGGAAAGCCTTTCTTTCCATAAAATGTAGGCATGAAAGGGTTAATACTGTTTGCTCACTTGGTATAAATGTATACATACATATATGTTATGTACTTGGGGATATCTCTTAGAGCCACTGTCTCAACTGCTCCCCCCAAAAAAACTATCATGGCAAGTGTACCCATGTTGAAGGGGGTTGTCTTCCCTTTCCAACAAGGGTAGATATAAAGGGGTTAGAACCCCCTGATCACCTGATATAAACATAAACATATGAGGTTAAAGTATTTTAGGAACCTGGGGGGAATTTCTCTTTTAGAAAAAACATGTCACAGAACCTACATTACTATCCCTTTAAATATAAATTAGTTTAGTGAGGAAGGGGGTGTTCTATGGTTCCATCTTCAGGAGATTTCATACCAAACCAGCCTTGGGGTAGAAATTCAAATGACCAGTCCGTGAAATTGTAATTTTGTGTACCTATAAGAAAATATATTGCATGTAGTTGGCAAGATGGTTTATTTCTAGTTATTTTGTGCCTGAAATTCAGAATAGTGAACTTTTTTTTTATCTTTTCAGTTATTTTTTTTTTATGAAGGCCTGAGCCTAAAAACACAAACGTTGGTGTTTTTGAAAGCTAAAACTTAGAACCATAAGTGTTTCCTCATGGAATATAGAAAAATACACTCCGGGGCAGTTGTTTGCCATTCGGTTTATTGAAATTTCAATTAAAAATAAAACTTTTTTTTTGCATTCTGGGTAAAATGTTTTGGTCATGCTAAAGGATATTCACAAACCAATGGTAACGTTTTTAAAGTGCATTGTCTGCTGAAAACATAGAGTATGATATGTGGGTGGTTCATAGAGAAGCACCAACAATTGCCATTTGAATATAAGCTATAAACTTGGGGGGTGAAAAGGCTTAGCAGCAAAGCAGCAATGTGGTTAAAGTGTTAAACAGACTGGAATGTGGCAGAGTCCTTGCCAGTTAAAGGGAGTAGGTCTGAAGTTCTAATAATTTGAAGAGATAGAAAAGACCGCTAATAAGACACTCTTAATATAAGGCCTTATCCTATGGATGGCTGAAAGATTAATAATAAAACAACTTTTATTTAAGTCAAAAAGAACACAAACAATGTGTGTTAGTGATTTTAAAATGTGGTGGTTAAAATACTCAGTATGAGTAATGAATTAAGGAGTGAAATCCAAACGAATGGTCACTTCTGGTTCCTACCAGTTGAACAGTGGTAGTATAAATGGGCAATTTATAGGAATAGCTTAATAGCATCTGGACAACTGTCCTGGACATCTGTGCCAGTTTGACAATGACATCACCTTAACCCTTTGAGTGCCAAAGGGGTACTCAACGCATTGCTTTGCAATGCGTTTCGTACCCCTCTGGCACTCAAAGGGTTAAAGCTGACCGAGAACAATAGCTTCACTAAGATTCCATCAGTAAAAAGATATAACGGACGTACATACAATGCATCCAGACAGTTACCAAAAGAGGAACAGTATGCTCATCCGCGTTAACATCAAAAGCACTCTGTACCTCCTCTATAACAACACTGTACTTGCATGTAAAGGGATAGTAATACTTCGTTTTAAGGTTATTTTATTTTGTAGGCATTAAAAAAACATGAAGAATGATATAAGTCTTATCTCTCAAACCTTTATGGTTTATGAGATATTCACAAGCAAAGTTTCCCCCTCCCGCCCCTTTTACATACTGTAAACAATCTCTTCTCAGATGTGGAATACAGTCCATAGACTGGACAGATAACAGAAGGGGACACTCTTATTCCTATGAAAACAGTGAAATCTCTGCCCCCCTTGACAAGCTTTTCAGGTTTTTCCCTTATCTTAATTGAAGATTATCCCTCTCTGCAGTCTACCTGGGCACCTCCCTTCTGCTCTAGCTGAAAAGTGTTACATCAGTAAAAGGGGCGGGAGGGGGATACTTTGCTTGTGAATATCTCTTAAACCATAAAGGTTTGAGAGATAAGACTTATATCGTTCTTCATGTTTTTTTAATGCCTACAAAATAAAATAAAGTTAAAACGAAGTATTACTATCCCTTTAACATCAAAACCTTCTTCTGTCTCTGGACACTGTTACTAATTAAATTGTAAGCTCCTCGGGGCAGGAATTCCCTTCCTAATGTATGATTCATTTGTTTCACATTATGTGACGGAATGGTTGTCACCCAGAGAATGAAATGTGTCTGTTTTCAGTGATCGCCATTGTCTTAACATGTGTTTCCATTCTTGAAACATTAATGTCCCCTGTGTGTGCATGCATTAGAGAGTGTTGGCCATTTACCAGCATTGAATGGGTTGGTTAGTGTGTATGATATACAGAGGGATGGTGCCATCCAGTCTAGCTGTCCACAGAGATTGTGTTATGAGATAGCCAGTGTTTGTCAGATGGGGGGGGGGGGGGGGCAAAACTGTGTGTGGAATGTGTGTATCAGGAACCAGTAACCGGCCATGTGTCTTGAATTTCCTTGTTTGAGGATAGTTGAGTTAATCAGAAGTTCAGTCATTTCATTAACTGAACTGTATACAAACAGGCCAGTTAGGCTCCCCTGTGGATATGGTTGGGAACCACTGCTCTCAAGTTCTATGTACCTGATCTTAAAGGGATAGTAATGTTTCATGAAAATAGCAGCTCCAATTAATCTTCACTGTATTTGGTCCATGGAGAGTGTTATTTCAGTACTGTCAGAGTTGTAGGTCAAGAGTAATTGAATGATAAATTATCCCCCTCCTGCCCCTTTTACCTAGTGTAAGCTGCCTCCTCTCAGATGTGGAATCTGGTCCAGACAAATCACACCAAGGGACAATCTACTTACTGTGAGAAAAATGAAAACCCTGCACCCCTTGACAGGTTTTTCAGGTTTTTCCTTATGCTCACTGAAGATTGTCCCTCTCTGAGATCCATCTGGACAGTCTTGCTGCTCTGAAGTGAGCAGTGTTACATCAGTAAAAGGGGCGGGAGGGGGATACTTTATCATTCAATTACTCTTCAACTACAACTCTGACAGTATTGAAATAACACTCTCCATGGCCCAAATACTATGAAGATTAAAGCGTAACTTTCAGCTATTACCAAGCCAGCATTTTTTTTTTTTAATACGATTCCAGACTCCCCAAACGGCATGTAGAAATAACACTCTCCATGGCCCAAGTACTATGAAGATTAATTGGAGCTGATTTTATTGTGAAACATTACTATCCCTTTAATGCTATCAAATGCTTTGTCTTATGGTTTTATATAGGACACTAAGATTTATATCATACCACTGCACTATAGGGGAGAAATAAACATTCCTGTATTTCTGTTGATTTAAATGGGTCATTTAATTCGTTAAGTACCAGAAAGGTATCCAGTGCCTTGGAACGCAAGGCACTGGATACCTTTGTGGCACTCAACGATGTCAGAGACATTTCCATGATGGGGAGGAAATGGTTACATTTTAACTTGTAAGCCAAATTCTCTGAAAGTGTCATACTTGTGACTCACCTTGTGGCTGGAGGTGGAACCGGCTGTGGTCCTGCTGCTTCGCGGCTCAGCCGCCTGTGTCCTCCCCGCGGCTCGGCCACCTTGTGTGTCCGGCAGGCATCTGCTTCCGGGTTCTTTAGCGGCTCCAACCGCATCCCCGTCATTATCGGCTCGAGCCGCATGACTAGCTTTTCCTTATGGGCGCACGTCTTATGGGAGGGACATGCGCACCATATTTATTCATGGGGCCTGATTTCCTTGCTCCTCCTTCTTGGGCCGGATGCAGTATTTAAACTGCCTGGACACAGGGCTTAGTTGCCCTTTCTTTGGTGTCCAGTGCAGTTCTTTGGTTTTGCTCTCCTGATCTCCATGTATGACCTAGGCTTGTCTGACCATCCCATCTGGTGCTGACCTGTGGCTCTGTCTGACTACTCTCTTTGTGATGCCCTTGTAGTGGACACCCAGTCTGGTGCAGACATGTGGCTCTGGCTGACTACCTGCTCCATGTATGACCAGGCTTGTCTGACCATCCTATCTGGTGCTGACCTGTGGCTTTGTCCTGCTTCTCTCTCTGCATTGCCTCCTTCCTGCAGACATCCATCTGGTGCAGACCTGGGGCTCTGGTAGACTACCATCTATACCGACTGCAGGCATGAGTCCGGTATCTGCTTCCAGCTACACTGACTTCAGGCGAGAGTCAGGTATCCGCTTCTAGCTATATTGACTGCAGGCGTGAGTCAGGTATCTCCCTTGTTAGTTCCTGGTCAGAGTTATCCAGTCCCTGTTCCAGTTCCGGGCTCCAGTGGAGACTACCAGTGGCTTCAGCCTAGTCTCTAGCAGTGAGGTCTATCCTGGGCAGCCTACTATTTCTGGTAGTAGTGCTAGCTTATCTTGTGACCCACTGCCTGTTCCTGTTGTCTTGCTGATTGTGTTATATACCTTATTCTACTTCTGAATAAAGGTGGTTTTACTTATAGCTACAGACTCCTGAGTTATTCTGGGTATCTGTGACAGAAAGTCTGTTTTAAAATATGTGTATATATGACTTCATTTTTAGACACAGTAGACTCTTTGCTTCAATATGGGGGGTGAAATATTTGAGTGAGTTTTACGATTATATATGACTCTATAACAGACAAAATGTCTGAGACAGAGGTACCCCCATATGGGAAAGTCTGCTAGGGTGACAGATTTATATCCAATGTGATATCCTTTTTGACATATCACTGATGACAAAAGCCAGAACCAGGTGTCATAGGGAAAAATTTTAATGTGGAGTAAGAGAACCATCTCCAGGGTGCATAGCATTATTACTTGAGTTTCTCAAATTTAAAATAATATATACGTGATTTCATATGGAAATTAGGAATCTAGAGTGTCCAATCAGATAATACTGATGATGTCACTGTATAATGAGATGTCTCTTTACCCAATTAGAGGAGATGGGCTGGACTTATTGATAACAGGAATTTACATGTGAGGTCTTTTCCTTGGCTCCTGAGTTCATGATCATCCTAACTTGCTGACAAAGAGATCCTAAGAAACACTTATTGGAATGGTAACTATATCTTTCCTTATTTTAATTCTGCAAAAATTCAGAATCATATAAATATATCTTCTCTATTTGAGGAAAATATTTATAATAGATTTGCTAGATGTAAGCCTGGCCAATTGTATATAGAAAAGTATTATAATAAGCTATATTTGGCTGTAGTAATTCTGAAATTACGCATAATTAATTAATTTACTGGTAAATTATATCCAGATAATTGTAGATATAGTTGATAGCCGTGAGATCTATATATCATTGTCTATATAGTAGTTAATATAATTGTTGATATTTCTAGAATATATTGTGTTTCTGGAAAGGTTATTTTAGCTGATATCTGATCTGGGGAATTCTTTGAATTCATTTATTAACCCTTCAACTGCTATTTGTCTATTTTTTTAGGTGTTTCTTTGGATATCTTTGTGTATGTTTTTGGGTCTAACGTTTGTACAGTGGGAAGTTTCTTTAAACTTTTCACTAGACAAAAGAAGCCGCCATCTTGGGTGTGGCATCCTTTTTTAATAAGTGGATTAACCCTTGGAGTACCCTATAGGTTTTACATAGGATTTCTGTGGCCTTGTTTATGATATATGTTGCGTGAAGTTTGGTATACTGTCTAGACATCTATTATTAGATTTGATTCTAAGTATGTTTTTAATATAATCTATCATTGACTAAAATAAACACAATTTATATGTTTTATTCAGAAGATATGCAATATTTGAAATCAGTACATAATTAAATTATAGTGATCTAAGTCTGGGATCTTATTCTCGTTAGTTTCTCTAAATATTGTTATTGCAGATGGTATAAGAAGATTGTCAGAGGATCTGGTTTACCCTTAAAGCTTACTCACCTGACAACATATCTTATACCTCAATTAGCATAATTAAAACAGTTTCTGGGGCAGAGGTATTCATATATGCTGCTGTCAACTGTATTTTATTGTAAGGATCAATTATCCTTTTCTATGCTGCTGGGTTCAATTATTGTTATTTAATACCTTTGAATATACCTATGTGTGGTTAACCCTTTAATTGCTGGTAATACTAATTGTGATAAAAGTGGGATGAGTTACTGTGTATCTATTGAAATTGGTGTTCACTTATTTATATCATTGTTGATTTGGCTGACCAGATCTCACCTTTAACCGGGGACACATAGGAAATAGGTATATTTCAGTACTTCACTGAAATCAAAGCAATCCTGCAGTATGTATTTCTCCTAGGTGTCCCTGGTTAAAGGTGAGGTCTGGTCAGCCTATTGTTGATTATACTTTATATATATATATATATATATATATATATATATATATATATATATAGTTAGTATATTTTACTTAAATAAATTGTATATATTTTTACACAGATATGCATAATTGATTATCCCCTTAACGACCGATCGCGCAGACATGCGGCGGTCACTAAAGGACCACAGAGATTTTTTTTTTCCGATTACAGACTCCCCGACCGGCGTGCAGCCGCGGGGGGAGCCCGGAATTACATGACGGTCATAGTACATCATGAGCCGTTAACTCAGATCGACCCATGACGTACTATGACCATCAAGGGTCATTAACCCCTTAAGGACCGGACATTATGGGACATTTCCATCCCATAACGTCCGCATAGGGGCACGTTGACGAGCCGGTACACGTGACCTGTCACGTGTATCGGCGCGTCACTATGGGGCTTGAAACAGATCGCTCCGATCTTGGAGCGGTCTATTTCATGCCCCATTTTTACTTACAGCGCTCCCGGTAGAGCGATGTAAGTAAAAAGTACGTGACGTACCAGGACCGTCAAGGGTCTTTCAAGCAAGTTTACCCTTGACGGTCCTGGTACGTCAAGGGTCCCTAAGGGGTTAAAGAGTGATTTAATCCGTTCTTTACTGTGAATTAGAGTGTCAATACCTAGTAAAGTTCTCAAATGTGTTTATTTATCTATTTATGTGAAGATATCCAACCTAATTGGTTCTCCTGTTAACCCTATCCTATCTGAATATCTTCGACAATAAATTAGACCCTTGAATGCTATAGAGATCTTCAGTGCATTGTGAAGGAGACTTGGAGACCACTCTTGATTTCAATAGGATAAATGACCCATTTAGATCAATGGGAATTTTTTTTTCCCTCTGTACCGCAGTTGGTTTGCTCCAGATTTTCTTTCTTTTTATTTTCATTTTCAACCCCTTTGCAGTGAAGTCACTTCTGTACATAAGTTGCCTTGCAGATAGTGGCAGGCAGGGGGAAGAGACATCCCCAATGTAAACTTTTCATACCATTTTGGATAATGTAATATGTAGGCACCCTTGATGTATTTTTTAACCCTTTGAGTGCCAGAGGGGTACGCAACGCATTGGTTTGCAATTCATTGTGTACCCCTCTGGCACTCAAAGGATTAAAGCTCATTTTATGCAGATTTTATTTTGGACAAGGAAATCCCTTTAAGATTTTATATCCTTCTCAATGGCACTATGGTGATTTGTTATGAAAACTTACAGAGAAGGCAACTGCCTACAGCTCCTAATTTTGAGGAGTGCCTCAGCTGTGCTGGCCACACCCACATTCTGATTTATGGGTGTGGCCATCTCAGTGTCCCTGCACCAGCTGTATACTCCTTGGATGCTAGAGAGATCGCAAATGCAATGAGTTGCCAATCTCTCTAGCAGCCAAGGGGTTAAAGCTTATTGTAGGCCAAACACTGGATAGGACTGGGGGTGGGGCCATGTGAGGAGTGGGGGTGTGGCAATGGGCTGAGCTAATGGTGTATAGAGTACCTTGCCTGGGGGAGCCTGGGATGTAAATCCAGCTCTGATAATCCCCGTAATGTCATTGTGGGTGGAATAGAGTAAAGAGACATCCTGATGTCACTCTGGAGTAGAATTAAAGATTTTGAGCAGGCGGGTTATGATTATGAGATGGATCCTTCTACAGTGACATAAATTAACCAATTTCTGTGTTATTCTATGGAGTCTATGCACCAAGATCTCACCTATAATATACAAGCACAAAAAAAAACTTAACCCCTTGGTTTCTAGAGATATCTCCATTGCATTACATAGCAATGCATTGGATACATCTGTAGCATGCAGTGATTTAACAAATATCCATTAAAGGCTGCCACTAACCATGAATGGGTATCTAGCGTAGAGACACTGGCCACACACATAATTTAGAGACTTCTCCCAAAATATGGCACTCTATGCATTGCCTGCTTTGCCTTATGGGAAATCCAGCCCTAGATTTGAGTCTTAAAATAGAAGACTTGATTTTGTATTTTTTGTATGTGTGTCTGTATAGTTCCTCTTGCAAGATATTAAACAGATATGCATATCACACATTGTTTCTCTGATGTATGTAGAAATCCATTCATTCACTAAAACGTCACAACGTACAATAAATGATCATTAGGACTTAATGTAAGAAGTATCCAATTTCTGAGAGTATACCTTCTGTCATACTCAAACTCAGAAAACACAGGGCGCAAAAGCACAGGAAAATGTAAGAACTGGCATTTATTTAGCATATTTCACTTTCTGGAAATATCGATGGAATCTATAGAAAATGTAGCTGACTGCACATACACAATACTGGGTACATATGAGTTTACCAACCAACCCATATCCTCCCTAATGTAAATGTTTACTGTGCGACCCTAGGCTCGAGGTTCTCAAGCCACCCCAACACTCAATCTGTAATTTTTAGGGCACACCTAACATTTTGTAGGTCATTTGTCAAGGAGTATAACATTATAAATACATCAATACAAAGTTATATTTAAAGGGATAGTAATACTTTGTTTTATCTTTATTTTATTTTGTAGGCATTAAAAAAACATGAAGAAAGATATAAGTCTTATCTCTCAAAACTTTATGGTTTGAGAGATATTCACAAGCAAAGTTTCCACTCACTGGCCAAAACAGTCAAGTCTGCCATCTAGCTGTCAGATTTGGAATCTGGTCCGCAGACCGGCCGTGGCTCTACAGCAGAGCCGAGATCGCAAGATATAAGAAGAACTACTTAAGTCGAATAGACTACAAAGTGTGCATGGTTTGCAAGCACACTTTTTAGACCCTTCCAATGAAATCGTTATTTTTATATCTTGCAATCTCGGCTCTGCTGAAGAGTCACCAGTTGCTCTGCGGACCGGATTCCAAATCTGACAGCTAGATGGCAGACTTGACCGTTTTGGTCAATGAGGGGAAATGTTGCTTGTGAATATCTCTCAAACCATAAAGGTTTGAGAGATAAGACTTCTATCGTTCTTCATGTTTTGTTTAATGCCTACAAAATAAAATAAAGATAAAATTAAGTATTACTTTCCATTTAAGTTTCACAATCAGAATAACAAAAATAAACATATTGTGCATGAAATTGGCATAAATATGTATTTCAAATACAATAGTCACACTTTTGTAAAAGAGTTTATAGAAATAAGGGGCTCCCTAAGTGGAGGTCCATGGTACACCAAAGCGCCCCTGCATTCTGGTTGAGAATCACTGCCCTAGGCAGTTAGGTGAAAGGAAATGGAAATAGTGATGTACAATATGACACAATGTTTATACAAATAAGGGAGTATCCATTACAAACAGGCTAAGACTGTAGCCACTTTAGATCTTGCTCTCTCTCTATGCTTCCTCCTTCTCATCTTCAGCATCATTCTCTCCCTGAAGCTTGTGCCTGGCAAATTCCTCAATCACCACATCCTCAGCACTGAAGATTAAGAAAAGAAGATGAGGGAGAGATACGGCAGCAAGAAGAGTAGGGGAGAGGAGAAAGAGTGGGATGTCCAACAGGAGTGAAGGGCCAAAATGTAGGGATAGGGAGAGGGTGTGACACAAACATGCAAATTAGAGCACATATATAATAAGGTGATTGCTTGACTTATTCTTAACCTTTTGAATGTTGGAGGGGTAAGCAACTCATTGCAAAGGAATGTGTTGTGTAACCTTATGGCACTCAAAGGGTTACACTTTGGACTGTTCAGATACATTTAAGATGAATTGCATCATGAAAAATCATGTTAACAATTATCAGTATATCTTTAAAGGGGTAGTAAACATTAATTATAAAAAAAAACATACATTGAAGAGCTTTTAACGCTGAGTAGAACAAGGGCACTGCAGTTGTTTTATTCAAAGGTTATAACCAAACTGTTAGGAAGTGGGGAAGCTGTTACTATCTCATTGTTTGGAGACCTGTAGCCAGGAACTCATCTCTCCTATAGAATAACTGTGATGGCACCAGGAGAAATGCACATGAGCTCTCTGGACACCAGTGTGCACTCTTAAAGTGATAGTAATGTTTTACAGAAATAGTAGCCCCAGTTAATCGACATAGTATTTGGGCCATGGAGAGTATTATTTCAATACTGTCAGAGTTGTAGTTCAAGATGTTATCATGGATGATAACATATCTCCCTCCCACCCCTTTTACCTAATGTAAGCCGCTTCCCCTCAGACATGGAATCTGGTCACTTGACCGGACAGGTCGCAGCAAGGGACAACCTTCTTACTGTGAGCATAAGGAAAACCCTGCCCCCCTTAACAGGTTTTTCAGGTTTTTCCTTCTGCTCACTGATGATTGTCCCTCTTTGTGATCCATCCGGACAGACTTGCTGCTCTGAGGAAAGCAGTGCTACATCAGTAAAAGGGGCAGGAGGGGGATACTTTATCATTCAATTACTCTTGAATCTGAGCTGCTTTAATTATGAAACATTACTATCCCTTTAATGTTAAAAACAACAGTTTAAAAGGTTATAACTTTGATATGAAATGTCTCCCACCAGTGAGAGTTCCCATGTATTACTCCACAGGAAAACCCCCCGATATGCTTTCATAATAAAGGTTTAGTATTCCTTAAATTCTGTCCAGTATGGTACATTTAAAGGAACAATTGAGTAATAGTTAAATAAAACACTGATATTTATTTGTTATCATAGATCATCTTGTCATTAAGCTCCCTGACTTTCATCTGCCTTTGTAATGGTATAGTTTAGTGATTAAAGGGACAGTAATGTCCCAAAAAATATATCCAGTTTTGTAGATTTTAAAAAATAAATCAATATGCTCCAAACCTGATCTCTCAAACCGCTATGGTTTGAGAGATATAGGGATTCAAAGTTCCCCCCTCCCTCCCCTTCTCCTGATGTCAGCTGTAAAGATCTACAAAGTGCACTTGCAAACCAGGTACACTTTGTAGATCTTTCCAATGAATGAATTCTTTATAGATAACGCAATCTCGGCCCTGCTGCAGAGCCGCCTGCTGGTCCCCTGACTGGGATCTCCTGCTGTTAGCTAGATGCTGACGTCAGGAGAAAGGGAGAGAGGGGCGAACTTTGAATCCCTATATCTCTCAAACCATAGCGGTTTGAGACATCGGGTTTGAAGCATATTGACTATTTTTTTTAAAGTTTACAAAACCGGATATATTTTTTGGGACATTACTGTCGCTTTAAGTTACAATCTCCGAGCTATGTCAGTACCGTTGTGAGTGTGATTCCTATATGTAATAAAGAAATGTATGTAACAGGTTAAAAGAACTGTTAGTCTGCTACTTACCAAGCCTGGTCTGTGGGTTTATGTGACCAATCAAAGAAGCATGGGGAAGGAAAAAAAATGTGAATATTCCACAATCTCTGCTACATTGTATCCAAATAGCTCACTTTGTTCTCTCATGTGCTACGTCTGTTCTACATAGTTCTACTGTGACAAGTCTGTGCCACAGTCTACATGACAAGCTTGTGTCTGAGCCTATGTCATAGTATGAAAAAATCTGTGCTACAGACTGTACAAAAAATAGAGTGCAACAAACATGCTTCATAGATTGTGTATTGCAGCCAACATCCTATAGACTGTGTTAGTGCAAAATTCTACAGACTGTATATGTGCAACAAACATTCTACATATTTTATACGTGCAATGAAGAGGTCACACACTGTGCTAATGCAATATTCTAGTCTGTGACATTTCCATAAATATACTGCAGACTGTACACATGCAACAAACATTCCACAACTGTAGAAGTGTAATAGTGATGCCCAGGCTGTGTTAGTGCAACTAACTGCTAAAGACTGTATAAGTGCAACAAGCGGCTACACTCTAAGTCTAATAAACTACCACAAATTGTTAGTGCAGAAATTGCTAAATTCTGTAAGTTCAATGAACTGCCACAAAGCACAAACTTAGTGCAACAAACTGCTACTGTGTATGTTAGTGCAAAAAGCATACTAAAAGACTGTAAGTGCAACAGTTTCTATTGGGTCCACAGATTACAACAGATTGAGTAATTGCAACAAAATTGCTACACTGTGTACATTGAATAAAATGCTACAAGCTTAGAGCAGCAAATAGCTACAGACTAGAGACCAAAAAAACTGATAATTTGCTGAAGCACTTTATGCTTTGATTACAGCAGTATGTCAACCTAGCACATCTGGATTGTGCAATTTTATCCCACTTTTCTTTGCAGACGAGTTCAATCTCAGTCAGATTGTGAGGGGGATCTACTGTACACAGACCATTTAGGTCAGACCACAGAAATTCTATAGGATTTAGGACCAGGCTCTAACTGGGACATTCCAGGACATTGATCCTTTTCTGTAAGCCATTCCTTGGTTGACTTGGCAATGTGCTAAGGACTAGTGTTGTGTTGAAAAGCGGAATTCTTCTTTAATTTCTGCTTTCTGGCAGAGGGAGGTAAGTTTTGTGCCAAAATATCTTGGTATTCGGAGCTATTCATTTCTCCTCTATCCTGACCAGAGCCCCTGTCCTTGATGAAGAGAAGCAGCCCCATAGCCTGACAGCAGGTATTGTGGTATTTGGGTGACAAGCTGTCGTGGCTTTGTGCCAAACATACTTTTAGAATTAAGGCCAAAAAGTTCTACATTAGTTTCATCAGACTGTAAGACTTTTGGCTACATGGTTTTGGGAGACTGAATGTGTATTCTTGCCAGGGCTGGTGCAAGGATTTTTGCCACCCTAGGCAAAACCTAATTTTTCCGCCCCTTGGCTCCACCCCTTGTGCCCTACCCATTTATGCCCCGCCTCTGTATGTGTTTAAGTGTCAGTGTGTTCCCTGTATGTGTCAGTTTGTGTGTGTTCTCTATATGTGTATGTGTGTGTCAGTATGTGTTCCCTGTATGTATATGTGTGTCAGTGTGTGTGAGTCTCTGTAAGGATATCAGTGTGTAAGTATGTGTGTGTGCTTCTCTATATGTGTATCAGTATGACAGAGTGTATATTTTCTATATGTGACTCTCCCCCTCTTGACTGTTGACCCCCCTTTGACTCTCTTTCTCTGTCTGACTCTTGATCCCCATATTGACTGCTGATCCCCCCTTTGACTCTCTCTCTTCCCCATCTGACTCTTGATCCCCCTTTTGACTACTGATCCCCCCTTTCACGCTCTCTCTCTCCCAGTCTGACTCTTGATCCCTCTCCTGACTGCTGATCCCCCCTTTGAATCTCTCTCTCCGTCTGACTCTTGATCCCTCTCCTGACTGCTGATCCCCCTTTGACTCTCTCTCTCCCCATCTGACTCTTGATCCCTTTCCTGACTGCTGATCCCCTCTTTGAATCTCTCTCTCCCCGCCTGACTCTTGATCCCCCTCTTGACTGCTGATCCCCCTTTGACTCTCTCTCTCCCCTTCTGACTATTTATCCCCTCTTGACCCCCCTTTCACTTACTCTTCCGGTGCACTCTCTCCCCAGTGAGTATGTTTTGGTGCTCTCCCTTGTCTGGCTTTTATTAACCTTTTCAGTGCCAGAGGGGTATACAACACATTGCAAAGCTATGCATTGCGTACACCTCTAGCACTGGGTTAATGTAGCACAGCGATGTCCGTTTCTCTTTCCCCCTCCGCTTCTTCAATCCTGGTCCAGGATTGAAGGAGCGGAGGGGGAGAGAGAAACAGGTATCGCTGTGCTACATTAAAAAAATAGCCAGCCAAGGGAGGGCACCGAAACATACTTTTTTTTTTTTTTACTTTGGCAGTATGTTGTAAGCGGCGGTGGGGGCCAATGCACCCTCGGAGAATGTGCGCCCTAGGCCGGCGCCTACCTCGCCTATAGGTGGCGCCGGCCCTGATTCTTGCAAAATGTATACAGGCTTGGAAATGGCTTCTGTCTTGCCACGGTTGCCACCCTACCCTGCAGTTCAGATTTGTGGATAATACACAACATTGTTGTAATATGCAAGGAATGGCCAGTTACTGCCATAAAATCTGGCAGCTCCTTTAAAGTTGCTTTTGGCCTCCTGGTAGCCAGTCTGATGAGCTCTCTCCTTGCTCAGATATTAGTTTGGGAAGGATGGCCTGGTCTTTGCAATGTCCTGGTGGTGCCATATTTCTTTCACTTCTTAATGATGGTCTTCACAGTGTTCCATGATATATAATGCCTTCAAATTATATTTTATATCCCTCTCCTGATCTGTACCTTTCAGCAATAAGATCACATAGATGGATTGTTAGCTCCTTGAGGATCATGGCTATCTCTGAAGTATGCAACCAAGAAACCTTCAAGAAAATCCTACATTAACAGCTGATGTTATGTAATCAAAATCACTTCTATTGATATCGAGTGAAGGCAAATTTCCTTTGTAAATAATATAAAATGTGACTGGTTATATCGGAACACAGTTAACAACCCACATTGCAAAGGGTGTGCATCCGTATGCAGCCAAGTCATTGACAACTTTTTATTTTTAATTAGTTTGCCAAGACTTGATCCATTCATTTTTCACTTAAATACTGGTTACAAGATTGTACAATGAAAAGGGGACTGACATGATTTGTCCTGATTTCAAACTTTAAATCAACAAAAACTGAGGTTTCAGTAAGGGTGTGTAGGCTTTTGAGATCCACTGTTATAGAATGAACTGATGCAAATGTAAAAGCTGATAATAAACAATATTGGATGTGGTATTTTCAGCAGACGGGTTGAAGCTATCTCCTTTGTAAAGTTTCATGTCTAGTTTTCAGCCATCTGATAAGAAATGTGGAGTAGTTTGTAAACCTGTTTTCCCTCAACCTACTAAAAACCAGCACATGCACACAATTGGGCCGTATGTTCAGGAGATAAGTGGAGAAGTTCTGGAGCAAACCACTTACACTATAGGGGAGAACTAAAAATTCCAATTGATTTAAAGGAATAGCAATACTTTGTTTTATCTTTATTAAAAAAAACATGAAGAACGATATGTCTTATCTCTCAAACCTTTATACTTTGAGAGATACTCACAAGCAAAGTTTCCCCTCACTGACCAAAATGGTCAAGTCTGCCATCTAGCTGTCAGATTTGGAATCCAGTCAGCAGATCAACCGGTGGCTCTTCAGCAGAGCCCAGATCGCAAGATATAAAAAGAACTAAAAAGTGTGCTTGCAAACCAGGCACGCTTTGTAGACTATTCGAATGAAGTAGTTCTTCTTATATCTCGCAATCTCGGCTCTGCTGTAGAGCCACGGCCAGTCGGCGGACCTGATTCCAAATCTGACAGCTAGATGGCAGACTTGACCATTTTGGTTAGTGAGGGGAAACTTTGCTTGTGAATATCTCTCAAACCATAAAGGTTTGAGAGATAAGACATATCGTTCTTCATGTTTTTTTTAATGCCTACAAAATAAAATAAAGATATAACAAAGTATTACTATCCCTTTAAATGGGGATTTTACCCCTTTAAATATTGGAGAGGTCACCATTGCATCACTTTCAGTTCCAATAAGGCTATACTCTGCCTCTTCATATGAACTCACCCTCAGAAGGTTTGGGATGCATCAGGACAAGAGGAAGCTCCACTGAAACATCACTACAGCACAAAAACAAACAAACAAACATATTAGGAATGAAACCAACAGCCAAATATAGCAAGAGACTGTGGAAAGAAAGACAGCAACATGGAATTGTGTGCAAGCAGAATTGGCAGACTTTCTAATGAGATTTGGAAATATTGCACTGTTGTACTTTATACCCCTGTAGGTTTACAATCTGTGAGTTACTTATTGCTGTCTTATATTATGGATGTTAGAGTTAAAGTGAACCTGTCGTTGGGGGTCAGGCTGGGTCTTGCAGGGCTTACCACGATAGCAAACCATAAGGGTCCACACATTCTTGAAAACAATAGGTGCAACCATGAGGTAATTTGAAAACATACTTGATAATTTATTCAGTCAAAGTTTCTGAATAATCAAGTGTGGTTTCATGTTACCTTGTGATTGTGCCCATTGTTTTCTAGGCTCTTTAAAAGTATGGTTCCCATAATCAGACATTTTATTGGGGGACACTCATGAAAAATACACTCTGCAGGCATGCAATGGATAAAATGCAGCCCTGTAATATACATTTTTCATGAGTGTCTCCTATAAAACGGCTGATTATGGGAAATGACGTGGGTGAGAGAGACAAGGAAGGGAAAGAGGCAAGAGACAGAAATGAAGGTGAGAGAGACACACATGGAGGAGAGAAAAAGGGACACATGGAGAGGGGAAGAGACATAAGGGGGAAAGAGATACATGGAGAGAAAAAGAGAGGCAAATGGAGGGAGAAAGAATGGCATGATGAGAGACACACATCACACTGTCTCTCGCTGTCTTACTCTCTCCATTGCACTCAGCAGGATTTGGGATCCCTGGAGTCTTCAGCATTCATTGGTTCCTTCAATAGGCTGTAACTATTAATAAAGCTTTAACTAATGATGGTGAGCTCCTTGATAGGTGTTGCCATGTCTCCACTGAGTGGGAAGTCTGAGTAACCATGTCTTATAAATATCACTTTATCCTGCCTCTCAACTAGAAATAGCTGTTTGCTGCCGGACATAGCTACTCAGATTCCATTCCCAATGCAGACATGGCAACACCAGGCAGGGAACTTAATAGATTGGTGGCAGGGAAGCTATTTAAAAATTCTCAGGATATTGAAGAACAATTGCATTTTTGAGGGCTTAGGGAATCCCTAGTTCTTCCACCCCCTGGCCAACCCGCACCTAATGATAGGAATGTAGTTGTGCTTTAAGGTGAGCCAGTTTAATGGTGCAAAGACTTACTGCAGGTGGGGCCTGACTCACCCTAAGATTAGTTCCAGTGTTTTACAGTATTTTCACATGTCCTCTGTGGTCCCCAGATTCCCCATCCCTCCAAACCTCCCGATCCCCAGTTTAAAATGTAGGTGACCCTCTGATTGGTCACCTCTTGTTCATTCTTTGTCACTCTGAACCCAGTGGGCTGGAGATTGGCACTGCAATAGTAAACTGCATTTTTGTTTAGATTTGGAATTCTAGTGGCATAGAGATGTACAATGCACTGCTCTGAAATGCCCTGTGGCACTCAGAGGGTTATAATAAACATAATACCCTGCCCCACTTAACAGCTGATTCAAACAGATACAGAGCTAGCAGATCAGATGTTTCATGTAACAACTGCTTTGCCTTTCTGTGTTTACCTGAACTGGCAGATCAGCTCCTTTAATTCCACATCGGGCTATACGCTGATTAGCTGATTCATGTAAACAGAACATTCTCAGACAAACTAAGTGTATACAGTGCCTTACAGAGTGTGGCAGAGTCTTATTTCATGAATTAGCTGATCTTGGGACAGATTATGAGAACATGAAACATCTAATCTACTGGTTTAGGTAAACACAGAAGTGGTAGATCAGCTGTTACATGTTCTGTGTGTGTTTGAAGCAGATGTTAAGTGGGGCAGCAGATTGTGTATGGTACAACCCTTTGATTGCCACACGGGTGTGTAACACACTGCTGCGCAAGCTGGTGCACATCCCTATGGCACTGCTCTGCAGTAAAGACTTCAAACTGTCCCATGTTCCTGCAGAAAAAGCTATGCGAACATCCCAACTTCGCCATCTTAGTTTGCTGGATTTGGGTCTGTGAACTCCGACTATAGGCAGCTAGCAGAGCTTAGTGCATGTGGCAAATAGGTACATTGCAGTAATGTCAAAAAATAAATCGATATAGCATTCATCATTCAATGTACTTTTTTATGTATAGAATCTTTTTAAATCTCTTTACCTTCATATTCTTCTTAAAAATCAAGTCAAACATTTCCCCTCCTGCCCCTTTCCATAATATCATGCAGAGTTCACTCACATCCAAAAAAACAGGCCGGACAGATTGCAACGAGGGACAACATTGTGTCACTATAAAGAAAACCCCAGGATTTTCCTTATACTGACACAGACAATATTGTCCCTTGTTGAGATCCGTCCTGTCAAGCGACTTGCTTATGGATCTCAGGGAACTCTGCATAACGTGAAAGAAAGGGCTGGAGGTGAAACTCGATTTTCAAGAAGAATATGAGGGTAAAGAAAAATATTTCAAAATACACTATACGTTATAAAAAAATTAAACTGAACAATACTATGTAGATTTATTTTTTGACATTACTATCTCTTTAACATAAAAGAAATACAACAATGGTTCATTAAACTGCATTGCAATATGCAAGTGAACCATTGTTGAAGGAGATGCTGAACCACTGCAAACCTGTTGAAAGCATGACAAAAGCATTGCAATATCAATGTATTTGCAGTGTATTCACAGAGATATGCTAGATAAGACAACAGGTTTGCACCACAATTGGTCGGTTTCTTCTTAGTACAGCTCCCTCATTGTGTCAATATTTCATTATGGTCATATAATAATTTGTGTTATCATGGTTACATTGATAACAATTACAATGATTACCTTGATGTTAGGTCACCTAGAATTCTGCAAAGACAAAAAAGAAAACAAGATTCATGTTTAATTAATCCAGTTTCATAGGGGCCAATTTAAAATATAATGAGAAACTCGGTATATGTAAACTTGTTTATGTAGAAATGCCTTTTCCTATGTATTGGAGAACACAACTTGAGGGGAGCCTCAACTGTGGTAACCACACTCACATTCTGAGTTGTGGATATAGCCAGTACAGTTCCAATAATCATCAACAGGGGTGTGATGTTCAGAAAGTTGGTGTAATGAGTCTCAAATCAATTCTTACTCCATGTTTTAGTTTTCAGACATTTTATCATCTGTTCTGCATTCATTTCCACAGTCCCCATCAAATGGAAAAAAACAGTATTAAAAGTGGGATTGGGTTAATCGACCATCAGATTGTAAGGAATTAAAAAAAAAAAAAATCTTCATGCCATCTTTTTGTTTAATTTATGTATTTTTTCAGGCAAAATAAAAATGGTCTGACACTGGAGAAGACGGTTTAAAGCATGATTAACAGAAAAGAGTGGGAAGTGCTAATATGGCGTTAACTGTTAAATGGCTAGTAATGTTTCATAGTAAAAGCAGCTCTAATTAATCATCATAGTATGTGGACTTTGGAGAGTGTTATTTCATTTCTGTCAGAGTTGTAGTTCAAGAGTAATTCAGTGACAAAGTATCCCCCTCCTGCCCCTTTTACTGATGTAACACTGCTCAGCCAGATCTGAAGCGAGGTGCCCAGGTAGAGTGCAGAGAGGGACAATCTTCAATTAATATAAGGGAAAAACCTGAAGAACTTGTCAAGAGGGGCAGGGCTTTCATTGTTCTCATAGGAAGAAGATTGTCCCCTTCTGTTATCTGTCTGCTCTATGGACTGGATTCCACATCTGAGAAGAGATGGTTTACACTAGGTAAAAAGGACGGGAGGGGAAACTTTCCTTGTGAATATCTCTCAAACCATAAAGGTTTGAGAGATAAGACTTATATCGTTCTTCATGTTTTTTTAATGCCTACAAAATAAAATAAAGATAAAACGAATTATTACTATCCCTTTAAGAGAAGTATATCTCTTTGGAAATGTATCATTTTAAATGCAAAAGATTTAAGGACAGTATCCATGAGCCCATCTTACCACCATTTTTATTTACCTATGACATATTTTCAAAAGTGACTGATTTACTTCTAAAAAAATCGCGCTCCCCCCTTTTTCCATCAACCCACAATATGATTTTTATAAAATTACGATGACTCTTTGAACTTCGCACCCCAGCTTCTATTTTATGGTGGACAGTTTATTTACCAATATATATATATATATATATATATATATAACCTTTTATTGTCTATTATTGCTAGAGGTCGCCATTGTACTGTAAAGTATGCATTGGAGACCTAATGCGTAATGAAAAGATTAAGAACTTATTGTGTTTGTATGCTTTAAGCTAAGGAAACTGTGGCTGAGGTTAAGGGTGGTGTCATGTGAGGAGTTTAAGGGACTGAAGGGTAGGGCTGAGAGAAGCTGTGTTGCCTTGTCGAATAGGGCCTGCACTTTGATACTACCCAACCTTTTTGTTCTTCTTCTTTTTTATGAAAGTACTAGTTTTAAAGCCCGTGTTCATGGGCCAGCACTGGTGGTGCTGCAGTCATGCGCAGTACTGACTGCTCAAACGTGCCGCTGCTGATACGGAGTGGGGCACTCCGAATTCAGACCGTAGTCCCAGGAAGGTGCGCAGAGAGGATTCCTGTGTGAATTCAGAGCGCCCTGCTCCATATCAGCCACAGTGTGGCAGTCTCTACTGCGCATGACTGCAGCGTGCGCAGCCGTCTCTACTGTGCATGACTGCGGCATGACAAACTTAGTTCATAGGTGGTAGGTAGCCACAGGCTATAAATGCAGTGACTTGCACTTTTAGACAAATGTTTATTTGTACATACCCCCCATTCTTTTGATACTATGCCAGCATAGAAAATGTGTATATGTAAGTGACAGACGCATATGCTGATACAGTGTATACTAGGTGTGTATGGGTATAGAGATCACATACCCTCCTCTGCACACCATCAGGTTAACCCGCACTTTATATGACACGAGGATTCCCAGCACCTCCTTGTCCATCCCTGGGCGCAGTCTAAGAGAAGAGGAGACACCTTAAATAACATGCATATCATTATTATTACAGTTCAGATAATGTAAAGGAAGAATAAAAACGATTATTGGAAAGCATTACATACCCTCTGGCACTCAATGGGTTAAGAAACATTTATAAGTATGTTGCTCGATGATGAGATTTCTTTTCCTTAATGCATCGCTTATGCACTTTATGACTTAAAGCCAGATATACTTCCGTTAAGGATAGGTGAGACTCAATGTTATTTAAAGGGATAGTAACGTTTCAAAATAAAAGCAGCTCCAATTATTCTTCATAGTGTTTGGGACATAGAGAGTGTTATTTCAATAATGTCAGAGTTCCAGTTCAAGAATAAAGTATCCCTCTCCCTCCTCTTTTACTGATGTAACACTGCTCACCTCAGAGCAGCAAGACTGTCTGGGTGGATCTCAGAGAGGGACAATCTTCAGTGAGCATAAGGGAAAACCTGAAAAACCTGTCAGAGGGGCAGGGTTTTCATTGTTTTCACAGTAAGAAATTTGTCCCTTGCTGTGAGCTGTCTGGTCTTAAGACCAGATTCCTTATCCGAGGGGAGGTGGTTTACACTAGGTAAAAGGGGAGGGAGGGGGATACTTTATCATTCAATTACTCTTGAACTACAACTCTGACAGTATTGAAATAACACTCTTCATGGCCCAAATGCTATGAAGATTAATTGGAGCTGTTTTATCTTGAAACATTGCTATCCCTTTAACTGCTAAAACTGCCTTTATTTTTGTCTTAATTATCAAATGTTTTTACACTTGTGAAAATTCTTATTTCCTTCACTCCAGTTTCTACTCTACGTTTCAAAAATCAACCAACTGGCATTTGTACTTAGCAAAAATATCACAAAATATATATATATCCTTATGTAGCTGTACATCATTTTTATACACTTTCTTTATTATTCTGGTCGTAAGTTCATTGTCAAACTGTCGCCCATTATTGGGCGAGCAACAAAATGCCACATTAAACATATCGCCCACTATTTAAAAGAGTGATATCAGAATCTCGCCCGTATCAAAAGGATGAGATTCTGATATCACGTGCTTAAACATTGCACATTTCAATAGTAATCCTATGGGAAACATGCCTGCTCCACCGTAAAGAACGTAGAGTCTGTCCCAAAGCATGTATTCAAAGTTATCCAGATACCTTTCTGGCACTCAAAGAGTTAAGAAAGCAGCAAGTCATTGAAGATCAAGTCTTAACTCGGATCTGCAAAGTGACCTCCTGCCCCATATACTGCTTCCTCCCCACCGTGGTACTGCGGTTCTGTAGTTTTGGTGTACACATGGATGCAGGTGAGATTCTGATGATGCATGCTTAAGCACGTCTGAGGAGAGGCTTGAACTTTGATTACTTGCTGCTTTCTTAACCCTTTGAAGGTTACATGCTTTGGGATAGACTTTACAGTCCTTATGGTCGAGCAGGCATGTCGCCCATAGGATTACTATTGAAATGTGTGACATTTAAGCTTGTGATATCAGAATCTCGCTCTTTTCATGCTGGAGACATGTTTAATGTGGCATTTAATGTGGTTGCCCAATAGTGGGCAACATATCAAAAGGATATCATGGTTGCATACCCCAACTCCCGCACAATAGACCTTATGTATAAAAACTGGAGCAAATCTTGGGCAAACCAACTGCACCATAAAATTCCCATTTTTAACCCCTTGAATGTTAGAGAGGTCTCCATTACAATGTTTTGCAATACATAGAGATCTCCCTAGAATTCAAGTGGTTCAAAGCCTCAGTTGAATCAATGAGGAGTTTTAGTTGTCTCCTGTGGTGCAGTTGGTTTGCCCAGGGAGTGCTTGAAGTTACTCCAATAAATTAAGGGACACGCTACTAAATAACATACTAACATTCAAGGCAAGTAAGGTCAAAATGAGAGTATACATCAATTATTATATACAGGTCACAGCTAAGATAAGAAGCTATTTTAACTTCTGCTACATCAAATTGCATAGTAAGTATTAAAAGGGAAACTATAACCTGTATTAAAGCAGAACTACAACCCCTTTTAAACATGGCCCCAGATAATTAGCCAGCTGGCGACTAGCTACTCAATAGCGTTAGTCGCCAGAATTATTACTGCGTTATCGAGAATTCATCCTGCTCCTGGGACTAACAGCCAGGAAACAGCACAGACATCTTTCCGTAGTGACGTCTGTACGCCTGCGCTGTCATTCCCAGTCTTCTCTAGGAGGTGTTGCTAGGAGCCGTTCAGCACCAAAAGGGACTGACAGCACAGGCGCGCAGACATCACTATGGAAAGATGTCTGCACTGTTACCTGGCTGTTAGTCCCAGGAGCAGGATGAATTCTCGATAACATGGTATTAATTCTGGCAACTAGCACTACTGAGCAGCTAGTCGCCAGATGGGTAATGTTACAGTTTTCAGACACTCAGACACAGATGGTTTAGTAAAACGCAGTTTTATTAAACAAGGAATAAGTACTCTAGTACAAGCAGAACAGTAGTAAATGTAATGGCAATACAAGACACAGATACAAGAACAAAAGTGCAGGCAGCAAAGGTACTCCAGTAGACCCAGGATCTGGAATAGTGCAGCAGCAGGGAGAATCTGGTCCTGAGACAGAGGGTACCACCGGGTGGTAGGAACAACAGGAGGAGGCACAATAGGAATGGCAACAGGATCCCTAGAGCGCTAGGAAGGTCAGCAAGATTGACTGGAACTAAGGCAACAGATCACCTAGGAATCTAGGTGAGGAATAATACAGACAGTATTATGGCAAGGCAACAGAACCCCTAGTACTCTAGGTGGTATAGCAGTACTGACAGTAATAAGGCAAGGCAACCGAACCCCTAGTATGCTAGGTGGTATAGGAGTGCTGGCAGCAGTAAGGCAAGGCAACCGAACCTCTAGTACACTAGGTGGTATAGCAATGCTGGTGGCAATACGGCGAGTCAACCGAACCCCTAGTACGCTAGGAGGTTTAGCAGTACTGGCAGAGATGTGGCAAGGCAACCGAACCCCTAGTATGCTAGGAGGTTTAGCAATACTGGCAGCGATTTGGCAAGGCAACTGAACCAACCAAGGAACGAAGGCCACAAGCTCATGACTGGAGTCACTATACCCATGCACCAGCCCACGGTCGGGCAATGGACGCTACAGACCCCGGACAGGCCATAAGGCCACACAGACCGAGACTAATTAGGAGCACAAGGAGCGACAGTCAACCTCGTAGTGATGGAGCGACAAACTGTGCTGGGTCAAGCGTAATAGGTGCGGGTATAACAGGAGGGGGAACACACCGTGCTGGACAGACACAGGGCAGGCAAATGGCTGAGTAAGATCTCGGACAGGGTAGGCAACCAAGCTGGGTCGGTACACAGAGCAGGAGAGTCAGCCAAGCCAGGTCGGTAAACAGAGCAGGAGAGTCAACCAAGCTGGGTCGGTACACAGAGCAGGAGAGTCAACCAAGCCGGGTCGGTACACAGAGCAGGAGAGTCAGCCAAGCCGGGACGGTACACGGAGCAGGAGAGTCAGCCAAGCTGGGTTGGTACACAGAGCAGGAGAGTCAGCCAAGCCGGGTCTCAACGGAAGTCAGGAGCAGGTGATCGAGCAGGAACGTAGTCAGTCAAGCTGGGTCATACACAAGATACCAGGAACCACAGAAACAAAAGCTAGATACTGGAACACCACGAAAGGGTGCCGCCATAATGACAGCACTCGAATATAAAGGCAATCAGTAGGAGGAGTCAGCTTTGATCACCAATAAGAATGCTTGAAAGGAAATAACCAGGAAGTAGCAATGTGGTAAACAGAGGGGTCACGGGCACCGTGATAGGTAATTATTTGGGGCCATGTTTAAAAGGGGTGGTATTCCGTTTAAAGTTGGCTTGATCTGAATGCTCATTTACACTGCATCTGTAATCCTTTTATTTTTTAAAATATAATTCGGTATTCACCGAGATACTTGAAAATTCAGCCGGTTACATCACTTCACTACAGGCTATCGATCAACTCTGCCCTGCAGCCTGTCAATCTTCGTCTGTTCCCCTTCCAACGTAGCGCCTCGTTCCAACCTTCTCCAATGACGGAGGATTTCTCCATGTAAGCTGGAGCGCTATATTGACAATGAGGAGGTTGGAACGAGGTGCTACGTGAAGAGGGGAACAGATGAAGAATGACTGGCTGCGTGGCAGAATGACCCGCAGTATGTCCTGAGGTGACGTAACCGGATGAAATTTAAAATTATCTCGGTGAATACCGAATTATTTTAAAAAAATAAAATGATTACAAATGCAGTACAAATGAGCATTCAAATCAAGTCAACTTTAATGCAGCTTTAGTCAATAGGCTGGTGCTATTCCTACTACAAAGGCCTGTCTATCTTATATGTTTTCAGGAAGTGATAATTATAAGGTGCAGCCTGTTAACTCGAGTGCCAGAAGGGTATGCAACACATTGCTTTGCATTGTGTTCTGTAGCGTACCCCCTGACACTCAACGGGTTAAGGGTTCCTTGAGAACTGATTAAAGCACCCCTAGGTTACAGCAATCAGTGACACAATGCTTACAGTCATTGTCCACGGGAGCATTAGGGGTTAATATATAAGAACTCTCAGAGTCAGCTGATATTGAAAGTTCCCAGATATGAAGATATAAAAAACAATGCACTTATAGACAAACAGAAGTAGAACCAGAGTTTGAGGGGTTTGAGCATCAGGAACAAGTTGTGGATGGGATAGTTATAAACAAGATGATCATAGCTGAGAATGTATAAAATTAGCTGACCCTGAGATGTTTTCAATATTAACCTTAAACATTACAAGAACATACATTCTGGTTGATATCTCCCTGTTTGGTGCATCAATCAGTCCTCCAGGAGCTTCCGACATGCTGCAACTTAGAGATGTCACTGCTTGAACACACCCAAGACAAACAGGACTTTGCCCTTTGCCTTTCTGGTATACATTTCACCAGTTTAAAGACTAAATAAGCAGTTAATTGGTGCAGCTCATATAGTGGGTAACAGAGGACTCCCTCACCTTGAGAATGTGGCCCTTTACCCAGAGACCCTGTGTTTTGGGTCAAACCCTGAGAGTTCCCTGGTATTAAGGTGACTGGCTGACACTTTGTACTTAACACCATAGAATTCAAATGAAAATTCCTATTGGTTTAAATGGTGCGTTAACCCATTGAATGCTAGAGACATTACCAACACACTGTGAAGCAATATACTGGAGAACCCACTAACATTCAAGATGTTAAAAGCCACATTTAAATCATTGGGAGTTTTGAGTTCTCCCGTGCGGTTCAGTTAGTTTGCTTCACGTTTTTTTTGTTTAACCCTTTGAGTGCCAGGAAGGTATCCATTCCATTGCAACAATACTTTTGATACCTCTCTGGCTCTCAGAGGGTTAACATAGGGAGCAAAAAGCTTGCACAGCAGGCAAGGATGTGATACAGAACTGGTACGTATAGGCACAGGGATTCATAGTTACACTGTAGTTGATGCCAGGTTGGTGTCCCCATGTTTCAGTTTGCCATCCAGGGAAAATCCACGTTTTTCCCGGTTATTGGACAGAAGTGGAGTTATCGAGTATGTTCGGGTGAATGAAGAGTTTGCTGGTACAGTGTCACTGAAGTAAGAAAAGAGAATGAGATCATTAGGGGTGGACTGAGGGGAGAGAAAAATTAAATTGGGGAGAAATGAAATGGAATGGGGGAGAGATGTAATGAAATGGGGAAAAGTTGAGGGGAGAGATTAAATGGAATGGGGGAGAAATGAGGGGAGAGAGGAAATGGGGGAGAGATTAAATGGAATGGGGAGAGATTAGATGAAATGGGGGAGAGATGAAATGGAATGGGGGAGAGATGTAATGAAATGGGGAAAAGTTGAGGGGAGAGATTAAATGAAATGGGGGAGATATGAGGGGAGAGAGGAAATGGGGGAGAGATTAAATGGAATGGGGAGAGATTAAATGAAATGAAATGGGGAGAGAGAAAGTGAAATGAAATGGGGGAGAGATGAAATGAAATGAAATGGGGAGAGATAAAATGGAATGGGGAGAGATGTAATGAAATGGGGAAAAGTTGAGGGGAGAGATTAAATGAAATGGGGGAGATATGAAGTGAGAGAGGAAATGGGGGAGAGATGAAATGGAATGGGGAGGGATTAAATGAAATGGGGAGAGAGAAAGTGAAATGAAATGGGGGAGAGATGAAATTAAATGAAATGGGGAGAGATAAAATGAAATGGGGGAGAGATGAGGGGAGAGATGAAATGGGATGGGGAGAGATTAATTGAAATGAAATGCTGGAGAGATGAAATGAAATGAAATGGGGGAGAGATAAAATGAAATGGGGAAGAGTTGAGGGGAGAGATGAAATGGAGGAGAGATGAAATGGAATGGGGAGAGATTAAATGAAATGAAATGGGGGAGAGATGACATGGAATAGGGGAGAGAGATGTGATGAAATGGGGGAGAGATGAGGGGAGAGATTAAATGAAATGGGGAAGAGATGTGATGAAATGGGGGAGAGATGAAATGAAATGGGGGAGAGATGTGATGGAATGGGGGAGAGATGAGGGGAGAGATTAAATGAAATGGGGGAGAGATGCGATGAAATGGGGAAGGAGATGAGGGGAGAGATGAAACGAAATGAAGGAGAGAGATGTAATGAAATGGGGGAGAGATGTGATGAAATGGGGGAGAGATGAGGGGAGAGATTAAATGAAATAGGGGAGAGATGAGGGGAGAGATGAAATGAAATGGGGTAGAGAGATGTAATGAAATGGGGGAGAGATGTAATGAAATGGGGGAGAGATGAGGGGAGATATGAAATGAAATGGGGTGACATGAAATGAAATGGGGGAGAGATGAGGGGAGAGATGTGATGAAATGAGGGGAGAGATGTAATGAAATGGGGGAGAGATGAGGGGAGATATGAAATGAAATGGGGAGAGATGTAATGAAATGGGGGAGAGATGAGGGGAGAGATGAAATGAAATGAGGGGAGAGATGTAATGAAATGGGGGAGAGATGAAATGAAATGGGGGAGAGATGAGGGGAGAGATGTGATGAAATGAGGGGAGAGATGTAATGAAATGGGGGAGAGATGAAGGGAGATGAAATGAAATGGAGAGAGATGTAATGAAATGGGGGAGAGATGAAGGGAGATGAAATGAAATGGAGAGAGATGTAATGAAATGGGGGAGAGATGAGGGGAGAAGTGAAATGAAATGGGGTGAGATGAAATGAAATGGGGAAAGATGGGGAGAGATTAAATGAAATGGGGAGAGATTAAATGAAATAGGGGAGAAATGAGGGGAGAGATGTAATGAAATGGGGGAGAGATAAGGGGAGAGATGAAATGAAATGGGGAGAGAGGAAATGGAAAGGGTAGAGATGAAATGAAATGAAATGAAATGGGGGAGAGATGAAATGATAATAATTATAATAAAAATTGAGTGCTCTTGTAAAGGCAGGCAAACATTGAGCTTGAAAGACAAAGGCAGCTACAGGCACAATGCAGAACAATATATAAAAACAACTACTAGATCTCAGTAAGGACCCCTACCTTGGTTGAGGGCATTATGTTCAAAAGAAATTGGAGCTATTCTGGAACAAACCAACTGCACAATAAGGGATTCAGGAACAATTCCATTTATGTAAATGGAGCTTATAACCTCTTGAATGTTATGGAGGTCTCCATTACATTTCTTTGGGTATAAAAGCCTTATTTATACCAAAAGGGGACTGTGACGATTGTATTTATCCCCTTATAGTACACCAGGTCTGCCCCAAAATTACTCATTTTGTTTTGAACACACAGTCCTAAATCCTTTTGCTAAGTTAACCCTTTGAGTGCTAGAGTTGTACCCATCTGACACTCAAAGGGTTAAGAGACATATTCCCTCAGGTCTCATTCCCTTTTTGACTTAATAAATATTATGCATAGTCAAACTGCCTTTAACCCCTTAAGGAGTGGCCGCGCACTCACGCGGCGGTGACTTAAGGACCACTGAGCATTTTTTTTCCTTTGTTTCCAGTTCCGGACTCCCCGAACAGCGTGCAGCCGTGGGGGGAGCCCGGAATTTAATGACGGTCATAGTACGTCATGGGTCGTTAAGTCAGATCTACCCATGACGTGCTATGACCGTCAAGGGTTGTTAAGGGGTTAATTTTTAATCTTTTTTTTTTCATCTTCACCTATTTTTTTTTTTCACATATATGTACCTGATATGGAGCTACCTGGAGATTTCTGTTTAGTAGACACAAATCAGGATGTAATACAATGTTGCACTCTATGGGGTACCATTTGTAAATCATTCATTTTGTCTACAAAATTGCAGCAGTTATGCCACAAAAGTAATGTTGCCCGTTAAATGTTTGTATATATTTCACCAAATAAATTGTTGTATACAAAATTGTTTAGATATGTTTACATTCTTTTTTACATTGTATCTCTAGACCTGCTTTCATGTTCCTTATCAGAGAGCTCTCTGCAAACAGATCCAGACAGCTCAGTAAAAGTTTAAAAAATAGGTGAAGCTGAGAAAAAGTGTAAGTGATTTCACAGTACATATGTACAGTACTTGCAGAGTACGTAAAGTCACAATAAAGTTTGACTACTAATTTAACATCCTAGGGATATATGGGGGTTATGCACTATGGCTTGATAAAGAGGTGATAAACCAGAGATGACTTCTCCAATATTATCACTGCTCCAGTTCCTATGTTATTCTATAGCTTATGCACTAAGATCTCCAAAATTGGAGAAATCTTAGTGCATTGGCTCCATAGAATAACGTAGGATTACTACCGGGGAAGTCATCTCTGGATTATCACCTCTTTATCATGCCTTAGTGCATAACCCCCATATATTCCTAGAACTTTATTGTGACTTACATAATCTGCAAGTACATAATCTGTATAGTAAAATCTCTTAGTGCATAACCCCACTTCTCTCTCTGGTGAAGATACATGTCCATGTAGATGTGCAAGTAAACCTGGCTATATAGTAACCCCATGGATGCTAAACAGTTTTTCATCTCATTGCAGCACAATGCATTGGAAACCTCTTTACCATCCAATAAATTAAATTAGAACCCCCCACACCTTATTTTCCTCTTTGATTCACAATTTTGCATCTGTCTTTTGTACTTACTTTATGTCCTCGCTGCAGACAACTTTGGAGTACTTGTCCAATGAATATAACACCACTTCCGTCATCTGCTCCACTATGGGGACACATGAAAAGACACAACACATGTGTGACAACACATAAAGCTGGGACAGGCAACCTTTGGCACACCAGATGTTAGGAATTTTTACTCCCATCATCCCCAACCAGCCGTTGGCTGGTTGTCAATGATGGTAGATGTGGTCCTCAACATTTGGAGTGGTAAATGTTGCCTGCTCCTGATAGAGTGTATAAGCATGTCTCAAAGTCCAGTTACATGAAGTAATTGTCTCCCGCCCTCCAATGACAGCATAAGTAACAAAATGCTTCATCCATTCCTACTCACCTGTGATCTTTATTTTTTTCACAATCTTGTTAGTTGAGTTGTTGATTTTCACATTGACATTGACTGGCTCCCCATGATAATACAGCTAGAGAGTGGACAGAGGGATGAAAGATCACAAAACATATCAGTAAGGTGAAAGAAATACCTTTTGTGTTGAAAAGGGCATAGGGAGATAAAAACTAGGAGTAAGGAAAAGTGGGAAATAGGGTTTTGTTTTATATTAGGCATAGTAGGAAACTGTCAGGGGCACCTAATTGTGAGGCACTCCACAGCTGTGTTAGCCACAGTTGTAGTCTAGTTGTAGGCATAACCATTGGATTCCCAGTTATCCAACCCAGACACTGGCTCTTGGCTTATGTTCAGTCGTTTATTTACAATGTTATAAACTGAGAAAATGTCCAATCTATAACCTGCTGTTTTGTATTTGCCTATTATAGACAGTATTTTCTTCTCTCAGGTAACAGTGTATGGCAGGGGTGGGCAGCTTGAGGTACTCCAGCTGCTGTTGGACCACAACTCCCATCTTCTTTAGCCAGCCACTGGGGAGTGATGGGAATGAAACGCAAACAACAGCTGGCAGGCCTCAGGAGATTACCTCTGATATGATGGGCTGAGTCATATGAGAAGTGTGTGTGATCATGGGTGGGGCTAAGTGAGCCTGGTGTGCCTTGCATTGGACATCATGAACATATCTGGGAACTTCCAATTGAGGTCTACCCGGAGGGGAGTCCTCTGGTGCAGCAGGGGGTAGCAGTAATGACGCGAATCGCATCAAATAGGGGCGGGGCTTGATGTGAGTTGAGGGGGCAGGGCTTAAAGGTGTCACATAGAAGGCTGGGGAAGGAGGAACACCGGGAGAAACAACAGATGTGGGCAGAGTTTCAACAGAAACTCCCCACATCTGGAGGAATCAGCTTATGCCCTGGAGATCTGGTAAAGCTCTGTCAAAACCGGAGTCTCCGGGGCAAATCTGGAGAGTTCCCAGGTATGATCATGAATGGTAAATTCAGATATGAATAGTAAAGATGAAGGATCGCACGACAAACTAAGGTGGGGAGAGAGAGATAAAAAGAGAGAGAAGATAAGAAGAGACTAACAGAATATGTGGGTGAAAGTATCAGAGATAGAGTATCAAGTTAAGCAGATAAAAGGGTTATTATGGGCTGTTAAAATGTGAAATTCTCTACTTAGAGATATGATGACAGATACAATAGATAGGTTGAAGAGGGGATTAGATGCATTTCTGTGAAAAAGTTTCATACAGGATTATACTATATGTAGTACAGGATATTGGGCAAATAGTCAAACAGCAATCCTGGAGTTTTACTTTATATTTTATCTAATTATTTCCCTTTCTGGGATCCACTGTGATTTCAAAAGTTGAACTGAACTCAGATGTATTTTTCAACTTTGCAAACTCTGTAACTGTGATGGAGAGAGACAAGATATGGTAGTAATAGAGTATGTATGAGTAAGTGACAGTCAAGATAATGGGGAGAGATAAAAGTTATAGGGAAGTATAAACAAGGGAGAAGCTGTAAGTGAAATATAGTAATATAATCCTATTGTAACAAAATAATGAGCCAGTTAAAGTTTAACCTTAATTCCACTGGTTTCCTCTTTTATTTACAGCTAACATGGTACTAACCTCTACCAGGGAGATATGAGAGCGAGAGACAGAAGATAAAAGAGGACATAGGGCAGAGGAAGAAGATAAGAAAGAAAGACTATGTCAGAGACAATTAACCTTGTTATGTGCCAGACTGGTGTGCACACATTGCAAAGAATTGTTTTACACACCTATTGAACATGGCATTAAACCATGACCCAAAAACACATTTGTTTGATGTGTGGGGCAAACAACCCTGCTCTAACCACCAATTTCTATTATTTGTTACATATCTTTTTGATGTAATACATAAAGACTCATCCAACAACTTAAAGGGATAGTAATACTTCGTTTTAACTTTATTTTATTTTGTAGGCATTAAAAAAACATGAAGAACGATATAAGTCTTATCTCTCAAACCTTTATGGTTTAGGAGATATACACAAGCAAAGCTTCCCCTCCCGCCCCTTTTACCTAGTGTAAGCAATCTCTTCTCAGATGTGTCTGGTTGTATGACAGTACAGATAACAGAAGGGGACAATTTTCTTTGTATGAAAACAATGAAAGCCCTGCCCCCCTTGACAAGTTTTTCAGCTTTTTCCATTATCTTAATTGAAGATTGTCCCTCTCTGCAGTCTACCTGGGCATCTCCCTTCTGATCTGGTTGAAGAGGGGGGGGGGATACTTTGTTTGTGAATATCTCTTAAACCATAAAGGTTTCAGAGATAAGACTTATATCATTCTTCATTTTTTTTTAATGCCTACAAAATAAAATAAAGTTAAAATGAAGTATTACTATCCCTTTAAAGGAGCAGTAAAGTTTTTTATTCAAAATTTATAGCAGTTTAAATAACCAGGAAGTGAATTTACTGTGTTTACTTCCTGATAGTTCTAACTGACAGGAAGTGACAGGCTGTTTCTATCACATTCTATGGAGAACTGTATGTAACTGACTTCTCTGACTTTCCTCTCCATTAGAATCTAACAGGAAATCTAATTAGAATTTGACCACTAGAGGGCACTGCTAATGTAAAAAAACATGGGTTTAAACTGTAATAATTCTGGAAATATAAATCTCTCGGCAGTACCCTTATTTTACTCAATAGGAAAATCCCTACAATATATATTTTTTCATAAAAACGTTTACTACTCCTTTAAATTAGGAGTGGGCGTCCTCCAGCTTTTGTTGGACTACACCTTCAACAACAGCTGTAGTGCTGCAAATTCCTACCTAGGCTTATAAGGCTTATTGGCTCTGAGTGGGGGCTCTGTTGACTTTCCCCATTCCATTGCCTATGAGTTAATCTATAACAAATAGAGAGGTACAAAATATGCAGGATAGAAGCGACAAGTGCAGTGGGAATAGCAAGGCTTGGGAGAGAGACAAGCACATGATATGAGCAGGATACGCAAAGTGTGAAGATGAGGTAAAGACACAGGTAACATGGTGAGGGTATGACGAGATAGATAAAGATATACATATATCCTTTAGTATGATATTTAGGATCATTCTAGAATACAAAATACCTCTTTGCCCAGTGATGCCTCAAGCTGTATGGGTTTGTCTGACATCATAAACTGACGTGTGGTTTCAGCACGTGGGGCAGGACCTGTTGCATCAGGAGCATATTGGACTTTTCTGATTATGAGCTGTACACTGTTCCTGGAAGAGGATATTGATTTGATTATTAACTAACTAGTTGAACAGCCTGTTACACGGGCCACAGTGCCACTGCCACCCGGTTGCGGGGCAGTCACGCGCAGCAGAGACTGCCCGTGCCGCGGCTGATACAGAGCTACACAAGTTATACAAGTGTTAGCGAATTATTATATTGGATAATGGAAATTACCCAACATTTTATAGATTAGCCTGTTTATTGGGCCACACTGAGGGTATTGTAGCAATAGTTGTCCATGTCCATATGTTATTAATCTCTTATTTGTAAGGCTACATAAAGTTCTATGCATGTAAATTGGTGGCTGGTATGCATTCTACCCAACTGTCCCTCTTTAGGAGGGACAGTCCATCTTTGAGACCCAAATCCCTCTGTCCCTCTTTTCTATCCTTTTGTCCCTCTTTTCAGGATATCAGAATGAGTATTGTATATTACTTTGCACCACAGCAATAAAACTCACGTACATGTATAGTTAATCTTTAATATATATGTTTATAAATTAAGCTGTGTAAATAAAATACTTTGGTATTGCAATAAATCATTTATTCAGTTAAACAAAGAGGAGCCAATAGGTCATGAAATATCCTAAAACTTCTCGGTAATGCCCCTCCCACCAGCCACACCCCCATAAACACCACCTAAAACAAAAGTGTCCCTCTTTGGCCATTTGAAATGTTGGGAGGTATGGGTATGGGTTATTGATCTCTGTAAATGTGAAAACACCTTAGAAGTATATGACACATGGAAAATTCTGTATTTTATATTTCCAGCTACTTGGAATTCTTTGTTCTGGATTCCATTGCAGGTGATAACTATTAATGGTTGTACCCCCATAGACTACAATAGCAATGTGTGGATAAAACAAGTTATAAATATAATATAATCCAGCCAGCCCTATGTTGGTCCAGTAATTAAACAAAACAAAACATTAATGCCTCAGGAGAAGAGGTGGGGTATCTCCTAGCTGGTATTTTGCTGCCAGGCCAGTAAAATAGGAATTAGAGTCAATCATAATATAGGAGAATTAGGTTGGCTGGTATTTTCCCAGCAAAGGTGGCAGTTTTATGTAAAGAGGCGAACACTAAAAGAAATATCAGATCAAGTGACATTGGCCTAATTTTCATATTCCCACCTCTTGTGAACTTTCTCTTCCAGATTTTCCGCACAAAATCCTTTCACCTCAAAATCCACTCCACAGGGCTGTAAAGGAAAAACAAACAATAAAAGGGAGCAAGATAAGTGGATTTTTTTTCTAATTCCAGCTACACTGCTTGAATAAGGAAACAAATATAACAGTTGAAAAGCTGGTAATTGGCTAAACGTACACAGTGGTGCTGCATTATGTGAACGAAGTATAAAATGTTGCTGTTTAAAGGGATAGTAATACTTCATTTTAACTTTATTTTATTTTGTAGGCATTAATAAAACATGAAGAATGATATAAGTTTTATCTCTGAAACATTTATGGTTTAAGAGATATTCACAAGCAAAGTATCCCCCCACTGTTCAACCAGATCAGAAGGGAGGTGCCCAGGTAGACTGCAGAGAGGGACAATCTTCAATTAAGATAATGGAAAAAGCTGAAAAACTTGTCAAGGGGGGAAGGGCTTTCATTGTTTTCATACAAAGAAGATTGTCCCCTTCTGTTATCTATACTGTCATACAACCAGACTCACATCTGAGAAGAGATTGCTTACACTAGGAAAAAGGGGCAGGAGGGGAAACTTTGCTTGTGAATATCTCATAAACCATAAAGGTTTGAGAGATAAGACTTATATCATTCTTCATGTTTTTTTAATGCCTACAAAATAAAATAAAGTTAAAACGAAGTATTACTATCCCTTTAACATAAATATTAACATTTCTCATTTCAAATGCCCAGTGTCACAGATCGCCTCCTTTTGGAAACCTAAGGAAGTGTGTGTAGGGAGCCATGTGTTTTTACACTGGACACATAACAAAGCAGTTGAGAGAGATGCACTGAGCTTATCTTTTATTCAGAAACTAGTGTAAAAGCCCGTGTACACAGGCCAAGGTGCGGGTAATGTTAACCCTCTGAGTGCCAGAGGGGTACGCAATGCGTTGCGTACCTGTAACGGATCTTACCCGTTACTTGAGCCCTTGTCTGGCCCTAAGACTGGTTACCCAAAAAACTGTGGACATTTTTACCTGGTTGTGCACTAAAAATAGTTTGTATATGCTATATGTGAATTAGGAAATGGACTGTATTACTGCCCTGTGGTAGACTGGTGGCAGTGAGGGGTTAATTATTTCAATGTATATTGCAATCCCTCAAGGCATTGACTATGTGCACTGTAGCAAGACCTCCTGCTGGGTGTTAACTAAGCCATTGTGAACTGCAGTCAGACCCCCTGCCGTGTGGTAATTAGTTCAAACCCTCAAGTCTTTGTTCATTAAACCCTTTTGTATCTGAAATGTAATCATGTCTGAGTTATTGTGTTTGTTAGGCCATCTTCTGTTGGCCTTTTGTCTACTGTGATATGATTGGATTAAGCCCTATTGTACCTGGTTTCCCCATAAGAGGTAATGCAAGATTTGTGTATAAATATCTGTGGTCTATGCCAATAAAGTGAGTTATGTTTGGAGTGAACCAGAGTTCTGGAGTTTTGTGTTCCTATGGTTTTAAAGTAGCCATTCTGCCGCCCATCTGAGCCCAGGTTCCTGTATTGTTCGTCCGTCTGCTGCCAGGATTCCACTACCAGACCTCATATCCTGTCAGGCTGCAACGTGGACTCTGCCTTGTGGTTTTCCTGTTCCAGCTAAAACCTTCGATTCGAGCACCGGAGTGCTCGAACGTCTTGGCTACCACCACCTTGGTTCCTGCAACACTTTCCCTGATCCGGTTCTGCGAACATTCGATGGTTTCGAGAGCCTGTGACCCCTCCGGTATCCGCATCCTTCGAGGTAGAGTCGGTCACCCGGGGTTCAACACCACTTTGAGTCGACCACCGGAACGTTGATTTGCTCGACCGGTGCATCCGACGGCGCCAGTCCGGCATCAATAAGGAGAGACCTGGGAACGACGGCGAAAGACGACCCAGTCCCTTATCAGCTTCTGTTACAGTACCCCTCTGGCACTCAAAGGGTTAAGAGGCTGCTACCTCACTGCTCCACGCGATGCAGTCTTGCATCACCTCACTGCGAACGCAGGCAGTCTCTGCTGCGCATGACTGCATCGTGACAAACATCCTAGCGAATTATTAGATAGGATGTTTCCATTCTCCACCAGTGTGTACACCAAGGTCATTATAACAAATCATATTATATACCCACATGACATAACCCCTTGAATGGCAGTTTTGGACATTTTTATTTATCACCTATGGTTCAACGTATGTGCCCCAAGATTGCTCTATTTTCTTAGTACACCAGCCTTACTGGCCTTAGAATGGCCAGTACAGGGGTACACAACTTTTGGCTGTCCAGCTGTTGGAGACTACAACTCATATCATCTCCACCCTGATGTTGAGGATGATGGGAGCCCCCAAATTCAGGAGAGCCAAAGGTTTCCTTCCTAAGAGCTATTAGGAGTGGCATTGCAGATACCCATGACAAAGGCCTGTCAACACTGTCAGCAAATGAAGAAAAAGAACACAACACATTGTAGTATCCCAGATACTGGCAAATGTTCAGTTACAAGTGTCTTCTACCAAGTGTGGGTGTGACTGAAATGTCGCCAGTGTTTGGGTTACTGCAATAAAACCCCATTTGATTGTAAAAGTTCTGTCACCATTTTGTAATTTTTCAAAATGCTGACCTTTCAGAAATGAGTCATGTGACCAGACTGCCATTTCAGTGCAGTATACTAAAGAAATATGCACATACACATATCTCCCAATAGTCCCTCTTTAGGAGGGACAGTCCCTTTTTCAGATGCAAATCCCTCTGTCCCTCTTTTCTACCCTTTTGTCCCTCTTTTCAGGAGATCAGAATGAGTAGTGTTTATTACATGGTCCACAACAATAACTCACATAAATGTGTAATTAATCTTTAATATATGTGTTTATAAATTAATCTGTGTAAATAAAATACTTTGGTCTTGCTCTAAATAATTTATTCAGTTACACAAAGAGGAGCCGGTAGGTCATGAAATAGCCTAAAAATTCTCGGTAATGCCCCGCCCACCAACCACACCCCCATAAACACCACCTTAAACAAAAGTGTCCCTCTTTGGCCATTTGAAATGTTGGGAGGTATGCATACACACTGTAGAAATGCACATGTTCTTTTGCAGTCTAATAGAATGGGTACCAGAGAGGTAGCCAACATGGAGCTCAAAGGGTTAAATGGCAATTTGGACACATTAGAAATGAGAAGAGAATGGAGTACAGGAACTAAAGAACACATTAAGAAATGCAATGTTAAAGATGTAGGGCTTCACTCTAGAAAAAAAGGAAGTCAATTCTGGGGCAAACCATCTCCACTATAGGGGACAAAATAACATTTCATCAGTATAAATGGGGATTTTAACCCTTTCTATGCCAGAGAGGTAGTCAAAGAATTTCAGAAGCTGTAGACCTCTCTAGCATTTCTCTAGGTGCTAAATGCCCATTTAAAGGGATAGTATTTCTTAAAAATTACTATTCTGCATCTTGTAGCCCTTAAAAAACTGAGTAAAATGACACCAGTGGCATCTCTCAATCACTTATGTTTTGAGAGATATCCGCTTTCAAAGTTCCCTCTCCCCTGATGTCAGCGTTCTAGCTGACAGCAGGGGAATCCGGTCCCGGGACCAGTGGAGGCTCTGCAGCAGTGCAGAGATCTCGTTAATAAAAAAGAAATCCTTAACTTAAAAGGTCTTCTATGTGTGCTTGCAAACCAAGCACACGTAGAAGACCATTTTAGTAAAGGATTTCTTTTTTTATTACAGTGATCTCTGCACTGCTGCAGAGCCGCCGGCTGATCCCAGGAGAGGATTTCCCTGCTCTCAGGTAGAACACTGACATCTGGGGAAAGCCAAAAAGAGGGAACTTTGAAAGTGGATATCTCTCAAACCATAAAGGTTTGAGAGATGCCGCTGGTGTCATTTTACTCAGTTTTTTTAAGGGCTACAATATGCAGGATAGTAATTTTTAAGTAATACTATCTCTTTAAATTAATTGGAGGTATTAACTCCCCCCCCCATAGTACAATTGGTTTGCTCCAGAACTGCACAATGTTAGCTTTTTTGAATATGGGCCCATAGATGTCAGTGAGTTAGTAACAGTGCAATGAAAAGGAAGCCAGTGTTGTTCTCAAAGGAGGTGGTGGGTGTTGCATAGGGTTAGAAGACACAGTTCAGGAAGTGCAGACAGAGTGTGAATAAGCACACACACACACACACAACACACACACACACCACACACACACACACAACACACACACACACACACACACACACACACAACACTATACACACACACACAAACACACACACACATATACACACACACACATACATACACACACACACACACATATACACACACACACACACAACACACACACACACACACAAAACAGATATTGGTTAGTGCTTTTCCTGATGTGTACATTTAGGGAATCGCTGCTAGGAGATGTTTGATTCAAAAGTTATTACAGAGGAAGGATGAGTACAGAGTATTTTTATTGCGTTGCTGTTTTTATTATGTTTATTTCATAATTGCTTTCTAAGGAAAGAGTTGATCACTGATGTTTTAAACTGCATGCATATTAGAGACAGCTCACAATGCAATGGAGATGTTACTTGTATCCAGGGCATTAAAAAAGTGATGTATTTCAATTACAAATCAAATCTCTCTACATTAGACTTTTCTGTTATGTATTATAGACAGAGAGAGGTGAGGTGAGATGTTAACCAGGGTTAATACAGATCTAGTTAAATGATTTTCTGCTGGTGTATAAGGCTCAGCTATGCTGCTTAACTATTTGAAAACTAGATTATTATATATATTAAATAATATTATATAATGTTATAGGACTTTTCCTGCTCAGCAAAACAATAGTACTTTCAGTGCTGGGGATTTTTTTTAACCCTTTGAGTGCCATGGATGTAATCAATGCATTGTTTTCAATGTGTTGTGTATCCCACTGGCACACAAAGGGTTAATTCAAAAGTACAATTTTTAAAAACAAACTATTAGCAAGTGATTCAATTAGAGTCCAAAAAGCAAACAGTTCTTTTGTAATATAATCAGTGGGAGACCTTGAGTTACAGACTGGATCTCCATAGTGAGTTATAGGAAAAAGCACCACCTACTGATACAATAGAATATTACAGTTTAATGTAACAAAAAAAAATCACATCTGAGATGTAATCATTTTTGAACAAAACATTTCAGAGCAGTGGGAGAACTCTTGTAGTGCTAAGCTAGAAATGTCCTACAATATTGTTTTTAGATCAAAAGTGTACTGACCTTTTAAAGCATAGTACCCCTATAATTGCTGTCATTGTGCAACCCTCACTTACTTTTCCAGTATCTTCTGGCCCCGGCTGAAGCGTCACAGAACATGGCAAGTTTGTTTCCATCTGAAAAGCATGAGAAGAACATTCAAGACTGACTTTTCCTTCGTGTGACCTCTCCTTCTTCACAAATACTGCACAAGGGCATACTTCCCAAGTGTCCCTCTTTAGGAGGGACAGTCCCTCTTTTAGACCCAAATCCCTCTGTCCCTCTTTCCCACCCTGATGTCCCTCTTTTTAGGAAATCAGATTGTGTGATGTGTATATAAGTGTATCATACTGCTCTACAGCAATAAAACTCACATTATTGTTTGTTTAAATGTCACTATATGTGTTTATAAATTATTCTGTGTAAATAAAACACTTTAGTCTTGTTCTAAATCATGTATTAGGTTACACATGGAGGTGTCAATAGATCGTGAAATAGCCTAAAAATTCTCGGTAATGCCCCACCCACCTGCCACGCCACCAACAACACCCCCTAAAACACAAGTGTCCCTCTTTAGCAATTTGAAATGTTGGGAGGTATGCAAGGGACATCCTTACATGGAAGCAGAAAGGGAAGGCGTTTGCCCCTAACTTTTTGCTCAGCTTCTCCTGAAGGGGTGTGAGGGGCTTCTGATTCTCAGGAAGTGGAGGGTACACCTGACAGAACAGAGTGTATATGTCCTTCTTGAAACTCAAACCAATAAGCTCCATGTCATCTCGCCCATAGCGGAAAGCGCAGGTCAGAGTCACGAAGACTAGAGAGTTGTAGTAGAGGGTAATGAGGTAACAAGGAGAGACAGCCAATGCAGAGAGAGAGAGAGAGGGAGAGAAAATATATTATAATAAAATAATAATGATAAATAAATGATAAAATAAATAAAAGATTCCAAGAAGAGATGGAAGAGAACAGGAATAAGGATACTGTTATACATCTGGAGCAATTATACAAAAATCCAACTGTACCTTAGGAATAGGCTCAGCACGTTTTACTCTTGTTAAAACCAAAAAGAGGCTTGTTGCTTTGTGCTTAACAATTTTTAATTCCTTCCAATGGGAAACTTAACTTATGTCCTGAAGGGCTGTTTAGGTAGCCTTGCATTGGGGACCTCTCTAGCATTGAAATGGTTAAACATTTAAGTTCCAGAGAGGTACGCAACGCATTGCAAAGCAATGCGTTGTGTCCCCTCTCTGGCACTCAAAGGGTTAAAACCCCATTTAAATCTATATACGACTGAATTACCAGCCAATTAAAACTGGAGCTCTTGTGATAGACAAGTACTCCAAGCAATGGGCACACAAGAGCTTGAAATTGAATCTGTTTGGGTTTCAGCATTCAAAGGGTTAAATCATTAGACAACTGCCACCAGAAGCAAGTATAATTCTGCATTTCAGATTCAGTGTAGGATAAGGAACTACTAGCTTGGTGATGGGCAGCTTGAGGCCTTCCAGCTTTTGTGGACTACAGTTCCACTCATCCCCCCAGCTAGCTGTTGGCTGACTGGAGATGATGGGAGTTGTAGTGCTCAATGGCCAGAATACTTTAGGTTACCCACCCCTGTTCTAGCTCCATAGTACACTACAGTTCTTCCAGTACCATTAAAGACACCCTAACCCATAACAATGAAATATAACTTTAAATATCACATACTCAACACCTAGCATATGTAAAAATGAATCATTCATACGTTACATCACTAAAATATCATACAAAGCTTGAATCTGCAACATACTGGAAATTAACTCTTCACCCAGCCTTCTGGCACTCAGTGGGTAAAAACCATCCACACCGCCCCCCAACTAGAAACAGTATTATCTGTTACCTTTCTTGTCCTTCTCTTGCTGATACTCTGGGTCGATCACAATCACTCCATCTAAAGAGAGACAGGAATCATTCATTTTAGCTCCAGGGTTCTGATAATTAACCCTTTGAATGCCAGAGGGGTGCGCAATGGTACCCCTCTGGCATTCAAAGGGTTAGACTCAAATTTATGAAGCGGTGAAGGAAAACACCAAATATCACTCAACAGTCTCCTTCACATTTTTCTTTTATCACTGGACTGGGGTCATTAAGCGGTATTTTTGTGACATGGGGCAGATTTACTAACCTACAGGCTCCACGTGATCCACGTGATCCACATAATCCCGTTTTGCCAGGTATATAGATAACTGGAAGGAGAGAGAGAAACAGGGAGCAGGGCTGTTACTTTGACGAGATTTTGAGTCATGTGATGAGAACGTCTGGAGCAAACCAACTGCAGCATAGGATATAAATTTCCAGTGATTTAATGGGACTTTTAACCCCTTGAATGCTAGTGATGCCTCCAATGCATTTAAAGCAATATATTTTAGACATTTCTAGCATTCAAGTGGTTAAAAGCCCCATTTAAATCAATGGGATTTGGGGGAATTTTCACATGAATTGCTTCAGACATATATTTGCAGCCCCATCTGTTATTTAATCATATTGCATGCTACAAGGAGCAACTTTAGGGCTTTCTGTTAAAAGCAATTAGTAACATAGTAGCATAGTTGATGAGGCTGAAAAAAACACCCCTGTTGATCCAGAGGAAGGCAGAAATAAAAACCCCATTGAAGCCATTTCCAATAAAACCCCAAATGGGTAAAAAAGTCCTTCCTCACTCCAAATGGCAGTCAGTCCCTGGATCAACAACCTATCTGCTTTGAAGCCAACTGTCATAATTCTCAATATTGTTCTGTGCTAGATAGTTATCCATTACTTTTTTGAAAGCAATAATAGCATCTGCAAGCACAAAATCCTGAGGCAAAGAATTCCATACCTTTACTGCCCATACTGTAAAAAAGTCCTGGCTTTGTTTTAGTCGAAAACGCCCTTCTTCTAGTCTTAGCAATTCTGGGGCAAACCAATTTCATGGGGGTGGGAACAGAAATTCTTCAAATTCCCATTGATTGAAATGGGGGAGTTTATACCTTTGAATGCCAGAGACATCTCCAAACACATTGCAATGTTTTGGAGACCTCACTACCATTCCAGGGGTAGTACATCCCATTTTATAAATGGGAAGTGTTCTTTTTTACCCTATGGTGTGGTCGGTTTGCTCCAGAATTTCTCCACTCTTTTTTTCTGCATAGGACTTATAGTGTTATTTTTCTGTCCTATTGATCAGGGTTATCCAATTGCTGTATATATAGATACGTCTATGAAAAGGCATATATCCCAACCTCCCTTTTTGAGACCCAAACCCTTCTTGTTTAGGAGATCAGAATGTGTATATAAGTGGATCACATTGTTCTACAGCAATAAAACTTTCATTGTCTGCTTCAACATTGGTAAATGTGTGTTTATAAATTATTTTGTGTAAATAAAATATGCTGGCCTTGTTCAAAATCATTTGTTCGATTACATAAAGAGCTGTCAATTTAGTAACCTAAAAATTATCAGCGACTCCCCGCCTACCAGTTGCACCAGGCAACACCGGACAAAACTAAAGTGTCCGTCTTTGGCCATTTAATAATATCAAAGTATTTTACCAGGAAGGAAAGTCTGAGATTGTCTCTTGTTTTGAAGTATGACTTGAAGGCAGGGCTTAAAATGTGAAGTCCTTTGCTAATAGCCAGACCTGAAAAGTTACTCACCACTGCAAACCATAACATATCCACCAGGGCTGAATTTCTACTCACCACCGACTAGTGGCGAGTGGAAATTTTGAGCCCTGCTTAAGGTATAGATATTTTCCCCAATTTAAGGGTACTTATTTTATCTACCTTGGAAGGATGAGTTGACAAGGCTGGGACTAGAACCAGTGACCTAGTGGTTTAGAACTGATTCTACAGCTGGTGCATTAAAGGGATAGTAATACTTCGTTTTAACTTTATTTTATTTTGTAGGCATTAAAAAAACATGAAGAATGATATAAGTCTTATCTCTCAAACCTTTATGGTTTATGAGATATGTACAAGCAAAGTTTCCCCCTCCCGCCCCTTTTACCTACTGTAAACAATCTCTTCTCAGATGTGGAATACAGTCCATAGACCAGACAGATAACAGAAGGGGACACTCTTATTCCTATGAAAACAATGAAATCCCTGCCCCCCTTGACAAGCTTTTCAGCTTTTTCCCTTATCTTAATTGAAGATTGTCCCTCTCTGCAGTCTACCTGGGCACCTCCCTTCTGATCTGGCTGAGCAGTGTTACATCAGTAAAAGGGGCGGGAGGGGGACACTTTGCTTGTGAATATCTCTTAAACCATAAAGGTTTGAGAGATAAGACTTATATAATTCTTCATGTTTTTTTAATGCCTACAAAATAAAATAAAGTTAAAACGAAGTATTACTATCCCTTTAAAGGGATAGTAATACTTAAAATGTAAAAAAAAAAATGTTGTGGGGTTTATCCCCCTGAGTAAAACAAGCGTAATCCCACAGCTGTAAGGTGTTTTATTCAAAAGTTATTACAGCTCAAATTTGAAATTTTTAGGTGCAATATCACAGTGGCCTGAAATTGTACAGTGGTGCTCTTGCTACACCATACTATGGACAGGTCTGGTCCTGGGACTATAAATCTCTATAGGACGGTGTAGCAACAGCGCCACTGTACAATTTTAGGCCATTGCGATATTGCACCTAAAAAATCCAATTTTGAGCTGTAATAACTTTTGAATAAAACACCTTTCAGCAGTGGAAGTACCCTTGTTTTACTCAGGGGGATAAACCCTACAACATTTTTTTTTTACATTTTAAGTATTACTGTTCCTTTAACCAAATGAGCCATCTCTCTAGCAGTCTTTGAATGTGGTAGATATTAAAATGGCATAAAACGACTGTAAGAACTGTATCCTCTTACCTGAAGATTGAGTATAATCCACTGTTTATATATGAAAGTTTATAAAATAATCTGGTATTTAGACATTAGTAAATTGTAAACATACAAATCCACCAATGCAGATCATTTTCTGTACTGGGCCGTATGTTCAAAGAAAAGTGGAGGATTTCTGGGGCAAATCACTTGCACTGTAGGGGAGAAATAAAAAGTCCCACTGATTTAAATGGGGATTTTAACCCCACTGAATGCAAGAGAGGTATCCAACCTCTCTAGCATTCAACTGGTTAAAATCCCCATTTAAATCAATGAGGATTTTTGGAATTTTTAGTTCACCAGAATTTCACCTCCTTTGCTTTGATAAAAAAAAATAATCATATGGGCCTTATGCAGGAAACACACATTCTGGAGCAAACCAACTCCACCATAGTGACAAGTCTTCAAATTCTTGTTAATTTCAATGGGAAGTTTAACCCTTTGCTATAGAGGTTTCCAAGGCATTGTCTCACAAGGCTATGGAGACTTCTCTGCCCTTCAAGGGGTTAAAATCCCTATATGAACTAATGGGACCTATCGTTTGACCCCTATGGTGCAGTTGGTTTGCTCTAGAATAACACCACATTTTTCCTGCTTAAGACCTTACGTGTATGTGGCTTTAATGGGCTGAAAACTCACCTTCCCATCACTGCTTGCCTTCTTGAAGACTCTGAAAAACAAACAGGAAGTTATTTTGACATGCTTCATTCTGAGAACTGGAGAAGGGTGTAGTCATGTTGTCTTGGAGCTGGAAGCTGTGATGTGCCCCGTGGCTGAGGATTATGCTGTAACTAATGTAGAAGCTAGGTGAGTTCTGCTGGAATTTTGAGAGCCTGAAGGTTTGTTTGTTTTGACGAGTTGTACTATGCATAGTGTTTAAAAAAATAGTTGGTCACTTCTGACTAGTGTTCATTTTTTAAAAATTGACGTCATCTTGATTTTACCCCGATTTTCTTCTTGAAAAATGTTTGATGTTTAATATGAGGTTGTTGTATAACCACACGTGAAGTGGGAACTCGCAGAATGGTCTGATCCGGAGCTGAGAGCTCTGGAAGGCTGACAGCTTTTCTGTGCTCCCGGTTCCGGGGCAGCAGCGGAGGTGGCTGGGTGACAAACTGTCACCCAGCACCTCTGCTGCTGCCCCGGAGCCAGGAGCACAGACAGGCTGTGAGCCATCTGGAGCTCCCCGCTCTGGATCAGCCCGTGTATAAGGGCTTTGTAACTAGTCATTCCATATGATTTCAGGTACTCAGAATACAATAAGATCATAAGAAATTTGTAAAAGTAAAAGAAGTGTGAATTTCATAAAAATCCATGAGAAAATAGATAGTAATTGGTAGTACGTTATGCAAGCATAAAAAAAATGCATTAATTCTTGTTTTTTTCTGTTTCAGGTAATATTTAGTTATAATGGAATAACATAAAAATGGACACTGTGGAATTGCAGCGGTCTCCCCCAAAGGAGAAGGGAAAACACTCTGGTGAAACTAGTGTTTGTGATTTGTGCAAATCGCTGGGGATACAAAAAGCTGTAACTGGCCAACAGACTCTGGCCGACAGCAACAAAGACTATTTTTTTTTACCACATGAAATGCTATAGACCTTACATTCTAGGATCAAAGAGAACAACAAAAACTTCAGACAAAGAATCATCACAAGGTACATCAAGAGACACTGAAAGTCTGCAAAAAAGAAAACGCATGCAGAGTAAGTGGAGCTAAACCACAGTCAACAGTGTGTGTTATTTGAAACCAGTCCACAACTTTTCCGCATCTGTGAACCTGGAAGAGCACAGGAATTTCTCGATGCTACAAAGTTTTTTAAAGATGAGGTTTTTAAAAGAACTTGCACTTTGAGTGACATATCAGGTGTGTTTGCCTCAGATATTATGTATCATAGTAATTGTATGAAACCATAAATTAACAAATTCAAAACCTCAAACTCTACAGAAAGTATTCTCGATCGAAACAAAGGTCGTGCCAATTGGAAAAATTTTGTAGAGAGTGTGAATTTCCAGACAAATGGTTATGTACAATCTGATCTTTGTGATGAATTTATGAAGCAAAATCCAACCCATACAAATTCAAACAGAGAAATGAAGTCCCTGATCATCGAGGTGTATGGTGACAGTGTATTTTTCTCGTACCCAAGAGAAAAGACATTATCCCAGCTTGTCCATTCATCCAACATTGATTATGGATAGGTTGAGGATAACGTACGATCTACTGATGTACTTAGAAAATGTCCTGCTATACTTTGTGAAGAAGCAAAATGTTATGACTTTAAATTAACTGGGAAATTTGGTGATACAGGTGACCTACAAAAATTTGAAATAGTGTACGAGTAGTCATGGCCAAAGCAATGGGAAAGTTTCCTACAAGAATTAGCACCTTCATTCTGTAAATCAGCAAGTACGCAACGTAGATGTGATACTCTGTTTCAGATTTCTTATTTCTTTATTCACAATGGCTTAAAAAAACACACTGCCTATCACCAGTGCTCAAGCAATACAGAATTTAAGTAATTCAAAAACATTCATTATCACGTTCAACCATCAAGGACTATGTTGCAGTTGTGATGATATACTTCGTCATGACCAGATACTAACAAACAAAACTATCATCAGAGCTGAAGGATACCGTTTCCCAATACCACCTTCAATAAAATCTGACATCCTTATCTGTGGTGCCATGGGCAATTTCGATAGAGAAGAAGCTACAATGTCAGGCATGCATGGTACACATGACACAGTACTGGTTTTGTTCCAAGATCGACAGGTTCATTGTAACCAACTGGATGTTTTATTATAAGAAACTGATGGTCCAGAAAAGTACACAGGAACATTTGGTATTTATGTTACATCACAAAGTCTTAATAAAGAAACAGGCGCTACTATCCAGTACCTTAGTTCCAAGCAGTGACGTAAATACAGCAAATTAAATAAAAAGGCATGACAAGATTTGGATCTTGTATGGTTCCTCTCTCGATTTTTCAAATAATCAAATGTAACTGAGCTAGATTTCCCTGAAGAAGTTGAGATTCCATTCAGAAATGCTTTTATGAGTGCATTGACTAAGCATTCATCTCACAGGACAATTACAGGTTTTACCCCAATCCTGCACTATCCTGCAACTCAGTATGATTCAATTTATACATCAATGTATGACTTCATTGTGGTGCGACAAAGGAGTATATCAAATAGCAAAGAAATTCAGCATCTTAATCCATAAAAAAAATTCCAACATATTTCTTGGCTTTGGAGGGTTTCAGCTCCAAAAAGTGGTACTTTAATGTATTAGGCTGTACCTCAAAGACAGTGGCACTTCAGAAATCCTTGTTCAGACTGAAACGATGGGCTAACACTCTGCTGAAAGTGCTTTAAAGGGGAACTACCACCCCGCAGAGACCTAAGCTGTATTGATTCTTCATCTGGCGACTAGCTGCTTAGTAGCGTATGTCGCCAGAAATATTACCCGGTTCTGAAGATTTCTGCCTTTTTTGGAAGGTCACTGGAACAGGAAGCACGGACGTCTCTTCACAGTGACGTCCGTGCGCCTGCGCTGTCAATCCCTTTTGAGCCGGCCGGGATTGCAAAGCTGAACAGATATCTTGCTATTCAATTTGCAAATGTAAAGAGAAGAATCTATGTTTAAATGTTTAAATAAAAGCAAAGTTAAAAGAATGCGTTATATAGTTTTGTGTTTTACTTTTCCTTTGTCATGTAAGTGGAATAGCAAATTGTTTATTTGAGAATTTCATTTTAAAAGGATTTAACCCCTTAATGACATGTGACGTATTATTACCGTCACGGTCCTTGAAATACTCAAGGACCTATGACGGTCATAGTACGTCACGTACTTTTTACTTACAGCGCTCTACCGGGAGCGCTGTAAGTAAAAATAGGGCCTGAAATTGACCGCTCCAACATCGGAGCGATCTCTATCAGGCCCCATAGTGACGCGCTGATACACGCGACAGGTCACGTGTACCGGCGTGTCCACGTGGTTCTATGCGGTCCTTATGGGACGGAAATGTCCCAGGACCGCCGGTCGTTAAGGGGTTAAAGATCACTTGTATCACATTTGGAGCACATTCACTGTTTTTTTTAACTTACCTTGTCTGAAAACATATACAATGATATACAACAACCCCATATTGTGCATCAGTATTTTTTTCAAAAAAATCTGGTATTATTCAAGATGGAGGACATTTCTCAAAAATTACCACCATTCAGAACATGTGACCTTTTTTTTTTTAAAACAATATACATAGTAGAAATAGCCAAAACAAACCAAACTTCTGTTTTTTTTATAAGAATCTGGGTATGTTCTGGATATGGAGATGTTAGTGATGTTCTGGTAATAAGAGATTGGTGATGTTCTAGTTTTCCAGAAATAGGAGGTGGGTGGTTGACTGGAGATTGGGAAGGCATGTGATTTTCTGAGTTCTCAATAGAAGATGATTGGTGATGGTCTGTATCTGAGGAAGTATGTGATGTTATGAGTATTAATGGTTGGAGATGTACTAGAGCTACAAATATAAATTATTTCTTAGTGATCGGTAGTAATTTAATTAAAATCATTGTATGTGAAATATTTTATGTAGAATATAAAAAAATCTAGACTGTTTCAGTCACTGGATTTGTAAGGCAGTATCATAGCAAAGGTGGTCCTATATAGGATGTAATAGGCATATGTTTAGATTCATAAGTGATGATACAACATAATTTGATACTCAGCAACAGTTATAAAGCAGATGGGTCAAATCACAAAATCATCATCACATCATACGTACTTGGAACTTTGTGCCATAATGATAAATTCAACCTATGAGAAAAAAAAGAGAAGAAAACAGTTTTGACACACAGAAAAACTAGGGAAGCACCTATTCTATGGCTGGGACACTGACAGACAGAGGGACTCCTTCACATGAATGTGTATGTGTCACTGACAGTCTGATGGAGTCACTCTCCTGTGTGTGTGTGTGTGTGTGTGTGTGTGTGTGTGTGTGTGTGTGTGTGTGTGTGTCACTGACAGACTGAGGGAGCCCCCTCCTTTATGTGTGTTGCTGACAGACTGAGGGATCTCCTGTGTGTGTGTGTGTGTGTGTGTGTGTGTGTGTATGTGAGTGTGTGTCACTGACAGTCTGAGGGAGTCTCTCTCCTGTGTGTGTGTCACAAACAGAGGGGATTCCCTCTCCTTTGTGTGTGTGTGTGTGTGTGTGTGTGTCACTGACAGCCTGAAAAGTCCCCTTTCTTGTGTATGTGTGACAATAACTGACTGAGGGAGCCCCTTTCGTGTGTGTGTGTGTGTGTGTGTGTGTGTGTGTGTGTGTGTAACACTGAAAGACTGAGGCAGCCCCTCTCCTGTGTGCGTGATACTGACTGTCTGAGGGAACCCCTCTTTTGTGTTTGTGTGACAATGAGAGACTGAGGAAGCCCCTCTCCTTTGTGCATATTACAGTGACAGACTGAGGGAGGCCCTATTTTTTGTGTTTTACAATGAGGGACTGAGAGAGCCCCTCTCCTGTCCGTGTATGTGTTTGTGTGTGTGACACTGACAGTTTGAGGAAACCTCTCACCTGGGTGTTTCCTGACAGTGTTTGTCTTTTATGGGGAGAGGCACTTGCAGTCTAAGGAAAGATGTGTATGTATTTACATATGACACATTAAGGCAATGTACGTTTAAGACTAATATACTGAGGGACTCCAGCACTGACAGAATAAGATATTTAACAGGATGCATTTCTTCCAGTTGAAGTGCTGAGAACAGGTGGGGGATGCTGCTCATCCTAGCCTATGTACTGAGCAAGTACCCTGGCATGTCAGTACGCTAGGCTAGTTCTGCTGTCTCTCCCTGTTGTCTCTGGGTTTGGTAAGCTGGACCTACCTGGGTTTCATAAGTGATGATCACCCATTGAGACAATTAACCTGACAAATATTTACAATACTCTTTGTTAGAGATGAACACACTAGTCTTATTTTTTATAATGAATGTAAATCATTTATCCTGTATAAAACTGTATTACACAAATATATCAGTACACTGTAGAATATATATGCCCCATAGGTCACAGAGTATAGGGCTGTAATTAATAAGCAAAACAGGTGCAATTCTAGAGCAAACCAACTGCATCATAGTGGAGAATGGAAAATTCGTAATGATTTAACCTTCTGAGTGCTAAAGAGGTATTGCAATGCGTTCGATACCACTCGAATAGGATAGGACTTAGAATAGGACTTCTAACCCTTTAATTGCTAGAGATGCCCAACAATTTGCCTTTTTGTGCAGTGGGGACTCCTCTTGCATTAACAGTGTTAAAAACACATTTAAATCTGTGGGTATATAGAATATATTTGTCCCTTATGGTGCACTTCTTTGCTCCCAAACTCCCAAATCTTCCATTGATTTAAATACTATTTTAACCCCTTGAATACTAGATAGGTCTCTGACAAATGTCTGAGGAGTAACTACTAGAGGTGAAGAGGGTGTGTTGTGACAGGGCCCAGCATTCAAGAGGACCCCCTGGCTCCGGATGACCCTGAATTGCATTCAGACCAGTTCTCAATGACAATATGGACAAATGGATTTCTCCTTAGACAAACTGGCCACAGTGTAGGAACTAAATATCTTAATAATTTATATTGTTCTTAGCTGAAACGATATCTAATATTTTTTATGTGTATAACTACTTGTTCTGCTAATCCAGTGTCTAATGCACGGATTTTACCTAAATCCTTACTGCCTTTATTGTAAAATAATCCCTTCCTTTGCAGTACTCAAAAAATGTTTCTTCTTTTTTCTTAATTTATGCTCCCCTGATTTCTTGCTGAACTTTTTCAATAAAGACTCTCTAGAAAGCTCTTTGTATTCACTTTTAATATATGTTCATATAAGAATCAAAGTCCCTGTTTATACCTATTTCCAAGTATAAACAACCCCACTATGGCTAGTCTTAATTAATTTTGGGAAATATTATCATAGTATTAAGGGATGTTCATTTTCACTGATGGAAGTGCACTGTGCCAACAGTCTGTAAAACAAGATTGCACATTAATAGAAACTCATTTTGCGTGTGTCCTCCTTTGTATCCTTTTGTTAGTGGCTGTTCAGCTGAACAGAAAAAGAGAATATAAAGTGCCCTTATTCAGAAACCTAAACAGGTGAAATTCTTTTGAAAACTAACTTCAAAATTAGTGGAAAATAAAAAATTGCATTGATTTAAATTGGAGTTTATCCCCCTGAATTCTGTAGATGTCTCCAGAGTTTTGCAAATTTCTGGAATTCAAGAGGCTTAATGAGTTAATACATTGGATATCTCTTTGGCACTCAAAGAGTTAAAGCTTATTTAACTTAAGGGAGATTTATTTGTTACCTATAGCAGGGCTTATAATTTGAAGTCCTTTGCTACTAGCCAGACCTGAAAAGTTACTAGCCACTGCAAGCCACAACATACCCACCAGGGCTGAATTTCTACTCGCCAGGGCTAAATTTTCACCCGCCATTGGCTAGTGGCGAGTGGAAATTTTGAGCCCTGACCTACAGACTAGTTGGTATTTTCCAGAATTACACATCTTTTATTTTCTGGAAAAGGACCAAACTAGGATAAGCACAGATAAATTGGTAAAGTTATGGAATTATTTGCCTTGGGGATGATATGCTTGCAGATACTGTAACTGCTTTCAAAAAAGCAACGGATACCTATCTAGTACAGAACAATATTGAGAATTATGACAGTTGGCTTTAATGCAGATAGGTTGTTGATCCAAGGAAATATCTGACTGCCATTTGGAGTCATCAGGGAAGGAATTTTTTATCCACTTGGGGCTTAATTGGAAATGGCTTCAAATGGAATTTTTGTTTCCTTCCTTTGGACCAATAGGGGCGATTTGGCATGGGCTGGACTTGATGGAGACAGGTCTTTTTACAGCCTTATCAACTATGTACTATGTTACTATGACCTACATGCAGATAAAGTTTAGTCACAGACTCTTTTTACATATTGCTGGTAGAGGGCACATGACTAAATTTGGCCTAAATATAAAAACTGAAATAACTAATTCAATATAAGTACACAGAACTAAATAGAAAGAAAGACGGCAGATTAAATAAATTCATATATACGACTAAAATATTAAAAATTAAAATAAGATAAAATTATTATTCCTTTAACCCTTTAAAGTCCAGTGCTGTGCCATGACCATCACGGCGGTCCGGCACTTAAGGACCAGTGACGGTCCTGGCACGTCATGGAATTCAGGGCTCCCCACTCTGCTGCACTCCGCTCGGGGAGCCCTGAATTGGAATCACAAAAAAATATCTCCGTGGCCTTAAAGGCTTAATGCAGGTAATTGGTTAAAGTACGTGCTGTCCAGTTTACATTCCAATAATTATCTTTGCCTTTTTCACATTAGTAATTGCAAATTATTATACATATCCTTTTCCATAAGCAAACTGTGGCCCTCCAGGCTTGCACTTGCTGTCTAAGCACCACAGCGGTGTGCAGCACATTGCTTTTGCATTGCATTGCGCACTCTTCTGGTCCTCAGTGGGATAAAGCCAGAATTCATGGCTCCTGGACTAAACTGAGAACTTGTATAGATATCACCATAAACAAGAAATCTGATAAATACAGGGGTCAATTTTCAGTCCTCAAGAGCTAGCAACAGTCCAGGAATTAAGGATTTCCCAGTGTGAGCTCAGTTGGACCAATCCAAAATAACGATCCACGTATTCGCTCACCTGTGCTTAATCAGGGAAACCCTTAATCCCCGGCCTGTTCATGGCCCCTGAACAACAAACTTGGACGCGCTTGATTTAAAGGGAAATGATTGTGTTTTACTATGTCCACTTCTATGAAAAGGGACTTAGTAGAAAGATGGGGTCTGCACTGTGCAACCCCCAAAGGGGATCGGGGAAGCATAAAAATGCTCTGCTGGAATGCAACATGAAATATGTGGCTCTCAGCTATTAAATTTGAAGGGTTAAGTTCCCAGCCTCCATAGACCCTCTATGTCAGGATTTCTAGCCCAAAGCATAGACTCTATGGCAGTGGTGGGCAGCCTATGGCCCTTTCGCTGTCTGGGGAAGATGGGAATTGTAGTCCTGAACAGCTGGAGGTCCTCAGGTTGCCTAAACCTGGTCTATGTGGACTGCATTGCTTAGATTAAGAGACTTCTGTCTCAGTTCAGTCTCTTCTCACTGGACCAATGATGGAGAACCTCCCATTCTGCTACCCAATGGTCCTACGAGGCTCATAAGGCAACAATTCTTATTGTCGGCAGTATTTTTGGCTATAACATTTGTGCTCAGGTTAAATGGTAGATTGTTTAACAGATATGAGAAAGATGTGTGGGACAAACACCTAAATATTCTAGGGCAAATCAACTTTGCCAGGAACAAATAAAAATTAATGAGAAATGTGTTTGATTTAACTAGGGCTTTTAAACCTCTATAAATAGAGTCCTCCAACACATTGTAGAACAATACTTTGCAGGCATCTCTAGCATTCAGGTGCTTAAAAACCCTAGTTAAATTAAAAAAAAAACACTTCTTATTATTATTTTTACTTGTTCCCTGTGCAGTTGGTTAGCCCAAGAATATTTAAGTGCTTTTCCCAAACATTCTTTCCAAGGTCTCCGATTGTTATACCAATATGCATATAGTAACATAGTTGATGAGGCGGAAAAAACACATGTCCTTCAAGACCAGCCCATGATATATCACTCCTGTTGACCCAGAGGAAGGCAAAAAAAAACAAACAAACAAAAAAAAATTTCCAATTAAGCCTCAAGTGGGTAAAACATTTCCTTCCTGACTCCAAATGGATCAAAAATCTATCTGCATTGAAGCCATCTGTCACAATTTTCAATATTGTTCTGTGCTAGCTAGATATCCATTATGTTTTTGGAAGCAGTTACAGTATCTGCAGCCTCATCATCCTGAGGCAAAGAATTCCATAGCATTACTGCCCTTACTGTAAAAAAAAACAAACCTGTCTTTGTTTTAGTCAAAATTGCCTTTCCTCTAGTCTTAATGGATGACTTCTCATTCTTAGCTCAGCTCTTTGCGTAAATAATTAATTGGATAGTTCTTTGCATTGACCTTGAAAATATTTGTAAATGGTAATCATATCACCCCTTAGATGTCTCTTATCTAATATAAACAAATCCAGTTTGGCTGATCTCTCTTTATAACGCAAATCCTCCAATCCTTTTGGATTAAAAAAGCATTAGGCCCCTGACTGAACTCTGTGACACCCTATTTACAACTTTAGATCAACATGAAAAGGTTCCATTTACAACAACTCTCCTCCATCTATCATTTAACCAGATGTAAATCCATGTACAGATAACACCTCCCAAACCGAAGCCTTTTCATTTATGCAGTAACCTGTTGTGAGGCACTGTATCAAAGGCTTTTGCACCTAAAAAATTCAACTTTGAAAATTAATAACTTTTGAATAAAACGCCTCTCAGCAGTGGGAGTACTCTTGTTTTACTCAGGGGGATAAACCCTACAACATATTTTTTTTTACATTTTAAGTATTACTATCCCTTTAAGTACCCTTGGGTGTATACCATCAGGTCCAGGTGCTTGTTTTCCTGTGGTGCAGCTGGTTTTCTCCAGGATTTCTCCACTTAACTTAGTGTGTGGGAATCCACATGCCTGACTCACTTAACAGAGTGTGTCTGACTCATTTCATAGTGTGCCTGACTCACTTTGTGGTGTGACTGACTCACTTCAGAGAGTCTGCCTGTTTCACTTCTCATACCTCCTAAGTACAAACCTTTGGCCTTATTCATGGAACTGCAGAGAAGGCTTATGTGCACATTTAACATTACAGAGATCTCCAATCTCTCGCATTTATGGGGTTGAAAACCCCATGTAAACCAATGAAACTTCATAAATAAGGCCCATAATTTAATTTAAAGACAAGTACATGGAAATAACACACACACACACATATATACAGACATACACATAAAAACCCACACATACACACACATAGATGGCAGCACATATATACATATATAGCTCTACATATACACAAAAATCTACATAGAGACATGTACGCACATACATACATACATACATACATGTATGCTCATGCACAGAGGTGAGGTATGTAAACATACACATGCTCATGTGTATATATGTATTGATTGATGTCTCCATGTGGATACCAATAAATACACATGCGACTAGGTAGTGTCCCTGCATATAGCTGAATATATCAATCTGTGTTCTTGTGAGTTCATACACAATACAAAAGTATACATTCAGACACATATACTACTATATTTAAATATAATGATAGACAGACCTGTTAACTGGATTCAGTTGGATACAGTCCTCTTGGATTATGTGTATACAGCCAGATTTTTGTGACCTATGTACCTGTGTCTTATATATGCATGACCTTAACTCCCAAGAGTGATCACAGTGGGTGGGGTATCCAGAATCCTATTAGGGATTCAGTAGGGAGGCAGCAGTAAGTGTAACTTATAAATATCTTTCTCAAGATGCTTAGTAGAAAAGCTTTAGTAGGATTATAGGAGGAGGTTGTAGACAACGTGGGACTTAACTTCCTGACATTTTAGCTCTAGAGGTGACAACCTCTGCATTCTGCGTATCAGGGGCATCTAGAGTTGACAGTAGTCTATGCCTAATAATCTTACATACACTTGCCTGTCAATCTCTTACAGAGATACGCACTAAACGAAAAAACTAGTCTCCTATTCACAACACACATTCACAACTCACACAGAATACTGTCACTAGAGCACATGTACTAAGGCTGATGGTTAAGATTTGATGTGCAAGCGGACGATTATAGGTGCAAAGTATTGCTCCTATTTAACAAATAATTTGTACATCATGAAACAATCAACCTCCCCTCATCCCCACTTCCTGGAGGTGCATTGAAAGTATCTCTAGAATCCTGCATATTAATTGATGTTTTTTAAATCCTCTTCCCCCTGTACAGGTATCAGTCCCCCTCCCTTGGAGCAGTGAGATTAAATTAACACTAAAGCCTAAAATGATCTGTGATGTAAAATGTCTCTGTATATTTTCTGAGGCCTACAAGCTAGTCGTATGTATTCTTTGAGGGAGAAGCCATTTCTACCTTTTCCAGGGCTCCAAGTACCAAAGCAATCTTGATGTGATTGTTCAGAGTTGTCTGTAAATGGGATGAGATAAGCTAACACCATTTCACCATATAAGAACAGTGGACATCAATCATAATAATGTAAATTACTTTAGCTTTTATATCTCATTACAAACAGCACAAACAAAATGAAATAAATGTTGTCTAAATAGTTTACACGTGGTGAAAAGCAAGTTTAGGATTCCATTTTAGGTATGTGATATAAAATTACTTTTTACTTTCGTTGGCCAGGTACATGATATTTAAAGTTATATCGCTGTATTTTAGTTTGGCAGTCGTGGAGTGAATTGACTAATTTGCCACTACAGCCCTACTGGTGTTAGCCTCTAATGCCAGTGCCTGCACTTCAGGGTATACTCTAGAGTGCGTGATTGCTGTAGTGCAGAAAATCTCTACCATCATTAGAACTTCAAACCCAGCAAGCCCTATATGCCAGCTTTGTGGCGTACACAGAGAAATGGTGTACACTCACACCATTTCCTCTATTCCTTGTAGAGTGCCTACTTGGCAGCCCTCAAAAGGGCAACATCAGAAGATCGCCTCTTCAAGGTCGCCCTGAGGCAACTGGAAACAGTTTGCCTATATATTTTTTGTACTGTTATTGGCAGCTATTTTCATATATCTATTTATTCTTCCTTTAGTTTATGCTAACTGTTTACCCCTCCGAGTACACAATACCCTTTGGATGCCAAAGAAGTATCATTACCTCTCTGACACTCAAAGGGTTACTGCGTCTGCGAGCAGAAGAAGAAATGGGGCATTTTACTGATTTAGCTGCTCTCATGTAATGCTCTCCTTGACTTGGTTTCCCCTGTCTCATATACATACCTGGGAGCTCTTAAATTGTTCTCTCCCCAGAAAGGAGTCCTCTGGTGCAGCAGGGGGTGTGAAAAATGACCGAATCGTGTCAAAAAGGGGGCATGGCTTGACACGAGTTGGGGGGGGGGGGCGGGGCTCAAAAGTGTAGCAAAGCTATTCAAAGAAGGTTTGGGGAAGGAGAAACACAGGGAGAAAGAGCAGAAGTGGGAAGAGTTTCAATGTAAACTCCCCACATCTGGAGGAATCAGCCTCTGCCCCGGAGACCCAGTAAAGCAGTGTCAAAACCAGAGTCTCCGTGCCAAAACCAGATTCTCCGGGACAAATCCAGAGAGTTTCCAGGTATGAATATAGCGTTGCCACCCAGCCGGTATTTTACTGGCAGGCTGGTAAAAAATTGGCTTCTGTGCAATGTTAAGTCTATGGAGGGTATGCCATGGCCGGTATTTTTTTGAAGAAAAGGTGGCAACCCTATATGCAGGACTTATAATTTTAAGTCCTTTGCTACTAGCCAGACCTGAAAAGTTACTCGTCACTGCAAGCCAAAACATACCAATCAGGGCTGAATTTCTACTCGCCAGGGCTAAATTTTCACTCGCCATTGGCTAGTGGCGAGTGGAAATTTTGAGCCCTGCCTATATGCATATAGCTTGTATGTTATTGTGAAATTCTTGTTCTGTTGATATATAACTTGTTCACCCAACTGTCCGCACCTCTGTTTATGATGTTTATATCTCCTATTGATCTGTCTCCTTTTACCTGTTTTTCTTTTCTGTGTTTTATATGTTAGTGTAGGGGAGGGCAAGCTGAGGCTCTCCAGCTGTTGTGTACTATAATTTTGATCACTCCCAGTCAGCTACTGGGAGTTACACACACAACACATACACACATTCTTTGAGAGTAGTGCATTATGGTCAACAAATTGGGGCATAACACAATGTGACAATCTTTCCTGAAATCTCCAGTGCATTTTTGCTGCAGCAACAAGTAACGCACCCAGCAGGATGAAACCAGAAAGAGGAAATAATCAATGATGTATGTGTAAATCGGGCAAATGATCCAGATCGTTAATTATTTCCTCTTTCTAGTTTCATCCTGCGGGGTGCGTTGCATGTGGCTGCAAGCAACCTAAGCAGATACAGACTATGCTTTGAAAGCAAAAGTATGCATTGTTTTTAGAATTACAATTACCAGAAAGAGCTATGATCAGTCAAACACGGTGCAATGATATATTTTAGCTTAGATTAAAAAAAAAAATATATATATTTTATTATCTAAGTAACTTGTCGACTAAATGTATAGAACAAATGTTCAAAGGTTTCACAATCAGTTGTGGTAATTGCTTGTTCACATGTGCTACATATGTGCTGTGATGTCATCTCTGTGTTAAACACAGGGGAGGGCTGGCAACTTTTGGCCTGGGGGGCAAGTACAATTAAGTGACCTATTTCTATTACCGCTCCAGCCCAATGTCCCAGCCCACCCCTTTTTGTTAATGTTATAGCTGGCATTAATGTTATGTATTAAGTCAAGTGATACCTCAGAGCTTATAACTGAAATGGTAGTACACAATTGATACCACAGAGCTTACAATTGAAATGGATCTACACTAGTGATACCACAGGGCTTACAATTGAAATGGATCTACACTAGTGATACCACAGAGCTTACAATTGAAATGGAGCTACAATACTCGTGTAGCGCCTTAAATTCTCTTTACTCTATTTACAGCAGCAAATGGGAAATTGAGTAAGGCAGTGGCCCACTGGCCCATATTCATGACCAGCCTGGGGGGCAATTGCCCCCTTGCCCCCCAGGCCAGCCCTCCCCTGGTTAAACACATTAAAAACAAAGCAAATTCCCTGCAATAAAGCTACTAATTGAACTGACTGATTGAGCTGATTATGAATCCAGACCATGGCTATGCAGAATTTAACATCTATGTGGAGCGTTACTAGTAATCCTTTGAGTGTCAGAGAGGTATTGAATGCATTTCACAGCATTCTAATGTCACCCTTTTAACTCAGGCGACATTCTGATGTCAACCTTTTGAAGGTGCCCATGTAGGAGACAACATTTCTATAGTAAACCGCCAAAGAGGTATCTAGTGTATGTGTTGGATACCTCCTTGGTACTCAAAGAGTTAATACATAAGGTCATATGTTCAGAAGAAAAGTGGAGGAGTGCTGGGACAAACTATTTGCAGTGCAGGGGAGAACTAAAAATTTCCATTGATTTAAATAGAGATTTTATCCCCCTTGGATTCTAGAGAGGTTTCCAACACATTGTATTTTATTTCATGGTAATAAGGACCACACTCGCCATTCCCCCCTTACCTTTCCCTCCAGCCACCAAACCATTATCAACAACCAAACCAAACCCCAATAACCCCTCCCTCCATTTCCCTTGAAATAAACACACTGACAAAATAAATAAGGGGGCAAATTGTGAGATCACGCATTTATTAATTGGGTTTTGACCTATGTACAGGACCCCCAGGAGTACCCTCCCCATTACTACTTGGCGCTCCAAGGGCCCATAATAGCTCGTGCCACCGAGCTTGCAGCCATCCTAAATGATAATCTGCTAGAAAGTTTGAAATGACTCAGTCATGCGCAGTAGAGACTGCCCGTGAAGAGGCTGCGACAGAGCGGGGCGCTCCGGAGCAGAGCCCCGCTCTGTATCAGTTGCAGTGTGGACAGTCTCTACTGAGCATGACTGCACCGCGTCCGGCTGGCACTGTATCAACCGCGGCGTGGGCAGTCTCTACTGTGCATGAGTGCCCAATGACCAGCTGGCAGTGGCACTGTGGCCCGTGTAATGGGCTCTTCAACTGGTAGGAAATAAAGAGCGAGACCTTTCAGGCAATCACTGCCTCCGCACCTCTGCTCCCTCTGCATGGCCACCTCCAAACTGTACCAGAAGAGGCAAAAACGCTCCAGTGTCAATCTGCCATGACACTACCTACATGCCTCACCTCCCCCTAGTGCTTGGTGGCAATCTCCCTCCCTTCCTGCAGGCAGACCTGACCACACTGTACAAGCCTGCCCACCCACCTTCACCGATTGGCTATGCTGCACTGTGTGGGCCCTGTAATTGCCACACCCACTAAGGGCCTATGTGAATTGCTATTGCTGTCTCCTCCCAACTTCTTCCTTGGCTTAAGCTTGACCTCTGTATGGCACAACCACTGCACCTGGATGACCTGAAATGAAACAAAATAAACAGGGAGGGAGGGTGGGAAAAAGCACACTTCCCTGTCTACCTTGCCTCAGGTAAGCTCTTTTAAACTCATTGCACTGTCCCCTTTTTTCCCTCCTTGCAGAGCTACCTGCCCCCAGAGGGGGGGGGGTCATTCCTTTGGCAAGGGCCCCCTCTCCCTCCCCCCACCGAAACCAGACACCACCATGGGGGGAGGGGCTTTGGGCTCCCTGGCCTTTAGTTGGCTTTGGACGCCATTTTTACACCCACCGCCATTTATTAGGGTGGAAAATGACTCCCCTAGAAACTCTGTAAATCTTATTGCCTTCACCTTTCCCTCCTACTATTAGGAACTGGAAAGAAGGGGAGACACAAGACCCATCTCTCAACAGTATTAACCCTTTGAGTGTGAGAAATATATCCCATGCACTGCATTGCAATGCGTTGGCTACTTCTCTGGCACTCAAAGGGTTAAAACAAACATCTACAGTATTTACTATACTTGTAAGGGAAGACGAGACAGTGACCACCTCCCTTTCCATTATTACTGGCTGAAGTCACTGTATATATAGAAAGCGGGCCCCTTGGATCGTCTCCCTCTGCATAGGGATTGTAGCCCTTAGTAGTACTATAAAGTGCGAGAAGCAGGTCCTCCTCTCTTGTGTTCTTCCCCTGCACTTTTATACCTATTGTAAATTTGGGATTGTGGATCCCTGCCTTACAATCTAGTTATGCTCTAGCATTAAAATCTATGGTCAACATTTTCCCAATAGTAAACAAAATATATGAAGTTATATAACACTATTTCATTTTTGATGATAGTGTTCCTTTAAGCATCTTTGTATATAATCACAGTGCAGCTGCTTTTTGCCCAGTCTATTCAGTCTTCTGTGGAAGCCACAGTTCTGTGGGTGATGAGATACCTCACAGTTTCCTTCCTACACATTTAGCCTCACTGGAGTTTCAGCAGCAGTGCACTCAGCAAGTGACAGGGCTTCCATCTTCCACGAGCAGCAATAAGGCAAAAGGTGAGCATCTCTGGACCCCAACAACGCTCCTGTCAATCACAAAACAAGCTTACACTCATTCATACAGTCACACACTCATTACCCTGACAATAACCCTAGGATCGCTGTCCAATAGTTTCTTCTTTTTCCACACACACACACACACACACACACTCATACATTTGCAGATCCTTATGCACAAAAGAAAACTAGAGTGATTGCGGACTAAACCAACTGCAATATGGGGAGAAATAAGTCAGAAAACGCCCATTGAATTAAATGAGGCTTTTATCCTCCTTATGCCAGGGCATCTCAATTGCCATTTAAATCAATTAAACATTGTATTGTTCCCTACAGTTGGTTTGTTAATATTTCGAGTATCAGTGGGCTGTCCAATGCATTGTATGCCACTCTGACACTTAAAGGGTTAAACAAATAACAATTCATAGAAAACAAAGTTCCTTATGCAGAGTCCTTCAACCTCTTATAACAAATATAGGACAGTATTCACAAAGATAAAGAGGAAAAATTCTGCATCATAGGCAGAAATAAAAATTCCCATTGATCCAGATAGACTTTTAACTGCTTGAATGATAGAGAGGCCTAATTTAAAACAGAACTATCACCCTATATAAAGTCCACCCACAATAATTAGGCATATTGGGATTAGCTTCCTAACAGTGATATTATCGGGCACAAGTACCACATTCTGAAGTAATCCTTCTTTTTCTGAGTCTGGCGGCCAGACTTGTATGCAGACATCTTGGCTTAGAGACACCTGCTCTGTCCATCCTGCTCTCCTCTAGGAGGCATTGCACGGTACCTTAAAGGGATAGTAATACTTTGTTTTATCTTTATTTTATTTTGTAGGCATTAAAAAAACATGAAGAACGATATAAGTCTTATCTCTCAAACCTGTATGGTTTGAGAGATATTCACAAGCAAAGTTTCCCCTCCCGCCCCTTTTACCTAGTGTAAGCCATCTCTTCTCAGATGTGGAATGCAGTCTATAGACCAGACAGATAACAGCAAGGGACAATCTTCTTCCTATGAGAACAATGAAACCCCTGCCCTCCTTGACAAGTTTTTCAGGTTTTTCCCTTATCTTAATTAAAGATTGTCCCTCTCTGCAGTCTACCTGGGCACCTCCCTTCTGATCTGGCTGAACAATGTTACATCAGTAAAAGGGACGGGAGGGGGATACTTTGTCATTGAATTACTCTTGAACTACAACTCTGACAGAATTTAAATAACACTCTCCAAGGTCCAAATACTATGATGATTAATTAGAGCTGCTTTTATTATAAAACATTACTATCCCTTTAAGGTTCCGGAAGGAACTGACAGCGCAGGCGCGCAGATGGCTCTAAAGGAAGAAGCAATGCGTTTCATACCCATCTGGCACTCAATGGGTTAATGTGAGTTGTTTTGTTGTGGAGCAATGTGATAAACGTATATACAACACACAGTCTGATCTTCTAAAAAGAGAGAGGTTTAAGACACTTTCTAATTAAGTAATGCTCTTAACTAAGTTTCTTAAAGGGACAACTTAGGTGATTTTGAAAGCGCTTTCAGAATTACCAATCTGTTGTGTTAGCCTTTTTTATTTAGAAAAAATGTTTTTCATTTATTTATATGTATAGACTATACTAATGAATGTGTGTAGTGCCGGCACTTCTTGTCTAAGTCTTAAATTACTCCACTCACTGACATGTAACCCTTTTAGTACTATGGTGGGGGCATTCAGGGGAGAGCTGGCAACTGTTGGCCTGAGAGGTAAGTACAATCAAGTGGACCATTTCTAGTATCACTGCAACACACTGTCCCAACTCATACCCTCTTGATAATTTTATATCAGTGGTTAGCACTGTTGCCTTGCAGCGCTGGGGTCCTGGGTTCAAATCCCACCAAGGACAACATCTGCAATGAGTTTGTATGTTCTCACTGTGTTTGCGTGGGTTTCCTCCGGGTACTCCGGTTTCCTCCCACACTCCAAAAACATACTGATAGGTGAATTTAGATTGTGAGCCCCAATGGGGACAGGAACCAATATGAGTGTAAAGCGCTGCGGAATCTGTGTGCGCTGTATAAATAAAGGATTATTATTATTATTATATAATTGACATTTTGTTGAGCACCAAGGAAAATTATACCACAGAGCGTCTAAAATGGTGCTACACTAGTGATACCACAGAGTTCACAACTGATATTGAGCTACACTAGTGATACTACGGAACTTACAATTGAAGTGGAGCTACACAAGTTAGACCACAGAGCTTACAATTGAAATAGGGCTACAATACCAGTACACTGCCACTTAAACTGTAAGCTGGTATAATTTGTGTGACTTTATTTCAGTTGTAATACCAAAAAGCTTACAACTGAAATTGTGCTACACTAGTCATACACTAAGTTTATAACTGAATTGAGCTACACTAGTAATACCACACAGCTTAAACTGAAATGTAGCTACAATGCTAAGGTAGTTCAATTTCAATGGCAAGCTCTGTGGTACCACTTGTGTAGCTCCATTTAAGCTGCAAGATTTGTTGTGTGAACAGTCTAACACCAGAGAAAATGTGATATTGAGCTGCACTAATGATAAACAGTGTTTTCAATTAAAATGGATTTACTCTAGTGACACCATATAGCTTACAACTGAAACAGATCTGCACAAGTGGTACCACAGAGCTTACAATTGAAATGGAGCTACACTATTGATACCAAAGAGCTTACAGTTGATATTGAGCTGCACTAATGATAAAGCTTACAATTGACATTGCTCTATACTGGGGATATCACAGAGTTTACAACTGAAATGGAGCTACACTAGTGATACCACAGAGCTTTCCCAGGAGGCAAAGGGCAGTTGCCCTCTGGGCCAATTGAAATGGAACCAAACAACGGATGCCACAACTGAACTGAACTGAAATGGAGCTATAATACCAGTGTAGTGCCATTTCAACTGTATGCTCTGTGGTATCACCTGAGCATCTCAGTTTTAGTTGTAATACCTCAGAGCTTACAGTTGAAGCACCAGTTGAACATTTGGAAGATAGGACCCAGCAAGTCCTTAAAAAGGGTAGCGACAGCTAAGTAATGATGAGGGGGCTCCCCATATGAATAGGATAGTCTATCGGACTGTCCTCTGTCAGGACTGGAGGTCCAGTTAAGTTCTGGGCCTGCCCCACACATGAACATCTCCTGCTGCTTTACAGCAGCATGCAGGAGATGGAGTTAGGCAGTTGTCCGCCAATCCAAAATTATGACTGGCCCAGTGGGCAACTGCCCCTTGCCTCCTGCGTCAGTCCACTCCTGAAAGCACTGCTGCATTGTCCTACAACAGTTCTGTTGCCAGGATAACTTTATTTATCTCTCTCCTGCATTCCACTGACAATCTGGATGCAGAAGAGATTTGTCTGATGTCCAGCCCACACAGACTCCAGACACTTTTGCTGGTTGGTGCCCACATGGGTTGGACATTCATTGGAATTTGCAATGAACATCACAACCCCCATTAAAGCTCTTGTGAAAGGTCTGCCAGCAGCCCCATAGGTTGCAGTGCAAACCTTCCTTACAGAACTCCCTGAGAAAATAAGAAGGGGAGACATGTCTTAGCTGGGGTGGCAAAGACAGGTCTATGGCTTTGGGCTAGGAAGTTAAGGTGTGTTTTAAGAGAGGGAAGTATATATTGTGGGATAGTGTAGGGGTCACTTCCTTTTGGGCTGAAATAACTGTGGACAGCGTCCCACCCTCCCCTCTTTTTGTTTGTTTCCTGGGGACACAGTATTAGGGTGTTGCAGGTGCTTGGGCCTGTTGGGTTGGTGATACTTGTTTCTTTCTTGTCACACATTTGGGGGGCACTTTGGGCCCTTGCCAGTGGGTATAATGGTCATTAATTTGGTGATATTGTTAAAGGAAGATGGTAGGTCAGCGACCAAGGGACAAGGAACCCCCGGACTGTGGTCGCGGGTTTAGTCACCGACCCCATTGAGCTGCACTGACCATGATAGTATGGTGGAGCTAAGTTTGGGGGCCAAGCCTAAGGCTCAGGAAAGGGGTAGGCAGGTTTTTGGTTTACCAAGTTTGGGGATTGACAAGGGCTTAAAGTTTGGGGTGGAATTTGGTTTTTAAGCATTTTCAATAAAACTGTCTGCATCTTTACTTGAACCATTACCCCATGCTTAAGGCATGCATTTCTACTGAGTTCCTATAGGGATGCAGTAAAGTTGTAATATGATAGACTTTGGTATGTAGACACAAGGCAATAGTCTCCAGAGTGAAAAACACCATGGTCCAACAGGTTACCCTTCATCATGGGTGAAACAGACAAAGCAGCCTTGCTGCCTTGTTGTTCACCATGTTAAGGGAACCTAAGGCAGTGTGTGTGTGTGTGTGTTTGTGTGTGCTGTTTGTATGTATTTGTTGTCTCATAAAAACAGTTGCATTACTATAACCACTGTCAATACATTTTGTTTTCTAGGGGCTCTTTCACATGGTGACAAAACTGTAGCAGCTCTCTGTTACAGTCTATTGCTTATGTTCTTACTCTCAACTTGTTCTGCATTCTACTGATGAATCAAACACAGGAATTTGTGTCTGACAGGCAGCCCATGTGATCACCAGCCAATATTATTGATGTGCCCACATGCTTCAGCCATTCATTTGAGGTTGCAATGAGCATTGCAGCCTCCATCATGCTTATGTGAAAGGTTTGCTGGCTGCCCGAGGTCCAGGTCCAATCCACCAGTAGATGTTCTTATTGTGTTCCTCTATATTATTACCACTCACATTAAATCCTACTATTGCTCCATATTAACCCTGTAGTGAACTCCAAGTATTCCTGACAACCCATATAGTTCACTATAGTTCTCTATAATCTCTCCCTCTAACATCTCCTATTGCTCCTTCTGACTTTCTCATAAAGTAGTTTTACACTACAGGCCATAAAACCAAAATGGAGCAATTTAGGGGCAAACCATATATGTCACAGGGGACAAATACAATTTCCCATTGATTTAAAAATGTATTTCTATATATTCATGATGTCTCCAATGCATCACATTGAAAACCTTTGAGACCCCTCAGCATTCAGGGGTTCATAGCTCCATGTAATCAAGGTGAATTTTGGGAATTTCTATTTTCTGTATGGTGTAGTTGGGTTACACTAGAATTGCTACATTCCACTCTTAATACATAATCCCAAATGTTTCCTGGATTATACATTTAGCCTTACTAATTTTTACCTCCTCTATTTAATTGTGAATCTTGTTGTCTAACAGTGGGACATGTGTGAGCGCTGGTACCATGCAGAGTTGAGCCAGGCATGTGCGGAGCAGTTACTAATTCGTGATGGACGGAATGGAGCCTTCTTAGTGAGACCGAGTGAGTCTGTGCATGGAGCCTTTGCAATCTGCCTCTTGTGAGTGAGTCAGCTTATGATATAATTGCAAAACTTTTTGTGCTTTGTTCTTGGGTTGTATGTATCCCATATTATAAAGTGGAACTTTCATGTGCAACAATTAACCCCCATAGCACCGTATCTCGCTAATCGAAGTCAAACATTGTAAACTAAACATATGTAAATATTACTACTGTCCAATTTAGCCCAATCTTCTGTCCATGGAAGTAGAAGGAAAGCACTGTCATGTTCAGGATGTGGTATTTGATTGGCAGTGCCCCCCCTTCAAGTAAGATTCATCTTAGGTTCTCAACTGAGGATGGAGGGAATTAAAACACAGTGGGGAGGTAGATACAAGCTGTGCGCATGGAGGAAGATTTTGCTGGCAATGAAATTAAATTTTTACAACATTGTTGAAAGAAAACCCCAAAAACAAATTACACGTTACAGCTAGTCGCTAGTAGAGCAATCAGTGGAAACAAACTATACAGGAGGTAAAAGTTCCATTTTAAAAGGCTTTGTTTTGGGAGGAAATATTTGTGCATGGATACTGAACTGGTTAAATGATAGATGGCAGAGAGTTTTTGTAAACTGACCCTTTGAGAAAGCCGACAGGCGAAATGATTGTCAGGGTTCCTGAGGCACAGACTGTGTGTTTCAGTTTGGTGTGGTCCCAGATAGATACTTAAATGCTACATTAGATTTCTTTCTTTATCTCTCTCTCTCTCTTGATTTTTTGCCCTATATCGGTCACTTTCCCAGCGGGTCTATTACCCAATGATTTTTGAAGACTTAACCGCTGGGGTTCTTGGAAGCGTTAGCTTCAATTTTTAAGTGATCAACTTTTGCGGCCACCCTCTCTTCTATCTTCATACTATATATAGGTAGGGAGTAAAGATGAGCGAGCACCCCGATGCTCGGGTGCTCGGGTGCTCTGACCGAGCACCCCCTGATGCTCGAGTGCTCGGCCGAGCACCCGAGCCCCATTCAAATGAATGGGAGCACTCGAGCATTAAACCAGGCACCCCCTGCTCTGATGAGCGGAGGGTGCCTGGTCAATGTCCCCCTTCATCTCCGCTATGCCCCTCTTCCACAATGTCCCCCTTCATCTCCTATGCCATAGCGGAGATGAAGGGGGACATTGTGGAAGAGGGGCATAGCGGAGATGAAGGGGGACATTGTGGAAGAGGGGCATAGACTCTATGCCCCTCTTCCACAATGTCCCCCTTCATCTCCGCTATGCCCCTCTTCCACAATGTCCCCCTTCATCTCCTCTATGGCATAGGAGATGAAGGGGGACATTGTGGAAGAGGGGCATAGCGGAGATGAAGGGGCACATTGTGGAAGACGGGCATAGCGGAGATGAAGGGGGACATTGTGGAAGAGGGGCATAGAGTCTATGCCCCTCTTCCATAATGTCCCCCTTCATCTCCGCAATGCCCCCTTCATCTCCGCAATGCCCCCGTACCTCCATTCCCTGGTGGTCCAGCGGAGCGTCTTCGGATCTGTGCCTCTTCCGGCACAGATCCTCTTCACCCGAGCATGTCGGGCGAGCACATGGCGGTACTCGTACGAGTACCGCCATGTGCAGAGCAGAGCGATGCTCGAGCCGATCCGAGCATCGGCCGAGCACGCTCGCTCAACACTAGTAGGGAGAACTACCATAGTAAGAGAGGCAGAGTATTATTATCAGATACGAAACACATATGTTAGAGTAATTAGAGCATGAGACGCTGGATTATATATTTGGGTCATGTCTTTATTTAATGTTCGTACATAGAAATAGGAAGTAAGGAAGTGAAACATTTGTTATGTTATCGCATGAGACACCATTTATGTTTTATAGATGACAATTTAGTAAGAATATAGAATCTAAAATAGCACCTTACTAAAACACATGTTAATTAGTAAGTACTGGGGCCATTAGTGGTTTTAGAAATTTGCTTATTTTTAACATTAGGGATAATAAAAGTAAAATTTTAATTTGTTTTTAATAACTTTCCTCTTATACGTCACACCAATTTGATCCGATATGTCATTTATATAGGAGTGAGACTGGTGCTTTTAATGAGATTTACTATTTCTTTTCTTTTGTGTGATTATATATTGTCCATTTATCTCAAGCACAGTCTCCTTATTCCATGAATAACCTATAATCACGAAATTCGGTAGTGCATCTAATAACTTGTACCATTGTTTTTGTAAAATGAACCTTTGCAAGTTGGTTTAAAGTTGTAAATGAGGTGCCACAAGGCTTAGTCCTGGGCCCAATGCATTTTTTTTTTTTTTACTTGTTTATTAATGAGCTAGAAGTGTGTATTGAAAGTAAAGTCTCAATTTTTGCTGATGACACAAAACTGTCTAAGCATGCATGCAGAACAGGATGCTATTTCTCTTCAGAAAAATTTGAATAAATTGAGTGAATGGGTTAAAAGTAGCAGGTGAGATTTAATATAAATAAATATATGCTTACGCAGCAGAAACAAATTTACTTCATATACCGATAGACAATAGACTTCTCAGCAGTGTAAAGGGTAACTCAGCCACTGCAAGAACCAATAGCGTAGTATCCTGACTATCACGGTCCCCGTGATCTCTCTGTCACTCTCACTTGTGCTTCTCCCTTATTGGTTGAGCTTGTTTGGCCCGCCCCTGGTGACCTTTTTATTCTGTCCATTGGCACCTGTCAGGTGCCCTTTCGTGGTGTTCCAGAGCCAGTGTTGCTGTTGCTGTGTTCCTGCATTCCTGATCGCCTGTATTGACTACGCTTCTGTGTTCCTGCTCCGTGATCTGACCCGGCCTGGCTGACGTTCCTGCTCTTTGCTGACCTGGCTTGTATGCAAATCTCCTCCGTGATCTGACCAGGCCTGGCTGACGTTCCTGCTCGTTGCTGATCTGGCTTGTATGCGAATCTCCTCCGTGATCTGACCCGGCCTGGCTGACTTCCTGCTCCGTGACCTGCACCGGCTTGCTACTGTTCCTGTTTACAGCTGCTTTTGTCGCCCCGACGTCATTCTGATCGCTGCAGCGTGTGTCAGAGCCGATCGTGACTGCTACGATTAACTCCTGCTGAGCCGTGTCTCCTGAGCTGAGCCTTCCGTTTCTCTTGTGCACTGTACTACCTAAAGCTGAGTCTCCTTGGCACTTGCAGAGCTATTCCGCTACTCACTGAGCCTCTGATCACTTGTAGTGCTTACTCCTCTACCATTGCTGCTGTTGTTAACCCTTGCTGAGCCTTTGCACTTATCCACTGCTCCTGCTGAGCCGGCCGCGTTGTGGGCCTTGGTTAGTCGGCGGCTCGTATTGTCCACTAAGCAGAGCAGTAGGTCTCCTTTAACGCGCCCGTGGGAGGTGCTATTGGCTCAAGCACTTGCAGCAACAGGTGGTTACCGTTACAGGCCCGTGGGGGCTATTTCCAAAGCTCTTGCAGTACCCAGTGGCCACTGTTACGCCTGGAGGGCTACTGGTTCACGCTCTAGCAGTGCAGGTGTTCTCCTTATACACCCGTGGGGGTTATTGGCTCAAGCTGTCGGTGTACAGTTGGTCTCCGTTATAAGCTCGAGGGGGCTTTTTGGCTCACGCTCCTGCAGTACAGCATTCTCCGGTATAGCCCGTGGGGGCTATTGGCTCAAGTGATCTCGATACTGTTGGTCTCCTTTATACGCCCATGGGGGCTATTGGCTCAAGCTATCATGATACAGTTGGTCCCTGTTATACGCCCGTGGGGGCTATCTACCAACTACCCTGCAGCTTCTGCTTCAGTCTCAGCTCTATCTAGCAGCTCTCTACATAGATGGACTTAAGGTGTTGTGTTATCTGGCACCTATAGCTGCCTCATTATCACCTTGGGCGTGCCTAACACCACTTATGAGACTGACGATTCCCTGTGTTTAACTATTCATTGCCAGTCGCTGTTCTATGCCTGTCCTGTGACAGTATACGAATTGTCCCTGTTTCTGTATACTGGTCCTGTGGAGCCATATGTAGCCTATATTTACTGTGCTGCCTGTAGAGGGCGATCTTCTTCTTATTTTTTTTCTAATAAAACTGTGTTTTATTCTAATCCACTGTCTGAATGTCTGAAAAAACCGTTACACTGAATGAAAAAGGGTATAGATGCACGGATTGCAAAGATTATTCTACCTTAGATTAAATCATTGGTAAAACCTAATTTAGAAAATGGAATACGGTTTTGGCACCTATTCTTAAAAAATACAGTATTCAACTGGAAAAAATGCAGACTTACAAAAAAAGTGATAAAGAGATGGGAGGATCTGAGTCCCAAAGAGAAACTAACCAAACTGAATTTGTCTACATTAGAGAAAAGACATCTAAGGAGAGATATGGCTACCATTTATAGACATGTTCGAGTTCAATACAAATAACTTGCTAAGATACTCTTTACTCAAAGAGCTGAGCAAATAACAAGAGGTCATTAATTAAGACTAGAGGAAAGGCACTTTACTCTAAAACAAAGGGAATTTTACAGTAAGGTCTGTAAAGTTATGGAAATCTTTGGCACAGGATGCTATGCTTGCATATGCTGTAGTTGATTAAAAAAGGCAATGATATGTCACGGTTTGGAAGAACACTCAGACAAATACTGTAAGGTTAAAATTAACTTTATTGAGAATAAAGAGACAATCAACGATAGAATACTTTCCCAACCCACACAAGCCCAGATGGAGACAGTACAGGTACTTCCCACAACTTTCACAGGTCAGGTAGGAAAGAGTATAACGAAACAACGCCACAGACTTGAGAGACAGGCAGCAGGAACCCAAGAACGCTAGGGTAGCGTGGAGGCAACTACCTGCCAGTAGGGTCAACAGGAACCCTAGAACGCTAGGGTAGTACGGAGGCACAAGACCCATGGATACTGGCAGCAAGGACCCTAGAACGCTAGGGTTGTAAGGAGGCAACTAACCCACTGATACTGGCAGCAGGGACCCTAGAACGCTAGGGTAGCAAGGAGGCAACTGACCCACTGATTTGGCAGCAGTGACCCTAGAACACTAGGGTAAGATGGAGGCAACAGACCACTGATAAGGCAACGAGTGTCCGGTAGTACGGATCAGTACAGGAGACGGACCACCACACTACAGATGGCTCTAGAGCCCATAGGCCATAATGGCACGGTAAGGCAGGGTGAGATAGTGAACCGGCCATAAAACTCCTGGGTGATAATGCGCCTGGTGAATATGCCTATAACCATCAAAGATTGAGCACAGCCAGTGACAGTAGATAAACCAGGCAAGTAGCAATGTGAACTAGTAACACAGCCCGGCTGTAGACAGCACGGAAACCGGTACTCCGTATGTGCAAACTGCCACAGAGGCAGTAGAAGCCAGTATGCAACGGCAATGGAAGCGGATGCTCAGCCAATCACGTCAGCAATGAAAGAGGGTTCTCAGTCAGTCCAGTCAGCAAAGGATGCGGGTTCTCAGCCAGTCTGGTCACCAACAGAAGCGGGTTCTCAGCCATTCCAGTCAGCAACGGATGCGGGTTCTCAGCCAGTCCAGTTAGCAACAACAGTGGGTTCTCAGCCAGTCCGGTCAGCAACAGATGCTGCAGTAGATCAGGATACACAGAAGCAATGTCAGACAGGCCAGGTCATACACCAACAGAAAAACAGCAGTAACTAGCGCCAGGTTCAGGTACGCCACGAAAGGGAGCCCGACTAACGACATGACAGGGTACGAACGGGCTGTCCCTAAGTGGAGTCAGATCCTGGGATCAATAAGAATCCAGCATCGGAAAAAGGAAGTAGTAATGTCGCCACACTGCAACAAGGATCATGGGCAGCGTGATAGATACCTTTAGTACGCAGAACAATAATAAGAGTTATGACAGTTGGTTTCAAAGCAGATAGGCTGTGGATCCAGTTAAATACCCAAATGCCATTAGGAGTCAAGAAGGAATTGTTTTTACCCAGCTGAGGCTTAATTTGAAATTTCTTCAGTGTTTTTTCCTTCAACTGGATCAACAGGGGTGAAATGACATGGGCAGAACTTGATGAATGTATGTTTTTTTTTTAGCCTTATTAACTATGTCACTATGTTATGTTCTTCACCAGCCCCTACTTGTTTACTGGTAGCTCATGTGCTTCTTGCCACTACCCACAATCCTAGATGGCATTTTAACAGTGTGTGACTTGGCACTGGCATGGAAATGGGGGTGTCATTGATTTAAATGGGGAGTTTAACCCTTTGAATTCAAGAGAAGTATCCACTACATTACAAAACTATGCTTTGGAGACCTTTCTAACATTCAGCTAGTTTAAAGTCCAAATTTAAATCAATGCCTTCTTTGTCTTCTATAGTGCTCCATTTTTGTATTTCTATGTTTGCCCCACAGTGCTGTTGTATTAGAAGATGCCACTGAAAGGAGAAATATCCCATAGGAATAAACGGGTATTAATTTTTTTAACAGAAGGACTTACCTAGGTAGGTGTCCTTAAAATGGTAGTTTGTTATGTCTATATACTTTACTTTTTTGAATTTGATCTCTATTGTAGTCTACTGCTTGTTAGTTTCAGTTTGCAATCAAATAAAGACAAGTGACCCATACAAACCATGCAGGATGCTGAAGCCTATTGGTGGTTGTTAGGAGGTATGATCTAGAGGTAGACCTCAGCAGACATCACTATATACAGGAAACTACAGATCTAATGTAAGAAATATAGAGATGAAAATAACTGACTGTTGTATGAGGGACCGTCACCTAAGTTCTTCTGTTACATAAATTATAAGCCACTTATTCCTAGTGTAGTTGCTCGCTGAAGTGGCACCCACAGTATAGTCTGCATAGAATAATGGGTGGAATGTAAGAGACGTGCAATCGCTATATACATTGAACTTTCCATGAAAAAATGATAGAGCCAAAATTTTATTGAATTGCGTACAATTTTTTTTATGAATTAGAGAGCGTGTGCTCTTTTTTCATGAACGTATTTTTACATAGAGGGGGTGGCTAAAATGCCTGCCGTTAAGTCAGCAAAGCAGTTAGCACACATTTTTGTATGTCTGGCTTACTTTGCTGTTAACCCTTTGAGTACCCCTCTGACACTCATATGGTTAAAGGGATAGTAATGTTTCACAAAAAACATCAGCTCCAATTAATCTTCATAGTATTTGGGACATGGAGTGTGTTATTTCATTACTGTCAGAGTTGTAGTTCAAGAGTAATTGAATGATAAATTATCCCCCTCCCACCCCTTTTACCTAGTGTAAGCCACCTCCTCTCAGATGTGGAATCTGGACCTGGGATCAGACAGCTCACAGCAAGGGACAATCTTCTTACTGTGAGAACAATGAAAACCCATACCCCCCTTGACAGGTTTTTCAGGTTTCTCCCTTATGCTAATTGAAGATAGTCCCTCTCTGCAATCTACTTGGACATCAGCTTTCTGTTCTGAGGTGAGCAGTGCTACATCAGTAAAAGGGGCGGGAGGGGGATACTTTATCATTCAATTACCCTTGAACTACAACTCTGACAGTATTGAAATAACACTTTCCACGGCCCAAATACTATGAAAATGAATTGGAGCTGCTTTTATTGTGAAACATTACTATCCCTTTAATTTAGGAGCATGTGTGTTACAGATTACCTTGGTTCCAGTGCCGCCGCTTCAGGCGGCGCTCGAAATGACGCTTCGGCATCAACGGGCATCCATGAGGCACAGATGTCGCCGGAATGATGCATGGTTGGATGCATCAAAGCTAGATGCATCATCTGCAGGTGCGAGGCTTCAAGCATGCAGCAGGCCTCTGTTTCATGTGTTTGATTCCTGTAGTCTCCTCCTACCTACTTCCTCCCTCTGAGCTGCTCCTCCTGCCTACGTCCTGAGAAGGGGTTTAAAGGGCTGACTGAGTCTTGACTCAGCTGCCCTTGCGTTGTTGTACAATACAGTTCTTTTTCCCTTGGGCTCTGTGTATGACCTGGCTAGTTTGATCATTCATTCTGGTCCTGACCTGTGACTCTGTCTGACTACTCTTTTGCCTGCTCCCATTGTGTAGCGGACACCCAATCTGGTGCGGACCTGTGTCTCTGGCTGACTACCTGTGTATGACCCGGCCTGTCTATCCATCCATTCTGGTGTTGACCTGTGGCTCTGTCTGATCATTCTCCTTGTGCGTTCCAATTTGGCTTAGACATCCTTTCTGGTGCAAACCTGTGGCTCTGGATGACTACCTGCTCCGTGTATGACCCGGCTTGTCTGACTACCCACTCTGGTGTTGACCTGGGGCTCTGTCCACTGCGCATCCAGCACACCAAAGCTTCAGTGGATATCTTATCTGGTGCAAACCTGTGGCTCTGGCTGATTACCCGCACCGTGTATGACCCAGCTTGTCTGACTATCCTTTCTGGTGCTGACTAGGGGGCTCTGTCTGTTTCCTCCGTGTGTTGGTCCCTGCTCCACAGACACCCATCCTAGTGTGGACCTGGGGCTCTATCAGACTCCTAGCTTACTGACTGCAGGCTGAGTCAGTGCTAGTCCTTTGGGCATTCCGAATTAACTTGAGGCTCCAGTGAGCTGAGGCCTAGTCTCAGACAGTGTGGTGGATCTATTGGCAGACTGCTATTTCTGATACAGTGCTTGCCTCTTTGATCACCCTCTGTGTGTTTTATGTTTACTTTCATTACTGTGATTTTTGTAATAAAAGATTGTTTTACTTTACTGTACTGACTCCTGGTTTATTCCTGGGAACCGTGACAGTGTGCTATTCAGTAACAATGCCTTACTATGTCTCTTGTATCAAACCATGAGCTATCACAAATAGCAAAGAAACTTACAGCTTTCAAAAAATGGCTATATGTTTTACTTTCGTAAATTCCTCTCAATTAGACTATAGAGAAAGGGAGTAAGTCTGAGCTAAACCAATGACATCATAGGGTACAAATAAAAAGATACCAAATCTGCCATTGATGTAAATGAGGCTTTTAACCTCTTGAAAGCTAAAGAGGTCACCAATGCTTTGCAATGAGTCGAGTACCCCTCTGGCACTGAAAGGGTTAAGTGATGTATAAAAAGACGTAACAGTACGTCAGTCCAAACGGGGAACAAACGGAGACAATGTACATGTGGGTGTCTTTCAGCAGAACTTGCCACCAACTATGATCCACGCGTTTCGCATATCCAGTGCTTACTCATCATCATCATACCATAAAAGCCATCACGAAGAAGAGCGTGTATTCTATTATATTATTATGTACCCATGCCTGGATTGAGCAGCTAATTATTTCTTGTTATGTAGTTTTTATTTGTCCCCCATGTAACAGCTGGTTTCCCCAGAATGACTGCAGATCTTTACAGTCCATCAGTCTCAGTGTTCTGTCTGTGGAACTGTGATCTGACTGTGCACTGTTTTATTATATGTATTGTTTTCTTGTTACAGGTATCAGCAGCATGTGCACACATACCGTATCCTGCCAGAGGAGAATGGCTTGCTCTCCGTGCAGGTGAGCATAATGACTCAGATAATGTACCCATGTGCTATCCTAATAGTTACCTACTGCTATCTGCCTTCCCTTTAGATTAGGGTGACCACATTTCCAATCTGCCGTTCTGGGACATGTGGTCACCTTAAATACTATTCAGTTTTTAAAGAACTTGAATTATTGCATTTTTTCAGGCTGTGATTGTACATATGTATTGGAACACTGCAGCGTGCGCTTTTCTCTACCAAGCACTCTCCTCTTCAACTTCCATCTTCCATTCCGCTTCTGCAGCCATCTCACTCGTACTCAGTCTCAATCACTTCACGTAACACTTCACGCGTACACAGACCAGTCACTAGCCAGCCAATGGGAGAGGAACATTGTGCAAATCCTTCCCTTCATTGGCTGGTGTGGTGGTGAGTGCAGCGTGTATATGTGACTGATCTCAGCTGGCCTGGCAGCACAGCGCAGAACAGGGCTCACAAAACACAGGGCTGACAGTCAGTGAGACTGATTCTGGGACTCTTTATTGTCCCAGGGAGGTATGATTCAGGACGTGGGACACAGGGCAACATTCCTGGGATGCATGGTCATCCTACTTTAGATAGGTTTACTATTGAAGTGTTGCATGTAAAGTTTCGCGTCATAAAATGATGCATGTGTTTTGTCACGTCATTTGAAGTGTTGCATTTAAAGTCTTGCTTCATAAAGTGACGCAGATTCTACATTTTGCTTTGCTCCGAATTGCGCATTCACCATTTTGTGCGTTAACGTGTCGCAATATTGCACCCAATTTGCGTCATTATTGCACCCATATTACACCAATATTGAACCCATATTGCACCAATATTACACCCAATTTTCACCAATATTGCACCCATATTGCACCTATATTGCATCCTTAATGCACCCCTATTGCACCCATAATGAGTCAATATTGCACCCATATTGCGCACTTAATGCACCAATATTGCATACATATTGCATCCTTATTACACCCCTATTGCACCCATAATGCGTCAAGTATGCATGTGTATGAGTGCGTGAGTGTGTATGTGCATGATTCTATGTGTATGTGTGTATGTGTGTGTGTGTGTGTGTGTGTGTGTGTGTGTGTGTGTGTGTGTGTGTGTGTCATCCCTCTCTTTCTGTTTCTCCCCACCTCTGCTACCCCCCCCCCCCCCACACACACACCACCACCTTCTCTGTTTTTCTCATAATCTGGTTTCCTTTCACAGCCACAACTCAGAGTGTTGTCACAGACCACTGTGGAGAGCAGTGTTTGTCTGTCACCCAACTACCTGTTTCACAATACCCATAGGGCACAAGAAAATCATACCTATTTTATATGAGCAGCATGAAAATTGCAGGTTTTTTTTTTTAATTCTTTCAGCCTGGTAGAAATCCTTCAACACAGTAAACTTAGACACTTAATAAAGCAATCGGGTTCCTGAGAGACAGATGCTTTTCCCCTGAGCCTCTATCTGTGAAAAGTAGAATGAGTCATTTATACTGAAATATCCTAATGATATCTAACTGCAATCAGCATCTGGGAAAAAACATCTTTGGTGCAGGATCTGTTGTAGTTTTAACCCTTTGAGTGCCGGAGTGGTATCCAATGCATTACACTTATCTGATGAGTGTGCAGCCAAAATGCATTTTGTACCAGAGAGCTCCTTTTGCTTATAATGCAGATATTTGATTAGATGAATGTTATTGTCTTTTCTATTCATCTTGTCATTTCTTATACATCTTATATCTGCCAGCTTCATATTAGTGCATCAGTTTTCACCCAAAGGGTGGTGCCAGGGTAGAATTAGCTAAACACCATCTTAGTGTGCCAAGTTTTTTTTTTAATGAAGACTCAGAAAAGAATGTAATTTACAATATCTACTAATAAAGGATGGCACAAGAATAATCCTGAGCCATCATGACCGTCAGGGTAAGTGATAGGTATGTTAGAGGGGAAGTGAGGTAGGGGGTTAAGAGAAGTAGGTAGGAGGGGTGGGAGTTAGATATCATATTAATAGCAAGGGTAGGGGCCATTTTGGCCCCTTGCCTTCATGGTAAATAAGTTAGCAGCAACACACTTATTTCTGCCTAACTTATGGTTATCACAGACACCAGAGAAAAAAAATACACATGACACAGGTACGGTGAAGTTTAACCAGTTTATTAAGATAAGCAAGAGTATGCACTTCCCAACCTTAGTAGGAACAGGCATGAGCACAGTGCCAAGTCCACTACCCAAGGATTGACACTGAACTGTAACCAGTTCTCAGTAGCCTATAGAGGTAGATGGGAGCAGAACCAGGCTTGGTTCTATAACTAGCAAATGGAAACCTGGAATGCCAGGAAACCCGATCACTGGAGCAACATCTAAATTCCCAGACACGAGACAGGCAGATAGATATCTCAGTGTAGTGACTCTACCACAGGGTCTGCCCCAGACCTAACCCTAGGGGCAAGTGTTTCCTGAATGGGTAGGACAGGAACACAGCAAGTGGCCAGGCTTGCCACAATATAAACAGAGGCCCTCTCTCCTTCGGAACACCCTCTCCTCTCTGCACAGGAGCGTGAAGCCCAATTGCATAGGTTCACTCTTGACAGATTTAGAACCAGGAGGAATGGGAGGTGTGGGAGGATAGGGTGGGAGAGAAAAACTAGGCACCAGTCTTGTTGTGACCTTATGCCCTGGATTCTTGAACGAAGGTCTCTCTCTTAACCTGGTATCGATCAATATCATAAAGGAAATCAATTCATTCATCCTGTGAGCTGCTGTATCATCCTTAATGGAGTCATACAGCCCTTGAGAGAATGCTGCTATGAGTGCCACATTGTTACAGCCCACCTCTGCAGCCAAAGTGCGAAACTCAATGGCGTAATTGGCTACGGTGTGTGCGCCTTGTGGTATGGTCATAAGCTGTTTCGCTGCAGATACTGCTCTGGCTGAAACGTTAAAGACCCTGCCGAACTCGTCCACAAATTTGGTGTAATTAGCAACAATCGATCTCCCTGTCTCCCACAAGGGATTGGCCCACGCCAGAGTCCTACCAGACAACAGGGAGATTACAAAACCAACCTTGCTTCGATCACTTGGAAAGGCATGTGGTACCATTTACAGAAATATGCCCACCTGGTTCAAGAACCCTCTGCAGGGAGTAGGCTCCCCCTCGTAGCGTTGAGGAAGGGGAGCGGAATCCGACAATCCTTGATTAGTACTGGCCTCAGGATTAGGGGATACCACAGGTGCTGAGTCTTGGGAAGCCTCCGGTTGACGAGGAACCTGATCAAGGTGAGCAGTGCGGTTTAGAAGCGTCTGCATAGCAAAAGCCAAATAATCGATCCGCTGATCTTGAGAGTCCATTCTGGCTAGAATGTTCTGCACTGATTCACCTGTACCTTCAGTACTTATGGCCCTTTTGTACTGTCACGGACACCAGAGTAAATAATACACACAACACAGGTACAGTGGCGTTTAACCAGTTTATTATGATAAACAAGAGTAAGCACTTCCCAACCTTAGTAGGAACAGGCATGAGCACAGTGCCAAGTCCACTACCCAAGGATTGACACTGAACTGTAACCGGTTCTCAGTAGCCTATAGAGATAGATGGGAGCAGAACCAGGCTTGATTCTATACCTAGCAAATGGAAACCTGGAACGACAGGAAACCTGATCACTGGAGCGACATCTAAACTCCCAGACAAGAGACAGGCAGACAGATGTCTCAAAGTAGTGACTCTACCATGGAGTGGTAGGAGGAGTGAGACAGAGAGTAACTAGTACTCCAAAAGAGTCACGGAACCGGTCTACTAGGTAGGCAAAGGGCGGAGGTAAGAGAGTGGAACGTAGCCAACTGCAACACTGTTAAGTATGTGAAGGCAATACTGTGCGTAGACTACAGGGCGGAGGGTTATGCAACAGGCCCAGGAGGCAACGGATACAGTGGCTTAGAATGGATGCAATGGAGCAAGAGGCAACCAGAAACTTTACCATGGAGGTAGCAGTTGCACTTCACCGATGGAGCGTGCCCACAACTAGCCAGACAGGTGGTAGTCAGACTGGAGTGAAGGACAGCACAGAATGTAAGTCAGGCAAGCCACAGTCGAGAGCCAAATCGGGTAGTCAGCCACAGCCAAGGTCAAAACAGAGCAGGTAGTCGGACAAGCCAGGGTCATACACAAATTGGGTAGTCAGACAAAGCCACAGGATCAATCAGGAGTAAACACAGCAGCCAAGCAAGGGTCAAGCGAGAGCAACACTGAAGAAACGCACAGATACACCACAAAAGTCCTAGCCTCAATGAGGTTTATAAAGCAACAAAAGGAGGCGGGACTCAGTTAGGCCCAACAGAATAGGATCATAAACAGGCATTCATGTCAGTGCCTGTAACATGACTTTAGCAATGAGGAAGTGGCCGGAGGCCATGCCGGCTGGCGGCCATACAGATATAAGGGCACAGGATCGTTTAGGCCTCAAAGGGAGACTGTGATAAATGTTAGGTGGAAAGATGGTATTGTAGTTAGGATTTGATGTTGTGAAGGTAACATTGTTATTTAAAAAAATTTTCAGTAAATTGTTGTTGGCTGGAGGTTTGGTGATGCTCCTTGCCAGTCAATTTGGGACTTCTGGTATGGAGTCTGGGTAGGCAGCCGACCATCCTTAACCCATGCTATGTTGCAGGTACGTATTCGCTGCCATGCGGTGACCATTATGGGGTTAAGTGGGTCGTGGGTCGTCCCATTATTGCAGGTATGGGGGGGTGATGTCACGATTGTCCGAATACATAGATCACTTCCTCCAAAATTATGTAGTCACCCTTAGATCTTTATATCAAGGAAGCACAACATGTCCTTGGTATAATAGACACATTGGACTGGAGAGGTGATTTTGTATGAACCACCGTTAACGTCACCTCCCTCAATACCAGACCATCAGAAAGGACTGGATGCTATTAGATTTTTCTTGGAAGGGGATAAGGAGATGTCAGAGACATGAAAAACATTTATTTTAGAGGGAACTGAATTTATATTGTATAATAATTATTTCCAGTTCATGGATAAATACTATATGCAAGTGAGGGGAGCTACCATGGGCGATGGCTTTGCCCCAGCTATGCCAACCTATACCTGGGTTACTGGAAACAGACCCATGTGTGGGGGGTGGGGTTGGGGGAGAGGTTGGTGCTTTATGGACACTTCATTGCTGATCTCCTCATTATATGGAAGGGAAGTGTTACAGAGCAGGATACTTTTATAATACTTTTATAATAATCCTATGGGTCTCAAATTTACTTATAATATTAGCACTGACAATGTATGTTTATTGGATCTTCATTTGAATCATGAAGGGGATAAAATTATTACAATAAATTATGTTAAGCCAGTTAACACCAATAAGTATTTGCACTAAAACTGCCATCTTAGGCAATGGAAAACAAATATCCCAGGAGGACAGTTTAAAAGAATCAAGATAAACTGTAACAAGGAAGGGGATTATATAGAACAAGCTACAGATCTGAACAGGGGAGGGCTAGCAAATTGTGGCCTGGGGGGCAAATACAATTAAGTGGCCCGTTTCTATTACCATTCAAGCCCACTGTCCCAGTCCACCTTTCATAGCTTACAGCGGAAATGGGGCTACACCTGATACTACAGAGCTTACAGTTGAAATGGCACTACACTAGTGATATCAGTGAGCTTACAAGGGAAATTGGTTATGCTACTAGTGTAACTCCATTTGGATTGTAGCTCAACGTATCACTGGTGTAGTTCCATTTCGGTTGTAAGCTCTGTGATATCAATAGTGTAGCTTTATTTACAGCAGCAGGTGGGAGACTTAGTGAGGCAGTTGCCCAGTGATCCAGACATATGACTGGCCCAGGGGGGCAATTGCCTCCCTGCCTCCCAGACCAGCCCTTCCCTGGATCTAAAATATAAATTCATACAAAAAGGTTATCCCAAGAAGGTAATAGAAAAATCTTACCTACAAGTGAGGGAGATGTATCGGGGAGAAATGTTGAAGTTCAAAAGCAATAATAAAAACCAATTAGACAGTGCAAGACCACAGTTCATCACACAATATAGTAATGCTCATTATAAGATAAAAAATATATTGAAAAAGCATTGGCATATATTACTTCAGTATCCTGAGTTAAATCGAGTAATTACACCGGTACAAGAGGTAATGTTTACTAAAAATAAGAACTTTTCAAGAAAGAAGCCAAAAATGATAAAAGAAACTATAAATATTTTTTGGATAAGAAGGGAATATTTAAAGGGATAGTAATACTTCGTTTTAACTTTATTTTATTTTGTAGGCATTAAAAAAACATGAAGAATGATATAAGTCTTATCTCTCAAACCTTTATGGTTTAAGAGATATTCACAAACAAAGTATCCCTTCCCTGTTCAACCAGATCAGAAGGGAGATGCCCAGGTAGACTGCAGAGAGGGACAATCTTCAATTAAGATAAGGGAAAAAGCTGAAAAACTTGTCAAGGGGGGAAGGGCTTTCATTGTTTTCATAGGAAGAAGATTGTCCCCTTCTGTTATCTGTCCTGTCATACAACCAGACTCACATCTGAGAAGAGATGGCTTACACTAGGTAAAAGGGGCGGGGAGGGGAATTTTGCTTGTGAATATCTCATAAACCATAAAGGTTTGAGAGATAAGACTTATATCATTCTTCATGTTTTTTTAATGCCTACAAAATAAAATAAAGTTAAAATGAAGTATTACTATCCCTTTAAGTGTGGAATGTCTGGATGTATCACATGCAATTACATAAATCATAAAAAAACTAGATTTATAGATGGACACGATAAAGAAGTGGTGATTAGAGATCATATAACATGTAATAGAACTTTTGTGATCTATAGAATTACATGTCCATGCTCCAAGAGCTATATCTGAAGGACTAAGAGAAAGATGAAAGAGCATTTTCTGGAGCATAGGAGGGCTATCATTAATTCTGATAACAAATATCCCCTTTCTAAACATTATAAAAAACATCATAAAAAATCAATGGAAGGCACTGTCATAGTGGCTCTTGAACAAATATCACCTTTATTTAAAGAAAGAAAGAGATTTGAACGTTTATTTAAACGAGAGACCTACAGGATTTTTAAATGTGATACTCTGTTCCCGAAAGGGCACAATGATAAGACAGATGTTCATACTTACATGGGTAGATGAGCGATAGTGGTTATGCAATAGCTTAGATATTTTCAATGGTGGATTGAGGGACACTTGTAATATAGGGTTTAGTGATTGCAGGTATGCTTAGGGTTAATAACTGAGAATTATGTCTTAGTAACATAGTAACATAGTAAATTAGGTTGAAAAAAGACACAAGTCCATCAAGTTCAACCTTCGCCTCATACCTCAGTAACTGAGAATTTTATAGCTTTCCTGCTACTAATTAAGTTAGTCTTTATCAGACCTTCCTGATCAGCCTACTGATAAACAGTATAACTCTGTATGTTCCCTTTTGAAAGAAATGTTATCTAATCTTCTCTTAAATGTATCCATTGTATCTGCCATAACTACCTCCCTGGGCAATGAATTCCACAATTTAACAGACCTTACCGTAAAAAAAACCCTTCCTGTGCTGAAGTTTAAACCTTCTTTCCTCTAATCTCAAGGGGTGTCCCCTGGTCACCTGATCAGACCTTGGAATAAATAGCTCACCGCAGAGATTCTTGTATTGCCCTCTCATATACTTGTACAATGTGATAAGGTCTCCTCTTAGTCGTCTTTTCTCTAGAGTAAATAAACCAAGTTTGTTTAGTCGTTCCTCATATGGCAAGTCCTCCATTCCCTTAATTCATTTTGTTGCTCTTCTCTGTACCCTCTCTAGTTCTAGTATATCCTTTTTCAGAACCGGTGCCCAAAATTGCACTACATACTCAAGGTGAGGTCTTACCAATGATTTGTATAATGGCAAAATAATGTTATCCACTCTTGCTTCGATACCTCTTTTTATGCAAGACAGGACTTTGTTTGCCTTTGCTACTGCTATTTGACACTGGTCACTGTTTCCAAGTTTGTAGTTGACAAGGATACCCAGGTCTTTTTCTAGCAATGAGTCACCTAAAATTATTCCATTAAGTTTATAAGTAGCTTTGGGATTGTTTCCTCCCAAATGCATGACTTTACACTTCCCCACATTAAACTTCATATTCCACTTGTTTGCCCAATCTGACATTGTATGTAAGTCCCTCTGTAGAGAGAAAATATCCTGTTCTGAATTAATGACTTTGCATAATTTAGTATCATCTGCAAATATTGATATTTTGCTTTCTATATCTATTTCCAGGTCATTTATAAACATGTTAAAAAGCAGCAGACCTAATACTGAACCCTGAGGTACTCCACTCTCCACTTTAACTGTACTGGAGAATTTTCCATTTACAACCACACACTGTTCCCTATCCTTCAGCCAGTTTTGTATCCAATTGCAAAGGTTATCCCCTAGCCCCAATTTCCTTATTTTATACACCAGCCTTCAGTGTGGCACTGTATCAAATGCCTTTGCAAAGTCTAGATATACTACATCTACTGCCTTGCCATTGTCAAGGTTGTTGCTTACCTCCTCATAGAAGCTGAAAAGATTAGTTTGGCATGATCTATTCTTCATAAAACCATGTTGATTTGTGCTAATGATTTTATTTTTTGTGTTGTAATCCTGAATATAGTCCCTTATACCCCTTCTAACAGTTTTCCCACTACAGAGATCAAACTCACTGGTCTATAATTCCCAGGTTCTGTTTTAGTTCCCTTCTTAAATAGAGGCATTATGTTAGCTCTTCGCCAATCCTGTGGCACTGAGCCTGTGGTAATAGAATCTTTAAAGAGTAAATATAGGGGTTTTGCTAACACTGCACTAAGTTCCTGAAGAACCCTTGGATGCATACCATCAGGACCCGGTGCTTTGTCGGTCTTAATTTTGTTCAGTCTTCCCATGACATCTCCTTGAGTTAACCCAAAATCTATTAATTGTATTGTTTTATTTGTTACTTGTGGAGGCTCTTCTACCATTCTTTGCTCCCTTGTATATACTGATGCAAAGAAAGTGTTTAAAACATCGGCCTTTTCCTTATCCTCACTAACCAACTCACCCATCTCATTTTTGAATGGTCCAATGCACTCCCTCTTAAGTTTTTTGCTATTTATATATTTGAAAAACTTATTTGGATTAGTCTTGCTTTCCCTTGCAATTCGAGTTTCATTATCTATTTTTGCTACCCTAATTGACTTTTTGCAATCTTTGTTGCACTGCCTGTATTTTAAGAAAGATTGTTCAGTTCCTTCAGACTTAAGTAATTTGAATGCATTTTTTTCCTTGCCATTTCCTTCTTTACATGTGCAGTTAACCACATTGGCTGTGACTTAATTCTTTTGCATTTGTTCCCCATTGGTATATACTGTTGGGTACATTTCTGCAACCTAAATTTGAATTCTGACCATTTTTCCTCAGTATTTTTGCCTTTAAATAAAATATCCCAGTCTATGTGTTGCATTGAAGCCCTTAACAATTTGAAGTTAGCTTTTTTAAAATTAAAAGTTTTGGTTGAACCTATACATTTTTGCTTTGCCAGACTGATCTCAAATGTAACCATGTTGTGATCACTGTTTCCCAAATGTTCTCTTACCTTAATATTGGATACCATTTCTGTGTTATTAGTAATCACTAGGTTCAATACATTGTTATTTCTTGTCGGCGCTAGCAACACCTTATGTCAGTCGCTGAGTTCATTCCTGTCTGCCTTCAGACTGCCTTGCCCGGTATATTGGTAAGGCCGGTAAAACCTATTTCAGTCTAGGTTGCCTTACCCGGTATTGGCAAGGCCGTTAGAGCCTCCATTCTCATTGTTCCAGTCTCAAGGCTGCCTTGCCCGGTATATTAGCAGGGCCGGTAGAGCCTCATTCCTCATTGTACCACTCTCAAGGCTGCCTTGCCCGGTACATTGGCAGGGCCGGTAGAGCCTCATTCCTCATTGTACCAGTCTCAAGGCTACCTTGCCCGGTACATTGGCAGGGCCGGTAGAGCCTCATTCCTCATTGTACCAGTCTCAAGGCTGCCTTGCCCAGTATATTGGCAGGGCCGGTAGAGCCTCATTCCTCATTTTGCCAGTCTCAAGGCTGCCTTGCCCGGTATATTGGCAGGGCCGGTAGAGCCTCCTACTCCTCGGTTGCTAGCCTCCCAGGCTGCCTTGCCCGGTATATTGGTAAGGCCGGTAGAACCTATTCTATCCATTACCAGTGTAAGGTTACCTTACCCGGTATTGGCAAGGCCGGTAGAGCCTGTTTTATATTCTGTATACCACTACTCGCTATGACAATATATTGAAGATATATGTTACATGTGTATGCTAACCCGCAAGGGTATCTCTTTAATCTTTTCAATAAAGTTGTGTTTTTATCTTAACTCTGTGTCTGAGATTCATAACAAACCGTGACAATAATGTCTTATAGATATACTCTGCATGAAGTTATAAGAATTTTTATATAAAAGTAAATGTTTCTTTAAGACTTTAACTTTTTTTATGCTGTATTGTTCAAATATATACAGATAACTGTTCTCCTTTTATAATAAAAATGTGTTACTTTTTATACCAATTGGTAGTGAAGTTATTCCTCTATACTATGTGGTTGATTTGTGTCTCACCTTGTTATTATGTATCATTTCTATTAGATACTGTGTGCTTTTTATTTGTATTTTTATAGGGTTCCTCCAGGTATTAGTGGGTTAGCGCTAACTCCTAGTAATTATATGTATGCAAGAAGTACCTAGAAAAAAAAATGAACCACCGCACTAATGATTGCAAAAAATATCATGTTTTCTTTCCATGCATCATTCAGGTAACTAAACTATGGCTATGCAATGGCTGGCTACAAAAAAATATTTTAGTAACCACATTTCCAAATGTTTTGCAGCAGCTTTGTATGATTACAAGATATTCAGTTGTAAATTAGCCATTTGCATATTTAAGTGCTTTCCACCAACAGGCCTGCAGAGTACTGTATATCACCAGTCCCTCTCATTTCCATCACACTGTAATCAAGTACCAGATTATTCTACTCTGAGAGAAAGAGCAACAAAACTGTACAAATGGTATCCCTTTGTGTACCAGACTGACAGCCAGTGAATGAATAAATGAATGAATGAATATGTGTATTTATATAGAACCACAAGTGTACGCAGCGCTTTACAATTTAAGGTTTTAAACAATACAGGGTTACAGGTGCTTTGTAGAGTGAAACATTGGGTGGGAGGTCCCTGCCTGAAAGTTTACAATCTAAAGTGGTAATGGGAGACATACAGAGTACATAAGGGTCAAGTGCTGAATACAGTGCTAGTTCTGATGATGACAGAGGACATCAGTAAAGTAAATAATTTATAAGAGCATTCATTGTACAACATCAGTGCCTTCTAGCATGTTGAGATTTTATCCATGAGGTGTATTTTTAAGTGAGATTTGAAAGTTATCAGCGAGGTGCAGTGGCGCAAGTTGGATGGTAGAGCATTCCATAGATACGGGGCAATGAGAGAAAAAAGGTTTGATACATGACAGGGCTGTAGACACAAAAGGAGCTGAGAGAAGACAATCAATGGCCAAACGTAAGTGGCGGGAAGGGGTATAATGGGAGATCAGAGTGGAAATGTAAGAAGGAGTAGAGGAGAAAAGTGTCTTGAAAGAGAGAAGTAAGATTTTGTAAGATATCCGGAGATTGATAGGCAGCCATTGGAGAGTTCTGAGGAGGAGTGGGGCAGGGACAAACCTAGGTGACAAAAGAGTAATTTGTGCTGCAGCATTCTGTATAGATTGAAGTGGATGGAGATGGGAGGCAGGAACGCCAGACAGAAGAATGATGCAATAGTCCATGAGGGAGAGGCTGATTGCGTGTATAAGAATTTTTGCTGTGGAGGAGCAGAGGAAGGGATGGATTTTAGGAATGTTATGCAAAAGAAAGCGACAGGATTTAGCAATGGCATTAATATGAGGGGAAAATGAGAAAGACTTGTCAATTATCACCCCTAGACACCGCGCTTCATGATACTGGATTTATGGTAGTGCCATTTACAATCACCCAGAAGGGAGCTACAGGGCCAGTGCTATGTGGGATGAGGAGTAGCTCAGTTTTAGACATACTGCGTTTGAGGTGCCTATGAGCCATTCAGTCTGAGACAGCCAAGAGGCAATCTGTAACTTTAGCCTGGGTATCAGAAGTCAGTTAATTGAAGACCAAGGCATTGGCCAACTCTCTGGTACTCAAATGGTAAAGTGTTTCCCGCAGTTTTGGAGTTTGCAGAAAGAAAAATCACACCTTTCAGTAGTGGTTTATGTATGACTAGCAGAAAAACATAGTCACACATTTTCCGCTTCGTGACCTCTTTTAGCTCCTTGTTATATGTCCCCTTTGTGGGCTCAATTCTGTAACTTCTGGCATGATTCAAAATCGACAACAGCAATTTTACAGTCACAGATGGTATGTACTATCTGAGCTGTAAATGATCATTGTGTGGTAAACTGATATATTTAGTAGAATTCCTCCCATTAACATCGATGAAACTCCATAATCCATTTGTTATTTTATTGGATGCAGTAAGCGTTAACGCATGTTTTCTGGTAGTATTTCTGCATCTTTTTAGTTTTTGATAAAGTTGTGCGGGAGCCGCAAAACTTGTAAGCTGGTTGTGGTAGTGGTCTTGGAACTGTAGTGACTTTATTGCACTAGGGGCACCCCCTGGTTTCTTCATTTGTATTGTAAAAAATATACAATATCAACAGGTGGCTGCATGACCATAAAGAGCTGGGGCTCAGCCCAGAAGAAGGAGATTCCCTCAGAAATCTTGAATATAACAGACCAGAGTTACACTGTATGGCATGGTGGAGGAAGAAATTAGAAAACAGATTAATGGGTTATTAAAGATTAACATACCAAAACATTATCAACCTTTAAGAAGTAATAAATTATGATATTGATCCCATTGCCACCACCAACTATGCCGTATCTGGAATAAAAATGCTGTTATGTGCCATCTATTTCATGGCATCTGGATCCTTTCAATCCACTGAGGACTATGTATCTGGGATGTCACGGTTTATATAGTCCTGGTTGCTAGGTGAAGTGCTTACAGGTCTGAAAAGGAAGGTCAGCAGGTAAGATAATTTTCTGTCCACCCAGAGACAGTCCCAAGGTGTCAAGCAAGAGTTCTACGGAATGGGGACATGTATGTAAGAGTTCCTCCATATGACAATCATGTGTTTATCAACCATAAGCATTTCCATTCCTTCAATATCCAAATGATTTTTGATGCCTAAATGAGGATCACCAGTGTGTTTGCAACTGTCCTGGGAAGATGATGATTCTAAGGCAATCTTGCTTGTTCAAGGATTCAGAGAAAGGGACCTTAACCAAACAATGGCTGTTGGTTAAGTTATTAATATTAACATTAACACTAGTTAATTCTGCTGAAAGAAGGGCATTAACACAATAATATTACTCATCAAGGTGGTTTGAAAATCACATAAACTGTATCACCACCATTACATACTATCATGTTTATGCTGTACATGTGCCACCTTGTGTAACGGGCCTTAGGCCGTTACTAGAGCCTTGCCTGGGCATGGCATTTATTCAAACCCTGGCCATTCTTAAGGGAATGTATATTCTAGCCACTCAAGGCATTGTATTGAGAACTGTCCTGTGACCCCCTGCTGTGTGTTAATCCAATCATGTCTGCCCTATTATGTTTCCCTGAATCATTTGTTGTTGGTTCTCTGACCCTTTGTGATGACTGAATTATCCCTGTGACTACCCCATTGTGTTCTGCCCTACCATTTGCTGTATCCTATTGGAGGAATTGTGACTGTATTAAGTCTCATGTACTGTGCTCGAAGTTAGTGTGGTTTGAAACTGTATAAATATGCTGTGGTTTGTTGTAATAAAGAGGGTTTCGTGGGCATCTGGATAGAAGGGTGTTATGCCTCTACTCTCTACTTCCCCAATCCTAATATCAGGGTCTCTGTGTTTTGTGATTCCTTGGTTCAGGGCCGGACTGGGACAAAAAATAGCCCATTTTTATTTTTGAGCAGCCCATGGGGGGGGGGGATGCGGCGGCGGTAGGCGTTCGTTCGTTATTTATATAGCGCCAAGTTTTTTCTACAGTGCCTTACAGTTGTAGAATGGGGATAAAAGACACCAAGTAGTTAACAAGATATTGACAGAGACTCCCTCTACAGTGCCACCCTCAGCTTTTGGGCCTCTGCTCATTCTCTGTCCCTCTCTAGTGCCACACTCACCTCTTGGGCCTCTCTGCTCTGGAGTGGTGGGTGGTGGCCTTCACAGACACTGACTGTCGCAGGGTTGGGCTGTCGGCCGACGGTGATCATTGGCGGAGCTTATAATCACGTGCGGTGTGCCACATGGCCGCACGTTGATTGCCTGCCCACCAGTAAACTTGTAACGAGGTGGCCATCTTTCAGAAAGTGAAAGATGGCCCAAACTCGTTTAATGATTAATTTTTTTTTTAAACGCCCGGACCAGCCCACTGGGCAAATGCACGGTATGCCCGATGGCCTGTCCAGGCTTGCCTTGGTTTCTTCTCTTTTATTTCCAGGTTTGAATTTCGAAGCTCTGTGACGTGTATTTATAAAGGCAAATGGTGAGCAATTCTGGGGCAAACTTATTACACCAAAGGGACAAATAGAAATCCCTAGTGATTTAAATGGGACTTTTAAGCCATTGGGGAATGTATGAATCTGCCGACACAACTAACTTTCTGTGCTTGAATGTTGGGTTACTACTTGCACTCCTGCACCTCTGGGTATGTACCAGAGCATATGAACGCCTTACTGCATACTGTTGCACACACTCTGCTGTTGTTAACACTTTAACCCTTTGAGTACCAGAGAGGTATCCAATGCACTGAGCTGGTCAAACCCCAAACACCTCCGAAATAGCGCTCATAGGGAATTCAGTAAAGCTACTCCATTTATTCTGCATAGTGTTAGTACACAGAGGTAAGCTTAGACTAACAGAATGTATCAAAATGGTTACACGCTTCCCCGCTGCCCTCCTCTTGGCACATACGGAGTATAGAGCTTAGCAAAAAGAATTAGGCAGGCAAGGAGCTAAAAACTCTTTTCAGCTTCTTTTAGATCATAATGTTATTAGTACCCTTCCTCCTGCATACTATTAAAGGGATAGTAACACTTCGTTTTAACTTTATTTTATTTTGTAGGCATTAAAAAAACATGAAGAATGATATAAGTCTTATCTCTCAAACCTTTATGGTTTATGAGATATTCACAAGCAAAGTTCCCCTCCCCGCCCCTTTTACCTAGTGTAAGCCATCTCTTCTCAGATGTGAGTCTGGTTGTATGACAGGACAGATAACAGAAGGGGACAATTTTCTTTGTATGAAAACAATGAAAGCCCTTCCCCCCTTGACAAGTTTTTCAGCTTTTTCCATTATCTTAATTGAAGATTGTCCCTCTCTGCAGTCTACCTGGGCACCTCCCTTCTGCTCTGGTTGAACAGGGGGGAAAACTTTGCTTGTGAATATCTCTTAAACCATAAAGGTTTGAGAGATAAGACTTATATCATTCTTCATGTTTTTTTTAATGCCTACAAAATAAAATAAAGTTAAAATGAAGTATTACTATCCCTTTAAGGTCTACAGTATCACGTCACAATTAGACTTCTCTAGCATTCAAGGAGTGAAAAGCCTCATTTTAATCAATGGGAATAGGATCATTTTTATTTGTTTTTATTGCGCAATCAGTGTGCCCCTGAATTCCTCTAGCTTTTCCCTGTGCATATGGTCCTGCATCTCTTTGTCTTGCCGTCCTTCTCCGCTGTCCTCAGTGCTGTGGGACTTCTGACCTATTTTGTCTCTGTCAGTCTGTGCAGGGTTTTGAGGTGAAGAAGTTCGTGGGGCTCAGTGAGCTGGTCTCTGCATATTCACATGAGCAGAATGGCCTGGTCACGGCATTGCAGTACCCGGTGGAGCAGGACAGAGAAGATGGCACTGGGCAGACACGTGAGTCATAGAAATTTTATCTCTGGTATCATACTGAAATCTGTATATAGCTATTATTACAGCTATTTATTACATAGTAGATAACATAGTAGATAAGGCTGAAAAAAGACATGCGTCCATCAAGTCCAGCCCATGCCAATAACACCCCTGTTGATCCAGAGGAAGGCAACAAAAAAGCCCTCTGGAGCAATTTCCAATGTAGGTGTGTAGGTGTGTGTGTGTGTGTGTGTCTGTCAAATAGTTCCCCGGATCAATATCCTATTTGCTTTGAAGCCATCTGTCATAACTGTCAATATTGTTCTGTGCTAGATAGGCATCCATTGCTTTTTTGAATGCAGTTACATTATCTGCAAGCACAACATCCCGAGGCAAAGAATTCCATAGCCTTACCGCCCTTACTGTAAAGAATCCCTGCCTGTGTTTTAGTCGAAAGCGCCTTTCCTCAAGTCTTAATGGATGACCTCTTGTTCTTAGCTCAGCTCTTTGCATAAATAATTCATTGGATAGTTCTTTGTATTGACCTTGAATGTATTTGTAAATGGTAATCATATCACCCCTTAGACGTCTCTTTTCTAATGTAAACAAACCCAGTTTGGCTAGTCTCTCTTTGTAACTCAGATCCTCCAATCCCTTTATCAGTTTTGTTGCACGTCTCTGCACCTTTTCCAGTTCAGTAATGTCTTTTTTTAGAACAGGCGCCCAAAATTGTACTCCATATTCTAGATGAGGCCTAACATTGCAAATTGTATGGAAGTAATGCATTAATTGGTGCACAGCATTATCATCCTCATTTGATTGGAATGTAACCCTTTGAGTGTCAGAAGGAATCGTAGAGCATTGTACAGCAATATGTTGCAAACCCCTCTGGTACTTAAAATGTAAACCCTTTGTGTGCCAAAGGGATGTGCAATATATTTCTCTGCAATGCATTCTACACCTCTCTGGCACTCAAAGGGTTAAATAATTACTAGTACTGCTTTATTTTAACTTTTCTTATTTTATTAGCACATACGGTATTTAATTTATTTTACATGACTGCATTATTTTTCTTTAATTCTGTATACTGTAAATACCATTTATCAGCCATGTCACTTTTTCTCTTTCCTTGTCAGTGGTTAGAGCGCCCTCTACCTGCAGTCTCCAAAGAGTCTTTATTTGAGTTTGCAAAAAATCAAAAGAACTTTATGCTTTTTCCTTTTGTATTCTTCTATTTACTAACAAAGCATTTAAAAAATAATAAAAAAATAAGAACTCAATGTACATCTCATTCTCATCACAAGTGAATAGAGAATGAGACACAATTATCATGCAAACCAACTCCACATTATGGCCAAATGCAAATGCCCCAAATTCCCACTGGTTTACACACCAGGGGGGTGTACAATGTATTGGCAAGCAATGCGTTGGTCACCCCTCAGGCACTCAAAGGCTTAAATGGGTAGTTTCACCTCATCAGTGCTAGAGAGTTCTGCTTTGACCTCTCCAGCATTCAAGGGATTAAAAAAGATATTTAAATCAATGGATTTGCTATGGTTTGCTCAACTTTACTTTGTGTGTATGGTCAGAGGTCTGATGAACTTTTTTTGAGCCACAGTTCTTTATAGACTGCAAAAAGGTAACGTGCTATTAGACAAAGACATATATGGTAGGGTTTTCCTGCTGAGTATACAAGGATACTAACAATGCAGGGAGATGTATCTTTCTAAAGTTATTACAGGGTAAACTGTCACAAAGTGCATGATCTGTTGTAACAACTTTGGAACAAAACATCTCACAGCAGTGTGGATACCAGTGTTTTGTTCAGCAGGAAAAATTCTAAAATGCATGTTTTTCATATTAAATGTGTATTGCTCTTTTAAAGGGAATGGAAGACAGCATTTTAATAAACACAACTAAAATAAGAAAATATTAAAATAGTATTATTCCTTTAAATGGGCAGTATAGGGTTCACACAAGACCACTTATAAATTGTTGGCTGCTTCCCAAGAGTTATGGGAACTGTGTTGCCATAGCTCATGACTGCTCTGTTTGCCCCATGTTTGACTTGCATCATGGGGATCTGCAAACCTGGGTGACATCAGCTCTGAGTGAGGGGCTCATGGGAGATTCCTCTCCTAGCTATAGAAGCCCATCAATGTAAGATTCACTGACATGTGGCTACTATATATTTCAGTACAGAGAAGAGCAATCTCCTATGAGTGTCACAGTCTCTGCTGAAATCACCAAGCACTGCAGTTCATTATTATCTGCAAGGTATACCTAGGGTTGCCACCCAGCCGGTATTTTACCGGCAGGCTGGTAAAAAATTGGCTTGTTTCCAATGTTGGAGGGAATGCCTTGGCCGGTATTTTTTTGAAGAAAATGTAGCAACCCTAGGTATACCAAAGGGCAATGGAGGAGTTCAGAGCTATGGGAACACCATTTCCATAACTTTCAGATTATAGCCAATGATTTAAAGTGTCTCATGTGGACCCTATACTGCCCCTTTAAGGTGTACAATGCATAGCAGTATATACTGGTAGTGAATATGGGCCTGTTTAATAACATCACTGATTACATTCCCTTTCATGTCCTATTACTCTGTACACAATATATTTCCTGGTTAACACCTTGTTAACACCTCATAATAACCCACACTTACCAAAATCCTATTGGCCCTTATGTATTTTGCCCTTGTGCCATTGTTAAAGAGATAATATTTTCAATCGGTCCTGAATGTCAGGTCCTTGGAGGTGGACATGATAGAAGCTATATGGGACATTAGGATTTTTTGCCCATAATAAGATAAATGGATGGCTATTACTAGGAGGTGTTACTTCTCCTTTAATATATAACACTGCATATCTCTCATATTGCTCTGTATGATATCGCATTACCTATTTCCAAATGATATGTCTCACCGTAAGTTATCTTTTACTGCAGGTTATTTGATTACACATTACTTACCTCCCTGCATGTTATCAAGTTTCCATTTCCATTAAAAGTTTTATTCTAGACATGTTATGAATATATATATATATATATATATATATATATATATATATATATATCTTATTTAATAATTTGCTAAGGAAGTTTGTCAGAAGTTGTCATGCGCAGTAGAGACGGCTGCGCTCGTTATAGTCATGCGCAGTACAGACTGCCCGAGCCGCGCCTGATACATTGCGCAAAGAGGACTCCGGTCTGAATTCGGAGTGCCTCGCTCTGTACCAGCCCTGGGCCGGGGCAGTCTCTACTGAGCATGGCTACAGCGGTGGAACTGTGGCCCGTTTAAACAGGCTTTTCAACTAATAAATATATCTTACTTAAATAAATACATTTAATCAAATTGCAATTTTCTATTCTCGTCACCAGGTGGTGTTGTTGTCATCATTTATTACCTCTTTCAGTGCCAGATGCGTTGCATGCCTCTCTGGCACTCATTATGGAATTATAGACAGCCCTAGTCAATGAATCAAGCTCATTCATAGAGGGCATTACAAAGAGCAATGTCTCTCAACATCTGATGGCCTGTTGACATTTTGCTTAAAGACAAAATAAGATTGAACTGTAATGAAAAAGTCTCATATATAATTTTTTCATTAAAAAAGTTAATGGGACGTTTATAATACTTGTTTAACCTATAGAATGCTAGCGAGTTCTCCAACACATTTCACGGAAATGTGACGCAGACCTGTCTAGTAGTCAATGAGTTAAAAATGTATTAAACCCTTTGAGTGCCACTTAAAGCTTTAAATGAACTGGAATGTTGGAAATTTTTGTCCCACATGCAGAGGCATCTGCAGAAAATTTCCAGGGGTTGGGCAAAGTCATAATATGACCCCCAGGTCAGCTCACTCAGCCCCTATATTTATATGCCCCCCACCCTGTGATGCCCATGCCCCTATGGTATAATTAATTGCTACAGAAAGCTTCCACTTTTTTTTGTATATAAGAGTATATTATTTTAATCTGTATATTGGCCTTTTCTGCATGCCAGAGGGGTACCCCTCTGGCAAACAAAGGGTTAATAAAGGACACTACACCCCTCTGAATATATATGTTATCAGGTCACATTGCATGATGCATGTTATGCTTTCCGTTTACTTCTTATCACTTGGAATTTGGGTTTCTCTGGAATATATGATTTCACCCTGCTCTGCTTCCAGAATGATCAGCATAGTATTATTTGTCTCTGTATATGCATACCTCCCAGGTGTCCCTCTTTAAAACCCAAATCCCTCTGGCCCTCCTTCCCTCTTTTTAGGAGATCAGACTATGGGATGTGTATCTATGTGTATCACATTGCTCCACAGTAATACTACTCACATTAATGTGTCTTTAAACTTCAGTATTTGTATCTATATATACTTTTCTCTTGCTCTATCTAAACCATTCATTCAGTTACACAAAAAAGGGTCAATAGGTCATGAAATAACCTAAAAATTCTCAATTATACCCCACCCACCAGACACGCCCCCCCCAACAATGCCAACTAAACCAAAAGTATCCCTTTTTGGCTGTTTGAAATGTTTGGAGGTGTGGTATTTTTCACTGGGTCTGACGTACAAACTAATTCTGGAGTTGTAGTTGAAGAGTAATTGAATGATAAAGTATCCCCCTCCTGCCCCTTTTACTGATGTAACACTGCTCACCTCAGAGCAGCAAGACTATCCAGATGGATCACAGAGAGGGACAATCTTCAGTGAGCATAAGGAAAAACCTGAAAAACCTGTCAAGGGGGGCAGGGCTTTCATTGTTCCCACAGTAAGAAGATTGGCCCTTGGTGTGACCTGTCTGGTCTGTGCACCAGATTCCAAATCTGAGGGGAGGTGGCTTACTCTAGGTAAAAGGGGTGGGAGGGGGATACTTTATCATTCAATTACTTTTGAACTACAACTTTGACAGTATTGAAATAACACTCTCCATGGCCCAAATACCATGAAGATTAATTGGAGCTGCTTTTAGTTTGAAACATTACTATCCCTTTATAAACCACATTTAAACCAATAGGAATTTGCAGAATTTATATTTCTTCAATAAGGTGTAATTGGTTGGTTTTAGAATCGCACTACTTGCTTACCTCATCAGCCTCACTGTTTAATAACATCTTGTAGTTCACGAGTGGGCATCATGTGGCCCTTCACCTGATTTTGAACCACAACTTCCATTATCCTTACCCAACCACTGACCTGCTGATGTTGATGTTGTATAGTCCAGTAAGCAGGCTGCTCTACTCTGAAATAGGTTTGGGGTTCAGCAGGCTTTAATCTGTTTTCCTATATAGATGTGGAAGCTGGGAAATCCCTATGCTGGAAAGACCACTCCTGCAGTGTTTCAAGGATATCTTCAGTGCAGTGTACACGCAGGACTCCCATACAAGGAGACCAGGAGCCCCCTAGGAAGCAAGATCTGGTGCTGCATCCTGAACTGGAGAAGCAATGCATGAAACTGGACAGGTAAGTGACAGTGTACAGGGTACAAGTATATGACCATAGAAGAGACATTACCGTTGGGACAGATGCGCCAATGAAAAGATGTTGATAATGTGTTTACTTTTTAGAAATTTAGTAGCCAAGGCTCTTATTGTTTCTACAACAGGATTTACATCCAAAGCGCCCCTTGGAAAGGCACCCAAGGTACCCTTATCCCTCCCCATGGTCACACCCCACTCCTCACATGACTACACCCCTTGCCCCACCCAATGTTGCTTGGTGCAAAAATACCCTTAGGTTCAAACAGATAAGCACAAAAAATGTCAACTCCTTGGCTGCTACAGAGATCTCCAATGCATTGCTTTTCGGTGCATTGGAGCAATGGATTAAATAATTGCCAATAATGGTGTATGTAACATAGTAACACAGTTGATGAGGCTGAAAAAAGACATGCGTCCATCAAGTCCAGCCCATGCCAAAAACACCCCTGTTGATCAAGAAGCAGGGAAAAAATAGCCCTCTGAAGCCATTTCCAGTTTAGCTTCAAGTGGATAAAAAAAAAATTCCTTCCTGACTCCAAATGGCGGTCAGATAGTTCCCTGGATCAACACCATATCTGCACTGAAGCTATGTAACTAGTAAATAGTATAAATCAGATACAGAAACCAGAAGCAGATGTTTGTTACGGGGCAGCTCTGGCCACTCCCATAAATAAGAATGTGGGTGTGGTAGCACAACAGAGGTGTCCCTCACAATCTGGCGCTCTAGTTGTTTGCTTACTCCAGGCCTGGACTGAGACAAAAAATAGGCCCGGGCATTTAAGGCTGAGCAGCTTGGAGCGACGGGCGGCGGCCTTCACTGACACCGACTGTCGCAGGGTTGGGCTGTCGGCTGACGGTGATCATGGGCGGCGCTTATAATCACGTGCGGTGCGCCGCACGGCCACATATTGATTGTCCGCCCACCAGGAAACTTGTAACGAGGAGGCCGTCTTTCAGTAAGTGAAAGACGTCCCAAACTCGTTTAATGATTATTATTTTTTTTAAATGCCTGGACCGGCCCCGGACCGGCCCACCAGGCAAATGCCCTGTATGCCCGATGGACAGCCCGGGCCTGCCTTACTTTGTCTACTGGAAAATCTGTGGCTCCCTGTTTCACCAAGAAATATGTTCTAAATCAGTGTTGTATAAACTGTGGCTTTTTGGATGTTTGTGGACAACCATTCCCACCATCCTCAGTCTGGCATTATGAATTGTAATCCAATAACAGCTGGATAACGAAAAGTTATCCAGATACGTCTAACCAAAGTTGGGGTAGCTGTGGGGGTTAGGCTGTTTTCCTCCTAACATTATCTTGCCCACATTTTAGGATTATATTCTAATCAGTGGGTATCTAGTTACATTAACTATCACCAGTGGTCATTTTCAAAATAAATAGGTACCAGCAGGCACGTGCACACATGGACACCAAGGGGGGCTTGAGCACCTGCCCTTTTTGTCCAAAGTGCCCTCGTGCCCTTTTAACAAAAATATAAATAAATTTAATCAGTCCGATTTTATTGAGAAGTGCCCTTTTTTTCATTTGAGCCCCTGCCCCTCAAAATGTCTGTGCACGTCCCTGTGTACCAAGTCTCCTCCTTCTTGGATTCCAATGTTTGTTACTCCCCACTTTGTTGACCATAATACCTAACCCCAAAATGAGTGTTTTGTGTGAGGTGTGGTAGGACAGAGACACGGATTAATGGGTGAGACTGAGCTATGACAAGGAGGTTTATGTCTTAAAAATATGGTACAGTGCTGGTGAAAAACAATTGCAGAATTGGGAATAAGTGCAAATCACAAACTTCTCATTGAATTAAATGGAGCTTTAAACAGCCACATTTAAATCAATTACAATATTTATTTGTTCCTATGGAGTACTCGGTTTGCCCCAGAATTGCATGCCTTTTATTTAGGAAATGATTCTCAGTGAGGCATAGGATGTATATAAGTGATATATCAGCAATGGGCAAAGCTTTATCAAACCAGCCAGTAGGGCAATACACCATTACACAAGACATTAGAGTATTCCATAAGGCCAGCAGGGCAATACATTACACTAGCAGAGTATTCCATAAGGTTAGCAGGACTATACATGAGACTAGCAGACTATTAGATAAAGTTAGCAGGGCAATAACTGAGACTAACAGAGTATTAGATAAAGTTAGTAGGACAATACATCAGACTAACAACATATTAGAAAAAGATAGCATGGCAATACATGAGACGAGCACAGTACCGTATTAGATAAGGTTAGCAGGGCAATACATGAGACTAGCAGAGTATTATATAAGGCTAGTAGGGATGCATGAGATTAGCAGAAAATTACATAAATTTAGAAAGGCAATACATGAGACTAGCAGAGTATTACATAAGGTTAGAAGGTCAATACACAAGACTAACAGGGCAATACATGAGACTAGCAGACTGTTACAGAAGACCAGCAGGGCAACACATGAGACTAGCAGACTGTTACAGAAGACCAGCAGGGCAATACATGAGACTAGCAGACTGTTACAGAAGACCAGCAGGGCAATACATGAGACTAGCAGACTGTTACAGAAGACCAGCAGGGCAATACATGAGACTAGCAGACTGTTACAGAAGACCAGCAGGGCAATACATGTGACTAGCAGACTGTTATAGAAGACCAGAAGGGCAATACATGAGACTAGCAGACTGTTACAGAAGACCAGCAGGGCAATACATGAGACTAGCAGACTGTTACAGAAGACCAGAAGGGCAACACATGAGACTAGCAGACTGTTACAGAAGACCAGCAGGGCAATACATGAGACTAGCAGACTGTTATAGAAGACCAGCAGGGCAATACATGAGACTATCAGACTGTTACAGAAGACCAGAAGGGCAACACATGAGACTAGCAGACTGTTACAGAAGACCAGCAGGGCAATACATGAGACTAGCAGACTGTTACAGAAGACCAGCAAGGCAATACATGAGACTAGCAGACTGTTACAGAAGACCAGCAAGGCAATACATGAGACTAGCAGACTGTTACAGAAGACCAGCAGGGCAATACATGAGACTAGCAGACTGTTACAGAAGACCAGAAGGGCAACACATGAGACTAGCAGACTGTTACAGAAGACCAACAGGGCAATACATGAGACTAGCAGACTGTTACAGAAGACCAGAAGGGCAACACATGAGACTAGCAGACTGTTACAGAAGACCAGCAGGGCAATACATGAGACTAGCAGACTGTTACAGAAGACCAGCAGGGCAATACATGAGACTAGCAGACTGTTACAGAAGACCAGCAAGGCAATACATGAGACTAGCAGACTGTTACAGAAGACCAGCAGGGCAATACATGAGACTAGCAGACTGTTACAGAAGACCAGCAGGGCAATACATGAGACTAGCAGACTGTTACAGAAGACCAGCAGGGCAATACATGTGACTAGCAGACTGTTACAGAAGACCAGCAGGGCAATACATGAGACTAGCAGACTGTTACAGGAGACCAGCAGGGCAATACATGAGACTAAGAGTGGGGGGACAGTACAAATAGTTCCCTAAATAAGCAATTATTTAGATGACTCAGTCAGTACAAATATTACATCAGTGTAAAATAAGAGAAAATCGGTGATCAAAAGTATCATACAGGGATGGTTAGTGGCGAATAACCGTAATACTTGTGTAATTCAGTTAAAAGTAAAAAGTTTACTCATATAAAACAAGTGAAATACAAAATCAGAAAATATTCTTTAGAAGTAACTAATACAGTGACCCTTATATCACGGCTGGAAAAAGGCTGTGTGGAATAGTCCACAATTGTGGGACTCTATTTCATAGAATATCATTATATTATTATATATTATTATATTATAAATATTATATATTTGTACCACACAGTCTTATGCCAAAAGGCTAATTAATAATGTGGAGGGGATCGATAATAGCTGGCAGTGGTGGAAAGATATAGTGTAGATCTAGTGTCCGTTCTACATTCGTATATTGAGTATAGATGGACGCTTACTAGATACGTCTAACAGAGATTGCAATGTATTTAATGTATCACAATATCCTCAAACGTAGTGGATGTATGCTTACTAGACCTCCAGTTATTAGTGGAATATTCCACACAGCCTTTTTCCAGCCTTGATATAAGGGTTACTATATTAGTTACTTCTAAAGAATATTTTCTGATTTTGTATTTCACTTGTTTTATATGATTAAAGGGATAGTAATACTTCGTTTTATCTTTATTTTATTTTGTAGGCATTAAAAAAACATTAAGAATGATATGAGTCTTATCTCCCAAACCAAATAGTTTGAGATATATTCACAAGCAAAGTTTCCCCTCCCTCCCCTTTTACCTAGTGTAAGCCATCTCTTCTCAGATGTGGAATCTAGTTATAAGACTGACAAATAACAGAAGGGGACAATCTTCTTCCTATGAGAACAATGAAAGCCCTGCCCCCCTTGACAAGGTTTTCAGGTTTTTCCCTTATCTTAATTGAAGATTGTCCCTCTCTGCAATCTACCTGGGCACCTCCCTTCTGATCTGTCTGAGCAGTGTTACATCAGTAAAAGACTAGCAGAGTATTAAATAAGATCCTCAGGGCAATACATGAGACTAGCGGAGTATTACATAAGACACTAAGGCAATACATACGATCAGCAGAGTGTCACATGAGGCAGCGTGTCAATACATGAGACTAGCAGTGTATTGCGTAAGGCCAGCAGAGCAATACATTTCCATACTTACCAATTGCTCCTCTTTAAGTGGGAAAGTCCCTCATTGAGACCCAAATACCTTTGTCCTTCTTTCCCACCATGGTGCCTCACTTTTTAGAAGTTGAGAATGCCCGCTTACCAGCCACACCCTAAGCAACACCAGCTAACACTAAAGTGTCCCTCTTTGGCCATTTGAAATGTTGGGTGTATATTACTATACCTGGGAACTTTGATGTGTTGTCTCCCTGGAGGGGAGTCCTGTGGTGCTGAAGAGGTGAAAAAAAAATTATGAGAATTGTGTCAAAAAGGGGCAGGGCTAAACCACAAATGGTGGGGGTTTAACAGTGGTGAAAATAAGTGTTAACAAAATAAGCTGGGGAAGGAGGAAAAGAATGGGAAAGAGCAGAAGTGGACAGAGTTTCAGTAGAAACTCCCCACATCTGGAGACTCAGCCTCTGCTCCGGAGACCCGGTAATGCAGTGTCAAAACCGGAGTCTCTAAGGCAAATTTGGAAAGTTCCCAGCTAGTATATTACACTAGCAGACTATTATGTAATGCCTGGAGGGTAATACATGAGACTAGGAGAGTATTAAATAAGGCCAGCAGGGCAATACATAAGACCATCAGGGCTATTTGCTTTTAAAGGACATCAACAGGGCAAAATGTCATTGATTGAAAACAGCAGTTTATTGCATGAGACCAGTAGTGTAATGTACTATTACATTAGATCAGCAGAGAAAACACCATGCATTAACCCCTTGAGTGTCATGTAGTTATTCTACACATTGTTTTACAATGTGTTGGACATCCCTCTGACACCCTGAGATAAACAAACAAAAAAAAAAACCCTTTGCTACCATATTTAACTGGAAATACATTGATCTAATCAGTCTGCACACAGACTGGCAAACCCAGGGTACCAAGACATCTGTGCCAGTCTGTTAGGAATCCACATTATCTTAAAGTACCCCTGTTAATGTGATGAGGCTTTGCACTGTTAACCCCTTGAGTTCTAGAATGATGTGCAAAATAGTGCTCTAATGCTTTGCATAGCTTTCTGGCACTCAGAGGGCCACAGCAAGACTCCTCTAATATCAATCCCAGGCCACTGATTGATATTAGAGGATATTAGAGGAGTCTTGCTGTGACATTCTGAGTGCCGGAAGGCTATGCAAAGCATTAGAGCACTATTTTGCACACCATTTTGGAACTCAAGGGGTTAACAGTTCAATGCTCCAAGAAAATCACATGATAAAGTTACTTTAAGAGAATGCAGATGTCTTTAAAGATGAACAGATTGAAACCTCCCTGAGTTTGCTAGTCTGTGCACCGACTGAGGATTACATGAATACAGTATGACAAACACGAAGGCGCATACTACTTACAGACGCGTTTTGTCTCCACTTCTCCTCCTGTTGCGCCCGCCCCTCAGACCTCACTTCTTCAATGTGACTGCCGGAGCGGCGCAGCAATGCATGCATGGTGATGACTCTGACGTGCGCACTCTGCCAGTGCCACTCTTCTGCCTCTAAATGCCCACTTGCAATGGGCAGCCCAGCTCACAATGTGTTGAATTGCAGGGTTCACCCAGAGACCCAGAGACACTGCCCAAAATCCAGAGTCTCTGTGTGAAACCCGGTAAGTTCCCAGGTATGCTTAAAATGTAATGTAATGTTATATTGCCCTGCTGATCACAAGCAATACCGGGTTTAAAAAAGAAGTGCTGACCGAAAATTAGGGGAGATGCACCAAGGGGTGAAAATGAGGTAATAAAGTGGAGATGACTTCCCCATTGATATCACTTCTCCAAATCCTATTTAAAGGGATAGTAATACTTCATTTTATCTTTAGTTTATTTTGTAGGCATTAAAAAAACATGAAAAACTATATGTCATCTCTCAAACCTTTATGGTTTGAGAGATATTCACAAGCAAAGTTTCCCCTCCTACCCCTTTTACCTAGTGTAAGCCATCTCTTCTCAGATGTGGAATCCAGTCCATAGACCAGACAGATAACAGAAGGGGACAATCTTCTTCCTATGAGAACAATGAAAGCCCTGCCCCCCTTGACAAGTTTTTCAGGTTTTTACCCTTATCTTAATTGAAGATTGTCCCTCTCTGCAATCTACCTGGGCACCTCCCTTCTGATCTGGCTGAACAGTGTTACATCAGTAAAAGGGGCGGGAGGGGGATACTTTGTCATTCAATTACTCTTGAACTACAACTCTGACAGAATTGAAATAACACTCTCCAAAGTCCAAATACTATGATGATTAATTAGAGCTGCTTTTATTATGAAACATTACTATCCCTTTAATGCTATGGAGCCTACACACTAAGATTTCAACCCACTTCAGAAATCTAAGTGCATAGGACTGATAGATAAACATAGGAATTGGAGAACTGATATCACTGGGGAAGTCATCTCCACTACATGCCCTCTTTATCACCCCTTAGTGCATCTCCCCTATTATCCCTGATGGCAACCATCACTTCTAACAGGGCAGTGCTTCGCTAACTTTTTACTAACAGGTACAACCTGTTAGATTCTTTCAAAATCAATGTGGATCACCAACAAAAGAACACTGATGCTAGTAAGGTCTCCTACACATTGGTCCTTATGTACGAAAGTAAATTGGAGCAATCCTGGAACATAGCAACTGCACCATTATATTTATTTAAATGGGAGTGTTTAACCCCCTTAGTGCTAGAATGGTTTCCAATATATTGCAAAGCCTTCAAAGGGTTAAAGGCCCCATTTAAATGAACACAATTTTTTTCCTCTGTGATGCAATTCATTTGCCCAAGAACTGCTCCAGTTTGGCCCACTACTTCTGACATTCAAGGAGATAGCATAGCATAGCATTAAGTTATAATGCAACGCATATTACAACTGACATTTTACAGAAAAGAAAATTGCAAAACTTACTGTGTTTAATGGGATAGTAATGTTTCACAATAAAAGCAGCTTCATCTAATCGTCATAGCATTTGTATACTGTCAGAGTTGTAATTCAAGAGTAATTGAATGGTACAGTATCCCCCCAGCCCTTTTTACGGATGTAACACTGCTCACCTCAAAGCAGCAAGACTGTCTGGATGGATCGCAGAGAGGGACAATCTTCAGTAAGCATAAGGAAAAATCTGTCAAGGGGAAGCAGGGTTTTCCTTATGTTCACAGTAAGAACAGTGTCCCTTGCTGTGACCTGTCCGGTCAACAGACCAGATTCCACATCTGAGGGGAGGTGGCTGACACTGGGTAAAAGTGGCAGGAGAGGGATACTTTATCATTCAATTACACTTGAACTACAACTCTGACAGTATTGAAATAACACTTTCCATGGCTCAGGTACCATGAAGATTAATTGGAGCTGCTGTTTTTGTGAAACATTACTATCCTTTAAATATTACAAATACCAGTATTCATAGAACTGCACATATACTGACTCGTACCCCAACTTTGAACCCTTATACTTCTTCATGGGACACTAGGGTTCCATGCAATTAAGCTTTGGAATCACTGTATTAACCCTTTGAGTGCCAGAGAGGTATGCAACGCAGTGCAGAGTGTTGCATACCCCTCTGGCACTCAAAGGGTTAAGGGGATTTAGGACCCTATACATTAAACTTGAGAGGTGAAATTCTGGAGTAAATCAGCTATACCATGGTGGGGAATTAAAATTCCTATTAATTTAAATGGGATTTTTAACTCCTTAGATGCTAGGATTCACTTTTAAAATGTCTCATTTAAATCATTTTGCAGCTACACACAGCATTAAGCATGTTGCCGTGATGAATAGGACTACATGAGAATCTTGCCCTGCATAAACGTTCCAGATTCTCATGTCGCGTCTTTAAATGGAATTTTAACTCATCCTGTAGCATGGCCCACATACCTAAGCAATGACAAGCAAAATTGGATGTTTCAGTTTTAGCATGGTTAACCCTTTCAGTGCCAGAGAGGTCCCCAATCATTGGGAACCTCTCTGGCATTCAAAGGGTTAAGCTACATATCAAGCAAACATATGTAGGATTTTTAGCCCTTTGTTTGATATGTAGCTTAACCCCTTGAGTGCCAGAGAGGTTCCCAATGATTTGGGACCTCTCTGGCACTGAAAGGGTTAACCATGCTACAATTGTAACATCCAGTGTTGCTTGTTGTTCCTTAAGTATGCGGGTAAGGCTGCGGGTTGAATTGAAGCACCGTTTAAGGACGTGACATTAGAATCTCACGCTTTTATGCAGGGCAAGATACTCATGTTGCCCTTTTATCACGGCAACATGCTTAATGTCACGTGTAGCCGCACAATATTTTACATGCAACGTTTTAAAAGGATACCGCGTCTAACTCATTGCTTCATTCTCTGCTGTATGGTATAGACAGGGGACAGTGCATTTAAGGGTGTTAACAATCAAGATTAACCCTTTGATTGCCAGAGAGGTATCCAACACATTGTATTGCAATGCACTGGATACCTCTCTGGTTTTCAAAGGGTTAAAAAATGTTGAACCAGAAGGATAAACTGGAGCTTACAATGTAAAGAAAAAAAGGGAGGATTAGGTCTAAGAACTTGGAGCTGCTGTGCAGTGCAGCCACGTAGATAATGCAAGACTGAGAGGTAATTACACATTCTATAGGGGTTCTGTGATAGGGGCTATGCATGAATGTGAGAGTGAATGAGGGCACTTGACTTAGGTGTAGCATTTAAAGGGATAGGAACCTGTTATTTTCACTTTACATATTCTGCAAATGCATACTATATAAAGTCAGATTGCCTATATTTTTACTTTTTTTGTATCTACTTCTCTTTTTTATACACTTACGTCTCTGACATTGAGCTCCGTGAATCTGTTTCCAGAGATCTTTCTATCAAGGACTATAAACAAAATTATATGATACAATGTAAAAAGGAAACAATGAAAAAACAGAGCCCTCCATGATTCAGGGATAGTGCTACACTGTTTCGCTGTCCTGTTTTGGTGGATCATTGGGATTTAAAAAAAAATAGGCAAATATATGAAATAAAAAGTAAAACATACAGGCAATTTAAATAATTGCATCTGCAGAATATGTTAAATGAAAATTCAGATTTGCTTTTCCTTTAAAGGGGATCTTTAAAGGGGATCTTAATATAAGTATAGTTTGAGATAAGTGTGAGATAAGTTTAGTTAAATGGTTGTACAAACCATTTATTTGCAATATAAACAGTTTTTTGAGAAATAAACCTGTATTTGTTGGAAGCACAGTGTGGCACTTTATGCTAATTAGTTTAAGTGCTGTTCCATTCTAGCAACATCCACTGGGGTGAATGCATTCCCCAGTGCAGCCCTACTGTGTTATCTTGTAACACCAATAGCTGTGTTTCAGGGCATGTACTATGAGCTCTATACTGTGTAGCAGTGGACAGTCTCCACCATCATTAGGACTTTCATGACAGCAAGCCCCCCTGCTCCAGCCCCATAACTTATAACATTTCTACATTGAGTTCAACTACATGTAGAGGAAAGGAACACCCCAAAACAGCCACATACTGCCCCATTATTCTTCCTTGGAGCAAGAGGTATGAAGGTGAGGAATTCTGGTGTACATAGCTTGATAAATTGATATTAAACTGGCAGGTAAAAAAAACTTAACTCCAGTACCTGAGTTAGCAAAGAATTGCCATTGTACATTTACCCCATTGTTCTATGAATAAATCTAGACAGAGCACACTCACACTGGGGGGCATTTCTAATAGCACAGCGACTGACAAACGTGACCTCAAACTGAACTAATTAGCATACTTTGTAGGGAATTAGCATAAGGTGCCATACTTTGCCATCAAAGCATAAAGATTAATTCCTTAAAAACTATTTATCTTATAGACAAATGTATGGTACAACGTATAGGCATATTTTATTCACTATAAAACAAATTAATATATATATTATGGATTTGTGATTCTAAAAGAGATAGAGGTGTGTATAATTTTATAGGGGTATCCATTTCTGTTTGTGGAAGAATGTATGGTTATAGAGGTTAATGTACTAAGCCAAGCTGCATCTTAAGGGCATATTGGCTACACTGTTGATGGGACACCACTGGGAAGTAGCCAAGCAATAAGGGTCCTAGTATGTCCTAGCAATACAGTCTTACACAGTGCACCGTCTGGCTAAACAAGTCCACTGATTGTAAAGCCTTACCTTATTTCATCCCAAGCTTTGTGCCAAACAAGTTTACATATGCCTGTTCAGTAACCAATCTGGATACAGTTCTACCTCTTCCATCATTTGTTGCTATTCTATACAATTGTGCAACATCCATCTTTGTCATCATTTGTATCTACATCCATCACAAATGTATCATTCTATCAAGTCATCACATTTGGAATATAGGATCATATCTATCATATATGCACCTGTATCTGCTATGATCCATACAATAACTGGGTGATAGTCAAATATTTTTTTCAGTTTTTTCTTTTTTTCTTTGAGGATTCATTTTATTTACAGTTTTATTAGAAACGTTCTTCAAGACAGACATAAAGAAGAGAAATCTCAGTGGGGTAGATTCACTAAGTAGTGATAAAGAGGTGATAAAGTGGAGATGATTTCCTCAGTGATATCACTTGTCCAGGTCCTACATTATTATATTGGAGAAACCTTAGTGCATAGGCTCCATAGAATAACATAGGAACTGGAGAATTGATATCACTGAAGAAGTCATCTCCATTTTATCATCTCTTTATCACGCCTTAATGAATCTCCCCCAATGTATTCTTCCTGGTTAAACATTTTCTAAATATATAAATAAATAAATATTGCAGTTGAGATACTAGACAGCAATTCATTGCATATAAATCCATTATCATTAACTCTTTTTGTAAGTTTCATTCATCTGGAGTTTTACAAGTGACTATTTTCCTATGATCACAGTGTGTAGATTCATTTAGTATTATAGGATATTATTTTAATATCCATATCATTACTGGATGTTTGCCACAAATAATGTTGATGAGATGGACATTTTAATGATTAGTTTTAGAGATGTTTTAGGATGATTTAGGATTGTACCTATTTTGTATTGTTTTTAATATAGCGTAAAAAATCATATGCTTCCTTTTATCCGCTGACTCTGAGTTATTGGGGTGAATCTAGAATAAGCTGACAGATCTTCCCTTTAACCAGGTACACATAGGAAACAGGCATTTTTCAGGACTGCACTGATATCAAAGCAGCCCTGCAGTATGCATTTTTCATTTGTGTCCTCAGTTTAAGGTGAGGTCTTGTCACCCTAATGTACAACAATGAGTCAATCTTAAATCAGGTGCCAAATAGATTATTAAGTGAGTGCCAGAGGGATGTGCAAAGCATTGCTTCATAAGGAAAAGAAAGCTCACAGCATTAACTCACTATAATGTATCCATGTGATTAATACACTTTAAATGACGTGAAAAACTGCAAGGAATAAGAGGGTTCTCCAGCCCCCCATCTGTTAGGCCAAAGCCTCAAGTGTGACTGCAAAGAAGAAACAGACCTGTGCTCCTACATACAAATAGTGCCCATGTGACTTTTATTGGGCATATGTAATATCACTGTGTGTAAATATGAGGATGTAGTACATATTTTGGCCACAATATGGACTAAATCCTCATGCGTACTAACACAGTGATAGTATATATATGCCCAATACACGGCACATATGTGCACTATTTGAATGGAGGAGCGCAGGTCTGTTTCTTGTTTGCATTGCTTCATAATCTTTGCATACCACTCTGGAACTCAAAGGGTTGCATCTGGTTACACCTGCCTAATGCCAATTTACCCTTATCACCACTTGCGCCAAGGATAGGACAATGTGGCAGGCTATGGGAGTTTGGTTTTTCTATGATAGATCCTAAGTAAGATATTGAGGAAATGGTGCCCTTTCCCTGTGCCTGCTATGGGGCTGGTGGTGCAGGACTAGCTGGCATTAAAGGGATAGTAATACTTTGTTCTAACTTTATTTTATTTTGTGGGCATTAAAAAAACATGAAGAATGATATAAGTCTTATCTCTCAAACCTTTATGGTTTAAGAGATATTCACAAGCAAAGTTTCCCCCTCCTGCCCTTTTTTCCTAGTGTAAGCCATCTCTTCTCAGATGTGAATCTGGTGGTAAGACCAGACAGATAACAGCAGGGGACAATCTTCTTTGTATGAAAACAATGCAAGCCCTTCCCCCCTTGACAAGTTTTTCAGCTTTTTCCCTTATCTTAATTGAAGATTGTTCCTCTCTGCAGTCTACCTGGGCACCTCCCTTTTGATCTGGGTGAACACGGTGGGGGATACTTTGCTTGTGAATATCTCTTAAACCATAAAGGTTTGAGAGATAAGACTTATATCGTTCTTCATGTTTTTTTAATGCCTACAAAATAAAATAAAGATAAAACGAAGTATTACTATCCCTTTAGAGTCCAACATTGGCAGAGTGCAGGGCTGGATTTACATTCCAGTAACTACAGAGGAACACACCAGCCAAAATATATTGATACCTGTAAATAAACGACTAATATCCAAGGTGCACTCATAGGCCAAAGGAGCATAATAAACAAAAGAGAGGTCCAAATGGAAAAAGGAACCAAATGGTCCTATCTGGACATGGAATCTAATTAATTCAAGGCACACAACCAAGTATCAAAAATATATAAAAAACTTTATTAGAAAATACAAATAAACAGGCAGCCTAACAACAATTAAAAACACCATCCATACAGGTGAGCAACCCTGGTAAATAACACCCCCCCGGTGTACAAAGGTAAGGTATATAAATATGATAAATAATGTAAGTACAAAGAAAAGAGAGAAGGCTCTCAAAAAACAATGAGAGAACCATCAGATAGTGCATATAGTGAATACAGAAATAAGTGACACTCAAAATCATCAGCCAAACTAAGTGACAAAACATCAGTGTACTTATCTGAATTATGTACTTATCAGTGTACTTATCTGACAAAGTATCACGTGTATTCTAATAAAGTTTTCTAAATGTTTTTGATACTTGGTTGTGATCCTCAAATGAATTAGGTTTCCTGTCCAGATAGGACCATTTGGTTCCTTTTCTCAGTTGGACCTCTCTTTTGTTTATTTTGGACACACATTGCAGGCGCTAAGCAAGGCACTATAGGCTCTCTTAATTCCATCATGGTAACACATCCCACTCCTCACATGACCGCACCCCATTCTCATCCACCGTCACCTGGCACAGAAAATACCCTTGATCTTTAGCAAGCAAGAATTAAAAACATTTTAACTCCTTTGTTGATAGATAGATCTCCAACGCCTTGCTCCACAAGGCACTGGCAATCTCTATGGTATCCAAAGGTTTAAATAATAGCTTGTTAAGTGGTATAAAACTGGTGCAGATGCATTGAGATTGCTTTGGTCCCACCGACAATTCAGAATATGGGCGTGGCCAGCACAGCTCTGGTTCCCCTAAAAATTTGCAGCTTTAGGCAGTTGCCTGCTTTTACTACTGGGAAATCTGGGCCTGTTCACCGGTATGAACTACAGTGCTCATACTCTGCAGTGCATCCCTGAAGTGCAGCCACTGACATTAGAGGTTAATGCCATATGGAGCTGCACTGGCCAATTCATACAATCATCCCATTGCAACTGGCGCAGTGATAAGAATATTTGGTTTTATATTTCTTTTTGAACCATTAGGTAATATGTGGTGTTCACTAGCCGCCTTTTTGTTAAATATTTATATTAGCTCAAAAAGAGCGGATGATTCTAGAGAAAACCAACTGCACTGTAGGAGAGATATAACAATCCCCAGAGTTAATATTGCTTTACATGGGACTTTGAACCCATTGAATGCTAAAGGTCTCCATAGAATGGCTTCAGTTCTTCTAAGTTCATCAGCCTCATAGATTAGTTTTATGTTATTGCACCATACTGGTTAGGTGATGTGGTAGGACCATTAGACACAAATGAGGGATATAACATCATAGTATCCCTTGCACCATACTGGCTGGTTGATGTGAAAGGACCATTAGACATGAATGAGGGATGTCACATCACAGCATCCCTTGCACAACACTTGCTGGGTGATGTTGCAGGACTGTTAGACATGAATGAGCGATCTCATATCACTGTAGCATCTCAAGAATTTAGCATCACATCAAGGGAATAAAACTACAAAAAAAAAAAAAAAAAAGAGAGGAAAATATACCAGGGTATATTTACAGTGCTCCTAACCACCAAAAGAAAAAAATAACCATTCACCTAAAATCCAATATCTAATAATTAATCAATAACATCTATTAAAAAAAAAATAAATAAATAAAAAAAAAAGAAATATATCTATATAAAGATTTGATAATAAGAACGCACTCTGCCCTGGTGCCAGATAATGGAAAGTATATATATATATATATATATATATACACAAGAAAAATAATACAAGAAAAAATAATAATAATATTGTTCAGTCATTATCTCAAAGAGTCACCATTAGTGTAATTAAGATGGATTGACGATGAAATGACACAAAATGAATAGTATGAAATTCATGGTAATGTAGCTGTCAATCACAACTCTTCATGAAAAGCAACAGGCACCCACTTTTCAGATCAAAATTCTTTCTGCAGCCTGAGGAAATGGACAGTGAGAGTCCACGATATGCGTGGGGAAGATTTGGGAAGGAGAAATATCGGCATCGTTCCCTCTTGGTAACGCCTCTGGTGATGAAAGCCCGCGTCCGGAGAGGGTGTAGTAGCTTTTGGAAGAACAATAGCTGTGCTCCGGGAGTTTGTTACTTTATCCATCTATAGAGAACTATAGTGGTTATGGAGAAGCCAAAATTGCACCAGCATTGCATTGAATGCCACACAGAGTGACCGGAGAAATTGGGCTGTTTTGAAAAGTCGATGCACCAGCAGAAACAGGACGTGTTGGTGGCACGATTCTGAGGCACGGTGAACCGGGAGGGAGAGAGGCTTAATGATATCTGAGATCCTGTGAGTTTTTAGATGTATGTGTGACTATTAATGAGAAAATAAATACCGCTTTTAGATTGTTTTTCGTTTTCTTGCGCTTTATACTTGTTCTAGACATCAAGGAAATATGTTGGATAATTCCCAGTCAGGTATCACCTAGAAAAAAGGTTTATGTGGGAAATGGAAGGCTCCTGCCCATTCATTCCCTGGGTCAATATGTTCAGAAAAAGTGGAGAAAACCAACTGGGAAAAAATAAATACCATTGATTTAACCCTTTGAGTGCCAGAGAGGTGTGGTGTGTACCCTTCTGGAATGCAAAGGGTTAAACACAGCTTGTAACACATTCAATGCTAGAGTGGTCAACAAATTCAAAATTAATTTGAGACCTCTCTAACATTCAAGGGGTTAAAAGCCCATTTTAAGTTAATGTGAATTTTGGGAAATTGTACTTTCCCTCTATGATACACTTTCCTTTTGCACGTAAGGTCCAGGGTATGTTTATTTGATAGATCATTCATAGGGTGGATGCTCTTATTCTTATTGTTTACACCCGGGTGAAAATGTAAACAGTGGCTTAAGGAGATAATCCATGGTCTCTGGAGCATTCTTTGATCATCCTATAATATAATTTGCTAGGATGCATTGCTCCCTGTGTGTGTGTAACACGCACATGCACAGTAGAGACTGCCGGAACGATGCAGTCATGCACAGTAGAGACTGGCCAAAGGCACCGGCCTCCAGTCCGAGTGGCTGCACGGCTGATGCAGAGTGGGGCTCTCAGAACGGCCCACCAACTGTCTCTGCTCCCAGCTCAAAGGCAGCAGCAGAGGCCGCTGGGTGGCACTTTGGTCCATGCCCACCGGCCTTCAATACTAGTAGAGCCATATGTATAGCATTACAAGGAGACAATGGGGAGATGCACGAAGTTGTGATAGGAAGGTGATAAAGCTGAGATGACTTCTCCATTAATATCACTTCTCCAGTTCCTATGTTATTCTATAGACCACATTCGCTAGGATTTATCAAGCTTTAGAGATCTTAGTGAACAGGCTCTATTGAGTATCATAGGAATTGGAGAAGTTATATCACTGGAGAAGTTAGGTCCACTTTGTCACCTCTTTATCACGCCATAGTGCATAACCACCAAGGAGAAGTAATTCTTGGAAAAACCAACTGCACCATAGACAAAATAATAAACATTTTTATTAAAGGCATAGTAACGTTTCACAATAAAAGCAGTCCCAATTAATCTTCATAGTATTTTGCATGTGGAGAGCGTTATTTCAATACTGTCAGAATTGTAGTTAAATAGTAATTGAATGATAAAGTGTCCCCCTCCTGCCACTTTTAGTGATGTAACACTGCTCACCTCAGAGCTGAAAGACAGTCCACAGGGATCACAGATAGGGACAATCTTTAGTGAGCATAAGAAGAAACCTGAAAAACCTGTCAAGGGTGTGCAGGGTTTTCCTTATGCTCACAGTAAGAAGATTGTCCCTTGCTGCAACCTGTCTGGTCAAAGTTACAGATTCCGCCTCTGAAGGGATGTGGCTTACACTAAGAAAAAGGGACGGAAGGGGGATACTTTATCATTCAATTACTCTTGAACTACAACTCTGACAGTACTGAAATAACATCTCTGTGGCCCAAATACTATGAAGATTATTTGGAGCTGCTGTTTTTGTGAAACACTACTATCCCTTTAATTTAAAACAAGCCAGTGTGTTGGAGACTTCACAGGCATTCAAGGGGGTAAAATTCCCATTTAAATCAATGGACATTTTGATAATGTCTGTTTCTCCCTTCTGATGCAGCTGGTTTATCATGAATTGCTCCGCTTTTTCTTTATACATATGGGTTATTGATTGTACTTGTGTGTTGTATCTTAATTGGCCTTGTGGGAATGTCTGAGGATTTAAATGGGAGATCTGTAGATATCTGAAATGCCAACTCTGGGATGATTCAAACATTTCTAATAGTTCCGGAAAGGAACTGCGGTTATTAATAAGCTACAAGTCAGGGCGTGGAATTATCCACGTTTTCTTACAGCATTTGATGAAAGAATGAAGAATTTGCATCTGCATGTATTCTACTGGCTGAATCATAGAAATAATGCTAATTCACTTTGTTAATCAATATTTAGTGCCATAATTTATGACACAGCCATAATTACCCTGTCTTAGGCCTACCACTGCAATTTGTTTAGGATCTCTAAACATAAGAAAGTTCTTCCAATTTGTAGCTATTGTCTAAGATGAGTTGGTAAATGCAATTAAAATGTTTGCTGTAATTATAGGTCTAGTTATTGGGGAAGGCCAATAAAATGTAACCTTTTTTAGCCATTAAATTTCTCTTAGTCTTCTATTCACCCACTGGGATAATTTTTCTTGGTATAATCTGTCTTTGAGTCCATGGAAGTCAACTGATGATTTAGAGCAGGTTATTGCTGGTGCCTTTCTGAGTTCACAGATTTCTGCAAAAGACTTTTGAATTAGCGTAGTCCTACAGCAAGGTGGCTTTTTTCAGTCATACTCATGCGGCAGTCTACAGTTACTATTGTGATGGGGGCTTTCATCCTCCTCTGGGTGAGGTTTGTTAATCAACATTCTGAACTCCTACCAGCTTATGGAACATACATAAGGCCTTTTAGATAATCTCTGAAACAGATGGATCCTGACCTGGGCTCTGAAGCTCTTATCCCTTTGAACAGTGAACATTATCTGCAATCTGTCCTAACTCATACAGGGTTACCAATGTGTTCCAGCAAACATAGGGAACTCTACAGTAGTAGCACTTTTTCCACCCTTACACTGCTAGAAGAAACAATATGAAAGGATCTGGGAATACCTACTGGTGCTACACTATTTCCGAAGGAAATTATACCTATAATATGACCTCTTGAGCCACCAATATAACCTTAACAGCTTAACCCCCATTCCTATACTAAAATACAGAAACCTTTTCCAGCAATTCTCTTCATTACATAACTAGATGCAAACAAAATCTTCAGAGGACACCACCAAGATGCAATGCCTTTCTGATCCCCAGAATATTGTAAAGGTCACTTTACACTAAGGCACCAAAGCCACTGGCCTACCACTGGAAACAATGCATTATACTTGTAGATCAGCTCATTGGGGTACCTAGAACAATACTAGAACACCCTGAAAGGGCAAGAAGCATTGGGGAAAAATAGGGGACCACAGTATTGAAAAGTGCCAATATATTAACTCCTGCCATGAGAATCACAAGTGAGTCATAGGAAGCATTTAGAAATTCACAAGGGAACCCCCTTATTTTCCTTTTTTTAGAAGCCTTAAGATCTTAAAATATACACCAAACTTCCCAGGATTTGTAACTGGAAATCCCGTTTGAGTACTATTCTTGACATGTAACGCATGTAACATACATCCATGGGTTCCCTATCTACCTTTATGGATACATATCACGAATGGCAGCAATTCTTGGGTACCTGGAGCCTTTTTGACATTGCATCAGTTGACCATTCCTGACCGGCTCCTAGTGGTCCCTCCCCCCTCCCGCCATACCTGTTCTCATCCACTCTTCCACTCCCGCTTTCTTCTATTTCTTTTCTTGTGTTTACCTCTTTCTCATATCCCTCTTCTTTCTTTCTCTCTTTTTGTTTTTCTTTACTCCCGTGAACAACATCACTCGACTTATCACTGGATTATGAGGTACTCTCTCAAATGTCTGCCTGTATCTGGAGAATAATTCGAATTGTATTTTCTTTGATGCTCAGGCATTTCATGTACGGTTTTGTAACTCTTGATACTGTACCTTGCTGTTTACGTGATATGCTGATCCCTCATGCTACTTGTTTGATGTATTCTTTACATTTTCTGATAAATATCTTTAAAATGACACAAAAAATCCCACAAATAATGTACAACAAACTATCTAGTATTTATAAATTATTTATTTGGTGCAGCCACTCTACAATTTAAAATCAAACTTACTTTTCCAATTAAAGGGTGAACTATACCATTGGAATACATAATGCCTACTCAGTTAAAGGGATAGTAATGTTTCATAATAAAAGCCGCTCTAATTAATCATCATAGTATTTGTGCTTTGGAGAGTGTTATTTGAATTCTGTCAGAGTTGTAGTTCAAGAGTAATTCAATGACAAAATATCCCCCTCCTGCCCCTTTTACTGATCTAATACTGCTCAGCCAGATCAGAAGGGAGGTGCCCAGGTAGACTGCAGAGAGGGACAATCTTCAATTAAGATAAGGGAAAAACCTGTAAAACTTGTCAAGGGAGGCAGGGTTTTCATTGTTCTCATAGGAAGAAGATTGTCCCCTTCTGTTATCTGTCTGGTCTATGGACTCCATTCCACATCTGAGAAGAGATGGCTTACACTAGGTAAAAAGGGCGGGAGGGGAAACTTTGCTTGTGAATATCTCTCAAACCATAAAGGTTTGAGAGATAAGACGTATATCGTTCTTCATATTTTTTAATGCCTACAAAATGAAATAAAGATAAAACGAAGTATTACTATCCCTTTAAGCAAATATACTTACCTAGTTAGGTGTCATTCATATACCAGTCAATATACTTTTGTTTGAACCATGGGAGAGGATTTTCTTTATGGGTTATATCATTCAGACTGTTGAATCCTATCACTTTTGGTGAGTAGGAGGGAACCAAAAAGGCAAACACAAATTCAGATCTTATATATTTTGGAAACTGCCTATGCAATGCAAAAAAAGATATAAAACTAAATATAGTTGATTACTGTATGAAGGATTCCTACCTAGATAAGAAACATAGAAACAGAATTTGATGGCACAGAAGGACCATTCACCCATCTAGTCTGCCCATGTCCCTTACTGTAAAAACCTCAAACCTTATATGGCCCCTGGTATTGTCTGATGTTCAGGATAGCCTTGTGTCTATCCCATGCATGCTTATATTCCCTCATTGTATTAAGCTCTACAGCATCCGCTGTAGGCTATTCCACTTCTCTATCACCCACTCATTGAATTAAAAGTTTATTACTCTAAGCCCCTGACCCTCTAGTTTTAGACTATGACCTCTTGTCCTAATATTTCTACTCCATTGAAATGTACTTCACTCTGGTACTTTGTTGAATCCCTTAATATCTTTGAATGTGTCTATCATATCCTCTCTCTTCTCCCCTCCAAGCTATACATGTTCATATCCTTTAGTCTTACCTGATAATTTGTATCCTGTAAACCATTATTTCATTTAGTAGCCTAGAACTTATCAAAACTCTAGAATATCAATATCCTTCTGGAGATGGGGTCTCCAGTACTGTACACAATACTATTGGTGAGGTCTGACCAGAGATCTGCAGAGTGACATGACCACTTCCCGCTTTCTGCTACTGATGTCTCTAGCTATACAACCCAGCACCCTGCTTGCATTCTCTGCTGCTTTGTTACATTGCCTGCCTACCTTTAATTCATCAGAAATAATTAATCCCAAGTCTCTTTTCTCTGTTGTCCTTAACAGCACAATATCCTTAACCCTTTGAGTGCCAGAGGGATACTGAACGCTTTGCAAAGCAATGCGTTCCACACCCCTCCGGCACTCAAAAGGTTAACACTATATTCTGCCTTTCGTTTTTTACATCTCAGGTGACTTGCCTTATCCATTCATCTATTTTTAAATTCAAACCAAACAAAAAGATGGGACCGTATTAGCCAACAGAGTAGATTAGATTCAGTTTAGCAAAAGAACTCACAAGAGAGATATAAATATGATACCTTTTAATAGCTAACTGAGGACACAGAAAGTACAAGCTTTCAGGACACTAAGGGCCAAACGTTCAAATGGATAACAACAAAAAATTGTTGTATGAAAAACATAAATAAGTAACTGAATGCATGAACGACATATTTTCTATAGAGTATACGACAAAAAACTAGTAATGTCCATTGTGTATGACACAACTCTAGAACTGACGGGCAAAGGGGCGTGGCTAGGGCGTGGCTAAACTATTATTCAGTGTCATATAGAGGAAAAGAAAATTTATCATAACTATGAAAAAAAAAGTCTTTCAAAAGACAAAATGTGTACGTTAAGAAAAAAGTGGAGGGAATGTGTTATGAATGTGAGAATTTTTGTCTTTAGTTAAGACATTTTTAAAGACATTTTTGTCGTTAGTTAAGACATTTTTTTGTCGTTCCATACGACAATTTCAGTCAGGACAAGCGACATATTTCCAATCACAACTGACACTCTCTGAAAATATTAATGATTCCAACAACACTGTACTTTAAAAAGTCGTTACAAATGACAAAAGCTATTTTGCTACTTCTTTGAACATATGGCCCTTAGTGTCCATGTGTCCTAAGTTCAGTACAACGCAATAAATGTAACCTTCATTCCTTCAGATTTCATCTGCTAATGGCATAAACTGATGCACCAAGAGCTGCTGATAACATAGAAGATCATATTATGGAAAGTGTCTTCAGCCTAACAAAACAATGTAACGGCATTGACTTATAAACAATAAGCAGGTATCACTATAGAAACATACTATGTATTTTGAGCTCAGGCAAAAATCATTTGGCCCATCAAATATGTATTACAAGTGCAGTCTTACATCAAATGGAAGTCCTAAAACACCATTAATCATCTTACAAATAAGCACTCATTTTGCATCAAATTACCCAAGACATAATGAACGGTGAAATGTCCCCTTATAGTTGATTTGTGAAAGGTGGTCTGTACAAGGTTATTTATTTATTTGATCAATTCTCAGTTTTATCCTTGCAGACCTATATGTTTTTCTGGTGTTTCATTTGTTCATCTGCGACCTATGCATGTGGTTTTCAATAAGTATATGTTTCTACATTGCCCTGTGTTCCATATACAAACAGCTTTGTGGATTACATCTTGGAGTCATATTCAAAAACCTTTGCATGATCACATGCAACCATTATTAAGTTCCAGCCACTGTATATATCTGTGTCATTGCTGGACAATAGCAGCACCTGGAGGAGGGTATGTAATGCCTACTTTGTCTTTGATCAAAAGCTTTGTACTCTGTATTTTCTTTTCTAGGGAAATTGGTATTACTTGGCTTAGTTTGAAGATACTCACACAAGTATTTGGTCACATGTCCTCACCTTTACAGCATGAGGATGAACAGGTATGTTGCCTCATTCAATACCAAAAGTAGAAGCAATGCATTATGGGCATATAAAGCACTGCATATCTAGAACTGCTTTTATTTATTGCATTTTGGCGGTCTTTAGCAATGTCACCTTGGGATAGTGTCTAATTGTGCAACCACAGTGAGCAAACTACAAGACTGAGATTCATTTTATAAATAAAAATTCACAGATAAAAATGATGATTATTTTGCAGTAACAATAGGGACTAGAATTCTTAGTAGACATAAAAATGCAATGTCCTGCAGAAAGGTAAGTGTACAGACCTTTAACATAGCTGCCTCCATTATTATTATTATTATTATAATACTTTATTTCTATAGCACCAACTTATTCTGCAGCGCTGTGTAATAGGTAATAGACAAACACAGACATTAAAGGGATAGTAATGTTTAATATTGTAGGTGTTAAAAAAAGAAATACATCGATGTAAGTCTTATCTCTCAAACCTTTCTGGTTTGAGAGGTATAACCCGCTAAAGTTCCCCCTTCCAGGCTGTTGCAGAGAAGTCTGCCCTCTAGCTGACAGCAGGAGATTCTAGTCATTTGACTGGACTGCGGCTCTTCAGCAGAGCCGAAATAGCGGTATTTGGAAATAAATACTTCATTGAAAAGGTCTACAAAGTGTTCTTGCAAACCAGGCACACTTTGCAGATTGTTCCAATGAAGTATTTATTTCTAAATAGTGCGATTTCGGCTCTGCTGCAGAGCCGCCGTCCGGTCCCGGGACCTCCTGCTGTCAGCTAGAGGGCAGACTTCTCAGAAACAGCCTGGAGGGGGGAAGTTTAGCCAGTTATATCTCTGAAACCATAAATATACATCAATGTAATTATTTTTTAATGCCTACAATATTAAATAAACTTAAAAATTAAACATTACTAACCCTTAAAATAATACAACAGGAACTTAAAAAAAATCAAAAGAATCAGAGGGCCCTGCTCATGAGAGTTTACAGTCTAGAGGGCTGTGCATGTGCATTTGCTGTATGTATGAACGTTTCCCTTTCCTGCATTTATGAGTGCATTTTCTTTGTCTGGTCCAACATTTTACAAAAAGGCAAGGTGTTGGACACAGTGTGGAAAACACCATGACGCTGGCCCTATAATCTGCTGTTCTGTACACGTGTATTGATGTCACACACTTCGGCCAGCTATCACTTAGCAATGCTGGAGACAATCTGATTTGTTACTAAAAGAAGCAGTACTGTTTGTGAGTCAATCTTGAGATTAGTTCTCAGGAAAAAGCGACATCTGACATATAACATAGTATTACAGGTTGGGATTAAGTGACACACAAGAGTGAGATGACCTCTGATTTCAGCCTTGCTACCACGATCTAGATACTATGAAAAATAAACCCCACAGAATATTTAATTCAAAGTTTTTTTTATTATAATTTTTGTATATATAAAAAAAAACAAAGAACATAACAATACAATTGTTTACATATACAACTACATACAAATCCAGAAATATATAGATTGTGTGTTGTCAAGGGGGTGGATCCGGCACAATAATACTTTTTATAGCATTAAATTTCTATTAGTCCACTGCACTAGGGCTCAAATCATGATGCAAAAAATTCTTCTACTTTTTCATGTGTCTTCCTACTAATCCTTCTAATTTACTATTTGCAATGGATAACCAATTACTTCCACTTTCCATTTTTAATTGCCATCTTAATTGATTTATCCATGTTGTTTTCATAAACTCTCCTTTTTTTCCATTCTCTGGCAATTGTAATTTTTACTGCTGCTAAGGTGTGTACAATCATATAAGCCTGTTCAGTGGCGTAACAATAGGGGTCACAGGGGTCGCACCTGTGACTGGGGCCGTCACTCCAGGGGCCCGGCCGCCCCCTGCGAACCCATCGCCACTCGGCCGCAGCCCGTGCCCGCAGCAGCTCAGCTGATATCCCGGTGCTCTAGTAATGGAGAGCGCTGGGAGATGACATCATCTCTCAGCGCTCTGCATTACTGAGAACCACACGGGAGCGGGTGATGGAGGTAGGAGATGGACATGGGACAGTGTGAAGATAGGGGAGGGGCGCCGGGCCCAAGGCAATTTCTGCACCAGGACCTGGTGGCTTCTAGTTACGCCACTGAGCCTGTTCATTTGTTTTATTAAGATTGAGTAGCGCTAAATCTGGTGATAATGTTATATTGTTGTCTAATATCCTACAAAGGAAGTCGAATGCCTATCTCCATAGGATTTTTACATGTCTGCAACTCCCCCATATATGGATATAGGATCCAACTTCCATTTCACATCTCCAGCATATTTGGCTTTGGTTTGAATATATTTTTGACAGTCTCTCCAGCACAAAATACCAATAGTTCATCACTTTGAATTGATTCTCGATTAATGATATATCGTAGCGATTGACTTGTTTGAAAGCAGAATTCCATTCAGATTTTGAGATACTTATTTCAAGAATTTTTTCCCATCTAACTATATTTTGGCGTTTAACTTTATTCTTCTCCAGAATATTTATAATATTTAATGATTTGGCTAGCAATTTCTTACTGCGTTTATCCTTAAAATTTTTTTTAACTTATTGATTATTACCATTTTGCAACTCCAGATATGTGTTGAAATAAACTCTTTTACCCTCAGATAACAGAACAACTCCGATATGGGTAAACCAAATTATTTCTGTAATTCAGGAAATGATCGAATTCTGTCAAAGCACCAAATATGACAAATATCATTAATCCTGCAATTGTGCCATCTTCTTAAACTCAGATTCTCAACATTACTTTCAATATATTTTAATGATAGGAAAGCTGGAAGCTTATTCAACATATCCCATTTGTTTTCATTTTCTGCCAAAAGGGTAGTATTTGTTTCAAACACCAACAAATACATGTATTTAGATTAGAGTTAGATTTATAATTTAATTTCCATATTATTATATCAAGATCATCTGTTATACATGCTTCCGATTCCATTCTGTACCACACCTCATCTACATTCTTCTGATTTTGTGATTTACTGATGTGGTACAGAATACCCGCATCATCATATTTATGGATTATAGGGAAGCCCAAACCCCCTTCCTTTATTGTTTTAGCTAATATATTTTTTATCTATTCTAAGGATTTTCAGGGCCGGATTTGTAATAAGGCAGAGTAGGCACCTACCTACAGGTGCATCCCACAGAGAGGCGCCTGTCATTACTGGGATCGTTTTTTCCTTGTTTTTTTTTTTTTTTTTTTATTAGCCTCGACAGTCACCCCTTCCCCCCTGCTTGGCGCCCGCAACAACATGGAGAGATCTCAGAGGAGAGGTCTGTGCCTTCTTCGGCACAGACATGTAGAGATGCTGAGCTCCCTCATCACCGTCGGCTCTTTGGTAATAATGCAGAGTGCTGGGAGATGACATCATCTCCCAGTGCTCTGCATTACAGAACACGCTGGAGCTCCAAAGGGCAGCAGCTACAGCTCTGTGCCAATGGAGGCACATACCTCTCCTCTCCAGCGAGGTAGGAAAAGGGGGGGCAATACTGAGATGATGGGGGCAATGTGACATGTGAGGGGCAATATTGAGATGATGGGGGCAATGTGAGGGGATATGGAGATGATAGGGGCAAGTTGGAGCTGATGAGGGCAATGTGAGGGGAAATATGGAGCTGATGGGGCAATGTGAGGGCAATATGGAGATGATGGGGCAATATGAAGCTTGTGAGCATTGTGGAGGTGTCCAGTGGAGATGGCAAATCGGGGGGGGAGGGGGCATCAAATTTTTGTGCCTACAGGCTCCTCAGATGTAAATCCAGCCCTGAGGATACTCCCTCGCAATTTAAAATTTTCTGAAACGTGTTTGGATCATGTCCAACCAATACTTCGAAATCCTCATAGGTAACATTCAAAACAAATAGATCCATGTAGGGAGAATATAACATTTTATGGTATTTACTCTGCCATACCATGAGATCTCTTTGTTATTCCACTCCTTTAGTTGTTTATTCATTTTTTTAATATTTATATCCATGTTAATTACATTTATTTTCCTAACATCTGATGGAATCATAATGCCCAAATATGTAGCCATTTCCCTAGGACAGTGAACCCCATAGCTAGTTCTTTTTTTTTCGTTAAAGGGATAGTAATACTTCATTTTATCTTTATTTTATTTTTGAGGCATTAAAAAAACATGAAGAACGATATAAGTCTTATCTTTCAAACCTTTATGGTTTAAGAGATATTCACAAGCAAAGTATCCCCCCCCCGTTCAGCCAGATCAGAAGGGAGGTGCCCAGGTAGACTGCAGAGAGGGACAATCTTCAATTAAGATAAGGGAAAAAGCTGAAAAACTTGTCAAGGGGGGGAAGGGCTTTCATTGTTTTCATACAAAGAAGAGTGTCCCCTTCTGTTATCTGTCTGGTCTTACAACCAGATTCACATCTGAGAAGAGATGGCTTACACTAGGTAAAAGAGGCGGGAGGGGGAAACTTTGCTTGTGAATATCTCTTAAACCATAAAGTTTTGAGAGATAAGACTTATATCATTCTTCATGTTTTTTTAATGCCTACAAAATAAAATAAAGTTAAAACAAAGTATTACTATCCCTTTAAGACCCTCTTTAATGTTTATAAATAATACAATTGTCTTAGTCATATTTAATTTATAATTTGAGATTGCTGAGTAGTCATCCATTACATTCATAAGAGTTTCCATAGACTCTACGGGGTTGGTTAGTGTTAAAAACACATTATCTGCATACATGCATATTTTAGATTCCTCCTTATTTGTTGGATATCCTTTTATGTTTGGATGATTTCTGATTTTTATTGCCAATGGTTCCATAAATATTATATATAGTAGGGGTGATAACGGACATCGCTGCCTTGTACCATTGGATAATGCAAACCAGTCTGAACAGAGGTTCGGGCCCACAGCTCTGGCTGTAGGTTTTGTATATAGCCATTTTATTGCATCTACTATCCAACCTTTTAAACCAAAATCTGTTAGAGTTTGAAACACATACCCCCACCTGACCCTGTCAAACGCCTTTCCTGAGTAAAGAGACAGGGCCAGGAGGGGTACACGTTTCTTCCTTGACATATCATATATGTCAGCTATTCGTCTGATGTTATTACTGGATTCTCTATCTGGTACAGATCCTACATGATCTGAATGGATAATGTCAGGAAGAATATGTTTAATTCGGCCTGCTATAATTTACGAAAATAACTTTATAATAAGTGATATTAGACAATAACTCAGCAATTCAGTAGGTTCCTTATCTTTTTTTAAAATTGGCAGAAGATTTGCTCTAAGCATTTCAGAAGGGAAGGATTTCTTTTGTACTGCTTCCTTAAATGTTTTTAGAAGCTGTTCTATGTTTTTTTTGAATATTTTATAAAATGTATGATTAAATCCATCAGGACCTGGTGCTTTTTGTTGAGCCATTTTTTCTATAGACTTATTTACTTCCTCTAATTGAATTGGTTTATTTAGGAGTTCAATATGTGCCGGGGACACTTTTGGCAAATGGGATTTGTCTTAGATATTCCTTAATTTTATCATCTGTTTGAATGTCTTGTAGATTATAAAGGCTTTCATAAAATTTAGCAAAGGCCTTTCCGATCTCCCATGGATCCCTATGAATTTTATTCTCTATTGTAATATGAGATAAAGCATCTTGTGATCTCTTAGTTGTAATCTTATTGGTCCAAAATACAATATAAAGAAAGAGATAGAAAGGGGAGAGGAAAATTAGAAAAAACACTCTCCCCCACTCTTCTCTTATAAAGAAAGGTCCAATCTTTGAGGCACTCAAAAGCAGTAAGTCAAAAATACCAATATATAAATGCTTTATTCAAATTTGTAAAGGATGGATACAGAGAAAATTTTAAAACCAATTAAAATATTGTGTAAAGGGGAGAGTCCTTCCAGTTGCCAGGTGTAATAATATGAGAGAGACTAATACAATATAAATCTTCTATCACAGTAAATGATGATTGATTATATATCAAAAAATACCATCGTCTCTAGGATACCCATATAATCAATGTAATATATAAAATATACAAATATAACTTCTCATAAAAAAGTATTAAAATGTGACATAAAGTGAAATAATACCACCTAATCAAGGTGTATAAATAAACTGTCTAAGGCAAGATATGAACAAGCAAATGATAGATGTGAAAAAAGAAGAAAATAAAATTAAAAAATACTTAGGGCCATATGTTCAAAGAAGTAGCGAAATAGCTTTTGTCGTTTGTAATGAATTTTCAAAGTACAGTGTAGTTGGGATCATTAATATTTTCAGAGAGTGTTGGTTGTGATTGGAAATATGTAGTTTCTTCCTGACTGAAATTGTCGTATGGAACGACAGAAAAATGTCTTAACTAAAGACAAAAATGTCTTAAAAAATGTCTTAACAACAAAAATGTCTAAAAATGTCTTAACCAACGACAAAAATGTCTTAACTAAAGACAAAAATTCTCACATTCAGAACACATTCCCTCCACTTTTTTCTTAACGTACAAGTTTTGTCTTTTGAAAGACATTTTTTTGTCGTTAGTTACGACAAATTTTCTTTTCCTCTATACAACACTGGAGAATAGTTTAGCCACGCCCTAGCCACGCCCCTTTACCCAACAATTCTGGAGTTGTGTCGTACACAACGGACATTACTAGTTTTTTGTCGTGTACTCTATAGAAAATATGGTGTTCATGCATTCAATGACTTATTTTTGTCTTTCATACAACATTTTTTTGCCATTATCCCTTTGAACATACGGCCCTTAGACCATAAAGCAGGTTTATATATGTATCCCCTGTATACATTATATATATATGTAATGTATCCCCTGACAAAGCCGGTAACGGCGACACACAACTTAGGACTTTCTGCTGCCGTAGAGGGGGAATCCTTTTTCTCTCCAGTTCTATAGGTGTCCCATTGTACCCTAGGACAAACAGTGGGCTGCTTTATGGTTTAAGTATTTTTAATTTTATTTTCTTTTTTTTTCACGTATATCATTTGCTTGCTCATATCTTGCCTTAGACACAGTTTATTTATACACCTTGATTAGGTGGTGTTATTTCACTTTATGTCACATTTTAATACTTTTTCATGAACAGTTATATTTGTATATTTGTTATATTACATTGATTATATGGGTATCCTGTCCCTCTCCCCTTTCTAACTCTCTCTTTCTTTATATTGTGTCTGTAGTTAAGGTCCAAGGATGCACCACTCCATTGTATGGTGTTATATTGTAGTAAGACTTGCGATTTACTCCTTGGTGCCTGCTCAATCTATTGATATATATGTAATCTTATTGGTCAACATTTTATCCGCTCTATTGCCTTTATGATAGAATTTCATTTTCATAATGTTTAAATTCGCAATTATTTTTTCCATTTCCAAATGATTAATTCTACTCCTGATTTGATTAGGCTTATTCATATCTTCCCTTGACCATTTAAATTTACACCCTGAAGACAACTTAAAAAAGGATATATATAAATCAGTTAGTGATGCCCGTGTTTCTTTTAATATCCTAGATTTTAATTCTATCATATAGCCCTTACTACTGCTTTAAAGGCACACCAGATTGTAGATTGTGCTATATTAACCGAAGCATTGTCTTTAAAATAGAGTTCTATTGACTTAGCCAAATGGTCTTTGTTTGTTTTTTTTATTTAATATGGAGTCGTCCATCTTTCACGTAGATTTTATCTTTATTTGACTCCCCGTATTCAACTCCAAAATTACAAAACTATGGTCAGACCATGTGTTATCTTTTATAGTTATTCTTTTAGCATTTTGTATTAGTGAGACTTGCCCTATGAATAGATCAATTCTTGAGAAAGATAAATGTACTCGTGAAAAATAGGTGTAATCTCTTGTGTGAGGATGGAACACCCGCCATATATCAAGCAAGTTCAGACCACTTAGACATTTCCTGAATAGTTTAATTTGTTTAATCAAATTATTATCTGTCGTCTTGGGTCCATTATACCTCTAAATTATAATCTAATATGCAGTTGAAATATCCCACCATTTACTGATGTGTACCTTTGATCATCTATATTAGTTAGTTGGATATCTACTTTAACTTTATTGGAAAATATAATAGCTACTCCACATTTCTTTTTTTCAGGAAATGAAGAGATAATAACATTATTAAATGTATGTGCCAACCATCCAATAGCACCTTCCCCTCTCCAGTGTGTTTCTTGTATCATTGCAATGTCAATAGAATCCTTTTTCATTATTTTGTATAACATAGATCTTTTATAATTAGCATTGAGCCCCTGTGCATGCAGTGGGTTCAGGTATCCATATGGTGCAATGGGTTCAGGTATGCATATGGTGCAGTGTGGGTTCAGGTGTGCATATAGTGCAGTGAGTTCAGATATGTATATGATACAGTGGATTCAGGTATGCATATGGTGCAGTGTGGGTCCAGGTGTGCATATAGTGCAGTGAGTTCAAATATATATATGGTGCAGTGTGAGTTCAGGTATGCATATAGTGCAATGGGTTCAGGTATGCATATGGTGCAGTTTGGGTTCAGGTGTGCATATAGTGCAGTGAGTTCAGATATGTATATGGTGCAGTGTGGGTTCAGGTATGCATATGGTGCAATGGGTTCAGGTATGCATATGGTGCAATGGGTTCAGGTATGCACATGGTGCAGTGTGGGTTCAGGTGTGCATATAGTGCAGTGAGTTCAGATATGTATATGGTGCAGTGGATTCAGGGATGCATATGGTGCAGTGTGGGTTCAGGTATGCATATGGTGCAGGGGGTTCAGGTATGCATATGGTGCAATAGGTTTAAGTATGCATATAGTGCAGTGAGTTTAGGTATACATAAAGTACAGTAGGTTCAAATATGCATATAGTGCAAAAAAAATAAATAAAAAAACCTTATGTTCCAAACTCCCAATCTTAAACAAAATGTTAATTAAAGTATTATTATTGATCTATTATTTATCATTTATTATCAATGAAACCTTTAATTCATGTCTCTTACTTGTAAACTCCCCTTATTTATGTTTCCCAGATATTTAAGATGTAAAAGAGAAAAAAAAAAAAAAAAGAAGACCAAAGCACAAGTGTATAGATTGTCAGATGATATTTTTATGACCATTATATATCTTAATCAATGTTTTTTCCCTTTAACCATGATACTAATGAATGTGGTTTATCAAATACATATCTCTTCCCTTCCCAAATTAGCAAAATGGATACTGGGAAACCCCAACTTATACATAATATTATGAGCTTTTACAAGAGCAGGTGCAAAAGTTCTTCTACGTTGCCTAAAATCATAATGTCCTTGAATTTTTCATCAATGTTCTTAGCCCCTCTTCTTGCGTTTACTACGGATTCCTTAAAATGAAAAGACTGAAAGTTTATAATAATAATAATGCAAAGTTTTTGCCAACATTTTCCCCTGAATCCCACTCCCAGGTCTCCGTGCTGGACCAACTGATCCATAAAGTGATCACTGTACAGGAGATACTGTCTGTCCTGGAAAGTAAGGTCAGTATACACAATTCATACACATCGAGGCTGATGGAGTAAGAGGAACTAGAGCAAGCCAGATGCATGTAGGGATGTATAGGGATGCATATGAATGCACTGGATACCTCTCTAGTATTCAAGGACTTAAAAGCCCTATTTAAATTGATAGGAATTTTACAAACATTTATTTGTTCCTATAGTGCAGCTGGTTTGCTCCAGAGTTGGTCTAATACATTGACCTCATTCTGTCTTACATCCTTATTTACACAGGTTTTCATATACCTTATCTTCTTCTTGTTCATCATCTTTGAATTGGTTCAGTATCAAAATGTCACAGGTGTGTAAGCGAGTTACAACAGCACATTTAAAATGTTGCCTTACCTGAACCCAACCTAACATAAACTAACCTACCCTAATCTAACTACCCTAAAAAAATGAACTCAAACCAAAACCACCACCCCAAACCCTAACAACTTTACTCCCCAAAGTACCATAATCTAACCTAAGTACCCTAACCTAACTACCCTAACCTAATCACCCTAACCTAATCACCCTAACCTAAGTACTCTAACCTAAGTACTCTAAGCTAAACACCCTAAGCTAAACACCCTAAGCTAAACACCCTAAGCTAAACACCCTAAGCTAAACACCCTAAGCTAAACACTCTAACCTAAGTACTCTAACCTAAGTACTCTAACCTAAACACCCTAACCTAATCACCCTAACCTAAGCACCCTAACCTAAACACCCTAAGCTAAGTATCCTAAGTACTCTAACCTAAGTATTCTAACTTTAGTACTCTAACCTATGCACCCTAACCTAAACACCCTAAGCTAAGTACTCTAACCTAATCACCCTAACCTAAGCACCCTAACCTAAGCACCCTAACCTAAGTACTCTAACCTAAACACCCTAACCTAACTACTTCTCTGCAGCATAAATATACTAAACCAGATGGGCATCCTTTTACAAAGGCAACATTTTTAAAATGTGCTAAAAAATAAATAAGGTGAGCGCTATACACAAAATATGCACTTAACCTATCATGCACATGAAGTATTAAACACACAGTGCAAATGTACGTGACAAACACATCAAAATAAGATTGTATATGCAAAACAAAATAAACTCTACATGGTGATAAATGACAATTATATTTAAATATAAAAACCAATCTACTTACAAAATACTGATATACTTCACCGTTTTCAATATGTGTATATATCCGATGGTTACATAAAGAAAGAAAAAGAAAAATCCCATAGCATAATCTGTATAACAATAGACAGTGTAACAAATAGTCAGAGCCCAATTAAAAGGTCACAATGTATCTTCTATGAATGATAAGGTATATCATCCTATCAATAAATTGGAATTCAAGCGCTGTGCTGTATAGAAGAGCAAACGATCTTAAACAGACTGTCACTCACTTGTATAGTGTCGCGCTTGAATGACTAACAGTCAAACAGGCTAGTAGCATATGTAGGTAGTTTTAAAGGGTTGCCGCACTCAACCTCAAATGGTTAAAATGTATCTGTATGGATCCCCAGTTCCGATATACTTAATGTGTATACGGTAATAACAGTGATGCTGGAAATTGGAATTCTGCCTGGGAAGCCGATAGCGCTCTCCCAGGACTCAAAATTACTTATGAGGGATTAATCCAAACCGCTCTCACTCGATCAACTCCCAGTGTGGATCTGGAATCTGTATGTTACTCAAAGTTCCGTATGTATGTATATCCATGGATATATATATCGATGATACCTCTTGTGTGAACGCTAATAAACTTAAAATAATAAATAAAATTGAACTCTGTATAGAGTGCCAAAAAATTTATTCAAATGAAATCTAATTAAAATCCACCATAAAACTGATGTATTATAAAAGAAAATGGCTCAACGTGTTTCATGACACTACAGTCATAAACATTGCAAATTTTTTTGCACTCTATACAGAGTTACATTTTATTTATTATTTTAAGTTTATTAGCGTTCACACAAGAGGTACCATCGAGATATATACACTGATATACATATATATACGGAACTTTGAGTAACATACAGATTCCAGAGCCACACTGGGAGTTGATCGAGTGAGGGCTGTTTGGATTAATCCCTCATAAGCAATTCTGAGTCCTGGGAGAGCGCTATCGGCTTCCCAGGCAGAATTCCAACTGTGAGTACCAGCATCACTGTTATTACCGAATATACATTAAGTATATCGGAACTGGGGATCCATACAGATATATTTTAACCATTTGAGGCTGAGTGCGGGCAACCCCTTAAAACTACCCGCATATGCTACTATACAAGTGAGCGATTGCTCTTCTATACAGCACAGCACTTGAGTTCCAGTTCATTGTTAGGATGACATACCTTATCATTCATAGAAGATACATTGTGACCTTTTAATTGGACTCTGACTATTTGTTACATTGTCTGTTATACAGATTATGCTATGTGATTTTTCTTTCTTTCTTTCTTTATGTAACCATCGGACATATGCACATATTGAAAATGGTGAAGTATATCAGTATTTTGGAAGTAGATTGATTTTTATATTTAAGATATAATTGTCATTTATCACCATGTAGAGTTTATTTTTGTTTTGCATATACAATCTTATTTTGATGTGTTTGTCACGAACATTTGCACTGTTTGTTTAATACTACATGTGCATGCTAGGTTAAGTGTATATTTTGTGTATAGCGCTCGCCTTATTTATTTTTTAGCACCTTTTAAAAATGTTGCCTTTGTAAAAGGATGTCGATCTAGTTTAGAATCTTTATGCTGCAGAGCAGTAGTTAGGTTAGGGTGTTTAGGTTAGGGTACTTAGGTTGGGATACTTAGTTTAGGGTACTTAGCTTAGGGTGTTTAGGTTAGGGTGTTTAGGTTAGGGTGATTAGGTTAGGGTGCTTAGGTTAGAGTACTATACTTTTTATTTACTACACATCAATATTCAATTAGCGCTCACTTATTATCTTTCTATCATCATTTTTAAAAGGTGACATTTTTAATGCACCATTTTGATGCCTGTGACATTTTAAACTCAACGTTTTGAGGCTCACCATTTACTGGTCACTATTGCTCACCATTTACTGGTTCACCTATCCCTATTACTGTTTCACCCTCATCCATCCATATTTGATCCTAGAGCTCTTTTATTGTATCTCTCTCAATCTCTGCTTCTTGAATTTTCTCACACCCCTTACATTACCTTCCCTCTGAATATTACTGTAGTTAATACTTACATTATTTTGCCATCTTTGTCACGAACATTGTCCCACTTATTGAGTGCATATCATTCCTCTCTTCATCTCTTCCTTGGTTCACTCCTTTCTCCACTTTCTTTCTATCACTTTCTTTTCTTCTTCATACACTTACTCTCATACTCTTCTTCTCACCTCCTCTTCTTTCCTCAGATAGTCCAGATGTTTCAGGAGTATGTTACAGCTTCTCCGATCTCTCCTAAGATTCACAGCTCTGTCCCTCCCAGGCTGCCAGTGACAGGCACCAATAACTGGACAAGTAAAAGAGAACAGGTATGGGCTGTGAGTAAAGAGGAGGATAATAAGGGTCCTATAATGTTTTCCCCAACAGACCCCAAACTTTCCCAGTAGGGATCAGCACAAGCAGTGATTGTCTCATGTTCTGTTTTATTAGACAATGTACAGTGACAGGAATCAGTCCAGGAGCAGTTGCCCCAACAGTCTGTCCATGTTCATCGGAACCTGGAACATGGGTAATTATATAAGGCTGTGTCACACAAACATACATAATGAAAGTCTCCCTCAGTTTGTCAGTGTCATATTCATATACAGTGTAGCAGTGTCCAACACAAGATGAGGACTCTCAATCTGTCAGTATCTCACACATAAGAGAGGGACTTCCTGAGGTCTGTTAGTGACACACACACACACACACACACACACACACACACACACACACACACACACACACACACACACACACACACACACACACACACACACACACACACACACACACACACGAACGGCTCCCTCAGTCTGTCAGTGTCATACACATACAGGAGAGGGGGTCCCTCATTTTGTCAGTATCACACTTACAGGAGAGGGAGTTCCTCAGTCTTTCAGAGTCACTCTCACACAGGAGAGGAGCTCCCTGTG